>CATIUR010000005.1:14511678-15711678 GCA_949592205.1 Helichrysum umbraculigerum | reverse complement strand
GAAACCTTTGAACACCAATTTAGAAATTCATCAACAATCAAGTGTTCAAAGAAATCATTCTGTGGATCCATTTCGTCACCAAGGGAATTAACCAACAGAGCGTTGATTAATTCACCGGCATCAAAGGTTCCAAGATATTCATATACATAACCGAAAAAATCCCAGAAATCACAGATTTTTATTCATCAAAGGGAACGGTTACATCAGTGTTCAAGGATTCAACAGAAAGCATTTAAAGGGACAACACATCAGGCATCAAAAGGGGCAAATAATTAAAACGGTGCAAAGCAAAAGGATAGAGAACACCTGTTTTGAATAACCGCATGAAGCAACCCCTCAATCGAACCATTGTAACGGTTTAAGTTGTCCAGTAAGAAGGCCAGAAAGCAAACCGGTACAAGAAACCCCAATCCAAAGCGAAACCGTAGTTCTTCGCAACCCAAAATTAGGGGATTTCAATCGGTTCAAAGAAGTACCACCAACCGGCCAAGGATCAAAGAGAGAATAGCATCAATTACACGAACAAACCGGAGTTTAACCCGGATTGTGTGAACCGGCAGCCTCGATCAGAGAAGAAAAAGGGGCGCCAAAAACTGGAACGATAGAGCAACGGGTCAAAAGGCCCAAACAGGTTCCAAGTTTGAGAAACAACAAAATAAACCCTCCATTATTTTGTTATATATTAGTTAGGAAATAAATTAAAATATATGTTTCCAAGATTTTATTAGTAAAAGGGAGAAGGGATAATTTAGGGATTGAAACCTTAGATTATTCGAATCAAGACCTTAGTGGCAATTAAGTCCTTAGTGGCAATTAAGTCCTTAGTGGCAAATCAAGACCTTCGTGGCAATTAAGTCCTTAGTGGCAATTAAGTCCTTAGTGGCAAATCAAGACCTTCGTGGCAATTAAGTCCTTAGTGGCAATTAAGACCTTCGTGGCAAATTAATACCTTTGTGGTAAAATCAAGACCTTAGTGGCAAATTGAAACCTTAGTGGATTCAAAAAAAAAAAGAAAAAAAAGAAAGAAAGACCTTAGTGGCAAGAACGAGACCTTAGTGGACTCAAGAAAGACCTTAGTGGCAAAAACGAAACCTCAGTGGATTCAATCAAGACCTTAGTGGCAAGTTAAAACCTGTGTGGTACAAACGAGAAAGAAAGGATGGCAAAAGAAGGAGAAGCATCCACAACACATGAGCAAAACATAGCACTTCAATGCCTGAAACTGACTGAAACATACTACACAACATGGGCAATTATGATGGAGACAATATTGAAGGCATATGGCATGTGGGAAACGATAGTTGCAAGAGAAGGAAAAGCAATAGCAAATGAGAAGAAAGAAAACACATCAAAGGCAATGATCTTTCAAACATTGCCACAAGATGTTTTAATGCAAGTTGCTCAATACTCGACTGCAAAAGAAGTATGGGACTCGATCAAAGTCAAGTATTTAGGAGCCGATCTAGTGCAAAAGGCACGACTACAAACCTTGAATAGTGAACTCGAGACATTGAGAATGAAACCAAACGAAAAAGCAAGTGATTTTGGAGGAAAGTTAAGTAGCATAAAAGCCAAGTATAAAGGCCTTGGTGGAGCTTTGGAAGATAAGATATTAGTAAGGAAACTACTTAACTCCGTTCCAAAGAAGTTTCTACCGATCGTAGCAACTATTGAACAATATCAAGATTTAGACAAAATGTCATTCGAAGAAGCCGTTGGAAGATTAATAGCATATGAATAACGTCTTAAAGGTCAAGAAGAACCAGAGACAGAGAATGAAGAAAGGCTACTGATGACAAAAGAAGCTAGTAATTGGCAAGGAAAGTATCGTGGTAATCATAACTACGGTCGAGGACAAGGAAGAAAATTTAATAAAGGAGAAAGAAGTCGAGGAAGAGACGTACATCAAGGAGAACGAGACAAGAAAGACATGAAATGTTATAAATGTAACAACTATGGACACCTTGGATATGAGTGCACCAAATGGAAAGAAAAAGACAAGAAGGAAGAATCTCTTCTCACTTACTACTCTGATGAATATGCAAAGTTACTGTGAGGACAAGTCAAGCAAGTGGAAGACTCACCTTGAACAAGTTTAGTTTAAGGGGGAGTATTGGATGTTAAACTAAACTTATTATAGTTTGGTTAGAAATTGTAATTTAGATATAGTTGATGGGTTTTCTATTCCCTAACTAGATTAATATGCACAGCGGAATTATAACAAAAATTAATCTAAGGCAATTAGGAAACTAAACCCTAAGGGATCTTAACTTGAATAAATAAAAGCAATAAAATAAATAAGATAAATAGAAATTACTAACCTTTTGAGAAAATCAATTTCTCACGCGCGCAGACGATCTTGCAGAGCTTCCTTACTTGGAGGCGAGTGCCCAAACTAGAACACCTCTAATGGCTCACACCCACGAACCAAAGAGAAATTCCAAATCCTTTGGTACCGATATAAAATCGAATAACTCTTACAAGGATTTGTACTAAGAAAGAAAGAATGAGAAATGGTGCACTTTGAAACCTTAACATAACCCCTCTATTTATATGGGAAGGAAAGGCTTATGGTTTCATCCCATGGGCAATGTGGGATAACCATTTCCTTATGGTTTCATCCATTGAGCAATGTGGGATAGCCACAAATATGTCCAAGACTTTCAACCATTGCTCCCAACTCACGTTTTCTTAATTATTTCTCTTAACCGTTCATCGAGGGCAACCCAAAAAGGACTCCACTTTTAACGATAGTATTTCCAATTAGTTATGAATTGGACACAATATCCAACAGTCTCCCACTTGGACAATTCATCAACTACTATTGGTCTAAGCCTATTCCATTAACTAAGTAGAGAGTGCCATCCAACGCAACTGCCGAACTCTGATTCGAATCTAGAGTTAGCCCTTTAGATAAGTGATCAACTATTCCTTTGTTCTATAGATATCGTATGAATCGAGACATGGATTTTAATCAATCTCAAGATTCATAATTAGTTTTCTGATTTCCGATTACATTGACTATATGAGACTATTGAACTATTAATTTAGTCTCGGCCAGGCCTAGCACTTTAGAGTCAATCTTTAATCATCAGAGGGCCCAAGATATCGTTTTTCCCATTTAGGCGAAAAGGAACAAATAAATTTTGACTACATAGTACTAGTCAACTCATCATGTCATACCTAGCATACCCTTTATGACTGGCAGTTACGCACAACGTTTGAATAGACTAAAGTATAACAGACTTGAAAAACTAGGAACTCAATGTATCTCCATTTTAAGAATAGGGGATATTATCATCTCAGAGTTACTCGTGATTTCAATCCACGAAGTAACTTCCATGAGTGCGGGTCTCTCCTATACTTAAATCCCCATTAAGTACCCATGAGTGTTGCAACATTCTCTATGCCATGTCTAATCTCCATAGACAATCTACTAACACTCCATGACAGTCTTGATTCACCACTTACTTCCAGGAGTGTGAACGACTGAGGAGGTTAGAGTAAAAATTGTTTTACTCGGGAAGTGGTGTCTAAACATGCAAAACAGAAACACAATGACAAACAATAGTAAATGGTAGAATTCCTTCCAATAAATAAATCTCTATTATTTAATCACCAAGTCTATATCAATTTCCATCATTGTTTACAATGTTTCAAAAATCAAACTAACAACTAAAACTTTACATTATCTCTTAAACCTATGCTCCTAGCATGTTCATCATGTTTGGACTTTCCAAGTGGCTTTGTGAACGGATCAGCTGGATTATCCTCTGATCTTATGCTCTTCACAATTACGTGTCCTTCTTCGACTTTCTTTCGAACAAAATGGTATTTTCTTTCAATGTGTTTTGACTTTCCGTGATCCTTGGGTTCTTTACTCAAGGCGACCGCACTTTCGTTATCACAGAATATTTCAATGGGGTCTTGAACCGTTGGAACAACTCCAAGATGTCCAATGAAATTCTTAATCCAGATGGCCTCCTTTGAAGCCTCGCAAGCCGCTATGTACTCATACTCGCACGTTGAGTCTGCCACCGTATCTTGCTTGGAACTTTTCCATGTCACCGCTCCCCCATTTAGTAAGAATACCCAACCAGACTGTGAACGGCTATCATCTCTATCTGTTTGGAAACTTGCATCACTATAACCTGTTACTCTGAGTTCTTCTTCTCCACCATAAACCAAGAACCTGTCTTTAGTATTCCTCAAATACTTAAGAATATTCTTTACAGCTGTCCAATGACCTTCACCAGGATTCTGCTGATGTCGACTCACTAAGCTCAAAGCAAATGAGACATCAGGCCTTGTACACGTCATGGCATACATGATCGATCCTATAGCCGAAGCATATGGGACTCGACTCATTCTATCCGATTCTTCCTTAGATTTCGGACAAAGATCCTTACTGATCTTAATGCCATGATGTAAGGGTAGATTCCCTTTCTTAGAGTTCTCCATTTTGAATCCTTTCAAAATTTTCTCTAAGTATGTGTCCTGGCTAAGTCCTATGAGACGTCTCGACCTATTTCTATAAATCTTTATACCAAGAATATATGCTGCATCTCCCAAGTCTTTCATAGCGAAACATTTTCCCAACCAATCCTTTACACCTTGTAAAGTTGGGATATCGTTTCCTATGAGTAGTATATCATCCACATATAATACTAGGAAGACTACAACACTCCCACTGAACTTGACATATATACAGGACTCATCTTCACTTCTAGAAAATCCAAACTCTGTGACTTTCTCATGGAAGCAGAGATTCCAACTACGAGAGGCTTGTTTAAGTCCATAAATAGCCTTCTGAAGCTTACACACTCTATTAGGATACTTTTCATCTTCAAAACCTTCCGGTTGTGCCATGAACACATCCTCTGTCAGTTTCCCGTTAAGGAAAGCGGTTTTGACATCCATCTGCCAAATTTCATAATCATGAAACGCAGCTATGGCTAGCATAATCCTAATTGACTTTATCTTAGCTACTGGTGAGAAGGTTTCCTCATAATCAATCCCGTGGGTTTGAGTATAGCCCTTCGCTACCAACCTAGCTTTATAAGTGTGTACTTTCCCATCCATGTCGGTCTTCTTCTTGAAGATCCACTTACAACCCACCGTCTTAAGACCGGGTGTAGTGTCAACCAAATTCCAAACTTGGTTGTCATACATAGACTGAATTTCGCTTTTCATAGCTTCCTTCCACTTGGCAGCCTCAGGGCCTGCCATCGCTTCCTTGTAGTTAGCAGGTTCATCTAAGTCATTTAGTGTATTGTCACTAATTTTATCCTCTTGTTCTATTTGTAAATCATAATAGTACTGAGGAGGATTTCTAACTCTACTAGATCTGCAAATGGGTAAGGATATGTCTTCAGGTTCAACAGGTGTTTCCACCTCTTGTTGAACATCAGTGTTTACTGTAGGTTCTTTATCGGGCGACTCTTGAATTTCTTCAAGATCAATCTTACTCCCACTGTCCTCTTTAGATACCATTTCTCTCTCAAGGAACACTCCTCTTCGAGCTACAAAGACCACATTATCCGTGGATCTGTAGAACAGATATCCAAACGACTCCTGTGGATAGCCGACGAAAAGACACTTTTCTGATATGGAGTCTAGTTTGTCCTGAGTTTCTCGTCTAACGGAAACTTCACAACCCCAGATTTTGATGTGACCAAGAGAAGGACGTTTTCCCTTCCACATCTCATAAGGTGTCTTTGAAACCTTCTTGGTGGGTAAAAGATTTAAGATGTGAGCGGCTGTTTCTAATGCATAACCCCAAAACCTTATCGGAAGTGTAGCCCGACTCATCATAGACCGAACCATGTCTAACAAGGTTCTATCTCTCCTCTCAGCAACACCATTAAGTTGTGGCGTTCTAGGAGGAGTTAATTGTGAAACTATTCCACAATCTCTAAGATGATCGAGAAACTCGATACTAAGGTATTCTCCTCCCCTATCGGATCGGAGAACCTTTATCTTTCTGCCCAGTTGATTCTCTACTTCGCTTTGATATCTTTTGAACACCTCAAAAGTATCCGACTTATGCTTAATCAGATAGACATGTCCAAATCTACTGTAATCATCAGTAAATGTAACATAGTATCGATTTCCATCTTTTGTGGTGCATCGGAATGGTCCACAAACATCCGTGTGTACCAAGTCCAACAGTCCTTCACCTCTTTCACAGGACCCTGTGAATGGTGATTTAGTCATCTTGCCCAATAAACAAGATTCGCATACATCACCCGACTTGAGGTCGAATGATTCCAACACTCCATCCTTTTGGAGTTGGCCAATGCGTTTCTTGTTTACATGCCCAAGACGATAATGCCACAATTTGGATTTATCAAGTTCATTAGACGAATCAACATTTAAAATCAAATTGCTAACACATTCAACATTTTCATATATGCCATTGTAAGGAGAAGCTTTAAAAATAAAACAACCATTTAAATAAACCAAAATATCACCATTCTCATTGTCAAATGAAAACCGATAACCATCCTTAAACAAAGCATAAAATGAAATAATGTTTCTTGTCATTTCTGACGAATAACAGCAATTATTCAAATCTATCCTAACTCCAGAGTTCAGCACGAGCTCATACTTTCCAATCTCGGTAACATGCGTGATTCCTCTGTTTCCCATGACTAGATTAAGCTCCCCATGCTTCAACTTCCTACTTTCCTTTAGGCCCTGCAATACAGTGCAAATGTGAGTACCACACCCTGTATCCAGAACCCACGAATTAGAAGTTGTAGTATTATGGAGTTCGATCATGAACATACCTGAGTGAACACTCTTTTCAACCTTGCCATCTTCAAGGTCTTTCAGGTACTTAGGGCAGCTACGTTTCCAATGCCCCTTGGTGTTGCAGTAAAAGCACACTGCTTCCTTCGGATCATTCACTGGTGCAATATCAGAATCAGTCTTTCTTTTGGACCCATGTTTGGACTTTCCATTCACAGTCTTTGCTTTCCAATTTGACCTCTTTCTTTTCTTTGCAGTTTGACCAATTGCCAACACAGGAGCTGCTGAGCTAGAGGACACATCATCCTTTTTTATTCCTTGCTCAGCGGTTTGCAGCAAATTATGGAGTTCCATTATTGAGCTTTCTCTCTCATTCATATTCATCTGATATGATATTACAAACTGATTGTAGACAGCTGGCAGACTAAATAAAATTATGGCAATGGAAAATTCTGTGTCAAACATCATATTCAATTATTCCAACCTATCAAAATACTCTTTCATCTCCAAGACGAAAGCACAGATAGATGCTCCAGGTTTAGGTTTGCAAACCATGAGTGACTTAACCACATCAAGGCGTTCATTGCTTGCCTTGGCCTGAAATATTTCTTTCAACTGTTGGTTCATTTCATAAGACCAAGTATTCTCAAAAGTCTTTTGCAACTCGGGGCTCATGGAGGATGCCATGATACAAGACACTTTATTCGCATCATCATAATGTTTCCTGTGTGCCTCAATCTCCTCTTGGGTTGAATTTTCATCAATCACGGGAATCTGCTCATCGAGAACATACTCCTTGTTCTCGTACCTCAAGGTAAACCTTAGGTTACGCATCCAGTCCATATAGTTTGGACCGGTTAGTCTTTCCCTTCCAAGAACCGAGAGTAGTGAGAAGTTCGAGTTATGTGCGGGATTGGGTACGGGAGGATTATTACCATTTGTAGAAGACATCTATAAGATAAACAGTTTTAGTTAGTTTGAATATTCCTTAATTAATTACCCAATTATAAAATTAAGGCTAGGATCCGTATTTTAGATTCGTTTTATGAAAAGGTTTGCCGTAATCATATCGCGAATTTATTTTAGGTAGACAATTGTCTTTGTCAATTTCATTCTCTATGAAACTCCTAGTTCTTTTGAGATTCATTGAATCTTATCAACGGCATGTTAATCTCGGATATGCTCATCTACCATTCATGACTGGTATGCCGAGGATCATGAACAAGATGGTGAACTTAACCATGCAAAACCCGCGTGGTCCCCGGCCCGAGTACGCTCGAGAATCGCGAGTTCCACATCACCTCTCAATATGATCTCATATTAATGTGCCGGTAAACCACACACGCTCCATTAACAGACCATATGAAAGATGTGCGGTTTTCATGGGTTAGCATACTATTCACATTTTTAGTATCTAGAACGGGATTTTGTTTTAATACTTTTAGGTCATACTTTTGATCTTGACATCATCCTATCAAAAGTCCTCGGTAGCTCCATTGAACGCACAAAGAAGCGGAGAAGCAGGTCAGCGCAAAGCTTATTAAAAAACCTGACTTCTTTAGGGAATCAGAAAGACCCGCCTTATACCACTCTTATAGTTTGTTCACTATGGGTGAGCCGATTTATCAATTGACTGACGATGTATTTAACTTTAATGATACATATACTTATAGCTCATAATATATGTAATGTCTCTCTTTAAAATCATAAAGTCTACGGTTCTATTTTAAAACATTTTAAAATTTAGGGTTATATTTTAAACATTTCAAAATATAGGGTCTAAAGTGTAAATTCTTTTTGCCAATTTAGACAAGCCAATTTCTAATTTATCTTTACCTACATACCATTGTAGATAATTAAATGCTAATATTTATTAACCTGGCTCTGATACCACTGATGGGTTTTCTATTCCCTAACTAGATTAATATGCACAGCGGAATTATAACAAAAATTAATCTAAGGCAATTAGGAAACTAAACCCTAAGGGATCTTAACTTGAATAAATAAAAGCAATAAAATAAATAAGATAAATAGAAATTACTAACCTTTTGAGAAAATCAATTTCTCACGCGCGCAGACGATCTTGCAGAGCTTCCTTACTTGGAGGCGAGTGCCCAAACTAGAACACCTCTAATGGCTCACACCCACGAACCAAAGAGAAATTCAAAATCCTTTGGTACCGATATAAAATCGAATAACTCTTACAAGGATTTGTACTAAGAAAGAAAGAATGAGAAATGGTGCACTTTGAAACCTTAACATAACCCCTCTATTTATAGGGGAAGGAAAGGCTTATGGTTTCATCCCATGGGCAATGTGGGATAACCATTTCCTTATGGTTTCATCCATTGAGCAATGTGGGATAGCCACAAATATGTCCAAGACTTTCAACCATTGCTCCCAACTCACGTTTTCTTAATTATTTCTCTTAACCGTTCATCGAGGGCAACCCAAAAAGGACTCCACTTTTAACGATAGTATTTCCAATTAGTTATAAATTGGACACAATATCCAACAATAGTATGTGTGTATTGTGTAAATAGTGAAAAGGTATGACTCTTGTGAAGAGACATAACCGTAGGAAAAGGTGGAAGTTAGGATTGAAAGGGTACCAACGAACCAACACAACCTTTCATAGCACCTTTTTGATATGTATATATAGATAGAAGTCTGTAACAAACAGTGTGTGGTGGAATCAATAAAACTTAGTGTTCAGAAAATTCTCTATCAAGTTATCATATAGTTTGAATAAGGTTAACATCAAAGATCCGGAGGATTGGGGCCAACATATATAACCCTTATGAGTTATGATACAGTTAAGCATTCGAAAATAATAAAAGAAAGTTTAGCTTGTTTGTTTAGAATAATACCATTAGGATGAAGAACTTGGCCAGTAAAGTAGGAAGAATCCTCTGATGCAAGGAACACATACGATGGAGCAACCTCGTAAGTTTTACCTGCCCGATTCATTGGCACAGTTGACCCAAAACTTGCTATATCATTGTCATTGAGTGCTGAAGCTTCCAGTGGTGTCCATATAGGCCCAGGAGCCACACCATTAACACGGATCTTCTTGTCGATCAGATCCAATGCTAAACACCTTGTGAAAGACACTATGGCTCCCTTTGTTGAAGTGTAGTCAAGCCAGCTTGATGGATATGGTATGTATGCTAAAACTGATGTAGTGTTTATGATGCTGCTTCCTTCTTTCATGTACTTAACAGCATCCCTGTACAACAATTCAATGAATCCCATTGAGAAAGAAAAAAAAAAGAACAATTGTTGTGTAATAAATGACATGTAGTAATTTAGTACATTCAACGAACAGAAGAATGACTTAAATAGAGATGATTAATTACACACCTTGTCAAGTAGAAATAAGAAAAAATGTTGGTGCTGAATATATTAACAAGCCCCTCTTCAGTGATCTCGTCTAACGAATATGTATAGTACTGCACGGCTGGTAGGTTCACCAGGATATCAATGTGCCCATATTTTGCGACTACCTCATCAACGACAGCCTTACAATTTTGACTATACCTAAGATCAGTAGGTATTGCAATTGGATCACTCGACTCTTCAACTTTTGCATCATTTATGATCTTTAAGGTCTCATTTGCATCTATTTCCTCGACACCCTTGAGATAAGTGAAGACTATAGTAGCACCCTCTTTAGCAAAGTGGTAACAAACCGACCTTCCAATACCAGAGTCTCCTCCTGCCACCAACGCCACCTTCCCCTGCACCACGAAACACAGAGTTTGATGAGTAAACGTAATAAAAAGTTACTACAAACTCAACAAAAAGCCATGTCTTTTCATACGCATGTTATGTTTTTGGAACAGAAATTTGCACTAAAAAGGTCCACTAGCAAGGGGATAGATCGACCCATCTGCCATCCATTATATTCTATAAAGGTTGCATGTCATACAAATTACCAAGTAATAGTAAATCATTAAAACGTACATTGAGTTTGCCAGATCCCTTGTAATTCGGGTTGGCGTATTGGGGACGAGGGTTCATAAGGTATTCTTTTCCAGGTTGTGAATCCTGGAACTGCGGTGGAAATCGTCTTTCATTTTCTTCCTTCTGCATTGCCTTTGCCTAAAACATGGTATCCAAAAAGATCCACTAACTTAGCAGCGATAATTGCACGCTTACAGGGATACTGTGTTTAATTAAAAGACTAGATTATAACCCGCGAATTCGCGGGCTACCACAAAATTTTTATACAAATGTTATATTATATTTATATTTTAATTCGCAATTTTTAATCAACATATTTGTGGGGGTAACATTGTATAAATATTTGTAATTGAAAATAAAGACGTGTATGTCTTAAGTTTATTAATTGTGATTAGTTTAAAGTAATCGAAATATTGTTTATTTGTTAATAATAGTAACCTACATATTGTAGATGTGAATGATAGTAAAATAAGTAATAGATACTCAAATATTTATCTTTTATATTTTATTAATGTAAGGTATCTTCATTTTTCTTACCACAAGAATGATTTTTTTATTATAAATCCTTTTTTACGTTAATGGTCGACACCTAGGGCTGTGCATTTTTCGGGAAGAACCGAAAATAACCGAGGACCAAACCTGACCGAACAGGAACCGGACCGAACCGAGCATATCCGGGACGGTACATGGTCCATACATTTCTTGATTTTCGGTCTTCGGGACGGTCCAGGACCGAACCAAAAAACCCGAGAACCGGACCAGAACCGAAAAATATAGAAAACATTCCATATATATCGTGGATCCTAACTTATTTTCAACATGTTTTAGATCTCCTTATTCAATTTATTTGTAATCACAAGATTGTGTACATGTATTTTATTGGACCAGGCACTCTATTACTAATAGACGGCTCTCCATTGTTGGAATGAGTTGTAAACAAGTCTAAATATCAGGTCAAGTTAGAGCACCGGCATACTCAATGAGATTTTAAATTAGTACATGTCAACTTATTCATTGAAATATGCTCTTAAACACTGGCTACACGCAAGACACTAAAGCTTCAAATGGTCCGGGAATTTGGACCAAACCGAGCAGAACTGGACCGGACCGAACCGGACCAGACCCATGATTCATGGTACGGTCCTCGGTCCGACTTTCAGCTTCAATTCGGGATTCGGTTCGGTTCGGGAATCAGCCGGTTCGGTCCGGTTCTGGACCATGCACAGCCCTATCGACACCGAATCAAAGTTCTCTTATAACGTGAAAAAAGTAAAAACTTGAAAACCTAATATTTTCAAGCTTATACAAAATATTCTTTCACAAATTTTTTTGAGCAAAACTTATATATAGAAATATAGTTTATAAGAGTTGATCAACACCACTTGGTACCATGATTATGTGATAAAGAGAAACATGTAATACTACAAAGTTGATAAGTTATATAAGATGATGTTACACGATAAATGAGTTAAGTTGCATTTTGTATTTGATTAAAAAAAATATCATAAAAATGATCTGTCATGACAATATTATACTATTCTTCACGAACCATACACTCATATCTAAAATAAACTTATTTATTATATTTTCATAACAAAAGTTAAAATGCAACTCTTTTATAGTGGCAGAGCATTTTACGTTTTTATTATCGAGTTATTTGGTATATTCAAATTATTATTTTCTTTTTTGAAAGTTGTCATTATAATTTGAATTGTTTTGATAATAAGGCTAGCTGTATATAATAACAAAATTCATAATTAAAAAATTGAAAAAAAAAAAAACTCTTTCCATGGGTAAAATTCAAAGACTACACTGCAAATATCACATTACTGTATTAAATCCAAGCAAATAACAAAACTAAAATTATATAACCAAAAAAGGAAAGGAAAAAAATATATATCCGAAATTTATCGAGTCTAAGTGTAAATTGGTTTTTTTAGGAAAAAAAACATAAACTAAATAATAAATTGGGAAAAAAGGTAATTTGGAGGGTATCCCTGACTCATGTACCATATTTTAGTAGTACGTGTCTGCCCCACCTCGCAAGGCGAGCATCAATGCCGAACAAATTACATGTCCACAAATCACCCACATATGCCAAGACACGTATTCGAACTCGTGACATATAGGTCACATATGTGGGGTATGAGATTTATATATAAAAAAAGAGCAACTAACCAAATCAAAATTATAAATCTCACATTTAGGATAGAAAATTGAAATCCTTGGAGACATTTAGTTGAACATCTCATGTACATTCACGGAACTTGAAAATTTATAACTAATCGATGAAAATGAGGAAAATAAATTGAAAATGAAAAACTAAAACTACTATTGCCAATTAAACAATACATAATGCATATATATAATAAAAAAATTAAAGAAAATATTCAAATTCGAATTTATAAATGATGAATTGAGGATAACCGTGTATAATAACAAAGTTCATAATTCACAATAAAAAAGATAGAAAAAATAACTCTTTCTATGGGGTTAAATTTAAAGACTACACTGCGATATCACATTATTGTATTAAATACAAGTAAGCAACAAAACTAAAATTCATTACCCTAAAAAAAAAAGGAAACAAATATATAACGGAAATTTACTGACTCTAAGAGTAAAAAATAATAATTTAGGAATAAACTTCAACTAAATAATAAATTGGGGGGAAAAAGTAATTTGGAGGGTACGTCTGACTTATGTGCCATATTTTAATGGTATGTGTCCACCCCACCCCACAAGGCGAGCATTAACGCCTGGAAAATCACATTTTCACAAATCACCCACATATGCCAAGACACGGATTCGAACCCGTGACATATGTAGGGTCTTAGATTTATAAATAAAATGAACAACTAACCAAATTAAAATTATAAATCTTACATTTATGATAGAACCATTGAAATCATTGAGGACATTTAGTCGAACATCTCGTGTTCATTCATGAAACTTGAAAATTTATAATTAATTGATGAAAATACATTCAATGATCGAAGAAAAAATAAATTGAAAATGAAAAATTAAAACTACTATTACCAATTTAACAATACATAGTGCATATATATAATAAAAAAAGTTAAAAACAAATATATTCAAATTCGAATTTGTAAATGATGAATTATTTGATAATCATTATGTGAATAAAGATTAAACATTGATTTGTATCTAGCTTGAATACTTAAAAATTTAATTTAATTCTTTGTTGGAATAAGAATAAAGGGTAGTTTAGACATTTGATCATCCCCTCCTCACTAATTAGGTAGTCATTTTATTAAGGTAAAATCAATGGTCTAAATTAATAGTATCAATTTATCAATGGTGGAGATTAGTTTATAGGTTACTAAAATTAAAATGACTACCTAATTAACACTCTATTATAATATATAGTGTAGATGGACATTGCACAACAATTTCTATAATTAAAAAATATATATATTTGATTAAAAGAAAATAAGATGTGTATAAAAAGACCTTAAAGGTGTGATCATTAGTAGAGTAACGACGAGGTTGAAGATTTGCGACTGCTGGGGTGACACCGTTAGTGCTAGCTTGTGTTATACGACGTGAACCAAACAAAGTTCGTGAGCATAAACATGATTTCGCTATGATTGGGATCCTGCTGGTGGCAGAGACTGCTAAATGCATCATCTTTGAATACAAGATTACTTGCAATAGATGAACGAATGGAATCTATTTATGTACACGTATTTATGTATGTATGTAAGTAGAAATTAGATATGCGACAATACGTCAATGTTACTTGGAAATGAGATAAGTAGGACATATATCAATTAATTAGCTGTTGTAATTACTAATTACTGTACTAATTAGGTATACCTTTCAAACCTGCTTATTATTGCAAAATACGAAATAACAACACGTGTGATGAATTCCTTCGTAAATTTATTGTCAAGTATTTTATTTTTATTTTTTGTTTTCAATAACCACTTCGTAATAATAATTTTATTTTGGGTTTTGCCACGGCGGGTGCCCCGTGGCACACGTTAAGGTGCATTTAATGAATCTGTAATTTCCTTAAATAACATAATTTGTAATTATTATAGGCATAAAACTGAAATTAATAGATTTAATTAATGAACATTAAATGTAAATTTTAATATTTAAGAAATTTCGACTTCATTAAATGCACTTTAACGTGTGCCACGAGGTCACACATTAGCAAAACCCTAACGTACGGTACGTCAAACATTCAAATTATGTTTCCATGCCTTACATAGTTACATGTAAGGCACATTGTATCTTGTAAGTAGGGGTGTTCAAAATATCCATATCCAAATTCGATATCCGATTTATCCGATCTGAAATTATCTGAAAATTTAGATATCTGAATGTTTGGGAATCCAAAGTTTGGGGTTTGAGTATTGGGTAGTTACTTTCAGAATCTTGGGTAATTTGGATATCCAAATATCCAAAAAATAGATTTTTAATACATAATTTATAGAATTATATTAATTATCTTGTTATATTTTAGTAACATAGGGTCTGTTTGGTAAAATAGTTTTAGGTTGTAGCTGTAGGCTTTTGTTGTAGCTGTAGGCTGTAAACTGTATACTTATTTGTATTAAAATGTTTGGTAAACTAGCTGTAACTTACAGATAGAGATGTAAAATTACGTTAAATGACAATAATAAAATTATGAGAAAATTACAAAAAGCGTCCTTATAGTTTGACATGAATTGCACATTCAGTCCTTTAATTATTTTAATTACATAGATGATCCTTTCTTTTGAAACTTGTTACGTAAATAGTCCTTTACACTAACGATTGTTAAATCTCCGTTAAAAAGGACCATGTATGTAAAAAATTCAATTCTTTAGATTTTTTTTGATTAAAATATAAATAATAAAATCTAGCATATGTATATATACATTATATGGTGCACATAACATTATTTTCATTTCACTCATTTTATTCATTATCAAAGTTGATCATATTCTCCTCTATAACTAGGGCTGTTGACGAACCGAGTCAATTCGAATATCCTGATGCTCGACTCGACTCGTTTATAAAATAAGTATGTTCGAGTTTGACTCGAACTAGATTAACTTTTTAAAACCATATTCGAGTTCGGGCTCGGATAATAATTTAGTGTTCAAGCTCGAGCTCTATACTCGTTTAAGTTTATGAAAATTTATAAAAAGAAAAATAGTTGTTTGAGCTCAAAATGTTTGTTTAGAAGCTCAAACTCGATAAAATCGTTTATAAGGGTAAACAAGCTCATTAAAAAGTATATTAACTATTTTATGAAACTTAAATAGTTATCATCAAACACTAATAATAAGTATGTAATTAGATTCTTGATGTTAATATTTATAGTGTGCTCATCTCATCTTAACGAGCCGAGTCGAATTTATTGTTTTGAAGCTCGGCTCATGAAACTAATCGAGCAGTCTTTTTATGTTCGAACTCGACTCGGGCTCGAAGAGTATTATGTTCGAATTCAAGATAAACAGGTCGAACTCGAGTAGCTCGTTAAGTGTTCGGTTCGTTAACTGTAACACCCCCAAATTTAACGGTTTGCGGAAGCAAGTTTTTGGGTGTTACTAATCAATAATCACAAGCACAAAGGATACAGTGAACGACTCTAAATGAGACGTTCGAAAAGTTATTACATTAATACATAAGTAATTCAAAATACAAGCTCGAGTTTCGTGTAAATTTCTAGAGATTCTAATACATAACAACTAGTACAAAAGTAATGTAATAAAATCTCCAAGCTTGTAAATGCATGCGACTCGAGCTAAGTAAGCTTATCCTGCTGGGCATCCCTACTGATGCTGTGTACCTGAGAAGCATTACTAAAACGGTCAACCAAAAGGTTGGTGAATCTCACAGGTTTATAAGTAAATAGTTTGAACACACAAGTAATATTTGTAAATCATTAGCTAGCCAGTAAGTAAGTGGTGGTTGCAGGTTATGCCAACCGTTTGATACTGTAACACCCCCAAATTTGTTTAGCGGAAGCATTTAGTTTAAGCACTGGGGTGCCACAATAATAAAGCATGCATACGTATCAGAGCTTATGATTACAACAGAACATATAATATTAAGATGCCAAAAGTATTAATTACAAGATTTACGATTCATCGAATCGTACGAGTTAAAAGTAATAAGTTTACAAAAGTAGATTTCTGAAATATGACTAAAACATTTCAGTTATACTAAAGAAATCCATGTGTTTCCAAAAGTTGGCATCCTAAACTTCACGGGTCGCCTAATTCTCCATGTGTGTTGGCGATTCTTATATGCGCAGCTAATTCCCTGAAAAACATAGTAAAAGTCAACAACTAGGTTGAGTGAATTCACAGGTTTTATGTTTACAATTCCAGTTGTGATAAACCACTGTTGTTTATAACGTATCGTTGGGATGTCACCCAAAAGTATAGTTCGTAAAACCAAATATGTTTCCAAGTAGTTGTTTGTAGGAATGTTCGTATACTAGTAGTTGTAGGAAATCAGTATCCTGTTTTCAAATATGTTCTGTAGGATTATACGTATCCTAGTCGTAGATATGTTTCGTTGGGATATTGCCCCAAAAGCATAGTTTAAGTTATAGTAGGAATGTAGGTATCCTAATCGTTTAGTGGGTCCATGTTAGTAGGAAACCCAGTGCCCATGTTCGTAGTGTTGCCCATGTTCGTAGGGACTTTTCAATAGTGTTGCCCATGTTCGTAGGGACTTTTCAATAGTGTTGCCCATGTTCGTAGGGACTTTTCAATAGTGTTGCCCATGTCAAGTAGGGACTTTTAGTTACCCAGTCCGTAATATAAAGTATTGCTGGTTATCCCCCAGCGTTCTCAAAACATGTTCATGTGTTTACAGCGTTTGGTAGTATGAAAGTATTATGTAACACTCCCCCTAAGACCCGTACCTGGATCACGTGCGGGCAGTATTACATATTAGGTTGAAATCGTCATTTTGTTTATCCGTTTACTAGTTCAAAGTACTCTACTTGTTTGAATAAAATAGTATACAATCATGTTTGTATAAAAGTGTTTGACTATGTTTTCCACCCCTGTTCAAAGCAGTTAAAACAGTAAAAGTAGGGGCTGTGAACTCACCTGTTGAGTTAAGTAGTGTGAGTGCTAGCAAACCTAAGCCCAAGTATAGTCCGAATTTCCTAACGTCCTAAACGTACGAGATTTAATAAGTATGTGGATGTCTAAGTTAATCATCCATGCTAGTGTTCGTACAACCAAGTCACGTCCAAATCGTTCGTTTAAATGTTTATGTTTGTATTTCGTATTTGTGAAAATGTATACGATTCGTTGGTGATAGTTTGAAATCCTAATTTCGGTAAAATAAGTGTGTTTGTATTGTTTGTAAAGCTCGTGAATCGTATCGTATAAAGATATGCGTTTCCGGTTAGTTCGACACTTAGTGAAAACTAGTTTTTAAACTTCCTGTTTTTAGCGACGCAAGGTGCGACGCTGGGTTGTTATGCGACGTAGGGTGCGACGTAAAGGTCTGCGTCGCAGTTGTTGCGAATTTAATAATTGTGCGACATAACGTGTTACGTCGCATACGGGTGTTGCGACGTTAGGGTTTGTGTCGCATAGGCGACATCCGCAATTTAATGCGACGTAGTGGGTTACGTCGCTATGTGCGACGTAAGGAAGGGTAATGCGACGTAAAGGCCTACGTCGCACTACTGTTTTTGGCCCAAAAGCGACGTAGTCGCCTGTTCGACGAACAGCTTAAAAATCAACGAGTTTTGGTTCGGTGTGGACATTTTTGGTTGTATAAAACACTAAAACATGGTAATCTAAGTATACTAAACATGAAATATTAATTATAGCTTCGAAATCTAGAGATTTGCGGGATTTGTCGGAAACTTACGGGTGTCGGATTTGAAATCCGAAAAGGTAGAAGTGTAGATCGTGGTCTCGTGGTCGTTTTATTCCAAAGGAGGGTGATGATCCGATGCGTTTTTGGTGTAGTTTAGGTGTGATTTGTGTGATTTTTGGGTGAGTTTAGAGAGGGAGAAAGATGAGAGAAAAGAGTGTAGAGAGAGAGAGATGGTGAGAAAATGAAAGAAAAGGAGGTGGAAAGTGGGTTTTGTTCCACTTTTCATCTCCTGCGTTTTTGTCCCGTGTTTGTTTACCCGATCGTTAAATGTTACATTATTTTTAATTAATATATTTTTAATTACATATTTCATCATATTTTTACTTAGTATCTTTTTATTAAATTTTAATAAATTAAATTATAGGATTTTTAAATCTTTGTTTTATTTTAATTATACGAGTTGACGTTTTGCGTTATAAAATGATATGTAAATATTATCAACATAATATTTAATTGTTTAAGACGTTATTTAATAATTTCGTTTTATTAAATAATTTTTGTTCACCAACAGCCGTATATTTTTGTCGCGTTTGTTTTCAGGTTGTTTAGTACGTAATTACAACTAATTACGAATACGTAATACTATGCGTATTATCTAGTTGGGCTTTGCTAGACTTACCTCTAAAATGTGTTGTGAATTCACTCAAGTAGGGAATTAGCCTAATAATGCAAGTGATTAATATTAATAATCGCGTTCATATTTGCGGGGTGTTACATCCTCCCCTCGTTAGAGAAATCTCGTCCCGAGATTTAAAATCAAGTCGGATCGCCCGCGGCGTATGTTCTCCGATAAGTCATGTTGTTAACAATAATAATGGTTTGTGTGGCGCTCATTTGTTGCCATAAAAGTTCAATCAGTTTAAGTATGCTCACGGCATAGTTCAATATGTTGTGTGTTTCGTTTCGTGGTCAGAGTTTACCGAGTGTTGTGTTCGAATCGACATTCGAATAAAACGTATGTTAAATCATAGCAATAGTCGCTAAGACGTACCGTGTTAGTTGAGATCCGCAACCGTTTCTGGTGCACGGAGTATGTATGCGCGGCTTGGAGCGTAGCCTTTGTTAACGGCGCTGTTGTTGTCGTTTTGATTGTTGCGGTTGTTGTTCGGTTGTTGGCATTGGTTTCGGTGGTGTCCAGGATCACCACACCTAAAGCACCCCTCAATTCGCTGTTCATTGTTTGCAGGGTGGGTTCGGCATGCCTGAGTTCTGTGCCCATATCGTTTGCAGTTATCGCAGAAGAAGCAATCTCCTTCATGATGTTTTCCGCACTTCCCACACTTGGGCCTGTTACCAAGGTAGGGTTTCTGTTAAGTGTTGGTGATCGCAGCGAAGGCTCGGGTGTTTCCCGGGTTTACGTTTTGTTGATTCTGACGGTAGTTACCATCGTTATTCCATTTGCGTTTGTGGGTTCCAGAGTCGCCCGCATCAGTACGGGTAGGTTCAGTTTTCCCCGAGGTAGCTTTCAAAGTGCCAATCAGAATGGCGTCGTCGGTTAAGCTTTGAGCCAGATCCACTGCGCTCCTAAAGGTAGCCGGTTTGGAGTACATAACCATGCCTCGGATTTGTGGGGCCAAGCCCTTGTTATAACGCTCGATGCGTTTGCTCTCGGGGGTTACCATGTGGGGCACAAGACGTGCAAGCTCCTGGAATCTAGTTGTATAACCGGAAATGTCAGCGCCGATCATTTGTATGTTCCAGAATTCGTTTTCAAGTTTCTGCATCTCGTTGGGAGGGCAAAATTCCTCCATCAGCATCTGTTTCAGAGTTCCCCAAGTCATGGAGTAAGCAGCTGGACGTCCAATAACCTGGACCTGAGCGTTCCACCAGGTCAACGCTTTGTCAGCTAAGGTACACGTGACGTACTTCACGATTTTGTCGGTGGCGCAGTCGCTGATATCAATCACCGATTCCATTTTCTCAATCCAGTGGACCAGGCCGATGGCCCCTTCGGTCCCGGTGAAGGTGCTGGGTTTACAAGACTGGAAGGTTTTGTAGGAACACCCCTGCTGGGTATTGGTTGGGGTTTCGCTGTTGACAGGTGTGGCTCCACTGTTGTTTGCCACGTTGTCTCGGTTTCGGCTGGCCTCGTACTGAGCAATAGCTTCAGCCACGCGGCGTTCAATGATTTGTTCGGTTGTTTCGACGAAAGGAGGTGTGTTTGTTTGGCGACTGTTGCGGGTCTTTCTTTGTTTAGGCGGCATGCTGACGTTCTGCGAGTAATGAAATGCATAAGTCAATGCCAGTGAAAAGATGTGAAGAATAAAGTTTCACATGGTTTTAGTTATCGAATATTTGAGAAGAAATGACAAGATCCCCATCACGTGTCTCATGACTATGAAACGCCCATATGTACTTAGTATAATATAATCACGTTGGCCAGGCGTCATTATATGATGCTAAATACATACTTCTTTTCATCAACCGCTTGACACGATCCGGTTCACATGAGATCGGAGTACAATGAACGAGTCGAATGTGATGAATAGATCACGCGTATCGATGTATCATAAAGATAGTTCGAGGTATGCAAATGTGTGTATGCACGTGCGTTCTAGCCAAGGCTATAGTCTAGGTCTCTAGGTTTCTAAGTCACCTAAAGTTACCTAGTTCGCTATAACCAATGGCTCTGATACCAATCTGTAACACCCCCAAATTTGTTTAGCGAAAGCATTTAGTTTAAGTACTGGGGTGCCACAATAATAAAGCATGCATACGTATCAGAGCTTATGATTACAACAGAACATATAATATTAAGATGCCAAAAGTATTAATTACAAGATTTACGATTCATCGAATCGTACGAGTTAAAAGTAATAAGTTTACAAAAGTAGATTTCTGAAATATGACTAAAACATTTCAGTTATACTAAAGAAATCCATGTGTTTCCAAAAGTTGGCATCCTAAACTTCACGGGTCGCCTAATTCTCCATGTGTGTTGGCGATTCTTATATGCGCAGCTAATTCCCTGAAAAACATAGTAAAAGTCAACAACTAGGTTGAGTGAATTCACAGGTTTTATGTTTACAATTCCAGTTGTGATAAACCACTGTTGTTTATAACGTATCGTTGGGATGTCACCCAAAAGTATAGTTCGTAAAACCAAATATGTTTCCAAGTAGTTGTTTGTAGGAATGTTCGTATACTAGTAGTTGTAGGAAATCAGTATTCTGTTTTCAAATATGTTCTCTAGGATTATACGTATCCTAGTCGTAGATATGTTTCGTTGGGATATTGCCCCAAAAGCATAGTTTAAGTTATAGTAGGAATGTAGGTATCCTAATCGTTTAGTGGGTCCATGTTAGTAGGAAACCCAGTGCCCATGTTCGTAGTGTTGCCCATGTTCGTATGGACTTTTCAATAGTGTTGCCCATGTTCGTAGGGACTTTTCAATAGTGTTGCCCATGTTCGTAGGGACTTTTCAATAGTGTTGCCCATGTCAGTAGGGACTTCTCAATAGTGTTGCCCATGTTCGTAGGGACTTTTCAATAGTGTTGCCCATGTTCGTAGGGACTTTTCAATAGTGTTGCCCATGTTCGTAGGGACTTTTCAATAGTGTTGCCCATGTTCGTAGGGACTTTTCAATAGTGTTGCCCATGTCAAGTGGGGACTTTTAGTTACCCAGTCCGTAATATAAAGTATTGCTGGTTATCCCCCAGCGTTCTCAAAACATGTTCATGTGTTTACAGCGTTTGGTAGTATGAAAGTATTATGTAACACTCCCCCTAAGACCCGTACCTGGATCACGTGCGGGCAGTATTACATATTAGGTTGAAATCGTCATTTTGTTTATCCGTTTACTAGTTCAAAGTACTCTACTTGTTTGAATAAAATAGTATACAATCATGTTTGTATAAAAGTGTTTGACTATGTTTTCCACCCCTGTTCAAAGCAGTTAAAACAGTAAAAGTAGGGGCTGTGAACTCACCTGTTGAGTTAAGTAGTGCGAGTGCTAGCAAACCTAAGCCCAAGTATAGTCCGAATTTCCTAACGTCCTAAACGTACGAGATTTAATAAGTATGTGGATGTCTAAGTTAATCATCCATGCTAGTGTTCGTACAACCAAGTCACGTCCAAATCGTTCGTTTAAATGTTTATGTTTGTATTTCGTATTTGTGAAAATGTATACGATTCGTTGGTGATAGTTTGAAATCCTAATTTCGGTAAAATAAGTGTGTTTGTATTGTTTATAAAGCTCGTGAATCGTATCGTATAAAGATATGCGTTTCCGGTTAGTTCGACACTTAGTGAAAACTAGTTTTTAAACTTCCTGTTTTTAGCGACGCAAGGTGCGACGCTGGGTTGTTATGCGACGTAGGGTGCGACGTAAAGGTCTGCGTCGCAGTTGTTGCGAATTTAATAATTGTGCGACGTAACGTGTTACGTCGCATACGGGTGTTGCGACGTTAGGGTTTGTGTCGCATAGGCGACATCCGCAATTTAATGCGACGTAGTGGGTTGCGTCGCTATGTGCGACGTAAGGAAGGGTAATGCGACGTAAAGGCCTACGTCGCACTACTGTTTTTGGCCCAAAAGCGACGTAGTCGCCTGTTCGACGAACAGCTTAAAAATCAACGAGTTTTGGTTCGGTGTGGACATTTTTGGTTGTATAAAACACTAAAACATGGTAATCTAAGTATACTAAACATGAAATATTAATTATAGCTTCGAAATCTAGAGATTTGCGGGATTTGTCGGAAACTTACGGGTGTCGGATTTGAAATCCGAAAAGGTAGAAGTGTAGATCGTGGTCTCGTGGTCGTTTTATTCCAAAGGAGGGTGATGATCCGATGCGTTTTTGGTGTAGTTTAGGTGTGATTTGTGTGATTTTTGGGTGAGTTTAGAGAGGGAGAAAGATGAGAGAAAAGAGTGTAGAGAGAGAGATGGTGAGAAAATGAAAGAAAAGGAGGTGGAAAGTGGGTTTTGTTCCACTTTTCATCTCCTGCGTTTTCGTCCCGTGTTTGTTTACCCGATCGTTAAATGTTACATTATTTTTAATTAATATATTTTTAATTACATATTTCATCATATTTTTACTTAGTATCTTTTTATGAAATTTTAATAAATTAAATTATAGGATTTTTAAATCTTTGTTTTATTTTAATTATACGAGTTGACGTTTTGCGTTATAAAATGATATGTAAATATTATCAACATAATATTTAATTGTTTAAGACGTTATTTAATAATTTCGTTTTATTAAATAATTTTTGTTCACCAACAGCCGTATATTTTTGTCGCGTTTGTTTTCAGGTTGTTTAGTACGTAATTACAACTAATTACGAATACGTAATACTATGCGTATTATCTAGTTGGGCTTTGCTAGACTTACCTCTAAAATGTGTTGTGAATTCACTCAAGTAGGGAATTAGCCTAATAATGCAAGTGATTAATATTAATAATCGCGTTCATATTTGCAGGGTGTTACAGATACCCTTGCCATGAGCCACCATAGTTGAAGCTTAACGTACAGTAAATAATAGTACCCCCGTGAATGTTAATCCAAAAACATTCATATGAAACGAGTAAGAAACGCTCGTTTCTACAGTAACGGTTCGTGGTAGTGCGTGCTACCCCGGGCGGGGATTGTCAGTCCCATATGGATCCATATACTACAACTCGCGCTTATCCCATAACTAACAACTATGATTAAGGAGGCTTTCATTGGATTAGTCGAAACTCATGCAATTGGCGTATCCGTAATTCAGTAAGTAAGTTATTCATGGCAGCAAGTAAGTACGTGTGTTCATGTAAAACAGTAATGCATCTCACCCCTGAGTGAAAACAGTAAAGTAGGGGCTGTGAGACTCACCTGAATCTAGCAGACAATGCAGTAAGCAAGCAAAGTAGTATCCGAACTATCAGCCCTTAGCGTCCTAATACGCATAAGGTTCAGTAAGTAAATGGAATACTTGTAAAGTATCCATGCTAGTTGTTCCCAAACTAGTCAATGTCCAATAGTTTGTTTGTACGTTTGTAATTGTTCGTAGTTGTAGTTTATAGAAAAGTTGTACGGCCCGTTGGTGTTTGCGTGTAATAATAATTCCATCCATTATTATTATGTATTCATAGTAATTGTACAGTTGTAAAACGTACCTGTATAATTGTTTGTTTGTATCACAACGTGTATCGTTCGCGTAAGTTCCAATGGGCTTAATCCCCAAAGGGTACGAGTGAAATCTCGTAAGTGTTCGAGTGTAAGCTTGTATCAGTTAACGTGTAATCCCGCACGTAAGTAGTGAGCGAACTCATAAGTTCGTATCAGGTGCAATCCCGTGTAGTGTACAAGTGTAAGTTCGTTGGAGTGTAATCTCCTAAGTATTCCGAGTGTAATCTCGTGTGCGTGTGTGAGTGAAATCTCACGTTCAGTTTAGTATAGTCTTGTACGTATTCAAGTATTGTTGTATACTTCCAAAAGTATAGTATTTTCATGTATAAGTGATGCCGAGTAAAGTACGTTTACGTTTTAAGTATATTATATACTTGTATAAAATGTAAGTGTCAGACAGCAGGTTTTAGCGTCACTTGTATGCGTCACTTATATGTGGTATGCGACACTTAGGTAGTGTCGTATTAAGTGTCTGTTTAATGATGTGTGCGACACTTAGGTAGTGTCGGTATTCAGATGGTACGTCACTAAGTAAGTGACGTTATTAAGTATCGTTTTTCATCAGTGCGCCACTAGGGTAGTGACGGTATTAAGTGTCGGGTATTCAAGTCATGCGTCACTAAAGGTAAGTGACGGTATTCGATTGGTGCGTCACTAATGAAGTGACGGTATTCAGTGTCGGATTCAATCATAGGTGTCGCTAGCTGAAGTGTCGGTATATGTCATTAGCGTCACTAAGGGAGTGTCGTATCGGTATATGTCATTAGCGTCACTAAGGGAGTGTCGTATGTTACTACTGATAGTTATTGGTTTCTACCGAAGATAGCGGCACTAGTGAAGTGTCGCCTGTTTCTACTGAAGATTATAGGATTGCGTCACTAGTGAAGTGACGGTATAAGTGTTTTGGCGGCACTTAGGAAGTGTCGCGTATGGACGGTTCGTGACCTATGTTTAACACCCTTCATTTATATATAAACAAACAATATTATAATGGCGACGCGGAAGCTTATATTTCAAAACATTACAACCTATGTTACATGTTACCCAAAATGTCAATAAACTTTTTCAAACTTATTACATGACATTTCAACAAACTCGGTGTTATATAATTCAAAACATCTCTTTAGTTATCCATATAACATCAGAGTAACAGCCTGTCAAACATTCCATCCAGTCTAATACTTCCTGCCCTGCCCAATATGTCCCATCTATTTCAACCTGCAGGAAGAACTGTGGTGGGGTTAGCACAACGCTAAGTGAATGAAACTATAAGCAACAGTCTAACCTAGCATAACAATCTGTTTACATCAAATAACAATAAACAGAAAATCAATCAATCACTTGACATCCAATCAATGTCAAGCTACACCAATCAAACATTATCAATCGTCATGAGGACCGGTGGCTCCTGAGATACCCTAATACCGGTTTGGTACTCAGGGAACCCTTATCAATCATCTGTATTGGCCTATACAGAATTACCGGTAACCAGTTGTTAATCACACACGACCTAGATCTCCAAACCAACATTTCAAGTTTCAAGATCTCCTGTCGTCTACAATAACAACCAAGTCCAACTGTCGAATCAAGTTGACCTCAGAATCTTACATACTAGCTCAAACAGCCAAGTAAGCAAACCACCTAACTAACATGGCAAGTTATCTCAACATATGCATCCTATCAAAGTAATACTATAAATTACTTGTTGTGAATCAAATCATTACAACTAAATCACACTGAGGTTACAGATCCACTCACCGACACCTCAGGCCTCCACTCAGTAGTCTAATATCACTGAGCCTTCTCCACATCTGAGAATCAATATCAAATATAAGTTAGTAATCATAATCATCGATACTAAACTTATATCAATCTTCAACATTTAGGAACTTAACACAATTAACATTTCAATTACTAGTTCCTAATTGTGTATTAATGATTACAATAAATCATTATCATATAATTACATGTATCAAATATAAACCACATTACTATTAACAATCAAACATGAAATGTGATTACAGCCTACCAAGCCGCCGGATTCCCTAAGAAGCCGCCGGCTTCCCACAAAACAACCTGAATCCGCCGGATTCCCTGAATCCGACCGGATTCCCCAGCTTTTACTGAATCCGCCGGATTCCCGTGAATCCGACCGGATTCCCTCATTTCTGCCGGAATCCGCCGGATTCCCGTGAATCCGCCGGATTCCCTCGTCGTCCCAGCCCAGTTCGAACTGATCAAAACCCTAACCCGCGATTTTATATCCAAATCACCAAAAACACGATTTTAAACGGTTATAAACGACTACTAACATTGCATAATCAATATGTAACACTTATAACATGTTTTCTAACATCCAAATCTCTCAAATCATCAATTTACCCAAATTCAATCAAAAATCAAATTCTTAAATACTCAAGAATACTTACTGATTGAAGAATCTAACGATGGTAATCTGATGATTATGAAGATTCACGAGAATCACAACTTCCTGATTTGATTTCTAGTTTGATTTGGAGGTTTTCAGAGAGTTTCTGTGAGTTTCAGAATAAAATGAATAACTTTCCTAAATAGGAAAGAATATATATAAGTCGGCTCACGAACCGCCTTCAATATACGGGTATAATTTAATACCCCATCTCAACCTATTGTCTGGAACCCGAAAACCATTTGCGAGTCCAAACATTTTATTGCACCGTCAACTATATTAATTTACAACAATTAATAATTTACTTATCACATTGGAATATTCAGCTCCTATTCCAATTATTTCAACTAATTCAAGCAATATTATTTCCAAACACATTTAAATATTAATTTAAATCAAGAAATAATATATAAACAACTAGGTCCATTTCGAGGATGTTACAACTCTTCCCCCCTTAAAGAGATTTCGTCCCCGAAATCTAACCTCAATCAATCTAACTAATGTGATATAATCACATATATCTTAACATACATTTGTCCTCAATAGCAACTTACAACTATACTTAGACTGTTTGAATTCTTTCCACATGCACATATCCAAATGTACATGCTTCTATCTTTTCCTATGCACACATACAGTGCATCCATCCAACATCTCATAGGAACCAATCATCTATCTAATTTCTTTATCACCAATCAGATAAAAGTTTAAAGCACCCAATCACTTTAACCAATAACAATAAGTGAAACATAACATCACTTACTAGGTCTATACAACCAGAAATTAGCAACATGCTCAAATCTTTAACCTATTCTCACTGTTCATCACTGTTAACAATAAAACAGCAGCAACAATATCACAACAACAGTGTTTATTAAACCCCAATGTACCTAGCAACATTGAAATATAATTCAACTTACGACCAACAATCAATCTAATATACAGATTACAATCTTAAATCTCTACCATCAAAGATCTGAAATCCAAATCTAGGTCAACTTTTCATCCAAAAGTTTCATACTTACTTTCTTTTGAATACCCTATCATATTCACATATCATTTCAATCATATGAAACCTTTTACTTAAAAGTAATCCAGATTCCTATCACCTTAATAAGTACTGCAGAGGTCAACTCAGTAGGTAAAACCACAATCAACAAGTACTTTGCTCAATCAACAAAAGTACCACAATCAATCTTACCTACAATCAACCAACCTCTACATTGACTTATTTCCATTTGTAATTCCTTTCATTACTACCTATCAATTGTCAACAACATCAAAGTCGACAACAACTACTGCTCAACAATAATCACAACATTAGTAATTATACATTCCAGTACACCTATTAGTACTTAATATTTGTCTTCAAACTCTAACTAACCATCAAGTTAGAATTTATATACTACTTAAACTGGTAAGACATCAAAATCTATTCTTAGCAACCAGTTATTTCAACTCAACCTTAAACTCTTAAGCTACTAATCGCAAACCATTAGCAATTATACAACTTGAATCACCTAATCATTCAACACTAGATTCCATCAATCTAGCAACTAAGTCAATCTTAATCAACATATTATGATACTACAGATCAAGCATCACAATATCACAATGTGCTACTTTCTAGCACATTACTAACAAATCTACTTCAAGTTAATTTCAGTTAACTAACTCCACACAACTTATGGCATATTTTAATTCATTCTATTAAAATCTATCATGCCATTTATTTTCATGTATACTACACATACATATCTACACAACTTCAGGTACTCTCTTAAATGGACATATACACATCAATTCCATTTCATTCTATACACTAGGCCATTCAACTATTAAAGTCTATATCCAGCCTTCACATTACTACTAGTCATCACATATCCATACCACAGGACATGGAACAATTATTAATCAACTACTCTATGTTTCACTTACATACTTACTAACTCGTATATAACTTAAACTTACAAGAAAAGCTTGGTGAATACAATCATCACCTATCAATTTCAAGGTTTCTCTTATTTTTAACACTTACAATTATACACATCAGGTTTTCAACCTCAAATTTCAAACAATATTATTCTTAAACTATCGAAATAATGATCATTACACTTAATTACATACCTGATTTCTTAAAATATGAACAACTATTCAATTTATATTTCCTCAATTATCAACAAAAATCAACTAGATCTTTAATACTGCCTATTTACAGATATACTTTCATATCTTTTCTCCTTATTTGGATCTAATCCCAATTTACCACTTTATCACTTACCTCATTTGTATACAATCAACAAATAACTAAAGAATCCATTCAATTCTTTCAATATTTAAGTAACTCACCATGAGGTACCAATCAACCTATGCAACTAATAATAATAACCTTCAATTATTCATCATCTCACAGTCTTACCCAATCAAAGCTATCATCACAAGCCTCATACACTGGTAAGACTTTCTTATCACAATCCTAATCAATGTGATTTAACTTACATCATTCAACAATTTATAACTGTCATATCATTCAATGACTTCATATCTGTATAATTTTCTAACACATATTCAGTTCAAATATCATATATTTCCTAACTGAATACTTAATTATACTTAACACTATTTCAATTACTTAATACTAGCTTTAAGTAATTACTCAAGTTTTCACAACTTAATACAATTTAGGAATTCAATCATATTTCACACAATCATAACATTACAATCTATGTTATACTATTTCACACACACAATTAACTACATGTCAACTCTGGTTTCAATCAATCAATCAATAAAATTCTCTAATTGCTTTTATCAAGCTTGACCCAAACTCAAACCAATCACAAGCAATTAATTTTATACACAATTCTCTATTCATGGTTTGACTTTCAAAGTTAACATACTATCAATATTAACTCATAACAAACCATATCATCTTATATGTTCACTTTCAAACATATATTTCAAATTATTACTTTCAATAATCTTATCAATCCTTCACAAGGACAAAGTCAACCTACATCAATTTTGGCTCCATACAATCCATTTCATATTTTATGTTTACTATCGAACATAAACTTCAAATTATTACATTCAATAATTATTAGTAATTCCTCAAACAAGACAATATCAACCTATTTCAACTTTGGCTTCATACAAGCCAAATACAAAATAGTGACTCATTTAAACACTATCAAATTCGCCTACATGTAATCTATCACAATCAATCACAATTACTCATTCAACAAAATCAAATTAGTCAATTAGGTTTACCATCAAACCCCCCTCAATGACTATTATCATTTACACTAGCACCTTTACAATCTAATTGTCACAGTCCTATCAACCAATTGTTTTCTTATCAAAACAACTATTAAACAACTTAGCATACTATCATGCTCCATTTCTTTTATACCAAGTAGCCTCAACAAGTTCATGTGACACAACATAATATAACAACGGTGATCAGGCGTTGCAAGATTATGTTCTTCACAATCCATTCTCAGGCCACTCTACATTATAATTATCAATGTGATCTACTCTTATCTCATAAATATTAAATACTTTATGATTTCAAATCAATCAACATCTATTTAATAGTTTCTAATAGCTGATACATACTCAAAATCAGCTTACTACTTACATATTCAATCTTACATATGCAAGCCATCTCACATACACACAATTTTCTAATTTTCAACAACTGAATTACTCAGTATATCACTTATCTGAAACCTCAAACACATGATAACTTATCATCATAGTTTCAACACTTAACATTAATCAATGTCCCTATTTTCCTCAAAATTCAGGACACATCTTAATCAACTATCATCACTTTGACATATGCTATCATATCAAGCATCACTGTCACAACAAGTCTACTTAATCATGTTACTATCAAACATTTCATTCATTAATTTCACAATTGACCAGAAAGATCTATCACTTCCCAATCAATTTCACATTATTACACTCTACATTTCTCTTAAACCTATCAGTCATGGTTTATATCAAGTGTTTAACTATAGTCAACACATATCATATAGTCACATAAACACATATTTTCTCAAATAGCAGTCATTATCAATTCAATGACACGACCTTCCTTAGCAAGGATTTAGATCACACCTTGTGATTAATCCATTAACATAATACTATCAATTATCTCGTCTCACCAATAAAGACACTCCTTAGGTTCTAACATCAATCTTGCTAAAACCTTAATCAACTCTCTGTCTACTTAAACATATTTCTGCATTTACAATTCAATCAGAAATAATCACAACAATGAACAACAATGAGCATCTCATTCAATACCTCTATCCTCATGTCAACTTATAACAATCAATAGTTGACTCAACACTGGGGAATCATATCAGTCTGACTCAATTAACTTCATAACAAGGCTTACTCAACATAACAGAGTAAACAATTCAAGTTAATTTAAATTAACACAGGCTTATCGAAGATTACCTGACAATCTTAAGCCCACAAGCGTTGAGGAAACATGAAATATACTAATCAGATACTCATGTTCCTCCGTCTCTGCAGTCAAACAACAACTTCACAACTTGTTAAGGGTTAGTACATATTCAACTAATCACTTTCTCACACATTCACTAATCAACTAAACCCGCACCCACTGGAATGTTTGACTCAACTCAATCACAGTTCAGGATTGAACAATCTATCATGCTCAACTCGCCCAAACTATTGCTCTGATACCAACTTTTAACACCCTTCATTTATATATAAACAAACAATATTATAATGGCGACGCGGAAGCTTATATTTCAAAACATTACAACCTATGTTACATGTTACCCAAAATGTCAATAAACTTTTTCAAACTTATTACATGACATTTCAACAAACTCGGTGTTATATAATTCAAAACATCTCTTTAGTTATCCATATAACATCAGAGTAACAGCCTGTCAAACATTCCATCCAGTCTAATACTTCCTGCCCTGCCCAATATGTCCCATCTATTTCAACCTGCAGGAAGAACTGTGGTGGGGTTAGCACAACGCTAAGTGAATGAAACTATAAGCAACAGTCTAACCTAGCATAACAATCTGTTTACATCAAATAACAATAAACAGAAAATCAATCAATCACTTGACATCCAATCAATGTCAAGCTACACCAATCAAACATTATCAATCGTCATGAGGACCGGTGGCTCCTGAGATACCCTAATACCGGTTTGGTACTCAGGGAACCCTTATCAATCATCTGTATTGGCCTATACAGAATTACCGGTAACCAGTTGTTAATCACACACGACCTAGATCTCCAAACCAACATTTCAAGTTTCAAGATCTCCTGTCGTCTACAATAACAACCAAGTCCAACTGTCGAATCAAGTTGACCTCAGAATCTTACATACTAGCTCAAACAGCCAAGTAAGCAAACCACCTAACTAACATGGCAAGTTATCTCAACATATGCATCCTATCAAAGTAATACTATAAATTACTTGTTGTGAATCAAATCATTACAACTAAATCACACTGAGGTTACAGATCCACTCACCGACACCTCAGGCCTCCACTCAGTAGTCTAATATCACTGAGCCTTCTCCACATCTGAGAATCAATATCAAATATAAGTTAGTAATCATAATCATCGATACTAAACTTATATCAATCTTCAACATTTAGGAACTTAACACAATTAACATTTCAATTACTAGTTCCTAATTGTGTATTAATGATTACAATAAATCATTATCATATAATTACATGTATCAAATATAAACCACATTACTATTAACAATCAAACATGAAATGTGATTACAGCCTACCAAGCCGCCGGATTCCCTAAGAAGCCGCCGGCTTCCCACAAAACAACCTGAATCCGCCGGATTCCCTGAATCCGACCGGATTCCCCAGCTTTTACTGAATCCGCCGGATTCCCGTGAATCCGACCGGATTCCCTCATTTCTGCCGGAATCCGCCGGATTCCCGTGAATCCGCCGGATTCCCTCGTCGTCCCAGCCCAGTTCGAACTGATCAAAACCCTAACCCGCGATTTTATATCCAAATCACCAAAAACACGATTTTAAACGGTTATAAACGACTACTAACATTGCATAATCAATATGTAACACTTATAACATGTTTCTAACATCCAAATCTCTCAAATCATCAATTTACCCAAATTCAATCAAAAATCAAATTCTTAAATACTCAAGAATACTTACTGATTGAAGAATCTAACGATGGTAATCTGATGATTATGAAGATTCACGAGAATCACAACTTCCTGATTTGATTTCTAGTTTGATTTGGAGGTTTTCAGAGAGTTTCTGTGAGTTTCAGAATAAAATGAATAACTTTCCTAAATAGGAAAGAATATATATAAGTCGGCTCACGAACCGCCTTCAATATACGGGTATAATTTAATACCCCATCTCAACCTATTGTCTGGAACCCGAAAACCATTTGCGAGTCCAAACATTTTATTGCACCGTCAACTATATTAATTTACAACAATTAATAATTTACTTATCACATTGGAATATTCAGCTCCTATTCCAATTATTTCAACTAATTCAAGCAATATTATTTCCAAACACATTTAAATATTAATTTAAATCAAGAAATAATATATAAACAACTAGGTCCATTTCGAGGATGTTACACTATGCGTCACTTAGACGAAGTGACACATAACTTGCGTGAGCCATGCGACACTTGCGTCTGGTCAAGTTTTAGCTTGTGTCGAAAACGTGTTTAACGAGTTCCGTAGGGTCTGAATCTTTTACACTAGTTTTAGTATGTTACAAAGAGTTTATAAAAATTGTTGTTTGGTGTTTTTAGTGTTTGTAGTGTCGTTTTCTTAAAAATGACCAAAACCGACATTTCCGTTAACGTGTTCAAAAACGAGTTTAAATTACATATTTGGACATTACTAAGCTAGGGGAATAATAATCTAGCAAAATAAATGTAATCGGAAAAGTTTCGAGGTCGCCAGAAACTTACAAAGTTGTTGAAACGAGAAATCGAAAAGATAGAATCGTAGCCCTCGTTGCGGTGGTCGTTGTTGCTCCTTTCCGTTTTGTGATTCAAGCAAGTTTTGTGGGTGTTTTTCTCTAGAGAGAGAATGCCGATTTAGAGAGAGAGATGAGAGAGTTTAGAGAGAAAATGGAGGTGATGGGGTGTGGTTGTGGGTTGTGTGTGTAAGTGATCAAAGGGAGGTGGGGGGTTTGTCCCCTTGCCTTGGCCGGCCCATGGTGGGGTCCACCATGTGTGGATCTCACCAATTTTTGCTTCCTCGTGTACGCGCTCCGTGCGGTGTTCGTTTCCCCGGTCGTTTAATCGTGAAAATCATTTTAAACGCGGTTTAATATACGTTTTAAAATACGAAATATTATTCGATAATTTAGTTGAAGTATTTTAATAAAATACTTTGTTTTCAAGTTAAACAATATAACTTAGTTTTGTTTTGTCGGTTGGTCGGATTTTCGGAGAGTTCGGTAACGTTTTGATTAAAAACGTATGTTTCCGTTATATTATAAATATAATATAAAGTAGTTGGTGAAGTAATTAAATAATTCCACATTATTTAATAATTGTTTTACCAACGTCCGTATGTTTGTACAATTGTAGTTTTATACGATTTGAACGAATCGTATACGTGTGTATATATATATGTATCACCTATATATATATATAAAGTAAGTAAGTAACGTATTTAATCCTATTTCATATTAAATACAAGTAGTAAACACGTAATTAGGGAAATTTTAAATTGGCCCTAATTTTGGGGTTGTTACATTCTCCCCTTGTTAGGAGAATTTCGTCCCGAAATTTGTTCAAAGTAGTAGTTGGTAGTTCGATATTCGTCAGGTAGCTACAATGTGTACTAGTAGCCTATAGTAGTAGGGTAGGTCCTACAGTGTTCGTAGTAAGGTAGTAACGTACCCTTAATTTTTGTTGCCTGAAGGTAGTGGGCATTGGGCCTTGAGATGGCCGGCATTCCCGCAGTTGAAGCACAGCTTCGCTTTAGGAGGGTTAGTACTTTTGGAATAGGATTTGCATCGACCGATGGGTATGGTACACGGTCCTTCATGATGCCGAGTGCATTGGGAACAGAAAAGTTTCTTTCCCAAGTAGTTTCTTGTGGGGCTGGATGTAGAGGTTTTTACCCTCTTCGGAGATGGGGTATAGTCAGTGTCGGTATCCTCTTTGGCAGGAGTACCATATGGAATTTCTGGTGAAGCAGGGTTTTCTAAGGCTATCAAACGTAACTCGTACTCACGCATACGTACGTTATTCTGGAAAGCAATTCGTCGTAGGTCATCTATGTCTTCCCGTGCTTCGGTTAGTTGTTTTCGCAGCGATTCAATAGTTTGGTTGAGGTGCCTGACTGATTCAGCAGCCAGGGTTACATTAACCGGTGCTTTTGCAGCAGTTAGAGCAGCAGGAGAGGCAGGTGCTGTTGCTGATTCAGCGAAAGGTTCGGTATCACACTCGAGTTCGAGGAGGTAAGGAAACATCATTGGTTCCTCGTTGAGTAGTTCATCGTCCAATGTAGGGTTGTTGACGGAGTGAGTCGTCATTTCCTACGAATTAAGGGTTCTATTTAAGAATTGTTACAAGTAATTTGAATTATGTTTAAGGAAATGATTTATTCAACTTTGGATTCCCGGTCTCAACCAGTGTGAGATATTTGGGAAGGGAGTTTGTTCATGAAAATCATAGTGTAACATAAGTTATATGGTCAGAATCCGTATAGTCGGTCGTTTCCTAATCCTATTGGGTACTTAGGATCTAGGAAAGTACATAGAACGCAAGGCAATATACATAAGTTGTTAAGCAGTTCGGGTAATCTAGAAATGTGCGTACCCGGGTTGAGTAAATCACAAAGTCTCGGGTTTTCATCCTCCTTAGCGTTGAGTATATAAGCTCTTCCTTTCGCAAAGTTGGTTCTGAGTTTCAGTTTTGGGCAATCCTTCCTGAAGTGCCATGTACCGTTGCACTCATAGCAGGTCTTGGGTGCAGGAGTATCAGTACCAGTGGGGTTGGTTTGGCAGTCTTCGGCCAGATGTCCAAATTTCTTGCATTTGGAGCAGGGACAGGTACCGTCATGATGACGACTACATTTGGAGCAGTAAGGCTTGCTCCCCTTGTAAGTCTTCGAGTCATCGGTATTAACGGTTGCAGGCTTTTTGTTGTGGGTAGGGTTGGATGTGTGGAGACTTACTTCCCATTTACGTTTGTTGTTTGCAGGTGGGGTTGAGGTCGAGCCACGGCGGACAGAGTTGGCCGTCAGTTCATGAGCCATGCGAATGGCGTTCTGAATAGTACCCGGTTTGGACGAAGTTACTAAGTCTTGAAGTCGCTCAGGAAGTCCATCGACGTATTTCTCGATCCTCTTGTACTCAGGATCAACCATAGATGGGCAGAGAAGTGCCAGCTGGTGAAAGCGGTTGGTGTAACCGGTGATGTCATCACCCTGCATCTTGTGATTCCAGAACTCAATTTCCAGTTGTTTCAATTCATCTCTGGGGTAGTACTCTCCCCTCAGCATCTTCTTTAGCTCTTCCCATGGGAGTTTGTAAGCATTGGCAACACTCACAGTCTGAGCATAGGTGTTCCACCAGGTAAGGGCGGTGTCAGAAAAGGTGCTGGAGGCGAACTTGACTTTGTCGTCCTCAACGCAGTTGCAGATAAGGAATACTGATTCTATTTTCTCGATCCAGCGTACTAGACCGATCGCTCCTTCAGTACCTGCAAAGCTCAAGGGTTTGCAATTTTGGAAGTCCTTGTAGGTGCAGGTTTTGGGTGGTGGTGTATTGTTAGCCGTATCTTCGCTACCAGGAGTGGCTGCTCGGACAGCTAAAGCTTGAGCCACACTACGGGCAATCAGACCCGCGATTTCGGTTTCACTAAGCGTGACTTGTCGTCGAGGAGGCATGTTCCTTGAAACAACAAATAAAGAACATGTGAGGGTTTGAACAAGAGTTATGATTGTGATGATGTAGGAAGTACAGAGAAACTACGCCAAAGTTTGACACAAGGACAGTTTAACCATAGTAGTAGGATTGTTATAATTGAAACATAAAAGTTACAAAAGATTACAAGCGTTTACAGTTTACAAAAAGTGCCAGGGATTTTGTACATCCGGACGAGTAGAGTAAGTTACAAAAGATGATGGAACTTTAATATAGCCATCGGATTAGCGGTCCTAACTAAGACCTATTACATACACACCTAATCGCTATAAACTACGGTCATAGCTATCGTCGGCCTATTCTTGGTGTAGATCGTAGGGGTAGTAACGGGCTTCCAGCATGTCTTGGTATCGTCGGAGGGTAGGATAAACCAAAGCATCTCCGGTAGCTTGTAGGTACATCCATTTGATCCATGCTGTTACTCGTTGATTCAGGTGAATGGTTACTTCCTTCAAATAGAGAATAGAGTCTCGGATCCGCTCAGGGATGGACCTTTGCAGAATCCTTAACTCCAGTTCATAAGTTTTGCATTTCAGTTGTAGTTCCCAATTTCGGCCATTTAGTTCTTCAGCCTGATCTCTTACTCTTTCGTATTCTTCGATGTCGACGAATCCGAAGCCGTGATTCTCAGGTTCTTCCTCTGGGGCTATCTCCTCATCGAGATACGTGTACTGGATTTGTTCGTCGTTAATTTGTTCGTTGTCTGACGTGTAGTCACATGACGAGAAGTGTGCCATTTCCAGATGAGCAGTTCTACAAAATGGCAGGGAAGGGGTTTCAGCCTTCGGAAGTATGTCAGTATTTGTGAATTCATAAAAGTTAAGTAAGGATGGAACGACGAGAATCGAGTTGTCGTTTGTTTGATGTAAGTTGAAAAATGAATTTCGCAGTAGTCGAGAGAGAGTATCGTATCGGGAAAAGAGGCCTATGTGTATATATATATATATATATATATATATATATATATATCACATAACCGCCTAGTGTGTGTCTAGCACAATCATGTAAAAGTCCCGGTTCTCTCGAGGTCAGAGTCAGCTATTGCATTCCTTTTCAACATAACCCCTTTTAGAACTCACATCATCTTCATTTAATTGTACATAGTTGATCAGGCTATGTTAAATTAAACTTGTATGCTGTAATTCCTGAACCAGTTATACCTAGTGAGGAATACTGCCTAACGGTCATAGTCTAGGCCCACTAAATGCAACCTAGTTCACTATAACCTTAGGCTCTGATACCAATCTGTAACACCCCCAAATTTAACGGTTTGCGGAAGCGAGTTTTTGGGTGTTACTAATCAATAATCACAAGCACAAAGGATACAGTGAACGACTCTAAATGAGACGTTCGAAAAGTTATTACATTAATACATAAGTAATTCAAAATACAAGCTCGAGTTTCGTGTAAATTTCTAAAGATTCTAATACATAACAACTAGTACAAAAGTAATGTAATAAAATCTCCAAGCTTGTAAATGCATGCGACTCGAGCTAAGTAAGCTTATCCTGCTGGGCATCCCTACTGATGCTGTGTACCTGAGAAGCATTACTAAAACGGTCAACCAAAAGGTTGGTGAATCTCACAGGTTTATAAGTAAATAGTTTGAACACACAAGTAATATTTGTTAATCATTAGCTAGCCAGTAAGTAAGTGGTGGTTGCAGGTTATGCCAACCGTTTGATACCCTTGCCATGAGCCACCATAGTTGAAGCTTAACGTACAGTAAATAATAGTACCCCCGTGAATGTTAATCCAAAAACATTCATATGAAATGAGTAAGAAACGCCCGTTTCTACAGTAACGGTTCGTGGTAGTGCGTGCTACCCCGGGCGAGGATTGTCAGTCCCATATGGATCCATATACTACAACTCGCGCTTATCCCATAACTAACAACTATGATTAAGGAGGCTTTCATTGGATTAGTCAAAACTCATGCAATTGGCGTATCCGTAATTCAGTAAGTAAGTAATTCATGGCAGCAAGTAAGTACGTGTGTTCATGTAAAACAGTAATGCATCTCACCCCTGAGTGAAAACAGTAAAGTAGGGGCTGTGAGACTCACCTGAGTCTAGCAGACAATGCAGTAAGCAAGCAAAGTAGTATCCGAACTAGCAGCCCTTAGCGTCCTAATACGCATAAGGTTCAGTAAGTAAATGGAATACTTGTAAAGTATCCATGCTAGTTGTTCCCAAACTAGTCAATGTCCATTAGTTTGTTTGTACGTTTGTAATTGTTCGTAGTTGTAGTTTATAGAAAAGTTGCACGGCCCGTTGGTGTTTGCGTGTAATAATAGTTCCATCCATTATTATTATGTATTCATAGTAATTGTACAGTTGTAAAACGTACCTGTATAATTGTTTGTTTGTATCACAACGTGTATCGTTCGCGTAAGTTCCAATGGGCTTAATCCCCAAAGGGTACGAGTGAAATCTCGTAAGTGTTCGAGTGTAAGCTTGTATCAGTTAACGTGTAATCCCGCACGTAAGTAGTGAGTGAACTCATAAGTTCGTATCGGGTGCAATCCCGTGTAGTGTACAAGTGTAAGTTCGTTGGAGTGTAATCTCCTAAGTATTCCGAGTGTAATCTCGTGTGCGTGTGTGAGTGAAATCTCACGTTCAGTTTAGTATAGTCTTGTACGTATTCAAGTATTGTTGTATACTTCCAAAAGTATAGTATTTTCATGTATAAGTGATGCCGAGTAAAGTACGTTTACGTTTTAAGTATATTCTATACTTGTATAAAATGTAAGTGTCAGACAGCAGGTTTTAGCGTCACTTGTATGCGTCACTTATATGTGGTATGCGACACTTAGGTAGTGTCGTATTAAGTGTCTGTTTAATGATATGTGCGACACTTAGGTAGTGTCGGTATTCAGATGGTACGTCACTAAGTAAGTGACGTTATTAAGTATCGTTTTTCATCAGTGCGCCACTAGGGTAGTGACGGTATTAAGTGTCGGGTATTCAAGTCATGCGTCACTAAAGGTAAGTGACGGTATTCGATTGGTGCGTCACTAATGAAGTGACGGTATTCAGTGTCGGATTCAATCATAGGTGTCGCTAGCTGAAGTGTCGGTATATGTCATTAGCGTCACTAAGGGAGTGTCATATGTTACTACTGATAGTTATTGGTTTCTACTGAAGATAGCGGCACTAGTGAAATGTCGCCTGTTTCTACTGAAGATTATAGGATTGCGTCACTAGTGAAGTGACGGTATAAGTGTTTTAGCGGCACTTAGGAAGTGTCGCGTATGGACGGTTCGTGACCTATGCGTCACTTAGACGAAGTGACGCATAACTGGCGTGAGCCATGCGACACTTGCGTCTCGTCAAGTTTTAGCTTGTGTCGAAAACGTGTTTAACGAGTTCCGTAGGGTCTGAATCTTTTACACTAGTTTTAGTATGTTACAAAGAGTTTATAAAAATTGTTGTTTGGTGTTTTTAGTGTTTGTAGAGTCGTTTTCTTAAAAATGACCAAAACCGACATTTTCGTTAACGTGTTCAAAAACGAGTTTAAATTACATATTTGGACATTACTAAGCTAGGGGAACAATAATCTAGCAAAATAAATGTAATCGGAAAAGTTTCGAGGTCGCCAGAAACTTACAAAGTTGTTGAAACGAGAAATCGAAAAGATAGAATCGTAGCCCTCGTTGCGGTGGTCGTTGTTGCTCCTTTCCGTTTTGTGATTCAAGCAAGTTTTGTGGATGTTTTTCTAGAGAGAGCCCGATTTAGAGAGAGAGATGAGAGAGTTTAGAGAGAAAATGGAGGTGATGGGGTGTGGTTGTGGGTTGTGTGTGTAAGTGATCAAAGGGAGGTGGGGGGTTTGTCCCCTTGCCTTGGCCGGCCCATGGTGGGGTCCACCATGTGTGGATCTCACCAATTTTTGCTTCCTCGTGTACGCGCTCCGTGCGGTGTTCGTTTCCCCGGTCGTTTAATCGTGAAAATCATTTTAAACGCGGTTTAATATACGTTTTAAAATACGAAATATTATTCGATAATTTAGTTGAAGTATTTTAATAAAATACTTTGTTTTCAAGTTAAACAATATAACTTAGTTTTGTTTTGTCGGTTGGTCGGGTTTTCGGAGAGTTCGGTAACGTTTTGATTAAAAACGTATGTTTCCGTTATATTATAAATATAATATAAAGTAGTTGTTGAAGTAATTAAATAATTCCACATTATTTAATAATTGTTTTACCAACGTCCGTATGTTTGTACAATTGTAGTTTTATACGATTTGAACGAATCGTATACGTGTGTATATATATATGTATCACCTATATATATATAAAGTAAGTAAATAACGTATTTAATCCTATTTCATATTAAATATAAGTAGTAAACACGTAATTAGGGAAATTTTAAATTGGCCCTAATTTTGGGGTTGTTACATTAACACCCCTATCTATATGATCAAATTTATATTCTACCATCATCTTTTTCTACATAAATATACATTTTTGAGTTAATTAATTCCCACTTTTCAACGTTGTCAATTACTTTAAAGCAAGGGTCATCGAAAAGGATACAAAAAAGAAGAGATTATGGCCACTAAAGTCATTACGATATAAGAAGAATGGGTAATGGATTGTCCTTGAGTGGTGATAGACAAATGTGGAAGATGAACAATTTGACAATGAATTTGGTTAGCGAAATGTGAAAGCTGAAAATGATGTTGTGCACCTAATAATGTATATATACATATTTTAAATTTTATAATTAATATCTACTCAAAAATTATAAAATTTAAAAGAATAAAAAAAACTACACACGTGGTCCTTTTTAACGGAGATTTAACAATCGTTAGTGTAAAGGACTATTTACGTAATAAGTTTCAAAAGAAAGAACCATCTATGTAATTAAATTAATTAAAGGACTGAATGTGCAATTCAGGTCAAACTATAAAGACGGTTTTTGTAATTTTCTCTAAAATTATAGATGGTAACGTTCATTTTATTACATGTGAAAAGTATTATTGTAGTTATAACTTTATTTTGGATTAATGTCTTAATACCCAGAGAGTACTTTTAGTAATTTTAAATTTATATTTCATGATATATGAAATATATTACTCCGTTTTACATAAATATGCACCATGTCTTGCTATTATGTGCTCCCTCCGTCCTAAAATTATAGTCTATCTTTCTTTTTACGGACGTCCCAATTTAATTGTCCACTTCCAAAATACATAGGGAAGTTTAATCGTGATTACCATATTACCCTTAATTGAAATTATTATTGCAAATTTTAAAGAAGCAGTAATTAATTAATTAAGGGTAAAACTGTCATTCTGCAAAAGGTAAGAGGGAGAAATCAGTAATAATTATGCTTTTATTAAACTGCGTGTTTTTTATCGGGTGACAATTATTTTAGGACGGAGGGAGTAGTATTTTTAAGAAAAATATTGATAAAAAATATATAAAAGTATAAATAATACTCCCTCCGTCCCAATTTTATTGTCCCCAGACAAAAAACAAGCAGTTTAAGAAAAGTGTACTAGTCGTACTATACAACCAATAAGATTTAATCTCTCACCAGATTCAAATGTTTTGATTGGTTCAAAGTACACAGTGGACAAAAAAATTGGGACATCCCAAAATGGAAAGATGGACTATAAATTCGGGACGGGAGAGTATAAAACAGTGACAGAAAGAATAAAAGCACAAACAAAATACATGAAAAATGTTAGGAGGAATTGATTTTGCACTTAATTTGTACGGGGGCACTTACGTAAATACAAATATGAAAAGCTCTATGAAATTTCTAACTTCTTCATCTGGCTTTTTATATGGAAGCTTTTAAGGAGCTTTTGAAATAAGCTAAAAGCTAATATAATTGTCTCCAAACAAAGCTTTTAATTTGATAGGAGATTCTGTTTAAAAATTAAAAGCTAAAGCTCCTAATTAAAAGCTTTTAAAAACTCTTTGTCAAACAGGTATGTTTAGCGTCGAACTTTTGGAAGCTTTTTGGAACTTTTAACTTTTCATTTTTAAATTTAAAAGATCTATGTCATTAAAAGCTTTGTTTGGAAGAGAGAGCTAAAAGCTTAAAAATATATCTGAAAAACTCCTAAAAACTAGAAAATGAAACGCTGCTCCAAGTAGCGTTGGAGATGTTATAGGAGCTTTTGATATTTTTTTGATGATAATTCCTTCGATGCCCCTCATAAATTCAAAGTGATGATGACGGATATAATTTCCATGCATGAGGCTTTTCTAAACTTTGCTTTCTAGTTGCATCTTGATAGCTTAGTAATAATTTGATATTTTATCTTGGATAAAATAAATATAATGGATAGGATTCTCCGTTCATATTATTAATATAATTAGATATTTGAAAATGGTATCTTATCTTACATAAATAAACTAGTTGAAGACCCGCGACAACGCGGGATTAACCATGAAATTGTATAATAGTAATAATGTCATTAGAGTCACAACTTTAATAATCTAATAACTAGACATATTCATGATTCTTGATCAGTTAATACTTACTATATATTTAACCAATCATAAGTACTAAACAATGGAAAATAAATGCAAAGCTATATAATATCAAATTCATCATGAGCAAAATTGAGTTTATAATTTATAATATATTTATTAGAGTTAACAATATATATTGTATATTCTATTTGAAATATCGATGTTGATGTTGGGGTTTTTGAAACAAAGTCAAAATGTTTGATACAATTAAATTAATAGCCTATGTAATCTTACGATTTAGAAAAATACGGTAGGATAAGTTTCATAATTTTATTGATATTTGTTTTTTATTTAGTGGGGGTAAAGTGTAATACTATTATTTTTAATTTATTTAATTATATATCGTTTTATCAAATTGAAAAACCCCCCAACAAAGATCCTAAATTCCTCAATTGGGTTTTGGTTTAAATTATATTTAAGATTTAAGATGAATTGAAATTATTTGTTAATAGTTTATGTATTTATATCGTAGAGTAATGTTCAAATGAGTACAATATTTTTTTGTAAGAATTAAGGAACCAATAGGAATGCGCCATGTGTCACTAAACCCACTTTACCTCACGTTTTTAAAAATTAAATATCTCTCAAACGGTAAGTTGAAAAACCACAAAAATTGCGCCATAAAAAATTAGAGATGTGATAAAGTATACTTTCGAAGAACTTTTTTTTTGTTTTTGGTAGATTTTGAAAACGACTAACACATGTGTTAACAGCGGATACCGTCGGGTAACACATATGATACCAGCGGATAACAGATGTGATACCAGCGGGTAACACATGTGATAACAGTGAGTAACACATGTATTACTATTTTGTACAATTTGTAAAACCAAAAAAAAAATGTCGTCGAAAGTATACCTTGTGAGATAGCAAATCGAAGAGAAAAAAATGCTGATTTTTATGGTGCAATTTTTATAATTTTTTGACTTACCGTTTACGAGATATTTGATTTTTAAAAACGTGGAAAAAAATGAGTTTTATGACACATTGCGCATTTTTATTGATTTCTCAATATCATAAAAAATTTCATTCTCATTTGAACCTCACTTTTATATCGTAATGTAATTTTTTTTTTCATATGTATATGTTTAATAAAAGGGGAGTGATTCGTACACCACATGTTTTTGGCCATACCCCACCAAACGTGCTTTATAATATAACACCCCTCAATTTCTAGAACCATTTTTTAAAAAAAAAAAACATATAATATCTCGGAAGCGTAGGTCAACATACATTAATAATTTACACTACACATTATATATGAAAGTTATACCATTTCAAATCCCAGCAAATCAAATCGGGTGTTATATAATTTAAAACACAACTTGGACTCATCTCAAAACCAATATCAGAGTAAAGTCTGGTCAAACATTCCATCCCAAATAAAGCTTCTTGCTCAGCCCGTTATATCAAAATCATAACCTACAAGAAGTAGGGTGGTGGAATTAGCATAAAGCTAAGTGAATGAATAAATAACCAACATCCCAACTTAGCATAACAACCCTGTTTACAGCAAAAGCATCGTAAACTCATAACAACCATGTTTACAGCAAAAGCATCGTAAACACATAGCGTCAAAGAGGATCGGTGGTTCTTGAGGTATTCTCCAAAGAACACTTAAAACCAACTGCAGGCCAATACAGCGGTTAACCGATAGCTTGTTGCTATCTTCACATGACACAGGTTCCTATTAATTATGTGTACAAGGAAACCCCCACCGGCCAAACAATAGCAACCAAGCCCAACCAGTGTTGACCTCTGAATAAATCACATATGCCCAATGGCCACGTATCACATAATCCATAATCATCATGGCATTATGTCAGACTAAACAGTCTATCAATAGTAGTACTACGCTTACCCGTTGTAACCAAAATTGTTACAACTAAATCACACTGAGGATTTCGGATCCACTCACCGTTACCTCCGTATCTGAGAATACAATTATCATAATGTTTGATAAGTCTAATATTACTGAGCCTTCTCCGTATCTGAGAATACAATTAAATAATGAGTTAGTAATTCGTCCCATAATATATAACTCATTTCATAATCATATGCATATCTCAATACATAGTATTAAAATACTAACGTTAACTAGTTATAATAACTCCGTCAAATTATTGATTAATAATGATAACCAACTCATCATTTCAAATTTAGTTTATAACTTAATTCAAGTTCATAACATTAACCCTTACAATCACTAAGTTATAATATCAATTATAACTACTCAATTGTATTTAATTCAAACGTCTCAATATGCATTATCAACATATTAAACAATACATAGTTAAAGCATATCACCCTTGCACTTTAGTTAAGTCCTTAGCAAGTCAACATACCCGTTCTTTTTAACCACTCTTAACAATTCAAGTGGTTTACCCCTCAATTTCTTACTCAAATCCCGGTTCTAATCATTATCATACATGCATATAAAATGCTCAGCCTTATACGCAAAATACAAGTCAGCTTATTTCAAAAGTATATCATTATACTAACAACAATAATGATGATCCCAGTTAGGATCTTAATATGTATTACTTTGATTAATTATTAATAAGCTTGCGGAATAGTTTATTAATAACTTGAAGAATAAACTTTGTATATAACAGAATATCTAACCAAAAGCTTCAATATTATTATCAATAATACGAACACACAATTGTGTTAGGGTTTACAACCTTGAAGCTAAGAACTATAATAACTCGTATATCTAAGATTTTACAGGATCTCTATTTATAACATATAGAGTCCTTTACAGAATCAAACATATTAGGAATCCTCATCTACTCCTAATATAACTCTAACCAACTTTATCTAACCAACAGTGGTTGTCTATATAACTAACAGGGTAGTACTCGTATATAACTAAAAGAGGTTGAGTATATACACAATACAAGTTACACGTTCAACAGTGGCACTGTTAGACTAAAACTAAACTAACAGCGGTGAACTTGAACTTCTTCTAGCAGTGGCACAAGACTTGTATTCTGAGCAGATCTGACAGTGTCTCAGGTCTCAACAATCTCCCCCTAAACTTGATCATTCTCAGCAATGAATCAAGTTTCTTCATCTTTCTTTTCATCTTTCTGAGTTTGATTCTGTTTTCTCCTTCTCTCATCCTCTTTCATTCTTTCCAACTCCATTCTTTTATGGAACTGATTGAGCACCATATATAAAGCATTAAATGCTCCTTTTGAAATTACTGTGGTTCTCAATTGAGATGCAAGCACATTTCTTAGAGTCTGAGTTCCCAGAACATATCTTCTTTCATCAAGCATGTAGATTGACATTCCACTTCTGAACAGAATCATATGAACTCCAGCTCTAACAAAATGTCTCCATGTATTCACAGCATCAATACAATTTAAGAAAAAATTGATGAATGGCTCAGGCTCAAACAGCATATTCAGACATCTTCCCAATTCTCTTTCCATAATTACTAGTGAAGTCTGCCTATCTCCTTGACTGTTTAGCTCAAACAGATCTAGAATGTCTAATCTATTCACATTCTTAAGCACATCAGCAACAGATGCCAAGTATTGCTCATTCCCATCCTCTCTAACAATCTTGATCTGTTCTTTATCACCATCAGCAACTTTTGATTTTATTCCTTTCCATTCAATTATCTTTGATGATCTATCATGATTGATGTGAATATTTTCTTTATAATCCTTCACTTCTTTGATATATTTCTTCAACTCTTCTGCATCTCTTTCTAAATCAGGAACCACATTATCAGAAGCAAGAACTCCATTCCATCTGCTCTTTATATTTTGATCAGAAAGCCTTTTTAACTCTCTTTCTTTGGCTTCAGCTTCCTCTTGCTCTTTCTTTTCAATTTTGTCTTGCTCCTCTCTTCTCACTTGCTCTGCAATCTTCTTTCTATCCTCAGCCAAAATTTTCTTAATGAATTTGTCTTTCTGAATCCTTTTCTCAAAATCTTCCCTTTCCTCATTCTGATATTTTTCATAAGCTCTTTCCAGTTTCTCTACATCCCATCCTTCAAGCACACTTCTTGGTGCATATCTATCACCAAGAATTTTGAGCAAATTCTTTTTCCTCTGAGCAGCAGTTGGTGGTTTGTTCCTTTTCTTTTCAAGCTCAGCTTATCTTTTCAGTTTTGCCTTTTCTTCATTAGCTTGTTTAAGCTTTGCAAACCCTGGATCTAAACCATCATTACCAACCTTTTTGTTGATCATGTCATGGACCTTTTGAGCAGACAACCCTTGACCTTTTGCAGCCATATCATTCAGCATCTGTGCAGCTTTTTGTGATTAGGTTACCATACTCAAGTCTTCTAGTATAACATCAACATCAGGACCTTCCTTTTTCTTAGACTCAACTGCCATTCTTAACATTCTCTCATCATGCTCTTCCTGAGCTCTCCTGGCCTCATCCAAATCAATTGGAGGCTGTACAATCTTCTTAACTTTTTTCTCTTCTTTCAATTTTCCCTTACCTTTGTCTTTTGAATCAATCTTTGGAAGATCAGACTTAGGTTTGGGTGGCTGTGTAGGCTCTCTTATTGTAACAGGCACTTCTAGAGCCCTGGCAGTGGTAGTTGCTGTAGCAGTGGTGTAAACTGGAGTAACAGTAGTTGTAACAATAGTTGTGGGAATATTTGAAGTTTTAACAGAGGTTGATATAACAGTGGTTGATTTTGTGATAACAGGGGTAGGATTTGTAGTAACAGGGGTTGTATTAACAGGGGTTGCTGTTGAAGTACCAACAGTGGTAGATACCTCAACATGGGTAGATACCAAACTACTAGCAGAGGTAGAAACACTACTAGCAGTGGTCAAAAATTGAGTTTCAACAGGGGTTCGTACCTTAGCAGAGGTAGACTTTCTCTTTGGAATTGATTTCTTTCTATTATAAATCTTCACTCTTTCTTCCTCTTTAGCTTCAGGTTTTGACTCTATAAACTCCCCCTCAACCTCTACATCTCCACTTTCCATATCCTCTGTTTCAACAGATTTATCATCCTCATTATCACTCTTTTCTTCATACACCAACCTATCACTAAAACTTACTCTTTTGCTCATATCAAGATTTGCTCCCATAATATCCCAGATATACAGATTAGCCACAGCTTTAAAAGGTAATCCTTTGTTTAATGAAAAAACATTTAAAGCTGGACCACTTGGTGTATTATCATCTGCAACATTTTCAGTTTGAACATTTTCTCCCACATACACCACCATTCTCCTATCATTCTCAGCATCCACCATCTGTTCATCCATGTCTTCATTAATCACATAATCTGAGACATTCAATTCATCTTCAACAACTCTATCACTCATCTCATTAAACTCAGGTATATCCATGAAGCTAAAATCACCTGCAACTTCAGTATCACCATCATTGTTATCATCTTGACCATCTGAATCATCACCATTATTCTTCTTATCTTCAGGCATATCATTCTGCTCATGATCATCTTTATTCTCCCCCTTGCCTGAAGATTCCCCAATGTTAGTAGCAGGCAACAAAACTTTATCAACTGCATCTTCAACAACTGCCAACCTGTTTTGTAAATCAATGATTTCCTCCCTCTGCTTCTTTATCAATTCACTCTGGGCAGCCAACATAACCTGTTGCTCCCTTCTCAAAGCTCTTTCCTTCTCAAACTTAGTCCAAATTAGCTTGACATCATGTACCAGATCATCAATAGTCAATTCCCTAGTTACATTACTAGCCTCATCAATATTGGAGTGTGACCTCCTAGATGAATCATCGACTACATCTGTCACTACAGATGCCCCTTTGTTATTGGTACTGGGACCTACATTTGAATCATCACCCATAGGTTCATCAAGTATAGTTGCCTCTGGTTGGGTCTTATTGATGTTACCACTATCCTGCCCTGCTAGTGGGCTAGAAACAGTAGTGGCAGCCCTTCCAGAATGAACATTTTCATCAAGTATGTTCACCTGTTGTGGTGGATCATTTGACTGAGACTGTGGAGAAACAGGAATCTCCATAGCCTGTTTAGCCTTCTTGGATTTCTTGGCTTTACTTTGGGTAGGCTGTTGGTTCCCTTGTTTTCTTTTGGTGCCACCTCCTGATGTGTGTTCAGAACCAACTTGTGTTGTTGGCCTGTCATCATTTGGTCCAAGTGATGTTGGTAATACACCACCAGTGGCAGAAGGAGCAACTAACATTGTAGAAAATAATGCAGTTTTCTTCTTGGAAAAAGTATTTTGATACTGGTTCATGGCTCTAATAGTTCTCAAGGATAGAGTAGAACTAACTATTACACTATCCTCTGCTGGCAAATTTGACAATTGAGTATTCAACAAAAGCTGAACAAATCTAGGGTACATAATGAATGTATCACCCTTTACATTCCTAATCATATTATCTAAGATAAACCTAGACATATTAAATTTAATACCATGTGCCAAGCAGATAATAGGATATGCAATACTAGAACTAAATTTATTAAAACTAGTTCTCTTTTGTGACAAACATACCAGAAAAGTATGAATGTAGAACTTCCATTGAGGACAGAACCATGACTTCAAGAAAGTATATTCTGATCTTGCTTTTCCAGAACCTTCATACCCCATATCTGTTATACCTTTAAACAAATCATCTCTTGATAATTCCAGAATTCCTCCTTCATCATCAAACTGCAGAAGTTCTCTAAGAACAATCTCAGTTACCATTACCTTCTTACCCTTGACAGTGGAATGAATGTGATTAATTCCATTAACATTCCCTTCCTTTGCGTTCTGCCAGAATTCTTGAATGTGAGATCGTATCAATCTTGGAGCAACAGTAAGGGCATATGTAACTGGACAGTTACTCAAGAAATCGATAATAGGGTGAAAATAATCATCTGCAATTTCTTTGTTCAAGAAAGCCCTCATATTGTGTTCAGAATGAACACTTAGCGTAGAAGTACCAGAATCAGATGAAGATGATGATGCCATTGATGAAATTGACGAAAGAACTAAGAGCGGTGTACAATAAGCAAATCCAAACGAGAACGATTATTGAAGGGTTTTGAAAATTTTGAAAGCGTAATTGAAAAAGTGAAGTATTTGAGTACTTATATGATGACAGTGCCAAGCCCTAAAAATAGAACTAACAGTGGCACTGCTGGTTATACCCAGCAGGGGCACAACTTACACATAAGCCCAACAGGGGTACCTCACTTGGTCAATTATAGTCAACCCTTTTTTACCATCTAACAAAGCTAACAGCGGCTGATAGTCTAGCAGGGGCATCCGACCAAGGAAACTCCAGCTTAGAACTAACAGGTGCATAAACTTAGCTTTATTAAAAAAAGAACCCTTTTTTTTTTTTTAATCTAAATAAGAAGCAACAAAGAAAACATTAGACTCCAGCTCAAGTGATGTCTCTTGACAGTGGCTGAGTCCTGCAATATTAAACTAAGAAAAACAACCAGCAGGGGTTAATCTACACACATAAACAGCAGGGGATGAAATTACATTGACAGTGGCATAAGTAAACTATCAGTGGCACCAACTGTTATCATGAGGAAGCTAACAGTGGCAACACTTGACCCTGTCACACACAATATACTTCACCCCTGTTAGTATCAAATCCTGACTAAAACACTAAGTGAGATTGATCATACCAATATTAGTTATCAAAAACGTAAATCTTCCTACATCAAATGCTTTTGTAAAAAGATCTGCAAGTTGATTATCAGTATGAATTTTAAAAATATGAATCAATCTTTTATCATAACAATCTCTTATAAAATGATATCTGATCTCAATGTATTTGGTTTTTGAATGCTTAACAGGATTTTGAATGATACTAATAGCAGAAGTATTATCAATATAAATAGGAGTGTTCATGAAAGTCAAACCATAATCCAACATTTGATTCTGAATCCAAAGAACCTGTGCACAGCAACTTGATGCTGCAACATATTCTGCTTCTGCTGTAGATGTGGAAACTGTGGTCTGCTTCTTGCATTGCCATGACACTAACCTATTTCCAAGAAATTGACATCCTCCACTTGTGGATTTTCGATCCATGTTTTCACCACCATAGTCACTATCTGTGAAAGTCTTAAGCTCAAAATCTGATCCTTTAGCATACCAAAGTCCCAAATCTGCTTGACCTTTCAAGTATCTAAAGATTCTCTTCACAGCATACATGTGTAACTGCTTTGGATTGGTTTGATACCTAGCACAAAGACACACTGCAAACATAATATCAGGTCTAGATGAAGTTAAATACATCAAACAACCAATCATTGACCTGTACAAGTGCACATCTACTTCCTCTCCCTCAGGGTCAGAATTAAGATGTTTGTGTGTCTCCATAGGAGTGCTAGCTATCTTTACATCTTTATAACCAAATTTATTCAAAATATCCTACACATACTTCCCTTGGTTAATAAAGATTCCATCTGTCTTCTGTTTAACCTGCAATCCTAAAAAGAAAGTGAGTTCACCCATTGAACTCGTCTTGAATTTCTTATGCATTAAGCCCTCAAATTCTTTGCACAATGAATCCCTAGTTGACCCAAAAATAATATCATCAACATAAACCTGTACCAACAATATATCTCTCTGAACCCTCTTGGTAAACAAAGTCTTGTCAATAGTACCTCTCTTGAATCCATTCTTGAGAAGATACTCAGATAGAGTATCATACCAAGCTCTTGGTGCTTGATGTAACCCATACAAAGCTTTCTTCAATCTGCACACTCTATCTGGATATGTTGGATCTTCAAACCCTGGTGGTTGGCATACATACACCTCATCATCAATTAGACCATGAAGAAAAGCACTCTTCACATCCATTTGATAAACTTTGAAATCTTGATAAGATGCATAAGCTAAAAATAACCTAATAGCTTCTATTCTAGCAACAGGAGCAAAGACATCATCATAATCAATTCCTTCTTCCTGTGTGTACCCCTGTGCTACCAACCTTGCTTTATTCTTCACCACTATTCCTCTTTCATCTCTCTTGTTCTTGAAGATCCACCTTGTGCCTATTGCTTTCTTTCCTTTTGGTAGATCAACCAAATCCCATACATCTTGCAGTTTGAACTGCAACAATTCTTCTTGCATTGACTATATCCAACTTGGATCTTTGAGAGCTTCCATTGTCTTCTTTGGTTCCATCTGAGAAAGAAAACAAACATATAGTGAAGTATGTAAATCTTCTTCTCTTACCTTGGTTTGATGTCTAGTCTGAACAGAAGAGCTAATATCACCAATGACCAAATCCAAGGAATGATTTTTATGAACCAGATACTTAGATGTGGATGTATCAAGTAGTTCTCTTTCCAAATTTGGACCCAAAAGATTATCCATCTCAGATTCTGAAAAAGAATCTCTTTCCTCTCTGTCTTTTGAAGGCTTTGGAGTTGCTTCAGAATCTGACAAAGAAGTCCTTTCCAAGACTTGAAATGGAGGACTTTGTTCAAAATACTTTGGAGGTTCATGCTCTCCTTCTGAATCATGCTCTGAATCTGTATGAGAATCCTTTGAAGTAAATGGTTGATGATCTGTTGGAGTTGAACCATCTTCATCCTTGTTTGAACCATTTTTGCCAATTGACCCACTTGTATCATCTGAAGGTCCATCTTTCTCTTGTTGCTCTGATTGGAATACTGCTGGTGGATCTGGAGACCAAATAGGAAACAATACATACTTCAAGTCATCCTTTTTAGTCTGACTTGAGCTTGAAAGCCCATCTTCACCTGCATCATTACCTGCATTTTTACCTGCACTAGTAGACAAATCTGGATATCTAAAAGCATGGGTTAGTGCATTAATATCAAACAATACTTCTGGACCTTTTCCTTCTACATTTGATGTATTTTCATTAAAGGTCACATCCATGGTCTCCTCAATGATCCTAGTCCTTTTATTAAATACTCTATAAGCCTTGCTTTGAATAGAGTATCCAACAAATACAGCCTCATCTACCTTACTCTGAAACTTACCAAGGTGATCCCTGGTATTTAAGATAGTACAAGGACATCCAAATGGTATTAAAAAGCTAACCAAAGGTTTTCTCTTAAAGAATAACTCATAGGGTGTCTTGTTATGAGGTTTAATGATCAAAATCCTATTCAAAACATAACAAGTAGTGCTGACTGCCTCTGCCCAAAAGGACATTGGAAGTTTAGCATCTGCTAGCATGCTTCTAGCAACCTCAATTAGTGTCCTATTCCTCCTTTCAGCTACTCCATTTTGTTGTGGAGTCCTAGGTGCACTAAACTGTCTTTCTATACCTTTCTCCTCACAGAACTTATTCATCTCATGATTCTTAAATTCTGTCCCATTATCACATCTGATGATCTTAACCTTTTGATTAGTTGAATTCTCAATCCTAGTTATGAATGATCTAAGTATTTCACCTGTCTCATCCTTGGTCCTAAGAAAGAATACCCAACTCATTCTAGAATAATCATCAGTTATCACCAAACAGTAAGATTTCTTCCCTTGACTAGCTACATTGGTAGGGCCAAACAAGTCCATATGTAACAGGTGTAAGGGAGTGGTATTGGTATTCACAAGCTTGGTCTTATAAGAGGTCTTGTGTTGCTTGCCTTTGAGACAAGCTACACAGTGGTCACTACATTCAAATAACTTTTCAGGTAACCTCTCACTAGCCTATTCCTAACAAGTTTATTCATGGTCTTGTGATTCAAGTGACACATCCTCCTATGCCATAGTTCAGATTCAGAAACAGTAGCTTTAGAAATAAGACAGTTAACATCTTGAGATTCCATCTTGATTAAATCACTACAGTATACATTATCCTTTCTTGGAACTCTCATTAAAATTTTATCTTCGGGTATTTTGAGTTTTTCAGAAAGTATAAGGCATTCTGTGTCAGTGAAATAAATAGGATTTTGCTTATCTGTGATTTGACTCACACTAAGCAAATTATATCTCAATTGCTCAACATAATACACATCATTGAAAGTGAGCTTACTGCTTTTTACCTTACCTTTTCCAGTGATCTTTCCTCCTTTAGGATTGCTGCCAAATGCTACATCTCCTCCATCAAATGCTTTGAAGTTCTGCAGCTTTTCCCTATCTCCAGTCATGTGCCTTGAGCATCCAGAATCAATGTGCCATAAGCTCTTTGGCTTACCCTACACATATAAAAAGAGAAAATATTAGTTTCTCTTGGAAACCCAAACCAATTTGACTTTGGGTTTCCCATGAGCATTTTTGACATCAACCCTTCTAAAGGTGATTGATCTCAATGCTCCATTGATTTTGGATTCCTTTGATGTGGATGCATTCTTATGTTCCCAAAAACAATATGTTTTAGACCTGACAGGGGTTAATGGTCTGACAGTGGTCACCTTCAAATTTGTATTTATTACCCTAGCAGTGGTAGCTTTACTTGGTATAAACATTCTTTTGAAATGTTTAATACCAGCAGAGGTACCATGCCTGACAGTGGTCAAACCCTCCCCTGTTCTTGTCTTGCCTCTGTTAGCCTTTGACAGTGGCACTGCTGTAGCATTAACAGGGGCTGCAGCCTTGCCTCTGTTTGGCTTAATTTTCAACATTTGTCCTTTACCACTGTTCCTATTATTTTTAGGATTGTAGTAACAGTCCTGTTGAAGATGATTATACCTACCACAAATAAAACATGATTTTCTTTTCACACATTCAAACCCATTACCCAACCTTTGTGAAACCAATTGGTTTCAATTTCTCTGATTACCCCTGGGAATGGATTTGTTTACATTATTTGCATTATTTAAATCAGACCTGTTTGATTTACATGCACATTTATCACACTCAGATTTATCTTTTGACTCAGGATTGACTCTTTTGTGCACATAACCTAGACCAGATCTAGATTTATTGGATTTTCTAACTTGATCTATCTGAGCCTTTGCTTTCTCAACAAACAGTTTTTTACCCTCTTCTAGTTTAGTACTATTTAGTTCAGAAACTAGACCAGTAATAGGCTTAACACAACCATCCATAGAATTACCGCTAGATGAGCTATCACTATCACTTTCATCTTCCTCAGTCCAATCAGATACATCCACTTTATCAAAATTTACATTATTAGCACAATTAACTACTGGATCTACCTTTTTAATCTCCTCAGATACACCTACCTTAAGTTTTTCTAAGTCAAACTCAAGTTTAGATGGGAAGTAAGTATGATTATAAGGTGGGGGTACAACATTAAGGTTGTAACCTAATCCATTTTTTAATTTATCATGAATTTGAGACTTGATTAAGTTTTGAACACCTTTTGAAGCATTTTCCAATTCATCAACTTTCAACCTTATTGACTCTTTATCAGAAATTGCCTCAGCCAACTTTGCACTTAGCATATCAACTTTTGTTTGTAAAGCTTTCTTTTCCCAATTCAGATATTTAATATCTAAGTGAAATTGTGATTCATTCTTTTCAAAAGCTTTTATCTGTCTTTCTAAGTTTTCAATAGCTAAAGTTGCATATTGACTTTTTTTCTCACAAGCTTTCAATTCATTACACACAACCATATTATGATCCCTATAAAATTTAACCATTTTCTTGCATGTAGGAGAACATAATTTAGATTGTACCTCATATGGAATGTCTGAAGACTCTGGTTCTTCTGTGACAGCCATTAAAGCTTGATTCTTGACTACAAGCTCTTCCTGGTCACTCCAGTCAAATCCTCCCATTCCATCTTGTGCAACCAATGAATCTGAAGTGGTGTTCTGAACAGGTACCAATCTTCTTTAAGGACCAAAACTATTTCTTACAATACCATTAGAAGTATTCTGAGATCCTCCAGCCTGTGTGCTCTTGCACTCTCTAGCAAAGTGTCCCATCTTGTGACAGTTGAAACATTCCACCTTGCTCTTGTCAAAACCAGCTATACCATCTCTCTTGTAAGTAAAGTTTCTGTTCCCTGACCTCTGCATAAACCTTTTTGCCCTTATAGTAATCATAGCCATCTGCCATCTCAAATCCATCTCTTCAAGATCCTCTTCATTAACCTGTTCCAAATTCTCTGTTGTTAAGGATGAATTCACATGGCTTGCAAAGAAAGCTTCCAAGACATTATCATTAGCACCAGATGTGCTACAACTACCAGATTCACCAACAGACACAAAGGCAGCATTGTTAGAACTACCATTGGACTGTTTTAGAGCCAACACCTCAGGCTCAAAGTTTCTCAGATCATTGTATAGATCTTCAATCTCCTTTTCTTCAAGATCTGCACTTTGTCTAAGTCCCACAGTGTACATATTCCAATCTGTGCCTAGTGATCTTAGAAACTTCCTATTCAAATCATCCTTATCAATCTTGACATTGTGATTTTCTAGGTCACCCACAAGTTTTTGAAATCTATCAAAAGTCTGAGTCCAAGTTTCAGACTTTACACCTGCAAAGTTTTCAAATTGTTGTTTGAGAAGAGATCTCTTATTCTTCTTGGTGTTGTCATTACCACCAAATCTCTTAACAATTGCTTCCATGAGAACCCTAGCATCTTCACAGTTTTCAAATTTCCTTTGATACTCATTAGGAATAGACAAAAGTAGAGTACTTAATGCCTTCCACTCTGTTGCTCTTTCTTTCCTCTCTGCATCAGACTTTGGTGGTGGTCTTTCCTCCTTTTTACCATCTGCATCCTTAGGATAGTTTGGTCCATTAATAACCACCTCCCACATCATATAATCCGTGAGCAACATGTATTGCCTAATCCTAGTCTGCCATAGCTCAAACTCATCAGGTTTGAGCATGGGAATCTTTGTAGCTTGTATACCTTCCATTGTTTCAGTAGACATCTTGTTATTTGTTGAAAAAGCTGCGAAATTCAATTACGTTCTTCAAGATCAAAGCAATATCAAGCTCTGATACCACTTGATGATCCCAGTTAGGATCTTAATATGTATTACTTTGATTAATTATTAATAAGCTTGTGGAATAGTTTATTAATAACTTGAAGAATAAACTTTGTATATAACAGAATATCTAACCAAAAGCTTCAATATTATTATCAATAATACGAACACACAATTGTGTTAGGGTTTACAACCTTGAAGCTAAGAACTAGAATAACTCGTATATCTAAGATTTTACAGGATCTCTATTTATAACATATAGAGTCCTTTACAGAATCAAACATATTAGGAATCCTCATCTACTCCTAATATAACTCTAACCAACTTTATCTAACCAACAGTGGTTGTCTATATAACTAACAGGGTAGTACTCGTATATAACTAACAGAAGTTGAGTATATACACAATACAAGTTACACGTTCAACAGTGGCACTGTTAGACTAAAACTAAACTAACAGCGGTGAACTTAAACTTCTTCTAGCAGTGGCACAAGACTTGTATTCTGAGCAGATCTGACAGTGTCTCAGGTCTCAACAAATAACCAACTTGTAATTATTAACCATACTAGTTCACAAGTAACCTTTTCATAAAACCAAGTTATATAACCAATGCCTCATAACTTAGTTCCAATCTCTTTTATATATTATAATAGAGTGTTAATTAGGTTGTCATTTTTAATTTAGGCAACTCTAATCTAATCTCAACCCTACATTGATTAACCATTTTTTATTTATAACCGTTGAAAATTTTCCATGTAAATGACAACCTAATTAGTAGATGTGTATTTCTCAAAAGTCATAATTGTCCTTTCTTACACAATCAAATTAATTAACTTAATTTAATTTAGGTTAATTAATTTTTTAAAAGAAAAAGAAACGTAGATATAAAAAAAAAAGGAAAAAAGGTTTTTTAAATTAAACATATTATAATTAAAAAATAAAAAACCATCCTAACTATCCTGGCATCGTCATCGTCGTTACAGAAGAAGAAGAATGAAGAAATAAAACCTACCGCTCAACATCACAGTCTTTCTTCTTCTTCTTCACTAAAACCTTCTTTCTCCACTGCAGTAGCTACTACCAAAACCTCCCTCTTTTCCCCCTTTATCTTTGTAAAACCCTAATTTCATGAAATTATATCCGAATGGAACCTGCATCTTTTCCCCTTTTCTCTTCCTACAACCCTAATCTCATCAATTTATATCCGAATGGGTGTTAAAAGTAAGAAGTCTGCCTCCAAGGTACTATTTTAAGTCAATTTTCACTTTGTAATTTCGTGTATCTATACGCTATATATTCGTGTATGTATTTCTAATAGTTTTTCGTTTGTTTTGATTTTTTTCATGCTGATGCTATTGTTGCTAAGCCTACCAAATCAATCAAAAAAGGTAGCATCTTTTTTCCTCATGTTGTCATTGTTATATGCTATGTGGATGATATTTATATATATATAGGTTTAATTCTTTTAATATACACCATTGATTAATTTTAGATTTGATTACAACCTAAATAGTAGATTAGGGTTAACTAAAAGTCTAAATTATCCCCCAATTAATCAATTACAAAACTATTACTGTAATAAATATCAGTAGAAATTAAAAAGAAAAAAAAATTAATTAGAAAGTTAACCTATTCATTTGATTTTGATTCGATATATAACACAAGGCCTATTTAGATGGGTTCATTAATGGTAGGTAGTCCATTAATTCTTTCATTTTGGTAATAAAATCATTCCTGTATCTTTCGAGTTGATACCATAACATATCTTTCAATTGATGTAGGCATGTAGCTGACGCCGAAAGATGAAGCTGCGATTTTTAAAGATTAGAATGAGCAGATGCCTAATAGATGAAGATGACAACTATCGGCACATGTGGTTTCCAATCTTTTTCATCAGCGAAAGTAAAAGTGAAGGTCCATTTTTTATTTACATTAACGTTTTCAATCTAAAATATAGACATGTTTTCATTTTTGATGAATTTTTTTCTATAGGTTATTGTTACAAAAAGGGCTGGTCAGGCTTATGAGGCTATGACTTCTATGACAAATCGGGAAATGGGTTCATATGATGGAATTTTCGCTATTGTGAGTATTGTATTCCTAAATTGGCATCTATGTTCAAGCTCTCAATATTCATGATCCTTTTTCTGTGTTTTAAAGAATGCAATCCAAAAAAGATTTGTTAATAGTACATAACAATTGTATGTTGTAACTTGCGATATTTGAAACAAGAGGTATTGTAAACCTAACAAAATCTTTTTGTTTTATACATTTAGGAATGGTGGTATCTTTTACTAATGAAAGTGCTACAAGCAAATCAGTGTATTTTGCACACTCCACATCATAAATGATATTCATCACCCACCTATTAACCGAAGAACTAGAGAAGTTTGTGGGCCCATTTCTTGCAGACACATTTGTGACACTTCTGAAAGGAAGTAATGCGTGGTATGGACAAATGATTGCTAAGGGTGAACTGAGCCTCGATATGGCCTGGGTGACAGCATCAATGGCAAGGGGATGATCCAGGTACCCTTCACTCACCCTTTTTCTTGCTTCAGCATATAGAACTAAGGGTCGATTTGGCCTTTTTGAAGGTTAAATAACTAAAAGGGTAGGTTAAATACGTGAAAGTTGCCAAAAGTGTATTGTGCATGCGAATACACTTTGATAGCTAATCAAAAGAATCTTTCAAATTTGCTAACTTGCTAGAGTTCATAGGCCTAGATTTTGATGGGATGATTGAAGACATAAAAGTAATGTCTACCTCATCACCATTCCAGAATTCACTGTTTCTGGATGTTGGTGAACTATCTTCTTCTATGTTGATTTTGACAAGGTAAAATGTAGGGCTTAAATTTAATCTTATATGTGTTCTTCAAGAATGAGAGATATATTTTGTTTACTTCACTGTTTGCTTCGATGTGTGTAACAACATTATGACATTGAACTCTTTTCTTTTAGCACTACTACTAAGGCTGTTCTCTAAAGTCTTTTACGTTATGTCATTAGAAACTCTGTCGTCTGTTAAGGAACTTGATCATGAGCATACTGATACATCCATGATGGAAGATCCTAAAGCTTCATTACCTGCTTCTAGCTGTAATAATGTGGCAAAACCAATGGTACGTTTTACTGAATGCCTGAAAAATCTTGGTCCCATCGTATTCCAACGTAGTGTGAAGTTGTGAAATGATGTTATTCATCTATATATATGTTACAGGTGGTCGTTAGCTCCACAAACAGTGGAACCGACATGTTGGAACCTGTCGTTGTCTCCACCATGGTTCATGTATTAAGATCGAAGGATGTTGACAACAAGAGGATGGATCTTCCTATAGTCATGATGGAGCAGGAGATTATGGAAGCCATATATGAGAATATTAGTGTTATCATATGTGGAGAAACAGGGTGTGGTAAAACTACACAAGTTCCCCAAGTAAGTAATTTTAATTTTAATATAGTACATTGGGATTCATATCGATTTTATATGTATTCGCTTTAAACTTTCTTATTGATTCCTGGATGCCATTCTTCAGTTTCTGTATGAAGCTGGATTTGGTTCGAAAAGTTGCGGTAGTCAAAGTGAAATTATTGGTATTACCCACCCACGTCGTGTAGCTATTCTTGCAATGGCAAGGCGGGTGGCGTTTGAGCTCCGTGTTGGTTTAGGGAAGGAGGTTGGTTTCAGTAACCAATCCCTTTCTACTACAAATTCTTGGACTGTACACTAATCTCTTTTAATTTCTGTTGAAATAGGGATTGTGTAACCATGGCGGTTGTAATGTCAATGGAATTTAATTGATTTATTTACTTACATACCTTCTCATCCCGGATTTTGCAAATATGGATGTTAAATAGTTACAAAATATTGCATATGTTTGCCAATGTATTTGAGACATGACTGGTAGTGAGTTTTATTTACATGGCTTCATCGTTTTATATACTAAACAATTTTGATTATATTAATTTCAATAGTTTGTAGTGTTTAGATGTTAGAAAATGTACGACATGCCTTACTGTATAAGTTATAAGGCCGATATTTATCAAACTTAAATTTCTTCTGATAAAGTGGGTACAGGGGATTAACGATCCTAGGTCAGCAGCAGAAAAAGGATTAAATGAAACTGGTCAAACGGGTCATACAGTTGCTGTGATGGTTTAGACTTGGACGAAATGATACACGGGTGAAAATAGCAGTAATTGCTGGAGGAACTGTTTCCTTGGACGAGACAGCCTATGGCACTACGCAGTTAGTGAGTGTGAGCTTGACATGAGAAAATAAAGCTTGATATAATTACATTGTGATATTTAGTTCATAAGTTTGTACATCTTTAGAGGCAAAGGGAACATAAATCTGCATATTAGATATGGAAGGTTGACTGTTATATGCGCCTCATTTAGTCCAATTTATTTAGCTTCCCTTAATAACACACTTTGGTTTTTTTGTAGGTAGTTGTTCGTGTGGTCAAAGGTATTGTTACTAAGGCTCTACTCGATAAAGAATGGTTTAGTTATGTTTGTAAAGCTCGTGGAAAGAAATCACGACGCAAAGCGGTGGAGAATGATGGTCCAGGAGTATTTGAAAAAAGGAAGTGTGGTCCGGTAACAGGCGCATATGGCATGTAAGTTAATATTAGATTCATCTTGTATCAACACATTTGTTTTTTGTTGACATTAATGTGGGTTTTGATGTTTTCATTTAGACCCATGATTATGTAAATGTACTTTGGCATATGCATCTGCTATTGTGTTAATTGGGTTTTGATGAGTGCTTACTCTTTTCATATTCGGGTTTAGAGGTGGACTGGTGCGTCTGCATGGGTTTTTTTTCACCGTTGATTTAGTATAATGATTTGGATTTAAGTCCAAGCATATCTTCTCTTTGTTACCTTTCCTTCACTTTGGGTTCCAATTTGTTATCTGTGCTTACCTGAGTCTTTTTGTTCAAATTGATTTGCGTATTAAATGCTTGGTTAAGCGATTGGGTTTGGTTTATGACTTTATGGTGTATGTAAAGGAGTAAGACTGGTTGTATATGTTGCACATTTTTTTTTAAATGATGGTACAACACGTGTACACACAAATAACGTTAGTTATCTATGTAGCAGGGTGGAGTGTAGTTACAGTTACGGATGTCATCGGCCCAACATCACTGATTTTGACATACAGCTTTCTAAGCTAATAAATAGGAGTGTCAAATGGCTGGAGAGTGAGATTGAGAAGGTACAGTATCCAATTTGTTAAATTATTAAGACTTTAAATTTTAATTCCACTCCTGTTGATCACGAATTTACTGAAACCGTTGTTATTAACACAAATCAATTTTTTGGTGTAGCTTCATGATCTCAACGTGTTGCCAGAAGAATTCAATGGGATCGCAAATAGGGAATTGGCATTCATTATTCAAATCAGCGAGATCAGCACAAAGTATTAGTACCCTGCGTATACGGTTCAACGTTTTACTGATGACCTTGATGTAGTGACTGCCATTTTAGGTAAGTCAAAATAAGAGCACCGTGAAATAGAAAAATTGAACTCACCCGAATCAACCCCGTTTGCACGACATGCTCAATAAATTTATTATAGAAACAAAGTATAAAATGATAGTCTCGATATCGTATGCATACTAACAGGTTGATGCTAATTCTTTTTTTTTTTTTATATGCCTCAGGTAAATGTTACCGAACGTATCAATGATTCTTCTCCTAATCCACTTAAACAGATTACCCCGATTCCATTTTCACTAAAAAAGGAAGAATGAATCACCACTTGAAGCAAACATCAGTGCCACCTTAAATTCGAAAATTGCTGAGGATATAGCTTCAATGAAGATTGCTATGATGGAGATCTTTGATGCTTGAATAGTTTTTTTGCTGGATGAACTGCTGCATTTTGATTGAAGTTTCAATAATCCCATGTATCCTATCTACATTTAAATGGCACGAAGGTTTTATATTTTTCATAGCAGTCTATCAAATAAAGATTTTTTTGATTAGCATCCATTGAACCCTTTATAATTATACTAATTCCTAACGAGTATTTTTGGTATTTTTAGACTTAGTGAGCCTGTTATGCATGTTTTTTAGGTCTACAAAAGATGTCATCAAAACTCTCTTGGGTCCCTATTACATTTTAGACTTCATCATTTCGTTTATTGGAAGAAAGCATCACAATCTGTTTGAACTCTTCAACTTTGATTTTATTAGTTGAAACATGTTAATATTTGGCCCTTACTGTATCTTCAGATGTTTGGAACACTTCAACTGGTGCACATGTACATATTAATTATGAAGTCTTACATTTAGACATAACTAAATGTGGTCGTGTCGCCAACTTTAGACAAAAAATAAAATTAGGATTGAGTGACCTGTATAAACCTGATATTAATGGGTTGCATACTCAAGAATGAGAGCTTCTCAATGAGCTATTATGTGCTCAAAATGGAGTCAATGGGTATGGGAAATCAAATGAAAAAAGTGAAAAAAAAATAATGTTCTCCAACTTTGATCACAAATAAATTGGTGATTGACCTATATAAAGTTGACCGACCTTGATATTAGTGGGTTACGACGTTACGTTCTCATCAGTTAGACCTACGTAGTGAGCTACGTGTGTCCAAGATGGAGTCAATGGGAATGAGAAATCGATTCCCAATTTAATGTGTTTGTGATGAAAAAAAGGGAAAAGATAATTTTCACCAACGTTGGACAAAAATAAATTGGGGATCGAGTGGTATGGGATCTTACCTTACCTTACCTTTGCTCTCTTTGGTGAGAGCTTCCTAAATGATGTGTCCAAAATGTAGGCAATGGGAATGCGAAATCGATTCCAAGTGAGGTGTTTGTGGTGGCAAAAATTTATTGAGTTTTCACTGACTTTTGACCTATATTGTTCGATTGATGATTTGTTGATGTTTCTACTCTATTTTTGTAGGTTTCTAATAAATTGCAACAACTACGCATGTTGCATCGTAGTATTTATATATATACAAGTAAGTTTATCATTATTTCATTTGGTTTTAGGCTAGCGTTTGAAGTTTTTAAGACGTGATGAAAACATTAAACCATAGCATTTGAAATCAAAACATTTTTACAATATCATCCGCAAAAACATGCCGACTCAATGTTATTCACGTAATTAAAGTTATTATATAAACCTTTGTATTCAAATCATGAAGTACCCCGCAAATTTTGCGGGTTATAATCTAGTTTAGTATCATAACATATGTTAAACCCATACTAACTTATACATCACAAGTACTTAGACTAAACAAAAGTCATTACACAACACAAGTTACCCGTCGGGTAACCATAGCACCCGCCGGCTAACTATAGTACCCACCGGGTACTAGGTGTACGCACCGGGTACCCGATTAAGGTTCACTTTCTGTCCCAAAATTATACACTAGTACCCGTCGGGTAAGGGTTTACCAGCCGGGTACCCGTTTAAAACACTACTACCCGCCGGGTAAGGGTAGTACCCGTATGGTACTCTCTTACCACCAGCGACCTGCAACTCCTTCAAAACCCAGAACCCGAATTTTTAAAATCAAAACACCAAACTCAGTTTGCTAATCCTTATTAACACATCAAATAACATCTAATATCAACTTCAATTTCATACCAATTCAATAATCCACACAAGTTCAATCTAAATCAATAAAATCATATTTTAGAGATTAATAGAACAAAAAGAAGAACTTACAATCTAATCAAGAAACAAGATGATGATGAAGCTTATGTAATTGAATCAAAATCACAGAATCAAAATCTTACTTTTCTCCCTTTTGATTTCATAAGTTACTTTGTTTTTTGTTTTTGAAAAAATGAGATATAGGAAAAATGAAAGAGTTGGGGAAGTTTAAAGAAATAAGGTCGGCTCACATATAACCGACTCAATATCTAGTGTAATTTAATTCCCCTACTAAACCTATTGTCTGGAACCCAAAAACCATTTGCAATTACAACAATTTTATTTTACCTTTAACTTTATTACTTTAAAACAAACAATAATCTACTAGTCACAATAAGTCATTTGACTTTTTGACTAATCATTCATAATAAACTTAATAAAATAAACAAATAAATTTCCTAACACATTAAACAATTAATTTAAAGTCAGGAAATTACCCAATTCCACTAGGCTCCTAAGTGGATGTTACATATAGTGCGGTACAGTACAACACCCTGTAGCATGTTTGGTGGTGTATGGCTAAAAACAGTTGTAACATGTTTGGTGGTGTATGACTAATTAAAAACAATTGGTGTACGAATCATCACCCTTAATAAAATTGGGAACCGAGAGATATGAACGGAGGATAACGCATTCCGCATGGCATGCTGCCTGAGATGCAACCTAATTAAAAATTATAAATTATAAATTATAAAACGATCTAAAAACGAAGTACACCTTTGGAGACATAATTGCAATTTCTTATATGTGTTGGCCGATTTATAATTTTATATGTGAGAGGGGTTGTTTTTATGATTAAATAAATAGGAAACAAATATTAGAATTAATTTAAAGGATTTTAATAATAATTATAATTATATTTCATATAATCTAATTATAGTAAATTTATTAATATATCTATTTGTATAATATTAGCTGGTTATTATATCTTTATTTTATTATATAGGAGATATAGGGGTTAAGTGTAATTATTATCAATACTAAATCTAGATTGTCGGATCGATTTGAAAAACCCGATTGAAGGGTCCAGATTCCTCCATGGGGTTTTGGTTTATTTATGTTTATTTAAGAAAGATTAAGATTATTTATAACAAATATAATAGATTCGATTGTTAATTAGTTCACTATTAAGCAATTTAGTTATAGTTAGGGGTGTTCAATCGGTCGGTTCTTGGTTTATATGGTTTATTCGGTTTGGGTTAGTCGGTTTTGAGAATATGTTAGAATCGCCCAATAACCAAACCTAATGTAGGTAAAACCAAACCAAATGTAACACCCCGAATTTCAGGAAATTAATATCGTACGCGGATATATTTTTATTACGAAATATTATTATGTAAATAATAATATACAAAAGAAAACGTATACGGTTTTATCAGTTCCAGACTATAGGAAATAAAGGGTTTAAAAAAGGAATAAAATTTAATAGTTATGTATACATATGTATGTGAATAGTCTTATGTTTATTCCATTCAATTCCAACATATTCCAGAGACAAGAGAAAGATCGCAAGAGCTAAACCCTTCCTCTAAATTCAGTTCCAAACTTCAATTTCAAGCTTTAAGAATCTAATTAATCATCTTTTTCTTCATCCTTGATCATCATACATCTCAAGTAAGTTTGATTTCTCCATGTTCTTAACCTAGGTTTTGGGTTTTTATGGAGTTTTGAATAATTGAAGGTTTTAATCCGAAATTGAGGTTAGGAAATGATTGAATTGATGTTAGTTAGGGTTATTATGATTGTTGATAATCATATAACATAGTAAAAATGATGAATTTATGATTGGTGTTCTTGAGTAGTTATTGGGTTTTTGCTAAAATTGTATGAATTGATGTTAACCAACTAGAGATGTGATTAGTGATGTAAGTAGAGTATGATTATGATGATGGAATATGAATTAAAGTAGTAAAGTTTTATTAAGTAATGAATTAGAGTGTGTTCATGATGGATTAATAAGAGTTCTTGTAAAATAGAGATGAATTATATGAATTGTGATTAGTGGAATGATTATGAGTTATAAAGATATAGTGAATACTAATGAAGTAAGAGTTTGAGTAATATAATCTTAAAAGTGGAAATAGTGGGGAGGTTGATTAATGAAGATAAGTAGTTGATTATAATAATATGATTTGCTAAAAGTGTCATTATATGAATGTGTATTATGATAGGGATTATAGAAGTGGAAAGCTTTCGTGATCAAGTGTTGTGAAATCGGCTAAATATCGAGGTAAGTGATAAGGGGGTTATATGGGTAATGGTTGTATGTGTTTCCGGATTGCTTCCGAGCAAGAGTATCATACAATCAAGTGGAAGTTACTTGTATCTTAACTTGTTTCTAAATAGTGAATTAGACTTGTTTATTATGACTTGTATCGATTGTGTGTGTTTCCGGATTGCTTCCGAGCAAGAGGATCATACAATCGGGTTGAAGATTACTTGTTTCTTATACTTGTTTCTTGAGCCTTGTTTCATAGACTTGTTTCTTATGGGGATAATAGTGTAGACTTTTGTTGTTGATTGTGTATTATGTGGACTATGTGGAATGAGCATATGTAGATGTGTTGATCAGAGCGCTAACTGCGGTTAGCATAGTGTTTACGAATACGTGCTTGCACGTTATGTTGATTAGCTAGTGTTGCTAGCATATACTTGTTTCTGAAGCATGGTATCCATTTCGACGTGATTTGGTGCCTAATAGCCTTGTTTCTTATGTTGTTCAGAATAATATCTACAGTGCTCAGTAGATATGTGTTTAAGAAGATATGTGATAAGTGTGGTTTCAGTGTTGATTATGTGGATTATTCATATAATTGTCTATATACTTACTAAGCGATGTGCTTACCCCTTCCATTGTTTCGTGTTGTAGGTGAATGGTTCGGTTGAACCAAGTGGATTAATAGTGCTTTCAAGATGGTAGTGTAGATATGGAGCTAGCTTACGGTTAGATGATGCTCCATTTCTTTTGAATCGTTGTTATGGTTTCAATTTGTGTAAATCGCCCAAAAATGGTTTTATAGTGACATATGCGATTTTATTGAGTAAAGTATGAAGATAATGATGTAATTATGTTTTAAAGAGTCAAGTCATGTTGTGGGTTGGATTGGGAAGTGATTTGGTGTTAAATATGGTTGTTTTGGCTAAATGGGTCAAGGATGTCAAAATGGGTCATAGAGGGGTCACGTGTTGATTTCGAATGGGTTAGTGTTAGGACTTGTTGTCGGGTGCTTCAAGTTTGTTTTCATGTGTCTAATTAGTGTATAAAAAGGGTTAAGTCAGAAACCGAGTGGTTTGGGATTTGGTATGTTCACCAAAGTGGTCCAAAATGACCATTTATTGGTCATACATCCAGATTTGTCATTTTCGTGAATTTTGGAAAAGTGTAAAAAGAGAAAGTTTCATTTGGTCATATTACAGGTACATGCAAAATTTCAGATCCTAAATCGTAACGAGTAAAAAGATATGCATGTTTGAATTTGGTCAAAAATTTAACTCTGTGTTACCACTAGAACAGGCTTGTTCTAGCCTAAAACAAGCTTGTTCTAGCTAAAACAAGGTTGTTTTACCTATATGTACTACATGGTTGGTAAATTGCATATCTCGTTGTCTTATTTTGGGTTAAAATGTAAAGATAAGAATACGGTATCAAATATACGAGATGTGGGACCGAGCTGTGGGAACCGAGAAAAAAAAAAGTTTCTGATTTCAGGGCGTTTCACCAAACCTATTATAAAACATATTTTCCCATAAAACTTGTCAATTACATTATGAATAAATATATAGTACACAAGTTGGGCTTGTAGGCCGATAATACAAAAACCCATTTGGGCCAATACATATGATACATGACATACATACATATATATCACTAACATCGCCCCGCAGTTTTATCGGGAGGAGCAATCCGAACGTTCAAACTGGATCGAAAGTTGGTGAATAGAGATGTCGGAAGTCCTTTGGTAAATATGTCGGCATATTGGGAGTGAGATGGAACATGTAGAACACGAATGTTGCCCAAAGCAACCTGGTCACGAACAAAATGAATGTCAATCTCAATATGCTTCGTCCGTTCGTGCTGTACAGGGTTAGATGTCATGTACACTGAACTGATATTGTCACAATAGACAATAGTGGCCTTAGGTGGTGAGGTGTGTAGCTCTCTAAGGAGATTACATAGCCAACATGTTTCAGCAACAGCATTAGCAACTCCTCTATATTCGGCCTCTGCACTAGATCGAGAAATAACATGCTGACGCTTCGAGGACCAAGATAGCAGGTTATCACCGAGAAAAACACAGTAGCCAGAAGTAGATCGACGTGTAGTAGGGCAACCACCCCAATCAGCATCAGAGTAAGCAACCAGGCCATCCGTGGGAGAGACATGTATCTGAAGGCCATGATCAAGAGTGCCACGGATGTAGCGCAGGATGCGCTTCAGTGCATGAAAATGTGGCTCGCAAGGATCGTGCATAAAAAGACAGATCTGCTGTACAGCATATGATATATCAGGGCGGGTAAAAGTGAGGTACTGAAGTGCACCGGAAAGACTTCTGTATAAGGTCGGGTCAGCAACCGGAGTACCAGAGGCATCCAGTTTTGACTGCGTGTCAGCTGGGGTACGACAAGGGTTACACTGCATCATGTTTGCACGAGTTAAAATATCTGTGGCGTACTTCTGCTAAGAGAGGAACATGCCTGTAGAGCTGCGAGTGGCAGAGATACCAAGAAAATAGTTAAGGGTACCCAAGTCGGTCATGGAGAACTCTCGGCTAAGATGACCTATAATGGTGTGTAAAAGCGAGATAGATGATGCAGTGAGAATGATGTCATCCACATATAGAAGGAGGTATGCAGTGGAGGACCCCTTGTGGTAAACAAAGAGAGATGAATCAGATCGACTTCGCCGAAGACCCTGTCTCTGAACAAAATCAGCAAACCGCTGATACCAAGCACGTGGGGGCCTGTCTCAGGCCATAGAGAGAGTGCTGCAGATGGCAGACATAGTCAGGAAATCTGCTATCATGATATCCAGGTGGCTGATGCATGTAAACTGTCTCCTGCAAGTCACCATGGAGAAAGGCGTTCTTCACGTCAAGTTGATGAATGGGCCAGTGACGTAAGTCCGCCAGACTCAAAACGGTGCGGATGGTGGCCGGTTTAACAGCCGGGCTAAACGTCTCATCACAATCAATTCCAATCTGCTGACTCTTACCATTTGCCACCAATCTGGCTTTATAACGGGCCAGAGAACCATCAGCATTAAACTTTTGCTTAAATAACCACATAGACCGGACCACGTTAGCCCCTGGTGGGCGTGGAACAAGTACCCAAGTGCCATTAGAAATAAGTGCATGATATTCCTCATCTATGGCTTTATGCCAGTGAGGATCCTTAAGAGCCTGTAGGTATGATCGGGGCACTGGTGAGGTAGTGGTGGTGTGAAGGTTAAGACGCTCGATGGGTTTGGTGATTCAGTGTTTCCCACGTGTTATCATAGGGTGTGTGGGAGGTGGTGGTGGTGGTGATGGGGACACCCGCATAATTAGGATAATTAGTTATGCCTAATTGTTTGTAACTAGTTGTAATTAGTATGTAATAGGACTAATTACAGACTCTATTTGTATATATATATATATATATAAGGTGATTTATATATATATGTGTGTACTTACGCGATTTGGATGACTCATACGCATTAACCGGACGGAGTCCGACACAGTTATTTGGACGTTGGTGACAGAAATTTACTTAAATAATGAGAAAGTATTTTGTTGTATAAAATACGCAACTGAACGGACATTATTTACATATTATCGCGACGACATTTTAAATAATGCAACAAAACGTAATAAACGCGAATTAATAATTTAAATACTTCGACAAATGTTTTTATCATTAATTTCAAGGTATTTTTATTTAAATACTCCAATTATATTTTAAAAATATAAACGTTTGGTCAAATACTAAAAACTAGTGATTTATCGATTAGGACACGGAGTAAATACCGTGTTTTGAGGGATGTTTTCCCCTCCCTTGCCTTTGGATCAGCCACCACCATCCCCCACCCAACTCTTTCATTTCATTTTTCATTTCAAAAACACACACTCTCATCCCAAAACTCTCTCAACCTCAATTCACACCAAAATTTCGGAATCAAATCTCGACCACGAAAATTACATATTCGGAATCACCATCACGAGTGGAGCAAGAATATCAAGACCGTTTTCATCATTTCATCCTCCATTTAGCTCGATTTGCAAAAGTAAGAAATTTCTAAAATCTTAGATCTATTCAATTTGGTGTAATGTTTTGATGTTTTGATGTGTACACAACATAGTTATAACCTAATACATGAAGAAAACACGTTTTTACAGCTTAAAAATGGGTTAGATTTGCGTTTTTGATCGGAAATTCTCGAAACCCGAAAGTTTCTGGGTAGGTGTTCATCATTGCGACGTCGTGGGCGATGTCGCACAAATACTCAACGTCGCATATAGCGACGCCAGCCTTTACGTCGCATTAATTTGTGAGGTCGCATATATTGACGCAGACTCTAACGTCGCAGACTCAAACAACGTCGCACTTAGCGACGACCCATATTACGTCGCATTAATTTGCGAATGTCACACTTAGCGACGTCGTACTCAACGTCGCAATCCTTGCCTGCGACGTCGCACCCAACGTCGCAGAAATCAGAATTTTTAAAGAGATTTTCACTAAAACTATGTAGAAAATGTGCTCTTTTTTTTCCTCCGAGCTGACTCGGCAGCTCGACCCCGACCAGGGGCTCTGCCCCTTGGACCCCGCCAAGGGGTTGCCACCCCTTGGAACCCCGCAACCAGGGGCGCTGCCCCCGGACCCCCGTCGTTTCAGTACAAAATGTTTCAAACGCAATGATAATACTTTGACTATTACCAATACAAACCGTCACCAATGGGCCAAACATGTTTTCTAACAAACGAACAATTACAAACATACGGATAAACACTGGATATACTAGTTGTGTACAACTAAACGAAACGTCTCGTGAGACGCATACTTACATAACTTCATATGATTAGGCATTTGAAGGTTACGGGTTCGGAGAACCTACTTGCTATAATTACTACTTGCTATTTGCTACAGCTTATTTCAAGACTCATATGAGTCTTACGGCCCCACTTTTACTGTTTTATCTTATTGGGGGAGAAACATGCAACTACTTTTCTTTGAACACAAGTACTAGAACTGTTTACTATACCAAACGGAATTGCATGAGTTTACTTACAAACAGAAGTCTCTCCATCATATATCGTTAGTTATGGACTTAAGCGCGAACACTAGTTAATGGATCCATTAGGGAAATGACCCTCCCCACCCGGGGCAGTAGCGCTGCCACGTACTGATTTACACGTAGAAACGGGTGACTAATTATTCGTTACTGATGCTTGCTCAATTACGAGCATGTCACGGGAGCAAACTTATTACTTACGGGTTAAGCTTCGATTATGAGCCTCATGGCAACGGTATAACTTACTTACTTACATTTGCTGGATTGCAAATACTGGTTTTACATTTGCTGGATTGCAAATACTGATTTTACGCCTATGGGCACTACTGATGAAATCTCGTGTTCAAAACTGATATTACTTACAAACCTGTGAGATTCACCAACATTCGTGTTGACCCTTTTAGCATGTATTCTCAGGTACACAGACGGAGTAGGATTACTTCGGGATATAGCTAGAGTCGCATGATTTCAACTAAACTGCATTTAACGGAGATTCTCAGCATTATCTTTTGTACATGTTGATTATGTAATAGAATCTCCCGCCATACACGTGGACTCTAGGGAACTATTTTTGTATACGAAAACATTAAGTTTTCAAACATATATTTCTATGAAATCGTTTTACAACGTCTCATTTAGAGGTCGTTTACTGTATATCTTGTGCTTTGTAATTGATTAGTAACACCCAAGTATGCTTCCGCAAATCATCAAATTTGGGGGTGTTACAGTGTAGTGGTTGGTGATGGCAAAGGTGAGTCCGTTGCTGATTGTGTGGAGGGTGGGGTGCCAGGAGTGGGCGTGGTATCCGATGTCAAATGATCGATATTGTGACACCCATCAAATTAGGACTAGTGATTAGTGCCTAATCGATTGTAATACATGTAATTAGTTCTGTGTTAAGCTAATTAGTGTATCAAAATATATATTGTCGAATATATACAAGTATACGATTTGATTAAATCGTACAAGTTTCAAATCGAATGTAATTCGACTCAATTAATACGGACGTTGGTGAACAATTTTATTAAATAATATAACATTATTTAATAACGCTATTATATCCAAAATATTATTTTTATAATATTTCGTACCCAAATCGTATCGCACAAACAGTGACTACGAGATTAGAATATTTAAACGCGCTAACAAAAACAAAACAAGTTAAAGATTATAATTTTATAACTTAAATACAAAGTATTTGATAAAATACTTCGACAAAATATCGAGTAATTATTCGTATTTTAAAGCGTATATTTAAACGTATAAAACAATTATTTAACGTTTAAACAATCGGGGAAACGAACACCGCACGGAGCACAATTGTGTGGACTGAAAATAAGGGGCTTTCATCAAAACTCCTTTTCCACCTCCTTCCTTCCTCATTTCCACCATCCACTTTCTCTCTCTTTCTTTTCTTTTTCTCTCAAGGAATTCCACCACCACCACCACCTTAAATCCACAAATACTACCACAAAACAACCTTAAACTCGAAACTTGTTTGGAAGAAAAGATTCACCACATCTCGATCTACATTTCTACCTTTTCGGATTTTCACGGCGTTAACTTGTAAGTTTCCCGACAAAAGTCGAAACTCCTCGATTTTGCTTACTTTTACATGTTTATGGGTTACTTAAGCTTAAAATGTCCAAAGTTGGGTTGGGTAAAAGATTTGGACCAAGTGGTCGCCGGAAAACACGTTTTTGGCTCAAAAATCCGTCAACAGCTTTAAGTGTCACAACGATGACTGCAGTATAGCGTCACTTTGTGCGTCACTTAAGTGACGCATTGAGTGTCGCTAAAAGCCCTAATTTTGCGTCACTTGCCTAAGTGCCGCATAAAACCCCTTTTTCCCGACACTTGCCTAAGTGTCGCAAATTCAATATCCGTCACTACTGACCGACACTTCTAGCGTCACTTGTCTAAGTGACGCCTATAAATGAAATCTGATTTCATCCGTCACTAACCTTAGTGACTCATGACCCTTATACCGACACTTACAACCGACACTTCCTTAAGTGTCGCCCTCTATGCGTCAATTGCACAAGTGACGCCCTTAGATCAAAATCTGTCATTTTATGCGACACTTCCAGAGTGTCGCCTAAACCTAAACCAGGGGCCAGCCCCTTGGACCCCGCCAGGGGTTGCCACCCCTGGAACCCCGCTAACCAGGGGCGCTGCCCCCGGACCCCCCTCACCTAAAGTTTATAAATACTTTTTAAGTATAACACTTCGAAATCAAAATAATAATATTGAAGATTAATACAAATAATCACCAACGGGCCGTACACGTTTTCAAAAACTCAAGTCAATTAATCAAATCGGGGTAATTTGGACAAACAATTACAAAGGTAGTCTTTTAAGATACCTATTCAATTAATAACCATCGCGCGTATTGAACGCCCTCAGGTTACAAGTCTTCGGACATTAATTCACAAGCTAATCGATTCAAGTTTATTTCTATAAACACTCAAGGCTCAGGTGAGTCTCATGGCCCCTATTTTACTGTTTTACTCAGGGGTGTGATTACATTGCTCGTTTTATTTACATGTTGAACGCAAGTACAAATCAAACAAATACTACATGAGTTGTTTTCAACTAATCACTAAAGCCCTCCATAGCATAGTCTGGTAATACATCTATAGCGTGAATGTTAGTATATGATATCATATAAGATTGACAATCCTCGTCCGGATTAGCACGCACTAACTGGTCAAACGGACGTATTAGCATTTGGGAAGACGAGTGTAGATTAGGCACTCGTAGGAGGCACCTCAGTTGGGTTTCCTTAATTAGACCTAACACTCAAGTTAAGCTCAGACTATGTGCTCATGGCTGTATAACTTTTATTTTGCTTAATTGCATTTTAAATTCAATTATAAATCTTGCGGTTCATACAATTATGTGTTGACATACAAACCTGTGAGCTCACCAGCGTTTCGCTGACCCATTTTAGCATGTATCACAGGTACACAGCAGTAGGTTGGACTGCCTAAGCAGGAATCATTAGCTCGATTCATCATTCATACAATCAGAGATTTAGTTGCATTACTATATTTTGTATAAAGTAATTATGTATTTAAATCTCTCAATTTCAACCGAGCTAATGTAAACTATATTTTGATGTAAACTTTTGCTTTCATCAATACAAGTTCAAACGACGCATATAGTGGTCGTTCCTATATATCTTTGTGCTATGATTATCGTAATTAGTCGCGCCCCGACCTGAATGGCTTCCGCAACCCGAACTTGGGGGTGCGACAGATATCTGAGGAAAGCACCGGTGAGGTTGGCTGAAAAGCTGGCCGAAATGGAGGAGAGGGATAGTCAAGGAAGTCATATGATGGAGATTGTGTGGGAGTGACAGAGCCGAAAGGGAAAACAGTTTCGTCAAACACAACGTGACGAGAGATTATGATCTTCTGTGTGGAGAGATCTAGACAACGATAACCACGATGATCAGATGGATATCCAAGAAAGATGCAGGGTGTGGAACGCGGTGCGAGTTTGTGAATAGTGGTGAGATGAGGAAAACACAAGCAACCAAAGACACGTAGATGCGAGTAAGTAGGGTGGTGGCGAAAAAGACGAAAGTGTGGGGTGTCATTTTGGATGGTCGAGGAGGGTATGATGTTGAGAAGATGAGTTGACATATGGAGTGCTTCCGCCCAATAAGGGGGAGGAAGACGTGCATGAAACAGGAGTGTGCGAATTGTGTTGTTGATGGTTCGCTCAGATTTTCCATTTTGTTGAGAGGTGTGCGGGCATGAAAATCGAAATTGAATACCATGTTTGGCGAAGAAATTATGAAATTCAGCATTGTTGTATTCACCACCATTATCACATTGAAAAGATTTTATTGTACATTTAAATTGATTTTGAACATATGCTATAAAATGTAAAAACTTTTGAAAAATGTCAGATTTGTGTCTTAGAGGATAAACCCATAAATAATGAGTAAAGTGATCAAGAAAAATTACATAATATTTTAAACCACTTAAACTAGTAACAGGAGAAGTCCAAATATTAGAATGTATAATATCAAACGGAGAACAAAAAGTAGAATTGGAAGTACTAAACTGGAGTCTGACGTGTTTGCCAAGTTGACATGGGTGGCACAATACACGTGACTTCTCTTTATTACAAAAAATAAATTTGCGAGAAATTAAATGTTGAAGAGCGTTATCGCCGGGATGACCTAGACGCTGGTGCCAAAGAGACGAGCTGGAAACAGTGAAGACTTGAGGATTGGACTGGGTGACAGGATATAGAGGTCCAGTGCTGTCACATCGGATCAGTGGTTGACAGGTGCGATAGTCCTTCACAGTAAAACCAAAAGCTTCAAATTCTATAGAGCATTTATTATCAGTTGTAAATTGACGAACAGATATAAGGTTCTTAATAATCCGAGGAGTTATAAGGACATTGTTTAAGTGAAGTGGGCGATATGGGTTTGGAAGGTCGGTGTGCCCGATGGTCAATACAGGAATTGAGGAGCCGTCACCAACAAAAACAGAATGAGTATCACGTTTATTAGAATTGGACTTGAGTATACCTGCGTCCGAGTGAACATGGTCACTAGCTCCTGTATCCATGATCCAGCTTGAAGTATTTTGCTCCGGCAAAGTCATTGTGTTAAACAAATAAGGGAGAGTAGTGGGTTGATCTCCATTTGCAGGCCAAGGGCATTGATTTTCCGGTTGTCCAGAACCAAAAATGGTCCCAGATTGTTGCAAATAGGCCGGCTGATTGGAAGTGGCTGTGAAGACAGAAGCAGCTGGGGGTCTAATATTGTAGTGGGCCTGATTAGGTGGGCCATGAGTGGATGATGCAATTGGGCCCATGGGGGCATGACCAAGTAGTCCAGGGGATGTATTTGAAGCCCAATAACGATTCACCAAATGAGAATTAGCTTGTGAGTTTGAGTACGTTGTATTCCGATTGTTTGTGGGCCGTGGTGGAGGAATAAATACCCAACCATATTTTCCGGCTGGAGATGGTTGACGGCGGTCATTGCGTCGGCTACCATTATGGCGATCATTGCGACGACCACCTCCACGTGTGTCTACGCTTGATGAACCTGCAAAAAGGACGCTAGAAGAGGATGAAGTATCAATTGATGCGGATTCGGTGGCGCAATTATCTTCTAGCTTGGTTTCTTCACTAAGAAGAATTGCACGAGTTTGTACCCACGTAGGAGGTTTCTCACGTAGACGTATGACACGAGTAACACCATTCCATTTTCTTGGAAGGCCACCGAGAGTGTAGGCGACAAGGTTCTTGTCCGAGACAGGTTCTCCATTATTTTTAATAAGTCAGCCATTGATTAGATCTTGGTGCAATAGTCCTTGATAGACATGTTACCGAGTGTGATGTTACGAAGATCATTTTCGAGTTGAAGAGCAGTGGAGTCCTTGTTTGTTCGGAAAAGAGCTTCAATATTAAGCCATGTTGCACGTGCGGTGGTCTTCTTTTCATGGACGTTTTCAAGAACATCAGGTGCAATAGTACTATATATCCACATTCGAACAATGGAATCGAGTTTGATCCATTCGAGATCGGTTGGTGGTGCGGTGGTGTCGTATGTGTCATCGATATGATCAAGAACATCAAAACCAATACAATGAGTTTCAAATAGATCGGTCCAAGCATCGTAGTTGAGATGGTCAAGATTTAAGGTGAGTGGGATATGGGATTTGATGTTCGTAACGCTATACGCTTTATGTAACGGGGTGGCGGATGGCGGTTGTATGGAAGAGTCGGTGGTCATGATGATATGATGTGATAGTGTTTAATTAGTAATGAGATAGAGAAGAAGAGTATATATGTTAGAGAAAGAAAAGGTTGGCCGGAATATTACGGCAGTGAAGAAAAAAGGTGACCGGAGGTAGGTGAGGTATCCAAAAAAATTGGAAGATTTTGAGAAATTGATGAGATATACGTAATTGGAGGAGAAAAATAAGGAAACAAGTTTAGAGGATCAACTCTCTGATACCATATTATAAAACATATTTTCCCATGAAACTTGTCAATTACATTATGAATAAATATATAGTACACAAGTTGGGCTTGTAGGCCGATAATACAAAAACCCATTTGGGCCAATACATATGATACATGACATACATACATATATATCACTAACAAAACCAACCAATAAACCGTCGGGTTAATTGGTTTGGGGCTCATTAAACCGAAAATTAGACTCAATTCAAAATGTTGATGGAAGAAATTGTTGCAAAATCAAATCCTCCTCCTATCTGTCAAGACAAACATGAGCGGAGGTCCAACAAATGTATATTATATTATTATGTAACACCATTTAGTCATATACAAACATTAAACATACATTCGATGATTTTTATCTGTTCCAATTGCTATTACATGAGAATGTGGAGCTTAATTTGTAAACGATGATGGGATGCCATTTGTAAAATATAATTACTTTGATACAACTATTATTGTAAAAAGTTGTAAGAATCATACACTAATACATTTGTAAATAATAATGTCATGCACTACTTTGATTAGTCTACCGGTATGGAATTCATTCTAATTTAAGTTAACCTTTCCAGTTCCTGTTTAATCTCAAATCACTCTTGTTAAAAAAATAACATGTATAATACTTATCGGGTATTCGGTTTGGCCCCAAAGTCTAAGATGAATAACCAAAACCAAACCAAAAATCAATATTTTATCCCGGTTAGAACCAAACACCCAAACCATACCCAAATAGTCCAAACCCAACTAACCCTAACACATTTGGATCGGGCGGTTAGTCGGGTTAAACCATTTAATGAACACCCCTAGTTATAGTGAATTTCTTCTAAATTACTTTAAGATATTATTACTTTTACTGTTTACTTCTGTTATCATCTGCGCACTGAGCAATTAGCTCAACCGCATTTTCTTTTCTCATGCGGCAGGTAATCGGGTTACATGGGATGAGTGCGAGAGCTTCAAGACTTGGACTTGCCATAGAGACTTCCTTTTTAATTTACTAGTTAGGACTTTTATTTAGGTTATCATATAATATACATTGCCATTTATTATTACATGAATTTGTTAATACATTTATTATTTAGCAATAAATGTGACCTCCCGTTTCGTTATCGGAACGGGGGTGTTACAAATAATCGATTAGAAGTATTGGATATAATAGCACTTTATTACAACAGATCCATAAAGCTCTCGATCAATTTATTTTATACAACGATAAATTCACCATCAATTTTAATATATTCACCTAAACTACATGAAGATGCAATATACACACAGACATTACATAATTATGGTGATTTGATCAAAAGTAATGATAAATTGATCATTAATCACTTATTTTAGGTACATACGCAAACTTCACACACACACACACACACACACGCATATATATATATATATATATATATATGCTTCACCCCATTTTATAACTTATGAAACTGATCAGGGACCTCATAGTAAGGATGTACTAACCATTTACCATTGTTCCGCCTGCAAAAAAGATTTCAATATCACTATTGCGAATACCCAGAGATACCACACAAAAATATATTATAAAGCCAGTGTTAAGAATTTTATAGTTGTCTGCTCTTATGTACACATTTTACAGTTTGTTTTTTGTGGAACAATGTTATTATAGTTATTGATTAATGGCTTCTGTGTGAAAATATCTGTACCATTAGGATGAAGAACTTGGCCAGTAAAGTAGGAAGAGTCCTCAGATGCCAGGAACACATACGATGGAGCAACCTCGAACGGTTGACCCGCCCGATTCATGGGCACTGTTGACCCAAGCCTTGCTATATCATAGTCTTTGAGTGCTGAAGCTTGCAGTGGTGTCCATATAGGGCCAGGAGCCACACCATTGACACGAATCTTCCTGTCGACCAGATGCAATGCTAGACCCCTTGTGAAAGATAGGTCAGCTCCCTTTGTTGAAATGTAGTCTAGCCAGCTTGGTGGGTCTGGTACGTAGGCTAACACTGATGTGGTGTTTATCACTTTGCTTCCTTCTTTCATGTGCTTCAAAGCATGCCTTCACAGTTTTTAATTGGAAAAGACTTGTTGTGAAAAGCAGGATGCTCATATGACTTTTTTTATAATAACAATATAACAGAACTTATGAGAAAAAAATGAGTAAATGTCAAGAGATGTTCGATACACACGTACTTTGACATGAAGAAATAAGAGAAAATGTTGGTCCGAAACACCTTTTCCAGCCTCTCTTCTGTGATCTCATCTAACGAATAGGAATATACATAGTACTGCACCGCAGGATGGTTCACCAAGATATCAATGCACCCATATTTAGCAATTACCTCATCAACAACCTCCTTACAGTTCTTGTCATATCTAACATCAGTAGGTATCGCAATTGGATCACTCGAGCCTTCAACTCTTGACTCATTTATGATCTTTATGGTTTCTTTAGCATCTATGTCCTCGACACCCTTTACATAAGTGAAGGCTATAGTCGCACCCTCTTTAGCAAAATGGTAACAAACAGACCTTCCAATACCCGAATCTCCTCCAGTCACCAACGCCACCTTTCCCTGCACCAATAAACATATATTTTGATGACTTAGATTCATTTAACTTAAAATAGACCTCAATACTTGCACATTATTGTGATCGATCTTTTTTCATATGCTTGTTATATAACCATCTATTATTTTTATTTTCTTATAGAGGTTGTTTGTCATACAGACTACCATGTAATTTAAAAAAGAAGTTTGTTACATGGAGTTTGCCAGAGCCCTTGTAATTTGGGTTGGCGTATTGAGGAAGAGGATTCATGAGGTATTCTTTTCCAGGCTGCGAATCTTGGTGCTGAGGTGGAAACCGTCTTTCTTCTTCTCTCTGCTGCATTGCCTGCCAGCGCGTAAAACATGGTCACCAAAATTGCTTCATTATTCGAAAATAGTTAGGATCAATAGCTAAATGCTTACTACAAGTGCTTCGAAACAACTACTTTCTAATCATTTGTTCAAAAAATATGTGATTGAAAGATGAGAAGATTATATAAGAAGACCTTAAACGTGTGAATAGCAGAGTAATTACGCCTTTCAAGACTTGCGATTGCTGGTGTAACACCATTAGCACGTGAACCCAGTAAGCTCGGTGACTTTAAACATGACTTACCTATGATTGAAATCCTGCGGAAGGCAGAGACCGCTGAATGTATCATCACTAAGTACACCATTACTAATGGTTAATGAGTGGATGAGACAACGTCCGTGAGAAATATCATACATATATAGACATTGATAAGGACGCGTAAAATGGTAATCATCTGAAAGTCAAAGACGGTCATTAATCAGAAAATTTGACTTGATCGATCAAATTAATGATGAGTACCTTTCAACCTTGCTTAATTTACAAACTTGCATACTTATTGAGCTATTGTAGCAAGTGACTACTGAGTAGCCAACAACCTAAAAAAGTATACATAGCAGAATACTCATTCATTGTAAGTTTCAATAATTATCTTTTATCATCAAGAATTCGGGTCAAGGGACTAGACCCGTACAATACCTGACCCGAAGACTGGGTCCGTAATATAGGGAAAACCACAATAACTGCCAATGTAATTTACTCTATATAATATTTATCAAATTACTGCTTATTTTTTAATAAAAGTACTTGGCGGTACTTTGCTTTATATGTTTGTATATCTTAAAACATATTTTGGATAATAGTACTAGTACTAGATCTATACTCAATAGTCAATACAAATTGGGTAATTAGTACATTTGTCACGAAATTGGCAACAACAACAGGTTGCATATATATATAAACATGCAATCACACCGACAGTGTGACTTATACGTTTAATAATCTTGATTAATTATTACTGTAGCAGCTGACTACCAGGAAGATAGAAGTGTAACACGGTAAGTAATGCATCATTTGACTTTAATGTCATATTCTCATTAATTTGTTCATTCTGCACGTCATATGTGGACAAGACATGCATGGAAAATTAAGAATTATTGAGAGTAATGCAAACAGGATCTATGAAAATGTCGTTTTGTTTTATCTTTCGTTTTATTTTATCTTTTTTTCCTAACAACTCATACACCTACTACTAGAAATGACACCTTTAGCGACACGACCTAAAAGTCATTGCAGTAGCTCTTTCTTGTTTTTGCTTCTTTCCAAGATCATTCAAACTTTCCCTTTCTTCACTCCTGACAGGATCCATTATTGACATCACAAAAGATCTCGGTTTCATGACAATTTGGCAACACTCGTCTTCTTGGTGGTTCTTGTACTCGCTTCGAGTATGAAATGACAAATGTGTAATTTCCTTACCATTCAGCAAACACATAAGAATCGTCAACTTATGTCATACTAGCTTAATGCTGTGTTACCGGGACAATAACTACAAGATTCACCACAAATATGATGCAATGTTTCCAGAAACTAAGAATAAAAGTTTGAAAAGAGTTGATTTCAACACCATCATTCTAGTGTCAGCTGTCTGACTGATGCTATAATTAGCTACCGTAACCACAACGAATTCGAAATACTCTGATTTTCTCCCTTCAACAACGGAATAAACATCATATTGACTATGAGAAGACAAGCCCACGAAATTTCCATTAATTAGAGAACCAATTGTCTTAAGAAAACAAATTAGGTTTACAAAATTGAAGGCAGCCTACCACATGCTGCAGCAGTTACGCTAACACATTAATCTACAGTTTGAATTACAACTTAAGTAGTTAAGTTAAGCCAAAACAGTCGGTTTGGCACTATAAAACCGTAGAGCAAACCAACTAAATAGATTCGATTATTTTACCCAATCAGTGTACCATGTAACAAACGGCCAACCTCATCATCCCAGCCAAATTGCACTGATCTACTCAATCGAATCAAATTCAGTGAAACCATGCTCATCCCTATGTCGAATACAGGAACTAAGATCTCGGGGATGTCTCTTCGAGTATGAGCGAGTGCGCTTCCCAAAAGCCACCTTCAATGATGTTTGAATGTTCCACAACTACTTTCCTAAGAGACTTCACTACGACGCCATTTTCTGTCACCGTCGTCTCCTGGACATCCAAATTCTTAAGACACGTGTTTAGAGCATATACACTATTCGTAAGTAGTAAACTCGTCATACTTTTTAAAATCGATGTAAAAAGTATTCATCCATGTTAGTATTTCCTACTCAAAATAATCCATTTCTTAAAGTATAGTGGTTTGGGAAAGGGTAAATGGCACAAAACAAGTACCCAACTTTACCAAATTTCTAATTTTGGATACTCAACTTTATCTGATCAATTTGATATGTACAAGTTTTGTTACCGCCGATGGGGGGTTTTTTTTTTTTTTTTTTCCTTTTACCTTTTAAAGCATCCAACATCAATAGAATGCCTTTTGGACGTTTGTTGAACTACGTCGTTAAAAATCCAAAAGCCATTCTTTTTACCTTTTGAAGCATCATAATACCAAAACAAATCCCTTTGTCAACATCCAAAAAAAACTTAAATACCTTAACATCAAAAAAAATAAACAGAGAAAAAATAAACAAAAAGTAAAATAAAAAACCTTTCTTGGTGGTAAAAAAAAAACTTAAGTACCTCAAATTATTCACGAAACTTGGTATGTTGGGTACCGTTTTAAGCTAATGATTTCTGAAGTACGGAGGCAACAATACATTTGAATATACAACATTACAAGTTTTTATCAATCTGGGTCGTCTACAGAATGTAATGTTTACAGGGACAAAATTCACAACATAAGTTTTCCCAGAGAGAGAGAGAGAGAGGAGATAGATGACCTTGTCCCAGAATACGGAAGAACCATTGCGGAATATGGCGGGTAGCATATTGTAATCAATACCGAATGATTGAGAGAGCATATGATTCTTCTCCTGCGTTTGTGTTCCCTGTAAAAAAATTTCAGATTATTTGATCAATTGAAGTGGATAGAATAGATCAAATAGGTGGAAAGTTGCCGACTATTCATAAATACCGACAACCTCCTAATCGCCTTATTGAAAAAATGTAGAACAATAATTTATTACATTGATTATTTACAAAAGCTTTCAAATAAAGCTTGGTTTGGCCAACCTAACCTGATCCCTAGACAAACAGCAATTACAAGATAGATACGCAATCATAAAAGAAGTAGGCACCTTTAAGAGACTTTGAGCTTCCCTCGTGCTTTTGCCAGACTTGACTAACATCCAAAAGCAAGTATTGTACTGATTGTTTATGTGACCTGCACATATTCGAAAAGAAAAATGTTACAGAATTTTTGACAGAAAAAAATCACAATAAATCTACGAAATGTATTTTCCACTTCACATCTTTCATTATTAAATATCCTCATCCGCATATATTTGTAACAAGCTACATTAGTAGCCAAAGCAGAAACACACAAGCAGTCGCAAATCTAATGAAAAAATTGTACTATAAAAAATATATATAAATAACTACGGTTACAATGCTTTTTACTCTTACAATCCATTTCCCCAATATTAAGAATTAATCATATACCACAGGAGTGTCATTATCATTAATACATTATACATACAATAATAATGATGGATCACATGCATAGGTGAACGACTAGAATATTCATAAAAAACAAATTTATGAACATGGTTTCATAATAGCGTTCTTTCGGAAAAAACTGAAGATAGTAGTATGATCGAATTCAAATTTCCATTCAATTCTGATCTACATAGTTCTTAAATAATCACTACCCTTATACTTTGAACTTCAAACATTTTTAACCATAAAGTTATAAGTATAATGTTAACTATATTATGTAAATGTAATAAAAAGGACTATCTTTACTCACAGTCAACTTGTCTCCAAGCTAGATAATCTCGAATAATCCCATATGATGGATAGCATACAGCCCTTCCATCAAAACTCGGTGAATATTTCAACTCTTTTTTGGGAAAGAATTCTTTCCATTTCATCACATACGTAGAAGTGAAAATTGACACAATTGCAGATACAATTTCACTGTAACAGATAGCTACAACAATCAATCTTGAAAGAAATAACCAAAAAAAAAGGGAAAAAGGGAAACTGAGAATAAAAATATATTATTATATTATAATTATCATACAATAACCAATAGACTGTATGATTATCGAATGGTAACAGACCTGGCACGTCTTTGATAGAGCTGAGAATTTCTTTTCAAGACAAAGCTGAAAATCATCGATATTGACATGATTATAAATTGCATTCCTGTCACAAATAAAGTAACTATTCAATATAACAAACTTACCTGTATTCATCACTTGCTCCATATGCAAACACAATGTCGTTAAATTCCTCTAACACAGCAACTGCACATGAATTCATAAGTTTCAGAGCTTGCTCGTCATTAGGCTTCTCAAATTCTTGAACCTCAGAAAATCTAATGGCAAAGAAAATAAGAAAGCAAATAGAAAAGGAGAAAAAAAATAAAGTAATGTAGCCTCAAGTTAAATAGATGTTGGACATTTCAACAATTCATATGGAAACTGGTTTGTTCTGGTTGTATTTAATTGATTACGGGTTAAATATAAATTGATAAAAATGGGTCAAATCGGTCAATCGGGTCAACGGGTTCAACAAGTTAATCAAGCCAAATGTCACTAAACATGTATTCACGTTATATATACAAAGATATAGTAATAAAATGAATTTTGTAATTAATCTTCAATACAATAATTATTTACAAATTTCAAAAATTACATAATCTGTTGAGGGGTCTCCCGAACTTTTGAGCCAGTTATCCATTTCGACCAGCTAACCAACCCATCCGACCCGCCCATCTAGCCACGTCCAAATCTTGGCACTCATTGGATAAACACACCTATTAACATGTGTGCTCAATCAATACTTGGTACACTAGATTGTCAGAAAGTGCAACATATCTAACCAAACTACCAAAAAAAGCTGTAGCAGAAGCAAGCAGTACCACTTGACTTACAAAATGTCATTCATTTAAATTTATCGATAAGAATATGCTTTTACCTGTGGAAATGAGAGCCATCTATTCTTGTAACGATCCAAGTAAATGGTAGCAGTTTGTTTTCGAACTGAAACAACTTCACATACTCCCGTCTAATATTATTCACATTCTGCTCAAAGTCGCCTAGCTCCTTGCAAAGACAAGAATAATCATTCCAGAAACTTCTCGAGGCTATATTTTCTGAATGGACAATTGTGACCTTCTTTTGCAATCTTTTGACAAGGGTTCCGTTGTCATGGATCTTTATGGTTTCATCAACCTGACTGATAGCTAATTAGTTCTATAGATGTTGTAGTGCATTAACATTACAATTTAAACGCCTCTTGTGCTACTGGTCATATTAAGGGCGTTTATGAAAACTTAAGCAGCGTGCCTGAAATCCTTTTAAGATATATCAATCAGAAGTTTCTTGCAAACTCATTTCAATTCACGTAAGTTTCTAATAAACATATTCAAAATATAGAAGTCAATTCAGTAGGAGATAGGACCTCTGTCTTGAGAATGCAAGAACCCTGGCGATACATGCTAGGAAGTTTTTTGTAGTTGATACCGAATTGTTGGAACAGCATCTCATTTTTTTCTTGCTTTTGGGTATCCTACATATACCATAGAGAAGATAAGAATTGACATTGGATATGCAATATAAGCAAATTATGAAGAAAAAAAATGTCATCAAGATCAAATGGATGTAGAGTTCTTGAAACCAAACTCTTGCATCTAAATCGAACTGCATAAGTAAAATCAGCTAACCAAACACACCTGTAAAATACTGTGTGCTTCTTTATCTGATTTCCCACTTTTGATCAACATCCAGAAGCAAGTATTGAATTGGTTTTTGCTATGACCTAGAAGAAGTATGCAAGCAAGAACACCTTAAGAACATCGGTTGATGGGCAGGGTCAAATAGGTAACTTTACTCACATTCTCTTTGTCGCCATGCAAGATACGCCTGAAGAACATCAATTGATGGGCAGGATATGACTCGCGATTTGAATAATGGAGTAGATCGCATTTCCTTTTCAGGAAAGAACTCTCTCCATTTTGCCATGTATAGAGATACAAAGAAGGAGACAGTGAGCGACAAGATTTTGCTGCAATGTCAACGCATAAAATGTTTAATTTCAAAGAGATTGTTGTTGAAAACCACTTTTGCTAAAACAGAAAAAAGTACCTGGCACGTCTTTGGTAAAATTTGGTTTCCTTCTTGAAAATGAAACTACGTAGCATATCAACAAACATTTTATTTACAAGTGCATATACACTTTTTATGTATTAATTAACAGAACTGGAGACTGAAGGAGTGAAGGTCTAACCTGTACTCATCACTAAAACCATAAGCCAAGGTAATATCTGGGTACTTCTCCAATACTGAGGTTGCACAACAGTTCATCAGATTCAAAGCTCTTCCATCGTTTGGTTTTTCAAACTCATTTATTTCAGAAAATCTGGCAGATTTGGTAGACGATTATTACTGTACGAAAGATGAATGCACTATAGTTGTAAATGTACCTTTCAAAATTGTGACCATGAATTCGAACTACAATCAAATTTGGATACATCACTTCATCTTCATTTTCAAACGACTTTACATACTCATACTTGCTATTCGCCATTCCAGCCTGTAATCAGCTCTGCCAAGAAATTTTGAAAATGCTAAAAATATTAGATTTTGACTAGGCAAAAGACAAAAAGGGGTCTTATTTTGTTTCGTCATAGGAGGGCAAATTACCACTCATGAACAGATAGGAGCTACTGATAAGCAGCAGTGGTGAATCAATACAAAGCAATGTATGCACTCCCACACGTCTATAATAAATTTAACGCTTACAATATAAAACAGCACATAACATTGAATTAGTAGTAGTGGTACAAAACATGTATCCATATCAAACTTACAATCTTTCTATTTTTCTTTTTGATGAGTACTTTGTTTAGTCTTTGTTTTGATTCGAGCATTAACAAAACAATCTCTTTTTCTTTCTTTCCAATGACTTTTAAATTTTCATTCATTATTTTCTTGAAAAATATAACTTAATTTCTCTAGAACTTGACTTAATGAATCTGATGATCTTAGGGACTTCATCCCATGAAACAATTGAACAAAACAAACTTCTAAATTCTAAAACGGCATTTGTAGAGAGTTGATTTAGTTTGATATAAAGTTAATCTTAATATCAGTCTTGTGGTCGGTCATTGTTTTGTTGCTAATTTTTTAACTTCATCAAAGTTACTCACGAAATATATATCAAATGCACATATAACCCTAAACCTAAAAAGAGAAGAAACCCTAAAACCACAAATAATCTATAATCGATGAGTTATTAGAATGATAAAAGAATTAAAATCATTAAGATTGATAATTAACAATACTGGCAAAACCGGCGGGTGGGCGGGTTCGGACAGGCGGGTCTAAACGGGTTCGGGTTCAAACGGGCTCGGGTCTGAACGGGTGCGGGTTTGAATGGACTCGGGTCTAAATGAATTCGGGTCCAAAGTCCAAACGGGCTCAGGTCTAAATGAATTCAGGTCGGCAAATTTTGAAAAAAAAAACGAAAAAAACCAAACTTACACAATCAATAATATGTAGTCGGTAGACCGTAATTAACTAGTTATCCCATACAGTACTCAATATATACAGTTATACAGTCATCATGATGTGAATTTAAATAGAAGTGGATATGAGGAAGATGTTGAAGTTTGGGTTGGGACACTGCACGAATTCAACTTCTTTTTACAACAAATTAAAATTAAACATTGTTGCACAAATTGATTAGTTTGCAAATAAATCTAATAGAAAAATCCCGAATTAATCAATTCTTTGACCTACAAAACTTGCACAAAATTGTGTACTAAAATACAATTCATACTATGGGCATAAATAGGAAGCTCGAACAGAAAGAAAAAACATAAGAAAAATCAATAGGAAGCGAAATTGAAGCTCGATAAAACTGAATAACTAATCAAAGGGTAGAGAGTAACTCTAGGTAGGTATATGTAATTATGTATTTTTATGTTTACTTACGGAGGAGATAAACAAACGGCGACAAGGGGCGGCGGAGGAGGAAGGTGACCGGAGGAAGGTGGCCGGAGAAGCAAGCCGGCGAGTTGGCGACGGTGTGTGAGAACTGGGAAGCGAGAGTTTTTTCGGTTTTGAGATAAAAGAACGCAAGTACCCAATTCACCCATTCATTTTTTTAAAATGTCCATGTGAGCCTAAAGATGTTTACCAGTCCAGTCCAGTCCATCATAACCCATACTCAATATGAATAAAGTCCATAATCACCATTTAAAGAAATTTAAAAGCCCAAAATTGCCCAGAATTTGCTACATGGACTCATTTTGCCGGCTAACGTACGTACCTTTACACGTGGTCGAACCTGAAGAATCACTGCAAGATTTTGAATTACAAAACCCTAAACCCCAAAAACTCGCACGTTTCATGCGAGGCAAATTGGGTCGGTTACTCCACGTTGTTACAACGCGATGACCTGGAGGGTTTAATAGAGACCAAAATTGCGTTTAATGGATGCCAAATTTAGCCCATAAACAATTTAGGCGGTATGGAATAAAATTAAATATGGAATATTTAATCATTTAGGATATTTATCATTTTTTTCCTTTTATTTGACGTTTGTGAATCTAAATAAGGTAAGATTGTTTTATGCATCTAACAGATGTTAAAGACAAAATTTTAATCAAATTTATTTAGTTGACAAGTTAATTTCTACATATAATCGTTGTAGTTGCGATTATATAAGGGCTTATGTCGACAATTTTTTATATGTTATAAGTAAACAAAATTAACTTTATATTTTACTAATGTCATATAAAAACATATATAATAACTTAGATATATATATATATATATATATATATATATATATATATATATATATATATATAGGATCTGATATAGTTACAGTATAAATTGGTTAATGCATATAACTAATCATTATTAACAACTCATATGGGTGTTAATTTGTCATTAACAAAACCCTTAATTTAATAGGTACGGGCAAGAAGCATTACTAGGGCTAATTAGCCGACCATTTGTTACAAACTCCAAAAATGCCATAGTTTCTTGACATCCACGAATATCTGGTTTGAACCGCAAAAATGGTGGGAAGAACAACCAAAAGCAAGTAACGAGGACGCATCCTAATGTCAATGGTCGAGACACAATGGGTGGCAAATGCTGTTTTCCCTTCGCCGCTCTCTTAATGGCGACTTCTATGATCACTAAGAATCCATGTAACAGAAAAAAGCAAGTAACTTCACCATTAGACTTTAGTCTTCCGATATTGTAGAATACAAACTCGTGCATCAACCCTGAAACAAGAAACGTCGTAAAAATTGCAACTAGCGAGGCCCATTTTCTAGACATCCAACGGTTAAAAGTGGAATGAACAGGATCATATATAGTTGGATGAAGAATACTAGTGACCATAAGGTTCCACCTTGTGCCCCAAAAGTCTTGAAGGGAAGTAGCTAAATAAGGCTCATCAAATTGCGGCTCCAACTCCATATGCACCAAGGTTCGAGCCACATATGCAACCATGGCCAGGATGATCTCAAGCATAAAGTAGATATGGATGCAATACAACGACAATCTCAAGTGTTTATGAATATACTCATTATAATCATACACTTTAAGTAGAATTGCAAACAATATAACCTTCGCTAAAACTACTTTCTTCTCCATCTTTGTGCTTTCTTGAATCGGGTTTTTGGATACCGAAGAGGATGAGGTGTGAGAGGTACTCTTGATCGGTAAACATGCCATGGCGATAAAACGGGCCAACGGAATCGGTGGATCCGATGAAAGAGGACCTTTTCCATAAGCAAAAAGAAGAATTTTGAAGTTTGCTAACCAAGCTATAAAGAAAGAGGTTAAACCACCAAGGTGCATGGTGGTTAGATTGAGTGGAAGCCATAAAAATAAACAGATTACAATTGATAAAGCTAAAAGCTTAATGTTACCTTTTGGGATGAACTTGCCTATAATGTAACTATAAATGAGACATGCTAACACTACTATCCAAACCACAATGAAGTTGTTAACCTCTCCCTCCATTGTGGCCCTTTCCTCTTTTCAAGTTGTAATTAAGAGAAAAGAAATCAATTAATATATGTAGTAGATGCTATAGCCAATAACTTAAATATCAACACAACTATGCAAATCTTGACAATTATTCAAACTTTGATCGTTGACCTAAATTTTACGTATACTATAGATTCCTCCTTTCAAGTTGTAATAAATAAGGAATCCGATTAGTACATGTAGATGCCATAACCAATAGGAAAAAGCCAATAATTTGAATATCACAAAGATGCAAACTTGTAGTCTTGATAAACAATTACGCAAATCTTGCCAACTCCAAACTTACATCGTGGACATCAATTTATATGTTGTATAGCTTTTGTTTACAGTTAATTTATATTTGATTTAGATCTGGTCGCTAATTAGACCTTTTAATCGAGCATTAATAGCAATATTAAATTAATTGGTTCATGTATCAACATCATGACAAATTGACAACTAGTTAAAGAAAATAAGAGGTGATCGATCACCAATGACTTATAGGTACCAAATTTACGTAATAAAACATCCTACTCCTAATATTAATTAAAATAATATATAAAATTTATAAATAAGGATAAGAGGAGAAGACCTTAAATAAGATGAATGAGGAGCAGACCAAATTCACTATATTTTAGGAACAAATTTATAGATGTAAAATGCAGTGTTGTTAAAATGTAGTCAAATTTTATAGGTATAAGATGCAGTATTCTATTGGTAAAATGCAGTGAATCTGTATGACAATTTTATCCTAAAATGCAGTGAATTTGACATGTCTCTCATTCCCCTCATTTGAGACCTTACCCAAAATTATTATTATGTCCATCATATTTTCATAGTGATTTCGCTAGGAGGTGGGTTTACATATACTCTGAAATCTTGACCAATTGCTTAGAGCACACGGTATGGTCCGAGTTGGCATCAGCGTTTTCCGACGAGAACGTCGTGCGACGGCGTTCTGCCGCCCTGCACCGGCGTTCTCGTCATTTTTTGGTTCCAGTGTTCGTTGCAAGATGGTGTATCCCTTCGATGTTCTGACGTTTTTAATTGTTTTTTCTTCCTTTTTTCTGTTGGTCACGAGCTAGCATAAAAAAAAAAAAAACCTTTTTTCTTCCTTGTAATTTGAATCATGTATTGTTCTTAATGCAGGAGGAAGTCGATGAACCAAGAAAGAAGAATGAATATACAGTATTAAATTGGGCCATTAAATTGGTTTGAGATTGGGCCAAATAGAATGGGTTTAAAATAAAGGAATATACAGTATTAAATTGGGCCATAAAAACTAATTTGTTTTTTTTTTAATTAGTGTATTTATATATAAAAGTGTAGATTTTTCTATTAGTTTTAATTTATTTGTTTTTTATATATTAATTTATACAATTATCTTTATTAAAAAATCAAATAAAACAAATAACAAAAAACTCCAGAACACTGTCCAGAACACTGTGATTTCAGTTTCAGCAGACCACAAAATCCTCACTTTCAACATTCTCCAGAACATCGACACCACTCCCCGTGCTCTTACATTTGATCAAGTTGATCAAGTTATATTATATTACTATAATAAAATTAAATATACGTATATATATAGTACTCCCTCCGTCCCAAATTTATAGTTCACCTTTCCATTTTGAGATGTTCCAATTTTATTGTCCACTTTGTACTTTCAACCAATTAAAACATTTAAATGTGGTGAGAAATTAAATCTTATTGGTTGTATAGTACGACTAGTACACTTTTCTTAAACTGCGTGTTTTTTGTCTGTAGACAATAAAATTGGGACGGAGGGTAATAAAGAAGTAGTGTGACACTTTCTTGTTAAATTCTGTTTTGGCTCGTCATTTTTTTACAATACTTTCTTGTATTTTTAAGCAAGGAATAGTAACTGTTGTATCCGTATTGGTGTAAGTTATCAAAATGTGTAACTAGTGTATGATATGTGTAAAATTACATGAATGTGTGTTGTTTGTTGTTATTAAAAAGAAAAAGGGAGAAAAAAAACAAATTTGGAAAATAAAAATCGTGTGGGATCCATAAAACTTGAAAGCATTGATTCACAATTTCGATCTGCGTTAATCAATGGTTTGAAAAATAGTCAAAATAAAATATTTGGGCAGCCTAGGCCCTCTATTTGTTCTCATCTTTACAAAGTTGTTTCCAACCTGAAAGAAGGGACAGCTTGTCAAAACTCAGATTTTAAAACGGTAAACAGTCGTGAAGCTTTTTTTTTTTTTTTTTTTTTAAATCTTTGTTAATTTTTTCATCTCTCGTTTCAAGTTGTGTTAAAAACCGAATAAACTTAAGCTCATAGCTCATAAGCTTAGACAAACACTAAAGAGAAGTTTATGTTCTTAATTGAAGCAATATGCTCATGACTCCTACAATTCCTTTCCTCACTTAACAGTTGTGGATTTAAACATTGATATGTGCATGTTAGTTATATATCCTTATAAAATCGTTTTAAAATAAGACTAAAGAAAGAAAAACAAAATCATTTTTTTAAACTGTTCCCATGTGTGCAATGTACTTTGTAAATACATGATGTATGCAATAAACTTTCAAATTTTGATTCAAAATGTGCAATATACTTTCAAGTTGTTCCAAACTGCACAATGTACAACTAATAAAGCATATAATACAAGCAAATTAAGGAATAATAGAAAGAATTCGAAACACTTATATCATATGCCTTCTTGGTTGTGAGAAATTTGACAGTATGTTGAACACTTGAAAATTTATAAAGTACATTACGTGTCGTTATAAAATACTAGCTGCTAACCCACGCGATGCGGCGGGAATAAATTTGAAATTGGTAAAAAGTTAGAAAGCCAATAAGACAACCATACATTTAAAATGAAACTGAAAACATGAATTGATTACAAAGTTAGAAAGCCAATTAGACAATCATACATTTAAGTTTGTATTGTGCATGAGCTTTGTGAGCATTTATAATGTTTATGTTTTAAGTATTTAAGTGAGAGAATGTTATATGTTTTATAAGGAGTATAGATATAGATATAGATATAGATAAAATAAGGTTTTTTTTAACCCTATAATTATATTAATATTTGGTTTAAAAATTAAAATTAAATTACATCAAGTCAAAGCTCGGGTTTATTCCATGCCTTTCCACTCTTTCAGAGTTTCAGGCTTTGGAGGCTGGAGCTAGGCGCACTTGGGTTGGACTCTTCGATATATTTTGGGCCAAATTTGGCAAACAGGCCCAAACTTAAAACTACTTATAGAAATAGAAATAAAAAACTAGCTTATGTTTTAATGCAACAAGAGATACGTTAGATCTAATCTAATCTAATACAGTATGTGAGAGTCCTTCCAACTCACCAGTCGGTTTTAGTTAGTTGTTATGAGTGGCCTGAGATAGTCTTTGTTTGTAGAGAGATTAATAAACATGAACTAAATCATCATTCAATTTTTTAATCTTGTATCGAAAATAAATAATATTATAATTTGAATAATTTATATATCATGGAAAGCCTGTCTGATGTAGCACAAAAGCTACAGAATTAGACAATTACATATTGTCAAACGTGATGGGGGATAACTATCGTGTTATTGGACAAAGAATAAACACCAACGGTTGAGAAAACTCTTCTCGACTCTATTTTATTAATCAAATCAGAACACAGCAGAAAACATAATTAAAATCCTAAACCAATAACCTCTATTTATACTAGATAAATCCTATCCTACTAGGAAACTAATTGCTGAATAAATAAAATACTAATCCTAATCTAATAAAGACTTCATAATCAATTATTAAACTATCAATAATGAATAATCCTAATCTAATACTAATCTGGTGGATTTGGACAGATCATGTATCCTAGTCCCACTCCAACTCGTCCTTCATCATTCTCCCCTTCTTGAAAAAAAACTCATCCTCGAGTTTCCTTCGTGATTCTTGGCATGCGTTTCTGTGCTTTTCTTCTTTACTTTGGCTTGAACATTTTGGATTCCTTCTGATCTTGGCACTTTAGAATTGTAGCTTTCGGCCAATGGAACTAAAATCATTTTAATGCCATCATGTTGGAAAGTGTAGGTGTTCTCTTTACCTTTGTGGGTTGCATTCACATCATATGCCCATGGTCTTCCAAGGAGGATGTGACAAGCATCCATGTCAACTATATCAAATAAAATCTCGTCTTTGTACTTCCCGATGGTGATAGGCACCTTGCATTGTTCGGTCACCTTGATGTCACCTACAGATTTTATCCATCCAACCTTATATGGGTTTGGATGTTTTTCAATAGGTAGCTTTAGACGTTGCACAATGTCTCTCGAGACCATGTTTTCGGTGCTTCTACTATCTATGAATACATCAAAGATCTTTTGAAAGATGACACACCGAGTTCGGAATAAGTTATAACGTTGTGAGGAATCTGTAACCTTAGGAGCCAACATGACACGTTGAATGACACATGACTTGGCCGTATATTCTTTCTCAACATCATCTCCTTCCGGGTAACAAACTTCAATGTCCGTGTCTTCACTATCCTCGTTAGTATCATCGTCCCTAACCGTCAAATTAACCTTACCTCCAGTAACTCTACAATCACTCGAACGGTGACCTTGCCGGACACGGGTCGAGCATACGGATTGGTAGACTTATTGATAGGTAGAGTGCCCACAGTTTGCTTCACCTCACTGGTTGAGGGTTTCGAGGCATAATAACTACTCTCTGGTTGTTGAGATGAGTATTCAAAGTTTGACGTATTCTTGTCTCCGTTTGTGAAAAACTGAATCCCACGACTACTCCTTGCAAGTTGAGCCTCCGCCCTGATTGCTAAGTTGTAGGCATCGTCTAAGGTGTAGACCGGGACAAGAGAGATTCTATCTTGGATATCGGCTCGGAGTCCGTTTATGTACCGAGTAACCTGTTGCGACTCGGTTTCTGATAAGTTATTCCGCGATGTTAATCGATGAAATTCAGCGGTATAAACTTCCACGGTCCCATCTCCTTGTGTACAAGTTTGAAGAAGATTGAATAAAATCTGATCATGATTAGGTGGGAGGAATTTTCGGCGCAACTCGCGTTCCATTCGTTCCCAACTTGTAATGGGTAACTTGTAATGGGTAACTTCCCTTGTCGTTCTCGGGTGAGTTGTAAATTCTTCCACCATGCTTGAGCCCCGCTTTTAAGCTTATAAGATACGAGAGTTACCCGTTGTTCCATAGGTATTTTGTAAAACTTGAAGAAATTCTCAAGTTCACTCATCCAGTCCAAGAAACTTTCCACATTCATCGAACCATGAAAAGATGGGACGTCCTTGGCTCGTTGCCGGTAGTCAAATTCACGGTAGTTTCTCTGACCAAATCGTCTCCTTACTTCTTCCTCTTCGAAATCTTCTTCAAAGTCAGAATCTTCACCTCTATTACCTTGTTGCTGAACACGTACGTTCGTTCTTCTATTAAAATTAGCCCCGTTGATGCGTGTGAAAGCGTCTAGTTTTATTATTTATAAAATACAAGATATACCAATCACTACTATCACATAACCAGGCAAGAATACCCGATCGGAATAGTATAGCTATGATAAGTCCAGTTCGAACACAGGAACGATGTTATTCAGTTAAATTGGAATTATTAACTAAACTAATGAAGCAGTAACATAGGGGGTACGTTTTAGTTCCGTGCGAACATTTAATATTAAAATAATAATAAAACAATTAAAACTTAAATTAAATAACAAATAGGAAACAATAGGAAGGAGCAAGTAATTGTGCAGATAACTCCACTCAGATTCATATATTCCGATTCATTGCACGTTAATTATCTAATTGTGATTTCTTTTATATCAACTTAGATACTAATCAAAGAGTCCAAGTTGAATGTAAATTAGCCAACGTTTCGGGTCCAACTAATTTCTATAACCAAGGGTCTCACATTAAACATCGATCCGATGTCGCAAGAATTGTACTTTTCTATTGCGTGCTTTTCCCTAGATTATGCATTAAGTATTCACGATTGGTTATAATTAATCCTCGCGGTATGACTCAACAATACCTATTAATAATCACTTATTAATCTTATTCATCTTAGGTTATTCAATTATTAGTCTCTTAACCTATCAAACTCAATATATTTAGCAATGATCAAAACCTAAGTTATAACCATCAATAATCAACAATATCAAGGAAAATCAATCTCAATGACATAATCAATCACGTTAAGTAATAACTAATAACCACCAATAAATAAGGATCAACGGATAATGTAACCATCTTCAATCAAATAACTTAATAAACGTGCAATTAATATCGTTCAATAATCATTATCCAAGCTACATTAAATACACAACTACTAGATAATTCAATTCATCATCAGATTTGTAAAACAACATCATTCAATCTCAAAAACATAATGTAATTGAAATAAATAAGAGTAATACAAACCGAAATGATGAACCACTAAAAGATTAAGTGAATTAACTTCAACCTTAGCCTCTAGTGCCTCCAAAATGCTCTTATAAGTCGAATATATACCTCTGGAGTCGAAAATAGTCGTCTGGAACAAACCCTAGCCGAACTCCTCATTTTAGGGTTTAAAATCGCATTTTATAGTATTCTGGAAAAATTATCCATACGGCGTATGGATTGATTAAAAGCCCGGCCCAACACCGCGTTCACTGGGCTTCCACCGCCACATCCATACGGCGTATGAATTATCCATACAGCGTATGGATGTGATTTCCAGCCGATTTTTCAACTTTTCTTCTTTTAATCCCTCGACTTCGCACCTTTCTTCAAAATGCATCATTTAACTTATTTATTGACTGTTTTCTGCTTCTTTTTAATCCAAGCTCCAATTAAACTCCTACATGCAAATATGAACGAAATAAGTATCTTATTCACATAAAATGCATTATAAATCTATCAAACACGGGGTAAATTAGTACTACAATATAGTATATTTTGGCGGTTATCACCCATTAGGATCTCGAATTCTGCGTATCGGTGGTTGTTCATTCACACATGTTGTAAGAGTCTCCATAGTTGCAGTAAGTTGTTCCAAGGATTGTTGCATTGATTCTTGAAATTGTTTAAGAGATTGTTCGAGTCGTTCAACACGATCTTGATTTAGATCGTCTCCAGCCATACTTGAATTCAATCAAAGAGAGCAATTTACTGATATACTTTTTTCCGGATGAACAGTAAACGTGCGCGAACAGGGACGATGAACAGTAGCACGTGATCAGGGACGATGAACAGTAAATTGGTTTTTTTTTTTTTTTTTTTTTTTTTTTTTTTAAGATTAAAATTCAAACGTGGGAGATGCCCAACTAATCAGAATTAAGATATGTTGGATCGATTGCTCTGATACCAACTGATGTAGCACAAAAGCTACAGAATTAAACAATTATGTATTGTCAAACGTGATGGGGGATAAGTATCGTGTTATCGAACGAAGAATAAACACCAACGGTTGAGAAAACTCTTCTCGACTCTATTTTATTAATCAAATCAGAAAACATAATTAAAATCTTAAACCAATAACCTTTATTTATACTAGATAAATCATATCCTACCAGGAAACTAATTGCTGAATAAATAAAATACCAATCCTAATCTAATAAAGACTCCATAATTAATTATTAAACTATTAATAATGAATAATCCTAATCTAATACTAATCTGGTGGATCTGGACAGATCATGTATCCTAGTCCTACTCCAACTCGTCCTTCATCACTGTCTTACATCTCCTCTGATTCTTTTGCAAGAACCATCCATGCATCTTACATCATGTCCTTGAAATGTTAGCACTTAGGGGATGGTATATTCATTTGTTTTTTTTAACATTTATTTCCTGGAATCTTTGTAGCTACTAACATCCAGATCCATCGAACCATTGGAGGGTCCCACTTAAGAATATACTATCTCATTTTGAACCTTGGAACTGAAAGTTATGATTATTGAATAAGCAACCTATGGTGCATATATAACTAAAAAAAACAGAGTATGTGCTTACTTTATATGAAGTGCATGATTTCGACCTCTTTCACGTACGGTGCACTGAAAAGAAAGTGATTCGTATATCAACATTTTTTATTCATACACCACTAAACATGTTTTTTATGTGTTGTAAGGTACCATAAACCACTTAATAGTGTATAAATAAAAAGTGATAGGTGTACAAATCATCGAGCATACTATATATCAAAATGCTTACATGCCGTGGACATCATTATTATAAAACAACAAACAAATAAAAAGATTAGAACATGCATTCTCTAGTGGCAGCCAACCTAAAAGTTAAAAGTGGCAAAAAGTGAAGGTCTGATCTTATAGATGGCATCGAAGCTGTTAATCGGTACTATTGATTCCAATTGTTCATGACCCTTTTCCTCTAAATGTTATTTGTTTCATATTTATATACACATATTTCTTAAGCAACTCAATAATAACTCATTGGATATGGTTGTTTAAATCGTACGTTCTTGAAACCTTAACTATAATTTATCAAAGGGCATTTGGTTTTAGTAATACGTGAGTAACTAATCAACCAGCATGTTATGAGTTCAAGTCTCAATCAAGACGTACACGGACACACGGTGTACATAAACCTTTCATATTTGTATGTGGTTATTCATGCCACTTGACAAATTACATATCTATATTATTGTTAAGACGTGTAACAAAAGTAGCTATATATTTATGCGAATGGTAGTACAAGACCACATACATATGAATAGACTAAGATGAGTTGTGAACAGACACCCATTTGTGATGTCTATGCCTATCCGACCTTGATTGGGCAAAGCACGTGACAGGGAGTGTGACCCACAATTCACATGCCAATCCATTGGATTGTTCCATTCCCATGATACATCTTCTTTTATTGTTAAAAAATTCCAAACTAGCTTTATATTTTTATATACTCTATTTATTTTATTTATCCATACTAAACAATCAATAAACACTATGATACGTGTATATATGCCTTCCCCAATATCGAACTAAAATGTAGTAATTTATTAGTCGTCAATCCATAATGGGCCCCATATATGCTCTACATATATAGATGGATAAGTATATATATCTATATCTATCTATCTATTTTTAAATAAGAAATGATTCAGATTTGTTTAACATCATAACATGACATGTAAGTTGAGTAGATTAGCTCAATTCTTTGTTTAATACGTACGTAAAGTACCTTTAAGATATATAAAAATTATGGATTTTGTTAATTCAAATCTTTTAATTTCTTATATAAGATTCATAAGTAGTTGGAAAATAATAAAATAAATAGTAACAAATACACAAGCCAGTCAAGAGAGTACTTTGGTTCTATAGTTTTAAGAAGCTACATAAGCCACTAGTTAATCACAATTAAAACAATAACATATAAATAACGGGTTACAAAGAATGTTTAGAATCAATCAAGTACAAATTATTGACAAAAATTATATTGACACGAATGGCGCACATATCTTCAAGTGACGCCTTTGCCACAAAGCTCGTTACAAGCAAGTTTCATTTCAAGATTGAGCCGGATCGAAAATAACTTTGGCTCACAAGACATCAAATGCTTCTCCATCTCTACTAAACGTCTTAACTTATTTGATCTACATGATCAATATTCATTAACCCTTAATAGTCACTCATGTATCCATCAAAAAAATAGATGCAACAAATTATTAAAATACACACTTACACCTTAGATGATTTAGCTTATACATCCAATTATATAGAAATTTATTGTGCTAGCTAATTGATTGACATTAATAGCAGCTTTTGGGATTCAAAGAATTGTAAGAAGTGTTAGTAGAATTATGGTTGTGGTAGTGTTCATGAGAAAAGTGTCCACTAGAAGTATTATTAACATTATGTCTTTGAGTTTGAGCCCTTGTGTTCGAAGACTTAGATCTTGATTGCTTACTCCTTCTTGGATTGTTTGAAGATCGTGGAATGAACACTCCGGTTCCTTTGCTTTCTCTTCTACCATTTTGATCATGAAAATTCGGTATTTGGTTGTGGTGGATTGGATGGATTGCTTGAGAAATAACCTAGAAGAGAGCACAAGAACATATACATAAGTAAAAATAAAAAACAAAAGTTTCCTAAATAAGTGGAAATTGTCACAATTAGCAAGTTTTTGCTTATGTTGAAGATATGGTTGTGCTAGCTTCTTTGCATCGTGTGAACGATCACTTTCCATATATCAAAAGCCTATGTATATGATGATATGATAGGATGGAGCAATAGAGATAAAAACCTGGAAAGAAACAGGAGGGCAGTGAAGAGTTGGGTCTTCATCATCATCCATGATAAGAAGGGAAATCCTCTGACTCAAGTCAGCAAAGAACAAATCATCTTCAATAACTTCCATTTTAATTTTACTTTGAGTAAGCTTTCAGGTAGTAGTGTTGATAACTAATAAGTAGTAGTTACTTCAAGTGTTTTCTTTCTTCAACTTTAAATTTTTGGTTTCTTGAATTTGTATAAATAGGGAAATGAAAAGGTATGGGGTAATGAGTAAAGAATGTAAGAATATGTGTTTGGTTGGGTTGGGGGTGGTGTGGGGAGGTATTCAATTCTTCTCATAAGGGGCTGGACATGTGAGGTAGTGGGACCCATTTAGCCAATCTGTCTATTTATGACCCACAAGAGGATCATGAAGTGTGTTTATGATTCTATCCAGTTGTGGGAAAACAAGATAGATTAGAGCACCAGAAGCCAAGGCAAAAACACAGCCACCACCCACACACATATTTCAGATTTCTGTCATCCACAACATAAATCTTTGAGAATATACTTGGTTGTCATTTTAGCTACTAATCTCTTTCTTTTTCACTTGCATACACTTGCACACACATGACATTACTGCCAAATAAAGACATGATACTTACAACTAGTACATGGTTGATTGTAGCAAGAAGCAACAAAAATACCATAGGTGTCACACACATGCATGCATGGGTGAGGGAATATATTGTGAATGGATTGATTTGGGCTGCTTTTATCTGATTCTTGTGGTTCATCTAATTAGCTGCTTTTTTGAGTTGGTTACTGTCAAATATAGTGCTCTTTTTCAACATATGTTTTCCACTTCTGTTCTTTTCATTTAGATCTTATGTTTTAGGGGATCTTCAGCATCAGCCACACATCAAAACTTACATTACCTGAAATTAAGTACAGTTGGCAATCCATGTCGCGTTTGGGTTAGCTAGTGTGATGACGACTTCATATATCCTAACCCAATTCTAATTTAGTTAATTAATCATGTTCAAATTGAAGTTTAATCCTAGTTAACACGGACATATTTATTTAATGAATTAGTCGTGAATGTAATTTACGCTCTGAACTAAAATAAAGGATACATACACGACGAATATTTTAGGGTGAATAAAACATCATACATTGAAGAATTTCGTTCACAAAAAGAAAAGAAATATACATATAATCAAAATTTATGTAAATGTCATAAGTAGCTTGTTTATAAATGATAATGCACCCAATTCACTTGATTGGGTTGATTCCCTCCCAACTTATGTTACACAGCACGTATCACAGACCAATGTTCCTGTGATTGATTGATTCTACTTCCATGTTCTTGAATCACAACAAAACTTAAATCATTATTTAACTACACATTGGGATCTAACTGAAGATCCCATCCCCCAAACCCCTCTCTCTCTCTCTCTCACTTTAATTAAAAAATCGTTTCTCCTCTCACAAAAATACCAACGTGATCCATCATGTTACTTCGTAACTTGAGACGATATTAATCTCAAAGCCGGAGCGCAAATTTTATGTTTGCCCTTGTAACTAGGGTTTATGGACCAGATCGCCAACGTACTTTACTTTTTGTCCCAATGTCACCAATGAACCGGTTTTATTACCAAGGTCGACACCAAACTTTTTACTTTTGTCTCAATGTCACAAACGAACTAATTTTATTACCAATGTCGACAACGAACTTGTTAAATATGTTTTGAGATCACCAAAATACCTTTTTTTTAACGAGCTACGTTTTGAATTTGTTGATGTGGTGTTGTCATGCATTTCATTTATGTGACCAGACTTCCACGTAAGCTAAACTTGTACATGTATGGTTAATTCTTCTTCTCCTATCGAATAACATATAATTTTTGATTGCTTTACGATAATCACCACTTTCCAGTGAATCTAAATGCAATTACTACTTTTTTTTATCATAAACGTAACCCAAAATTACATGTTAGTCGGTCGGAGAAGATGAAGTTAACCATACGTGTACATATTTAGCTTACATGGAAGTCTGGTCACATCAATGAAATGCATGGCAACACCACATCAACAAATTCAAAACGCAGCTCATTGAAAAAAGTATTTTGGTGACCTCAAAACATATTTAACAAGTTCGTTGTCGACATTGGTAATAAAATTAGTTCGTTGGTGACATTGAGACAAAAGTAAAAAGTTTGTGTCGACCTTGGTAATAAAACCGGTTCATTTGTGACATTGGGACAAAAAGTAAAGTACGTTGGCGATCTGGTCCATAAACCCTTGTAACTATTACATATAGCACAATTCAGGCTAAAAAGTCCAAGAATGATCAAAGGTCTGTAAGTGACTTGAACCCAAAGCTACCAAACTCGAGAACCAGTTCTACAACCACTATATATGTCTTAAGTCGAGTTTGGACTATTTCAGTAGTTCTCTATCAGAACTTCAGATTGACTATAAACTGTAGATGGTGTAATACTCAAATGCCTATGTCGTGGAAAGAAAATTGTATCGTGTACATATAACTTCTCTAGAAATAACTCCATCAGACTCTGTAATATAAGTCCTGATTATTCAAACCTATAAATGTCATTTTAATGCTTCAAGTGTACCTTCATTTCAAGTTCAAATAAGTTGAGAAATAACTAATTTTCATCATTGACTATAAATATATTAACTTCCATGTGAAAACCATGGAAGTCGTACTAAACGCAACCCAATATACATTTCATTTTATGCTCCAACTTGGCTATTGAAGCATCCCCTAAGATGTCAAAACTCCAAAAAGCAACGCAAACATCTGCAAGATGCGTTGGACCGTTGGTATACGAAAGGCATATATACACTATATGTTCCACCAGCTCACCAAGAAATAAATACTAAATATGCTAATGAACTGTTGATGTATTGCTAGTACCAAAAACAGCTGCCTGTTTTAAAATTAATGCATAAAGTATCTCATTCCATGCATCAGGTACCCCAGGAAGACACCAATGGCTGCAATCTTGCCTGTGTGGAGATGCAGGACTCAGCTTCGGGCCAAGATAAAACAGAGAAGGGTGCGCGTCTTTTCTCCTTGATGACATATAGGTCGTGTTGAGTATATTCAATACTTTTATAGACTCACTTGATACGTTTTTTAAATGATTCAAAATAACGTCTCTGAATATATGGTATTGTGGCCAAGTTGAAGATGGTTGTACTTGTACGGCACCAAGATTTGGTAGTGTTTCTTTGTGGCAATTTCCACCGGCTCTCCAGTTCCCACCTCTGTAAACATGATTATTGACAGGTTGATTTAATATACTATTTTTAATAGGTCAAATAGAGCGAAAAAGAAACGGGTCGATGGGTTGAAAGTTGCCCACAATGTACTTTTGAAGAATACAACCTTCAAACCAATTATAATTTGTAAAAATATGGTTTTCATAAATGATATTCGACAGTTAACACATTATTTCACAGATGGTTGATAACCGACAACGTTGATAGTCTACATGTGCTGCCCTAAGAACAATATGACGTTGAGCATATGCTCCTTACTGACACGGAGGCTCACCAAGGAGAGTAATTGCCTTTATAAGAATCATGACCCTTTTAATAAAGTCGGATTCGTACTAAAAACAAAATAAGTGAGTCAACCCAACCTAGCCTTATTTGTACTATAAAAACTACATTTGGAGGTTCGGACCTGAATCCTTTTTGACCCGTTGCTTAACTCAAGTGACCCTTCCATTTTGACAGTTTTTCTGATTATAAATTCTTGTTTTGGGCAGGAGTATCAGGGTTGTAAAAACTGGTCAACTCGGCCGAGTAATCAGAGTGTAATCGGGAATCGGTTGTTGTCCATGGCGACTTGGTCTGAATCGGACTAAAAAGTTGGTCAAACTTGGTAAACGGAAAAAATCAATCAAAATCGGGATTACTCAGTCAAAGTCGGAATTAATCGGTCAAGCTCGGTAAAAGTCAAACTTGGTCAACATATTTATATGATTTAATATTAGGATTATGAGTCCATTATTAGTAACTTATACTCCGTAATATCTATGTTTGAAGTATTTGAACAATCGAACGCTTATGTCTGTTTATGTTTATGTTTCTAGTGTATACTTAAACATATAATTTCGAAATTTATTATTTTTATCTAAAAAAATCCAATGTGAGTATTCCCCACTTAGGCCGTGTACTCACTACAAGGTCCCGGCCGAGTATTCCAGGCAAGTTTTATAACCTTAGGATGGAACTAGGTAAAATGATCAAAAGACATTAAAGGACGAACCTGAAATGCACAGGGGCATATGTGCGGAAAAACACCTGTGTTTTTGTTTTATTTACGTCACTATTGATCCAAGATATAACAGTGTCTAATGCCTTTCGGTATGCAGTTTCAACTTTCATTCCCATCTTGACTTCTGCTCCTTCTTGGAAGTAGCAACCTCTGACCATTAAAAGAATTGAATTAGTATGTGTAAATTCAAATATAAGTCAATAATCCCGTTTATTTATTTGTATATTGAGAAGATGTTTGGATGGGCTGGATGATCATTATAATAGCAGGCAACCATCTTCAGAATACAAATGCAAACACCATATCTATGAATTTCGATGACTGTAGAAGCCAACCGCACCCCTATTATCGGCACAAATGGACTACAAGATTTCTGCATATGTTATCAAACAGAATAACTCCGAAAGAAAACGAACAGACAAACTCCCTCCAGCGAAGGAAGAAGATACCATTTGAGATACGAGGCTAACCATGACTTAAACTTTCATCAAGAAATACTATCTAAGAACCATTACGAACTTTATTGAACACACGAAACAATTAGAAACACATCTAAAGGAGATGATAGTAGATTTGTGAACAAAATCACATCATTAATGACTTTTAAAAGTTCAAAGTTTGACCCTAGAAGTCAAACAACCAATGTTTATAGAAACCTCTAATAAACAGCAGATGGAAAAGTCACCAACTATATAAACAGATAGAATAATGAAAACACACATTTTGAAAGAATTGCAAAAAATCACATCAATTATGAATTTCTGAAGTTATATGTTTGACCAAAAGACTCACACACCCTTATTTTAAAATAGATGGAGTTTATATTAAAGATAAATGGCATACCCCCTTATGGTCTTCTCATTGTTCCACCAATGTCCCGTGTTAAGAACAAGAACATCAGCATCCCGCCAATCTAATGAGGTCCAGTCCATTTGGTCCAACTTAAGTGTAGTCCTTATCTTTGAAGGAGAATCAGGAGGAGGTCGACTTTGCAGCACAAGAAAAGGAGCTCTGTAATACTCAAGAGTGCAGTTGTAGTCCCTAAATTTGAACACCAAGAACCCTTTGTGTTTAGTGATTGGATTTCCATTTACTTCGTATATTGAATCATTGTTATTACTAGACGTGATTGCAGACGACAACATGCAGAGCAGGGACTCCCACTGGTTTCGGCCGATAGAATCTCCAACAAAGACTATCCTTTTGTTCCTAATTTTTTCCAACATCCGTTTCCCGTCAAATCTATTTTCAACACAAAATAAGTAATATATAAGACTCATTACTATTTGTAGAGTCAAAATCCCATTCAAAATTTGTTTTCATAAATGGTTTCTTCAATTACATTTGCATAAAATAGATCTTCCATGGTTTCTTCAATTAGATATGCGTAAAAAAGATCTAATGGTATCTACTTTCACATATATGCTCATACACTCATAAATTGATATCTAATTGTTGACTATAAGTTCACTAGACTTCGAGGTGCCAATTTCAAACCACTGATTGAAAACGGGTAATTTCAAGTGTAGTTAACTTTGAACAGGTCAAAAACGGAATGCAGACTCTTTTTTGCCCCATAAAATAAAAATAAAAATAAAAGTAAAATAGTTTATTGAAATCTCTAATGCAGACACAGTCACAAGCGTTTACAACTAATTTATAGGCAAGTCTTATAATAAAAAAATGAAAAGTAAAAACCAAGAAAGCAAAGTGGGGAAGTAGTTAATAAGGAATACACCAATTAACAATTTTTTTAATTGAAGGTAACTGACTGAATCTAAAGGGTTCCTTAGTTTCTATGTTATAGCAGAGTAGCAGACAACTGTTATATCCACCTGACTGAAAGTATGCAGCTTAATTGATATGCCAACAAACCACAAAATCTAGTATTGCTTCCATCAAGTACTCAACCCTTTGTGGCAAACAAGAGAATGGTCATTCTAGAAATTCCAATTTGATTCGTACTATTTCGGTAACAAACTTTTGTTGGTATAAGCCTTAAAAGCACTTAGGTCTGCCACAGCTACAAGGAGCCGTTAGCGCAACAGATTAGCCGTCATTTCCTATTTACCGCTAAGTCAAGGATCCTTAGGCATTAAGATCCGTGTTTTCGCGGTAAAGAAAACTTAAGATTTCCTTTTTTAATTTCATTTTCTTATACACAACAAACCAGATGTTTAATACGAGTACTAATAAAAACATGTGAATTTTTTTGTTTGTTAAGGGTCGTTTTCGTGTCACATGCTAATGCAAAACAGTGATCAGATATCAACATACAGCACTACAGAAGTAATTCACACATATAACTACAGACTTTCAGTTTTAACAAATTACAGCTTTCCCATTGATTTTAGAAGGCTATTGGATATGTGTTGTCAAGTGACTTGTGTGATTATGGCAACTTCAGTCACACTATTATTTTTCTAGTAATTATCCAGATCAAAATTCTCAGTTTTGAATAATAATCCAATTCAACTTCATAACTAACCATGAATAATACTTCTTGTCAATCAAATCCACAATATTCCCAATCACACCCCCTTCCATTCAGGAGTCAGTAAGTCAAAGATGAAGTACATAATTCCCAAATGCATAACAAAACAGTTACCTAAACATATATAAAATTATAATTATAATTATAATTTAGGAAAAGATGAAGTGCATGATCCCCTAATGCATAACATAACAGTTAGCAAAACATTAAATGGCATAACAAAAATAGAAAAGTAAATAACCTAAAGAAGAAAAAAAAAAAAAAAATCAGAAATTGTATAATAACCTGGGCAAGTTACAATCTTTGGGTTGCCAACGCCATTTGGTGTAAAGGAAATCCGGCCTTCCATTTTCAGAACACCTAAAACCTTCATCTAAAAACCTGCAATCTTTAGATTGATACAATGGATATTTTTCATCCCACAACCAATCACCATCAAACACGTCACATCTATCACCATTTTTACCCAAAAAATCAAATCTTTTTCTACTACTACCATAATTATAGAATTTATCATGATTTTTCAACCATTTAAACTTCACATTCTCACTTTTTAAGCTAAAAACACCCCCATTAACTACACTTTTATAATCCAAGTAAAAAAACCCAAGAATTACAAAAATTGTAATTAACAAAAACCCCAAAATCCCTAATGATGGCTCAAACAATTTTAAAGATTTAAATTTCTTCATGTAAATTGACGAATTGAAGTGTTGGTGATATGGGTTTTTCACCATTTGTAATAAAAATTGTTGCTTTTTATAAAAAAAAAAATATTATAAAATAAAAGATTTGATGTGGATTGGAAGCAAGAGCACATTAATAATGGGGGAATTGAAGAGATGAATGAATCATTGGGTTTTGTTGTGTTGCTTGATAAATGAGTAAAGTTAAAGTAGCATTCATGAAATCGATTTGCTTTCTTTTACTTTAGTTACATTTAGCGGTTTTTGGTGAAGACTGACGAAGATGATGAGGGTATTATTGGGATTTTGAAAATAATGAGAAATGTGAAACAACATTTGACATCTTTCTTTTTTAATCAACGGCATCATGTTTAAGTTTTTTTCTTAGTGCATTAAATAGATTGTGGTATGTACAAGTTAAACCCTCCTACTTTGACCATTCACCTATAATAAGGCATAAAGCTATATATACTTTTTTAAGCCATAAACGTAGTGTTCTTTTCTTGCTTGTTATTAATGAATGTAAAGTTTTATTTGACACATAAAAAGTCAAAGCTACTATAATGACCTAATATGGTTCTTAATAATTTAAAGTTGTATCTAGCAATATATTTGATGATTATTAATAAACACAGGATAAAGTTGAATGATAATTAATTAGCATTGTAATGCAAAAAAAAAAAAAATACATATCTTGATTTGTGTTTTCACATTTACATTCGAATATTTCATACTAGTGATGTTTATAAATGCAAATCCTAGTGAGTGTTCAATGGGTTTTGACCCATTTAATATATATTGATGATTATTAATGAACAATAGATACAGTTGAATGATAATTAATTAGCATTGTAATGCATAAAAAAATACATATCTTGATTCGTGTTTTCACATTTACATTTAAATAAATATGTCTTACCAGTGATAATTATAGATGCAAATCTTAGCAAGTGTTCTGTGGGTTTTGACCCATATAATGATTTTTGCAATATGTAATACCATATCTGTGTATATAGTAAGTATGTATAGACAAAGAAAAACAAAATCTAGTCATTTGTTATATGCCTCGTTTATTTTATAAAACTAAATATAGAGTCAACTCTTGCAATTCATAAATTCAAGATGAGAAAAATATATAAGTTTCAAACATATGTATTGTCTGCGAAGACAAAGAAACGTTACTACATCTTAATTAAGTTATTTAAACTACTTTCATAAAATTATTGTTTAAAATGTTTGACGTGTTCCTAAAGAGTCATGTTTACCGTCTCTAACAATAAGGTATAAAAATAGTTTCAACAGTCACAAAAAAAGTATTACCTAGTATATTTCAAATAAGAGAAAATTACAAAAAGCGTCCTTATAGTTTGACATGAATTGAACATTCAGTCCTTTAATTATTTTAATTACATAGATGATCATTTCTTTTGAAACTTGTTACGTAAATAGTCCTTTACACTAACGATTGTTAAATCTCCATTAAAAAGGACCAGGTATATAAAAAATTTAATTCTTTAGATTTTTTTTTATTAAAATATAAATAATAAAATCTAGCATATGTATATATACATTATATGGTGCACATAACATTATTTTCATTTCACTCATTTTATTCATTATCAAAGTTGATCATATTCTCCTTTATAACTAGGGCTGTTGACGAACCGAGTCAATTCGAATATCCTGATGCTCGACTCGACTCGTTTATAAAATAAGTTGGTCGAGTTCGACTCAAACTCGATTAACTTTTTAAAACCATATTTGAGTTCGGGCTCGGATAATAATTTAGTGTTCGAGCTCTATACTCGTTTAAGTTTATGAAAATTTACAAAAAGAAAAATAGTTATTTGAGCTCAAAATGTTTGTTTAGAAGCTCAAGCTCGATAAAATCGTTTATAAGCGTAAACAAGCTCATTAAAAATGTATTAACTATTTTATGAAACTTGAAAATAAAGTTTATAAAAGACATTTACACTTAATTACACTTAAAATGTGTAAGCTTAAATAGTTATCATCAAACACTAATAATAAGTATGTAATTAGATTCTAGATGTTAATATTTATAGTGTGCTCATCTCATCCTAACGAGCCGAGTCGAATTTATTGTTTTGAAGCTCGGCTCGTGAAACTAATCGAGCAGTCTTTTTATGTTCGAACTCGACTCGGGCTCGAAGAGTATTATGTTCGAATTCAAGATAAACGAGTTCGAACTCGAGTAGCTCGTTAAGTGTTCGGTTCGTTAACACCCCTATCTATATGATCAAATTTATATTCCACCACCATCTTTTCCTACATAAATATACATTTTTGACTTACTTAGTTCTCACTTTTCAACATCGTCATTTACTTTAAAGCAAGGGTCATCGAAAAGGATACAAAAAAGAAGAGATTGTGACCACTAAAGTCATTACGAGATAAGAAGAATGGGTAATGGATTGTCCTTGAGTGGTGATAGACAAATGTTGAAGATGAACAATTTGACAATGAATTTGGTTAGCGAAATGTGAAAGCTGAAAATGATGTTGTGCACCTAATATATATACATATTTTAAATTTTATAATTAATATCTACTCAAAAATTATAAAATTTAAAAGAATACAAAAAACTACACACGTGGTCCTTTTTAACGGAAATTTAACAATCGTTAGTGTAAAGGACTATTTACGTAATAAGTTTCAAAAGAAAGGACCATCTATGTAATTAAATTAATTAAAGGACTAAATGTGCAATTCAGGTCAAACCATAAGAACGTTTTTTGTAATTTTCTCTTCAATTAATGTAATAATATGCAAGATTTAGAAGATATTATAAATTATAAGGGTGTAATGTGAACAAGTATAAAATAGTAGCACACGTTTTTTCTCTCCCTCAAAATGAGGGTCGGGGGATGCAAATCGACCGATTGTGGACAGATGGAGAATGAGGAATGGGCAAAGTGGGGGTATAACTAACGGACTCAAATATGTGGACGGCTGTGATTACCTGCGTCCGTGACTTATTTCAAGAGCGTGGAGGAACACGCGCCGTTGATTAGAGTAAGGTATAGTTTGTGTACGGTTAGAATAGGAAGTCCACGAGAGTTGCAGGTTAAGTGTTGTACGTGCACATGCATGTGATCCTGTCTCACCGGTTTCGCCAAGTGTTTTTTATTTGGTTTTTATTTTACTGTATTTAATTAATAATGGAATGGATTGGAATGGAATTTGACCAAATAATACAGAGCAATGAATAAAAAAGACGGTGATAAATTGAATTTAAAAAAATTTATTTTCTGTGAGCGAAATAAATAAATGTATCCCAAGGGTATGGCTATTTTAGTAAAAGCCTCATGATCTATACATCCATACATTTTTGTTAAGTGCTAACACATTCTAAAGTACATTTGTTGCCTTGATGGAACATAAAGTTGTAGCTTATATATCCTTGTAAAGATATTTAGTAAAGTAATTTGAGCTATAGCTTAAAATGTAACTTTGCTTTTTTGGACAAAAAAAATCTAACAAAAGATCGATCGATAATAACATTTATTAAAGTGTGTTTGTTGCGAAACGCACCATATGTTCAAACCTATTATTTCTTCATATTTTATAACACCACAATATTTCAAGAGACATTTTTTTTTTTAAACATATATCGGAAGCGGTTAAATACAAATCATGCACTATAGATTGCGTATAACATAATTCCCAAAACACAATCTATGCCTGCATGATAAGTTGGTACAATAACCACATCAGCTACAACATGAAGTTAGGTGTTATTTAAATTCCAAAACATAAGTTTATAAACGACTACATGTCGTATAGTCAGAGTAGGCAGTCAAACATGCTTCAAACCAACTTCTTGCCCACCCACAACAAAAGTAATCTGCAAGAAGTGAGGAGAGGGATTAGCACGAAGCTAAGTGAATAGATCACAACTATCAATCTAAACTATCATAGCAATTGATCACCACAAAGCATCACAACAAATACATCAAAGAGGATCGGTGGTCCTTGAGGTACCCTCATGCCGCGGTGGTTCCCCAAGTAACACTTATAACCACTGAAGGCCAAACAGTGGTCTTACCGATAGTTTAGTACCATTACTACATACGACATGATTTCAATAAACAACACATGTACAAAGTCATCATGTCGTCCAAAGTAACAATATCCAAACCCAATATCATATTGACCCCTGACAAGATAGCACATTCCATAATCATCATGGAAAAATGTACTTATTCAACATATAACTGTAAAACCAAGTTTACCCGTTGTAACCGGATTATTACAACTAATTCAGAATGAGAGTCAATGATCCACTCACCCTTCACAGTCACCGTCTTCACTCAAAGATCTAATATTATTGAGTCTTCGGTTTATCTGAGAACACAAGAAGATTACAAGTTAATACTCATTTCATATGATATCTAACTTTCATTAAACACTTAATATCAGTTCAACAAGCATTAAGTTTCATAAAGATAGCATACAAGTTGATTAACACAAGTTCTAGCAACTAAAATGACAAAAGCTGCAAACAGTGGGAATCCGCCGGATTCCATGGGAATCCGCCGGATTCAAATGAATAAGGTCGGATTCCCATGAATCCGCCGTATTCCCACCCCCTTTCAGCTCCAATTTGGGACAGAACCCTAATTAAGGAATACGCCCAGGAATACACCGGATTCCCATGAATCCGGTACCTGAATCCGCCGGATTCCAAGGAATACGACCGGATTCCTATTTGTTCTATACTGACATAAAAAGGGGGAATCCGACCGGATTCCCGTGAATCCGCCGGATTCCCAAGAACATCAGGCACACCCAGAACCTGCAACAACTCAACCCGAACCAAAACCACCAATCATCAAATTAAAGTTACACTACACGATTTATACATGAAAACAACTTAAAGCATCATCATACATCAAGTTCTAACAACCACTATCTTCCTAAATCATCAATCTAAACATAATCACTCATTTTCCTATTTCTTCAAACCCTAACCCACAAACACATTATCAAAGCAAATTTAAACTTACAATCGATGTAATAGCAAGGTAGATGGTGATGATGATAAGTGTTAACCACGAATCCAAGCTCTAATCGATTTCCCAAGGTTTTCTCTTTTTGATTTTACTTCAACTCAAGGTAAGGGTGTGTGTTATTTTGAAAGACAAAATAATTGGGGGAAGGGGAAACAAAATGAGCCGATCCCCAACTAAGTGTGGGTATAAGTCAGTATAAATTATACCCGCTCTAAACCTATTGTCTGGAACCTAAAAAACCGTTTACGTGAAAATATATATATTATACCGTCAACTATAATAATTTAAAACAAGTAATAATTCATGTATCACAATAAGTCATTTGACCAATGGACATATTTATTTCAATTAGCCAAATAATACTAATTATTTCTAAACTCAATTAAATAATCAAATGAATTAAATACATTACCAAATTTCTCCTAGGCCGGTAATGAGGATGTTACAAATCTTCCCTCCTTAAGAAGATTTCGTCCCCAAAATCTCGCCACTCTCAAAGAGATTTGGATAACGCACTTTCATGCTTTCCTCCGTTTCCCAAGTAAGATTTGCACCCAAACTATGTCGCCACTTAACCAAGACCATGGGTATCTCCTTCTTTCGAAGTTTAGTCACTTTTCTATCTACAAGCTCTATGGGTTCCTCTACAAGTTTCTGACTTAAGTCGACACGCAAGTCTTGTAACGGAAGGACTTGGGATTGGTCCTCCACCTTACATTTTATTAAGTAACAAACATTAAAGGTGTCATGAATACCCGCTAATTCAGGAGGAAGATCTAACGACACCGTTTGATCATTAACTACTTGGCGAATTCTAAATGGCCCAATAAACCTAGGAGCAAGTTTACCACGCTTACCAAACCGAATCACACCTTTCCAAGGGGAAACCTTTAAATATACCAATTCACCCACCATAAACGAAACCGGACGGCGCCGCGGATCGGCATACTGTTTCTGTCTATCACGTGCCGCTTTTAACTTCTCACGAGCAATTGCTACCTTATCAGCAGTAATCTGAACAATATCTGGACCCGCAAATTGTTTCTCACCCGCTTCCAGCCAACATGTGGGTGTTCTACAACGATGCCCATAAAGCATTTCATACGGAGGCATACCTATACTCGAGTGATAAGAACTATTATACGCAAACTCGATCAATGGCAGGTGTGAATCCCAAGACCCACCATATTCTAACACACAAGCACGCAACATGTCCTCCAAAGTTTGAATGGTGCGCTCTGATTGAACGTCCGTCTGAGGGTGATAAGCCGTACTCAAATTGATTCTAGTACCCAATTCATTTTGCAAACTCCGCCAAAATCCAGAAGCAAAACGAGGATCTCTGTCTGATACAATAGATAACGGAATCCCATGCCTCGAAACAACTTCACTGATGTACAACTGAGCTAACTTACTCAAAGATGCCGATTCACTAGCAGCAAGAAAGTGAGCACTCTTAGTCAATCGGTCCACAATCACCCAAATCATGTCGTTTCCTCTAACGGTTCGCGGAAATTTTGTTACAAAATCCATCGTAATGTTTTCCCATTTCCACTCGGGGATCTCAAGTTGTTTCAACGACCCATACGGTTTCTGATGTTCAGCTTTCACTTGAGAGCATATATGGCATGATTCCACAAATCGAGCAACATCCATTTTCAAAGTAGGCCACCAATACAAAGGTTTCAAATCATTATACATTTTAGTGCTACCGGGATGAACCGACAATCTGGACTTATGAGCTTCCATCAAAATTACATCACGAAGTCCACCAAGCAAAGGAACCCAAACACGCGATTGGAATGTCTTTAACCCACGAGAATCTTCATATAACAATTCTTTTCTCCTCAATAGAATCTCGGCTTTCAAATTTTGATCCAGCAATGCTTCCATTTGTGTCGTTCTCAATTTTTCAATCAAATCAGAGGAAACTTCCAATCGCATAAAGCAAACTTTCTCGAATTTCCCTTTTCTACTCAACGCATCGGCGACTACATTCGCCTTACCCGGATGGTAACGAATTTCACAATCATAATCTTTTATCAACTCTAACCATCGCCTCTGACGCATATTCAGTTCCTTCTGAGAAAACATGTACTGAAGACTCTTATGATCCGTACAAATAACACATTTAGTACCATACAAATAGTGTCTCCAGATTTTCAAGGCAAAGACTACAGCTGCAAGTTCTAAGTCATGGGTAGGATAATTCTTTTCATGAGGCTTAAGTTGACGAGAAACATACGCAATGACTCGACCACGTTGCATCAAGACACCACCCAAACCCGCATGCGAAGCATCACAATACACAATAAAATCCTCGGACCCTTCAGGCAAGGCTAAAATTGGAGCCTGACACAATAACTGTTTCAAAGTCTGGAAAGCCGACTCTTGTTGATCATTCCATTGAAACTTAACATCCTTTCGAGTCAATTTCGTCAAAGGACCCGCGAGCTTAGAGAAATCCTTGATGAAGTTTCGATAGTAACCCGCTAGACCAAGAAAACTCTTAATCTCTGAAGCAGACTTAGGTGCTTGCCAATTCATAACTGCCTCAACCTTAGATGGATCTACCTTAACTCCATCCTCACAGATAATATGCCCCAAAAACTGGACTTCACGCAACCATAACTCGCATTTGGAGAACTTAGCATACAACTTTTCTTGTCTCAAGGTTTCAAGTACTAAACGTAAGTGTACTTCGTGATCGGATTCAGATTTAGAATAAATCAATATGTCATCAATAAATACAATAATGAACTTATCAAGATAGGGTCGACAAACTCTATTCATCAAATCCATAAAGACCGCCGGAGCATTAGTCAATCCAAAAGGCATAACAAGAAATTCATAATGACCATATCTAGTGCGGAAAGCCGTCTTAGGAATATCCTCCCCACAAACCCGCACTTGATGATAACCCGACCTCAAGTCAATCTTAGAGAAATAGGAAGACCCTTGCAATTGATCAAACAATTCATCTATTCGGGGCAAAGGGTACTTATTCTTTATGGTTCGCTTATTCAACTCTCTATAATCAATACACATCCGAAGGGTGCCATCCTTCTTTTTAACAAACAACACGGGTGCACCCCAAGGAGACGAACTAGGCCTGACGAAACCCTTATCTAATAGCTCCTGGATTTGGGTCATCATTTCACGAATTTCGGAGGGAGCTAGTCTATAAGGAGCCTTAGCTACGGGAGTAGAACCCGGAATTAGGTCAATTTTATATTCCACCTCCCTAATGGGAGGCAACCCAGGCAATTCATCAGGAAAGACGTCAGGGTAATCAGAAACCACCCGAACATTGAAAACGGTTTTCTTTTCTAATTTTGCATCAACTATATAAGCCAGGTAGGATACACACCCCTTAGCTAGAGATTTACCAGCTTTCATCATAGAAATCATAGGGATACTACCTCTTTCCCGTTCCCCTCGAGTCACAACATATGACTCATTAGAGATTGGAATCCTAATTAGTTTCTTATGGCACTCTATACTTGCCTTATTCTTACTTAACCAATCCATGCCTAAAACCGCATCAAAACTGGGGATAGGCATCAATAGAAAAGAAATTGGGAAACTATGATCCTCAATCAAGATGCTAGCTCCAGTCACCGATGTGGTAACTGGAACTATCTTGCCATTTGCTATCTCAACCTCAATAGGATTTGTAATACAAGTGGGAGTCAATTTCAGTTTATCGCAGAAAAGCATAGATATAAATGAGCAATTGGCTCCCGAATCAAACAGAACAGTAGCTGGTACAGAGTTGATTAGAAATGTACCAGTTATAACATCTTCAGTCCTGACAGCATCATCAGCTGTCATTTGGAATGCCCTACCAGTTGCCGTTGGTGGATTCTTTCTTTTCTGGCCAGAAGATGAAGACCCTCCGACCACACCCATCCTTTGTTTCCCAGCCTCCGGACACAAACCCGAACGATGACCTTCCTTTTGACAATTCCAACACACATGTCTAGGAAACGCACAATCCTTGATGTCTTGACCAAGTTGTCCACATTTGATACACCTAGCCGTTTGTGGAGTGCAAGGACCCGTGTGTCGCGATTTACAATTGTGGCACCAATTGGTTCTGTCCAATGATTTACTATCCGAACTGGACTTCTTAGGTTGATGAGATCCCTGCCATTTCTTCTTTCCAGGACTACCCGAAGATTCACTATTGGGTTTAAATGGAGATTTTTCCTTAACCTCCAAGCCCTGTGCCCTAACATCCCCATCCACAGAACGGGCAAGATCAAAAGCTTGGGAAAGAATACCCGCCAATCTCACGGTCGTCCGATAAGTTTGCGGTAACATCCCCACAAAATGGTCAATCTTCATACGTTCCTCCGGTACCCATTGTTGCACGAATCTCAACTTGTCAGTGAATTGGGAAATGAGATCATCCATCGTCATCTTATCCGTTAATTGCAAATCCAAAAACTCGCGTCGAATCCGAGTCATGTCAAATCCAGAACAATATTTCTTACAAACCTCATTGTGGAAATCAGACCAATAAATTGATGCTCTCTGCTGTGGGGTAAAATGTGATGTAATGGAATCCCACCAAACCATTACGGGACGCTTAAGAAGTTGCACCGCAAAAGGAACCTTGACTTCCTCTTCACATCGACAAACCTCAAACTTTCTTTCCACATCCCTCAGCCAATCCAAGGTAACCGAGGGATTTGTACTACCCGAATAATCAGATGGTCCGCAAGACTTGAAAGTCTTAAAAGAGCATAGCTTAGGTTGACTCTGAGCTTGAAATACCGGAGTCTGATAACCCGAAGGTCCGGAAGAGAACGGAGCCGAAATCGGATAGGTACTATAGTGTGGATGATGATAATAAGACTGAGATACTGGAATCTGCGAAGTCACCAAAAGTGGTGGTACAGTGCTAACAGTAGGTGGCAAAGATTGCAAGATTTGTTGAGAATACCGGTTTTGTTGTTGTTGTTGCAAAAACAGTTGTTCTATTGCCTTATGTCTCAGATTTTCTGTCTCTAGATGAATCATATAATCATCATGATCAAAATCCCCTGCAGAAAAGGTAGTTCCAGTTTGACCCTGGCTAACATTTTGGGTTCCAGTAGGGGATACATTAGTTCGGGGGGCATCACTGGGTGTGTCAGCTGGAGGTTCATTCTCTGCCATATCTGTACCAAAACAACATCTCATAACACGTTAGTTGTTAGTACCTATATACTAACCAACTTCACATGCTAACAAAATCCCACTCATAGGAATGTTTGACTGACACATATAGATTTGGGATTGAACACTTAACCCATGCTCAATTCACCCAAACCTAGGCTCTGATACCAATTTATAACACCACAATATTTCAAGAGACATTTTTTTTTTTAAACATATATCGGAAGCGGTTAAATACAAATCATGCACTATAGATTGCGTATAACATAATTCCCAAAACACAATCTATGCCTGCATGATAAGTTGGTACAATAACCACATCAGCTACAACATGAAGTTAGGTGTTATTTAAATTCCAAAACATAAGTTTATAAACGACTACATGTCGTATAGTCAGAGTAGGCAGTCAAACATGCTTCAAACCAACTTCTTGCCCACCCACAACAAAAGTAATCTGCAAGAAGTGAGGAGAGGGATTAGCACGAAGCTAAGTGAATAGATCACAACTATCAATCTAAACTATCATAGCAATTGATCACCACAAAGCATCACAACAAATACATCAAAGAGGATCGGTGGTCCTTGAGGTACCCTCATGCCGCGGTGGTTCCCCAAGTAACACTTATAACCACTGAAGGCCAAACAGTGGTCTTACCGATAGTTTAGTACCATTACTACATACGACATGATTTCAATAAACAACACATGTACAAAGTCATCATGTCGTCCAAAGTAACAATATCCAAACCCAATATCATATTGACCCCTGACAAGATAGCACATTCCATAATCATCATGGAAAAATGTACTTATTCAACATATAACTGTAAAACCAAGTTTACCCGTTGTAACCGGATTGTTACAACTAATTCAGAATGAGAGTCAATGATCCACTCACCCTTCACAGTCACCGTCTTCACTCAAAGATCTAATATTATTAAGTCTTCGGTTTATCTGAGAACACAAGAAGATTACAAGTTAATACTCATTTCATATGATATCTAACTTTCATTAAACACTTAATATCAGTTCAACAAGCATTAAGTTTCATAAAGATAGCATACAAGTTGATTAACACAAGTTCTAGCAACTAAAATGACAAAAGCTGCAAACAGTGGGAATCCGTCGGATTCCATGGGAATCCGCCGGATTCAAATGAATACGGTCGGATTCCCATGAATCCGCCGTATTCCCACCCCCTTTCAGCTCCAATTTGGGACAGAACCCTAATTAAGGAATACGCCCAGGAATACACCGGATTCCCATGAATCCGGTACCTGAATCCGCCGGATTCCAAGGAATACGACCGGATTCCTATTTGTTCTATACTGACATAAAAAGGGGGAATCCGACCGGATTCCCGTGAATCCGCCGGATTCCCAAGAACATCAGGCACACCCAGAACCTGCAACAACTCAACCCGAACCAAAACCACCAATCATCAAATTAAAGTTAAACTACACGATTTATACATGAAAACAACTTAAAGCATCATCATACATCAAGTTCTAACAACCACTATCTTCCTAAATCATCAATCTAAACATAATCACTCATTTTCCTATTTCTTCAAACCCTAACCCACAAACACATTATCAAAGCAAATTTAAACTTACAATCGATGTAATAGCAAGGTAGATGGTGATGATGATAAGTGTTAACCACGAATCCAAGCTCTAATCGATTTCCCAAGGTTTTCTCTTTTTGATTTTACTTCAACTCAAGGTAAGGGTGTAACATCCTCGAATTGGACCTAGTTGTATATATATTATTTCTTGATTTAAATAAGTATTTAAATGTGTTTGGAAATAATATTGTTTGAAATAGTTGAAATAATTGGAATAGGATCCGAATATTCCAATGTGATAAGTGAAATATTAATTGTTGTAAATTAATATAGTTGACGGTGCAATAAAATGTTTGGACTCGCAAATGGTTTTCGGGTTCCAGACAATAGGTTGAGATGGGGTATTAAATTATACCCGTATATTGAAGGCGGTTCGTGAGGCCGACTTATATATATCCTTTCCTATTTAGGAAAGTTATTCATTTTTATTCCAAAACTCACAGAAACTCTCTGAAAACCTCCAAATCAATCCAGAAATCAAATCAGGAAGTTGTGATTCTCGTGAAACTTCCTAATCATCAGATTACCATCGTTAGATTCTTCAATCAGTAAGTATTCTTGAGTATTTAAGAATTTGATTTTGATTTAAATTTGGGTAAATTGATGATTTGAGAGAATTGGATGTTAGAAACATGTTATAAGTGTTATATGCGGATTATATGATGTTTCTAGTGATTTATAACTGTTTGAAATCGTGTTTTGGGTGATTTTGATATAAAATCCGTATGTTAGGGTTTGAGCAGATCGCACAGGTCTGGAACGAAGGTAGAACCCGGCGGCTTCGTGGTCTAGCCGGCGGGTAGTCGTGATTTGTTAGAAACCGGCGGCTTGAAGAGCCAAGCCGGCGGGTAGTGTGACCGAATGGGAACCCGGCTGCTAATATATTGAGCCGGTGGCTTGTGTAGGCTTTAAAACGTGGTTTTGTTCTGTTACCACATTTGGTAATATACCCGGCGGGTGGGGACATGTAGCCGGCGGGTGGTGACCTTAAGCCGACGGGTCCGAGACCCTAGCCGGCGGCTTGATGGGCTAGCACAGCCTTTCTTATAACTTGTTAATTGTCATATGATTTGTATTTGTTGTATGATAGTATATGATAATGGTTATGTTGTAATCATTAATACATGATTAGGAACTAGTAATGTTGATATTGATTATGTTAAGTTCCTAATGTTAAAGATTGATATAAGTTAAGTATTGATATTCTTGAGTACTAACTTATATTTGATTGTTGATTCTCAGATGTGGAGAAGGCTCAGTGATATTAGACTACTGAGTGGAGGCCTGAGGTAGTCGGTGAGTGGATCTGTAACCTCAGTGTGATTTAGTTGTAATGATTTGATTTACAACAAGTAATTTATAGTATTACTTTGATAGGATGCATATGTTGAGATAACTTACCATGTTAGTTAGGTGGTTTGCTTACTTGGCTGTTTGAGCTAGCATGTAAGATTCTGAGGTCAACTTGACTTGACAGTTGGACTTGGTTGTTATTGTAGACGACAGGAGATCTTGAAACTTGTAATGTGGGTTCAGAGATCTAGGTCGTGTGTGATTAACAACTAGTTACCGGTAATTCTGTATAGGCCAATACAGATGATTGATAAGAGTTCCTTGAGTACCAAACCGGTATTAGGGTATCTCAAGAGCCACCGGTCCTCATGACGATTGATAATGTTTGATTGGTGTAGCTTGACATTGATTGGATGTCAAGTGATTGATTGATTTTCTGTTTATTGTTATTTGATGTAAACAGATTGTTATGCTAGGTTAGACTGTTGCTTATAGTTTCATTCACTTAGCTTTATGCTAACCCCACCACAGTTCTTCCTGCAGGTTGAAATAGATGGGACATATTGGGCAGGGCAGGAAGTATTTGACTGGATGGAATGTTTGACAGGCTGTAACTCTGATGTTATTTTGATAATTATAGAAATGTTTTTAATAACACCCTGTGTGTTGAAATGTCTTGTACTTTGAATTGAAAAAGTTTATTGACATTTTGGGTAACATGTAACATTGGTTGTAATGTTTTGAAATATACGCTTCCGCGTCGCCATTATAATATTGTTTGTTTATATATAAATGAAGGGGTGTTATAAGTTGGTATCAGAGCAATAGTTTGGGCGAGTTGAGCATGATAGATTGTTCAATCCTGAACTGTGATTGAGTTGAGTCAAACATTCCAGTGAGTGCGGGTTTAGTTGATTAGTGAATGTGTGAGAAAGTGATTAGTTGAATATTTACTAACCCTTAACAAGTTGTGAAGTTGTTGTTTGATTGCAGAGACGGAGGAACATGAGTATCTGATTGGTATATTTCATGTTTCCTCAACATTGCTGGCTTAAGATTGTCAGGTAATCTTCGATAAGCCTGTGTTAATTTAAATTAACTTGAATTGTTTACTCTGTTATGTTGAGTAAGCTTTGTTGTAAAGTTAATTGAGTCAGACTGATATGATTTCCCAGTTTTGAGTCAACTATTGATTGCTATATGTTGACATGAGAATAGAGGTATTAAATGAGTTAATTGTTGTTGCTCATTGATGTTAGTATTTCTGATTGAATTGAGAATGCAGAAATGTGATTAAATAAGTAGACAGAGAGTTGATTAAGGTTTTAGCAAGATTGATGTTAGAACCTAAGGAGTATCTTGATTGGTGAGACGAGATAATTGATAGTATTATGTTAATGGATTGATCACAAGGTGTGATCTAAATCCATGTTAAGGAAGGATGTGTCATTGAATTGATAATGACTGCTATTTGAGAAAATATGTGTTTATGTGACTATATGATATGTGTTGACTATAGTTAAACACTTGATATAAACCATGACTGATAGGTTTAGAAGAAATGTAGAATGTAATAATGTGAAATTGATTGGGAAGTGATAGATCTTTCTGGTCAATTGTGAAATTAATAAATGAAATGTTTGATAGTAACATGATTAAGTAGACTTGTTGTGACAGTGATGCTTGATATGATAGCATATGTCAAAGTGATGATAGTTGATTAAGATGTGTCCTGAATTTTGAGGAAAATAGGGACATTGATTAATGTTAAGCGTTGAAACTATGATGAAAAGTTATCATATGTTTGAGGTTTCAGATAAGTGAAATACTGAGTAATTCAGTTGCTGAAAATTAGAACATTGTGTGTATGTGAGATGACTTGCATATGTAAGGTTGAATATGTAAAGTAGTAAGCTGATTTTGAGTATGTATCAGCTGTTAGAAACTATTAAATAGATGTTGATTGATTTAAAATCATAAAGTATTTAATATATATGAGATAAGAGTAGATCACATTGATAATTATAATGTAGAGTAGCCTGAGAATGGATTGTGAAGAACATAATATTGCAACGCCTGATCACCGTTGTTATATTATGTTGTGTCACATGAACTTGTTGAGGCTACTTGGTATAAAAGAAATGTAATGTGATTTTGGAAATGGAGCATGATAGTATGCTAAGTTGTTTAATAGTTGTTTTGATAAGAAAATAATCAGTTGATAGAACTGTGACCTTTAGACTGTAAAGGTGAGAGTGTAAATGATAGTTGTCATTGATAAAGGTTTTGATGATAAACCTAAGTGATTAATTTGATTATGTTAAATATGTAATTGTGATTGATTGTGATAGATTACATGTAGGCGAATTTGATAGTGTTTAAATGAGTCACTATTTTGTATTTGGCTTGTATGAAGCCAAAGTTGAAATAGGTTGATATTGTCTTGTTTGAGGAATTACTAATAATTATTGAATGTAATAATTTGAAGTTTATGTTCGATAGTAAACATAAAATATGAAATGGATTGTATGGGGCCAAAATTGATGTAGGTTGACTTTGTCCTTGTGAAGGATTGATAAGATTATTGAAAGTAATAATTTGAAATATATGTTTGAAAGTGAACATATAAGATGATATGGTTTGTTATGAGTTAATATTGATAGTATGTTAACTTTGAAAGTCAAACCATGAATAGAGAATTGTGTATAAAATTAATTGCTTGTGATTGGTTTGAGTTTGGGTCAAGCTTGATAAAAGCAATTAGAGAATTTTATTGATTGGTTGATTGAAACCAGAGTTGACATGTAGTTAACTGTGTGTGTGAAATAATATAACATAGATTGTAATGTTATGATTGTGTGGAATATGATTGAATTCCTAAATTGTATTAAGTTGTGAAAACTTGAGTAATTACTTAAAGCTAGTATTAAGTAATTGAAATAGTGTTAAGTATAATTAAGTATTCAGTTAGGAAATATATGATATTTGAACTGAATATGTGTTAGAAAATTATACAGATATGAAGTCATTGAATGATATGACAGTTATAAATTGTTGAATGATGTAAGTTAAATCACATTGATTAGGATTGTGATAAGAAAGTCTTACCAGTGTATGAGGCTTGTGATGATAGCTTTGATTGGGTAAGACCGTGAGATGATGAATAATTGAAGGTTATTATTATTAGTTGCCTAAGTTGGTTGGTATCTCATGGTGAGTTACTTAGACATTGAAAGAATTGAAGGGATTCTTTAGTTATTTGTTGATTTTATACAAATGAAGTAAGTGATGAAGTAGAAAATTGGGATTAGATCCAAGTAAGGTATGATATGAAAGTATACCTGGAGTTGGATTGTGTTAAAGGTTTAGTTGATTGTTGTTGGATAAAATGAGAGAATATGAATTGAAGGTTGTTCATGTTTTAAGAAATTTTGTATGTATAATTGTAAGTGTTAAGAAGTAAGGGAAACCTTGAAATTGGTAGGAGATGATTGTATTCACCAAACTTTTCTTGAAAGTTTAGAATGAAATGTTTAAGTTATATACTAGTTGATAAGTACATAAGTGAAACATAGAGTTATTGATTGTTCCATGTCCTATGGTATGGATATGTGATGAATAGTAGTATTGAGAAGGCTTGATAAAGACTTTAACAGTCTGAATAGCCTAGTATATAGAATGAAATGGAATTGTTGTGTATGTGTCCATTTTAGAGAATATCTAAAATAGTGTAGGTATGTATGTGTGGTATACATGATAATAAATGGCATGAATAGTTTTAATAGAATGAATTAAAATGTGCCATAAGATATGTGGAGGTTAGTTAATTGTGATTAACTTGATGTAGATTTTGTTGAAATGTGTTGTAAAGTAGCACATTGTGATATTGTGATACTTGAATTGTGGTATCATAATGTTGATTAGGATTGACTTAGTTGCTAGATTGATGGAATTTGGTACTAAATGATTATGTGATTAAAGTTGTATAACTTCTAATTGCTTGTGATTAGTAGTTTAAGATTGTAAGGTTGAATTAAATTAACTGGTTGCTGAGATAAGATTCTGATGTCTTACCAGTTTAAGTAATATACAAATTCTAACTTGATAGTTAGTTAAACTTTGGAAATATATATAGTGAGTATTGATAGATGTACTGAACTATATAATCATTAGTGTTGTGATTATTGGAAGTGTTATTGTTGTTGTTAACAATTGATAGGTTGTAATGAAAGGAATTACAAGTAGAAATAAGTCAATGTAGAGGTTGGTTGATTGTAGGTAAGATTGATTGTGGTACTTTTGTTGATTGAGCAAAGTACTTGTTGATTGTGGTTTTACCTACTGAGTTGACCTCTGCAGTACTTATTAAGGTGATAGGAATCTGGATTACTTTTAAGTAAAAGGTTTCATATGATTGAAATGACATGTGAATATGATAGAGTATTCAAAAGAAAGTAGGTATGAAACTTTTGGATGAAAAGTTGACCTAGATTTGGATTTCAGATCCTTGATAGTAGAGATTTGAGATTGTTATCTGAATATTAGACGGGTTGTTAGTCATGAACTGAAATTAACTTTCAGTATTGCTAAGTAGTTTAACAACTACTATTGTAATAGTGTGATTGCTGTTTTATTGATAACAGAGATGAACAGTGAAAATAGGTTAAAGATTTTAGCAAATTGCTAATTTCTGGTTGTATAGACCTATTAAGTGATGTTAGGTTTCACTTGTTGTTTAAGTGATTGTAGGATTCACTTGTTAAAGTAAGTGTTTGTTTATAAGATATATCTGATTGATGATATTGATTTGGTGCACTGTAAGTGTGCATAGGAAAAGATTGAAGCATGTACATTTGGATATGTGCATGTGGAAAGAATTCAAATAGTCTAAGTATAGTTGTAAGTTGCTATTGCGGATCAATGTATGATAAGATGAATGTGATTATATCACATTTGTTAGATTGATTGAGGTTAGATTTCGGGGACGAAATCTCTTTAAGGGGGGGAGAGTTGTAACATCCTCGAATTGGACCTAGTTGTATATATATTATTTCTTGATTTAAATAAGTATTTAAATGTGTTTGGAAATAATATTGTTTGAAATAGTTGAAATAATTGGAATAGGATCCGAATATTCCAATGTGATAAGTGAAATATTAATTGTTGTAAATTAATATAGTTGACGGTGCAATAAAATGTTTGGACTCGCAAATGGTTTTCGGGTTCCAGACAATAGGTTGAGATGGGGTATTAAATTATACCCGTATATTGAAGGCGGTTCGTGAGGCCGACTTATATATATCCTTTCCTATTTAGGAAAGTTATTCATTTTTATTCCAAAACTCACAGAAACTCTCTGAAAACCTCCAAATCAATCCAGAAATCAAATCAGGAAGTTGTGATTCTCGTGAAACTTCCTAATCATCAGATTACCATCGTTAGATTCTTCAATCAGTAAGTATTCTTGAGTATTTAAGAATTTGATTTTGATTTAAATTTGGGTAAATTGATGATTTGAGAGAATTGGATGTTAGAAACATGTTATAAGTGTTATATGCGGATTATATGATGTTTCTAGTGATTTATAACTGTTTGAAATCGTGTTTTGGGTGATTTTGATATAAAATCCGTATGTTAGGGTTTGAGCAGATCGCACAGGTCTGGAACGAAGGTAGAACCCGGCGGCTTCGTGGTCTAGCCGGCGGGTAGTCGTGATTTGTTAGAAACCGGCGGCTTGAAGAGCCAAGCCGGCGGGTAGTGTGACCGAATGGGAACCCGGCTGCTAATATATTGAGCCGGTGGCTTGTGTAGGCTTTAAAACGTGGTTTTGTTCTGTTACCACATTTGGTAATATACCCGGCGGGTGGGGACATGTAGCCGGCGGGTGGTGACCTTAAGCCGACGGGTCCGAGACCCTAGCCGGCGGCTTGATGGGCTAGCACAGCCTTTCTTATAACTTGTTAATTGTCATATGATTTGTATTTGTTGTATGATAGTATATGATAATGGTTATGTTGTAATCATTAATACATGATTAGGAACTAGTAATGTTGATATTGATTATGTTAAGTTCCTAATGTTAAAGATTGATATAAGTTAAGTATTGATATTCTTGAGTACTAACTTATATTTGATTGTTGATTCTCAGATGTGGAGAAGGCTCAGTGATATTAGACTACTGAGTGGAGGCCTGAGGTAGTCGGTGAGTGGATCTGTAACCTCAGTGTGATTTAGTTGTAATGATTTGATTTACAACAAGTAATTTATAGTATTACTTTGATAGGATGCATATGTTGAGATAACTTACCATGTTAGTTAGGTGGTTTGCTTACTTGGCTGTTTGAGCTAGCATGTAAGATTCTGAGGTCAACTTGACTTGACAGTTGGACTTGGTTGTTATTGTAGACGACAGGAGATCTTGAAACTTGTAATGTGGGTTCAGAGATCTAGGTCGTGTGTGATTAACAACTAGTTACCGGTAATTCTGTATAGGCCAATACAGATGATTGATAATAGTTCCTTGAGTACCAAACCGGTATTAGGGTATCTCAAGAGCCACCGGTCCTCATGACGATTGATAATGTTTGATTGGTGTAGCTTGACATTGATTGGATGTCAAGTGATTGATTGATTTTCTGTTTATTGTTATTTGATGTAAACAGATTGTTATGCTAGGTTAGACTGTTGCTTATAGTTTCATTCACTTAGCTTTATGCTAACCCCACCACAGTTCTTCCTGCAGGTTGAAATAGATGGGACATATTGGGCAGGGCAGGAAGTATTTGACTGGATGGAATGTTTGACAGGCTGTAACTCTGATGTTATTTTGATAATTATAGAAATGTTTTTAATAACACCCTGTGTGTTGAAATGTCTTGTACTTTGAATTGAAAAAGTTTATTGACATTTTGGGTAACATGTAACATTGGTTGTAATGTTTTGAAATATACGCTTCCGCGTCGCCATTATAATATTGTTTGTTTATATATAAATGAAGGGGTGTTATAAAGGGTGTGTGTTATTTTGAAAGACTAAATAATTGGGGGAAGGGGAAACAAAATGAGCCGATCCCCAACTAAGGGTGGGTATAAGTCAGTATAAATTATACCCGCTCTAAACCTATTGTCTGGAACCTAAAAAACCGTTTACGTGAAAATATATATATTATACCGTCAACTATAATAATTTAAAACAACTAATAATTCATGTATCACAATAAGTCATTTGACCAATGGACATATTTATTTCAATTAGCCAAATAATACTAATTATTTCTAAACTCAATTAAATAATCAAATGAATTAAATACATTACCAAATTTCTCCTAGGCCGGTAATGATGATGTTACATATTTTTTGGTTGTTCTATCGTAACTTATAAAAGTAAATATTGTTTATAGATAGATTATAACACGGAGTGATTTTTAGGACAATATTTTTTGATTGTTTAACTTAACTTGTATTTGTTGTATTGGCAATATATATATATATATATATTACACAAAACAAGCTTTAAATGATTACAAACGCATCCTTGAGCAATGTTCATATGTAATTAATTAATGATAACTAAGATAAGTAGATAAGTGGAAAAATAAAGAATACATAAAGAAAAAATATATGATACAAATTAAGTAATTGGACGTTACTTTTTTGAAATGAATGGTGCGTTTATTTACAGAAAACTTTCCACTTTTTCAAAAAAAATTTCTAAGAAAACAAGAAAATTAGAAAACGTGTTCAAATTCGGATTTTCTAAAAAACTTTTCTAAGAAAAGGAAAATTCTTGTTTTCCTTTTTTTAACTACAAAGTTGAAAACTACTTTTGATGGTTTTCTAAATTTTCCATCTTTACTATTCCTTGGAAAATGAAAAATCCACCCCTTGCAACTAAACGCATTTTCTAAATTTTCCATGCTTTTCTACAGAGGTAAAACACTTCTCATTCTCTAGATAAATGAGAAAAGAAAAATGAAGAAATTTTTCTGTAACTAAACGTGTCCGTTTCTTTTTCCTCTCAAAAAGTTGAATGAAAACTAGAGTCTTCAGGTTAATATTTAGCATTTAAATTCAATGCATAATTAGATTTGACTCTAGTACAAGTAAAAGCAAAACTACACATTTTGGAGATTAGAATGCTACGACATTAATTGAACATGATTTGTTCTATAAGAATTCGAAAGCTAACACATATCGAAAATTAACACCTAAACTTGGGATATGTCAACACATTTAGGAAACGAAAGACTTGGTAGCCACTTCGAATTAGCATTCTCAAATAACGAATTTAATATGGTGATAGATATCGATCTAAACATTTTAAGTTTATAGAACTTAATGTGAGTTTTAACACAATTTAATTGGGAACCAACTTAGCAAAGTAATTGCAACATAATAAAATTACATATAACTTTGATTTTAAGGGAAAATGTTAGGGAGTTGATAGATACAACACACAAATTGTTTCATACACCATATTTATGCATTGTAGACTTGTAATGTCTGCTTTAACGGTTGTACAGTGTGTTGTATGAATAAATTTAGGTGTTGTATCTATCACCTCCCAAAATGTTATGTGTAGTAAATCATAGGAGCGGATCCAGCTTGTTAGAGGGTGGTCACGGGCCCCCAATCAATGTCAGCCCAACAATGGTAAAATCTCATTATTTTCTAACAGGCCCCCAATTTGAATTATAACAAGCCCCTAACGCTGATTATAACAAGCCCAAAAACAACCCAATATTGTGAGAAACAAAATAGAAAGCCCACTCATTTATCTAAAACTGTGTATGTATACCGTATTTCACCAATCTCAGCAATATTTTCAGTTGATTTTTACTAGTGGTTTTATTTTTATATATATATTTTTTATGTCTATTGTTGTTAAAACTATTTTTTAGCTATTTTTTTTGGGTTTATTTCATTTGATTTTGTTATCCTATGTTTTTAGGATTAATTTAGGCCCCCATGAAATGATTTTATGGATCCGCCACTGGTGAATCACATTTAAGATTATGTGTTGTTAGATTTGGAGTAAATGCCAATCTTGTAGAAATGAGAAAATTTGAGGGTAAAACATGTAATGTAAAAACATCAATTAATAAATCTCTTGTCAATAACACCTAGGGGTGGCAATTCGGGTTGGGTCGGGTTGGCGGGTTCGGGTTGGTGGGTCAGAAATGGTCAACCCGAACCCAACCTGATTTTAAAATCGGGTTGGGTATTTCAACCCAACCCAAAACTCGACAACCCGAACCCAACCCGACCCAACCCGAATTGCTAATAATTCAACAAATTTTCACGTTATTTTCGAGTTTTCAAGTCGGTTTCGGGTCAGTTAAGTCACATTGATCAATCTTTTGAAAAAAAATAGCTAATCATTTATAAGCATAAATAATTATAAAATTTCAAAATTAATAAAAATAAATATTATATCAATTTGAATTGATAATCAAAACATCATTAATTCACTAACTTATATCAAAATGTAAAGATATCAAAGAAAATGTTATAAATCAGTAACTGAAAAGGTCTCAATTATGTGTCATATTTAAATTAAAATAAATTTATAATGATATTAACTGAATTTCGGGTTGTCGGGTTCAACCCAAAAATGCATTTGCTGACCCAGACCCGACCCAAAAAAATATCGAGTTGGCGGGTTTCGGGTTGACGGGCTGGCACCTCAAAAATTCCGACCCTAACCTTATAATATTCGGGTTGGGTTCGTGTCGGGTTTCGAGTTCACGGGTTGGTTGCCAACCCTAATAACACCAATGTTATCCTATGTTCATAATTTAGAGCATTGGAGTATCATTACATAGAAAAGTTGTGACACATGACAATCACAGTATAACTAATTTCAATTATTAAGAGTGTAAAATAGTTTTAGCCTTTTCTTTTGACAAAAAAATTATCATATACAACGGAAAAAAAACCAAACATTAGTATGTAACACAACCACTTTATTATGCCGCTATCAATGTAACCGTGTCATCGTGGGCGATCACATCAATACATCATCACATCTTTTCACGCGCGATACTTTCTTGAAATGATAATTGGATACGTAAATACATACGATTCAATTAAAAGTACAAAAATTAAATGGATAATTGAGATCAACTATACAAGTATTGATTGATTATGTGAGTGTGTGAGTTCATCTATTTTATTACGGTATAATCCATTTTTCTAGAAAAAAAAATTAAAAAAGGTTTTGTTAATGGAAGGCCTTAAACTTTCGTTAAGACTTTCAAACACGTATTAAAACTTACTAGCATAATACCCGCTCAAAGCAGCGGATACTACACATAAACACGTTAAAGTTGATGTATAAATATTTATCATATTAATTAGTAATGTATTATTCAAGTCTTTTTATTCCATGAATACCTACATTAATTTGTATTAAACCTCATGTTACATAAGTTATTTTAACTTTTTCGTTATTTTGTGCTACATTCCTTTATTATTTGAGATTTAATTTTAGTTGACTTGACTTATATAAGATAAGTTGATTATGGAATGTGAAGTTGTTAGGATGGTATGTTATTAATCTTAATAATGTTTCAACAATTAGAATTAATAGGGGCAATTTAGTCACTTTAATTTTTTTTAAGAGTTGTAAAGGGACTATAACCGACTAAAAGGTAAAAATCAAATCTTTCATCCATGTGTCCATGTATGAATGTTACAGTGAGCGATTCCCTTGGAGCAACTCAATAATTAAATATAAAATTTCGACATGAAAGTCGAACCACATAAGAAATCTGCCCGGTCCACCGCTGAAGAAATCGTTCTAAAAAATAACAGAAGAAAAATCAGCAATTTCCAATTTTTAGTAAGTTCCCCTTTTCACAGCCCTAATTTCCATCCCCAATGTTATTTCTACTTCAGTCAATTTTGGATTATTTATTTGCAGTTAAAGACACACATATATGCAGCAGTGTTATGGTGGTATAATTAGAAGACAACAACACTTAATTAGGTGTTTAATTGGAGATTACCACAGCTACACCGCTTTATTTGTGAATAATAACAATACAAGAATGCAATCTGTAATGAGTAGTGGGAACCCTAATTTAGAAGTTGATGCTATCAGTATTTTGAGATTAATTTCTCCAAAACTTGATTCAACTAAACATAAAGGCCAAGCTGGTAAGCTTACCCTTATCAAGATTTATACTGAAGTTTTCATTTTTATTGTTTTTTTCGTAGTTTAAATGATAAAGTTCACACCTTTAATGTTTCTTGAAAAAAAAATATGTAAGTAATGCTGTTTTAGTTGACCCAATACTTTTAGCTTACAGATTGTAAAGTTTCTAGTAAAAGTTTTCTTCTTTTTGTATTTGGTATGATAATTTACAGCATCGGTGTAGATAATAATAATTTTATGCTGAATTTACTACATCATAATTAAAGTTAACAACTTCTATAAGTTTCTTGAAGCATCATGTAGTTTACTGCATGTATCACTAGCTTTCCTAATACTTTCAATGAAGTAGTTCTAAAGTTTTTATTAGAAATTGTGAGTTGATGTATAAAATGATGATATAAAAATCTTGGAAATCATGGCAACATGATTAACTCGAAAAGATGGTCATCATGTGAAATAAAAAGTTTCTTTGTTATTCTTAATTCAGATGTTTTATTTTTTCTCTTAATCAGGAAAGATAGCGGTTGTAGGGGGTTGTCGTGAATACACTGGTGCACCATACTTCTCAGCTATATCGGCTCTTAAAATTGTTAGTTTCTTCAAACATCAATTTTATTTAGTTTGGAATACGCTCAGTTGTAAAGTTCATTTACATGGAATCTTTTTCCTACTTAGGGTGCAGACTTATCACATGTGTTCTGTACTAGAGATGCTGCTCCAGTTATTAAAAGCTACAGCCCCGAGTTAATTGTGCATCCTTTGCTTGAGGAATCATACAATGTGAGGTCAGTTAGCACGCATCAATTTCTGTGTCGGTTTTTTCAAACGAGAATGAATTTTATATATATATATATTTTCAGGGATGAAGACAGAAAATCAATCTCAGCCAGGGTTCTTGCTGAAGTTGATAAGTGGATGGAAAGATTTGATTGTCTTGTCATTGGCCCTGGGCTTGGAAGAGATCCATTCCTTTTGGTGTGCGATTTTTTCTTTTGAACAACTTCTACATAACAAAAGCACATTTAGCCATTCTTCTTCAAAGAAGAAAAAGAATTAATACTAATGAAAAGCAATGGGTTCAAAAACGCGTATCCTTTAAGAATTTATTTGTTTATTTTTTTAAATTAGCAAGTTACACTACACTGTTTTTCTAATGAACTATTTATAATAAACTATTTATGTATAAAATTTGGTTCGGAAGGACACATATTTTGATTGCATCTTTAGGCCTCAATCCTCATCATGCATTGTATGCATAAGCATATAAATATTTCTGTATATATAATAATTCGGCTAGATGATTTAAACACCATTGTTCTTTTTTGATTTTCGCATTCAGCTTTTTTGTGAGCCATATAGAGTTGTCTATATAACGTTTGTTATGCTTGAAGGATTGCGTAAGTGATATTATGAAGCATGCACGGGAAAGCAATGTCCCAATGGTCATTGATGGGGTATGAATGCTTAGGAACTATAGATTTTTTTGTTGGATTTTATTTTCTTGATGTTAGTTACATAATTATGTTATTCAGATGATATTTTGGACGCGATTTTGAGTTTTTTTTATAGGATGGACTATTTCTTGTCACAAACTGTCTCGATCTAGTGAGTGGCTATCCTTTAGCTGTTCTGACTCCAAATGTAAATGAGTATAAACGCCTTGTTCAGAAAGTATTGAACTGTGAAGTAAATGATCAAGATGGACCCAAGCAATTACTGTCTCTTGCCAGCAGGTAATATCTTTCTATTAACTCACTCAGTTCCTATATTCTCTAGAGCTGGCGTAAGGGGTCAAATGGGTTATTTTGCTGACTTGTGTTGGGTTGACACAGCAGACTACATGTCCATTTTTTATTTTTAGTATACAACTAATTATAGCATCTCACAGATTCTTTCAGAAGTAATATATATTTTTGAGCAAAATGATCTGCATAGTTTTATTCTCAAAGAATTTGCTTTGAAGTGATTAATAGATCGAAACCTTTCTTTTGGCAGTATTGGTGGTGTGACTATTCTTCGTAAAGGACAAACTGATTACATTAGCGATGGCAAAGAAGGTACCTTTTTTGTAAATCACTTTAACATATTCTATTTATGTAAGCGTCATCTATAGGGTTCTTGCAAGGCAGATAGCTTTAGTCGTATTGCATTTAATGTAAGTTTTTTGTATTAAATATTGCTTTAGTTCAGATGCACCACATGTTCGACTCCAAGTAGAGGGTACAAGTTTAAACCATTTATGTGAAAATGAATCAATTATTTATTTATGTTTCTTTGATAATGGGTGACATAAAGTAGTGTCAAGTGTCACTACCTCCCAATTATCTTTATCTAATAAAAATTTGATCCTTATTTTAGTAACAGGATATTTTGTGTTGTTATATACTTATATATATGAACATGCAGTTGAAGCAGTTAGCATACTTGGTTCCCCTCGACGCTGTGGTGGACAAGGTGATATACTCTCTGGAAGGTAACTTGCTTATTTAATGACTCCCTTAAATGATCAGTGTGCCAACAAGATTACAAAACTTATATTATTTCAATACAACAAATCTAATTTAATTAAGAAAGTGACCCAGGAGGTTTTATGCATTGGACAACCTTTGACATGTTTGACCCTTTCCCTTTTTAGCTAATTATTATGTTTAACATAAATTGAATCAACCCATTAATAAGTAAATTGATCGGAATTTCCCATCTATAATTATATGATATGGTCTACATTCTTACTTGATATTTTGAAATAATGTCATGTAGAGTAATAGTAAAAGTCCAAATTACAAGTTCTCTTTGTTTTGTTTAGCAGTGTTGCAGTATTTTTAGCTTGGGCTCGGCAGCATGTTGGTAAAGGGGATGCCAATATCAACCCTGCGATGTTGGGTTGTATTGCAGGATCCGCTTTGATGAGGAAGGCAGCATCAGTTGCATTCGCGAATAAGAAGAGATCAACCCTCACCACTGATATTATAGAATGCTTAGGAAGAAGGTAAGTGCGTATGTTTCTTTAATCACACAGGTGTTTCAATTGTATTTTGGAATTGATAATTTGAATTAATATTTAATGAATCTCTCTTTTTTTCTTTTTTTATGATACCATCATTTTCAGTTAATAGTATGTTAGTGCGTCTTAAATAATCAGAATTTGTGAACTCTTAAAGAATTGGATTATTACAACTTCAATCAATAGAGTAGAAGTACATACAAATACACTCTCATGTAGCCCATTTATTACAGTTGATTATCTTATTCTCTGATTATAGTATCACATAATTGTTTTTACTCCTTATATACTAGTTGTCTAATTGTTTGGTTGTCTTCTTTTGCAGTTTGGAAGAAATATGTCCCGTTTCTTAAAGCTTTTGTCACAGCTTACTTAACTCCCATGTTTGTCGCCTCGATCCCTACTTAGCTTAATTGAGGTCGGTAAGCTGTCAAGTTTGGAGGATATGTTATTATCTTTTTTGAGTCGATGAGCTAGCTTGCTTACTAGTCTGAAATAAATATGAGTACCATATTCCAACAATTCGTAGTAGACATATATGTGTATCGTACTTGAGTGTTTCTAGCAAATGCGTGGTTCCAAAACCATACCAATAGATATATTCAACCTTGAGCATCTAATAATCTATTACTAATCTATAGAAGGGATAGATAGCCTCTGTAGAGAAGAGAAAACATCTTCTTACTTTATAAATCATCCTTGGACTGAATAGTCACATGCACCAACTTATTCTGTCTCCTCCATAGAACAACATAGCCAGCAGCCTGGCACTACTGAAAATTGTGACTAACCCGGCAGCTTTGATCGAGTGTCTTTAAGACGTCTGATAAACTTATATGGGGGTCGAAATACAACTTCCACCAAGCAAGATAATTTATTTTATTTTCCAAGAGAATTTCCTATAGAGTAAGCAATGCAGTGTATACTAATTCTAAATATAATGTAATGTAAAAAGCTATCGAAGCAGAGGAGGACATTGATTGCCTGATTGATGTAATGATCGTACCTAGATACGAGTAGATATAACGTTTTTAGAGAATCTAAATACATTGAAAGATGTTTCAATCAAAGTAAGCAAATGATTGATCCCTCAAGTCTATTAAGTCACATATGTTGAGAGTTGTACTAAAAACAATCACCATTGCTCCATTTGGGTACGTAGGGGGCTGCTAGTGGACCCACTTTTATTTCGCAAGAGAAGAGAGAAGGAATTCTATTGAAGTTCACCTTTCAAATGGTTACTTTGAGCACCTGCAGGGGTTGCAGATTCTCTGGTTCAATCTTGCATTTCTCAATCTTGATATGATCGGTCAGGTACACGTTACCTGGTAAATTAATGATAAAGGTACCACCTCTTAATTCTCCTATGGATTTTACTACCAAAGTAGCAGGAACACTTTGAATTGCAACATAGGGGATTCCACGCCCAAATTTGACCATTCCTGTAAATTTAAAAGTACAATAAATTAATACTAGATTATAATTCAGATCTCTGACCCGAATTCGTTTATCTCCAACCCAAGTCCCTTTATTTAGAGTTCGGAATTCTGAGTCACCACCCTTAACAAAATGTAATGCATATTAAAAAATATTAAAACAGAATAAGGACGGGTGCCCTCCACAAAGAATGCTGGTCCATTAGGCTCCTCCTTTTCTACTGTGATCGTAACATCTTCTTTGCCGGACATTTTTCGGAGTATGTACAAGGCTTCCGCAGTTTCAAACACACTCCAATATTTACTAGTTTGATAATCGTCCATAGAGCGTAAAAGTTCGCGTATCCTATTGGCTTGTGAATATGGGAAACGAATGACGTTATCTGAAATAAACAATTAAGCAGTGTCAACAGTTGTCTGCAAACGAATATCAACAAGAAACTTAAGTCCCACATTTTAACATGTAAAATTTCAAATAAAAGTTCCATTTTAACATGTAAGATTTTAAAGCATGAATATAACAAACTGGATTAAGGATGAAACCTCCTATGTCGGGCTTGACAAGATGCACTAGCAACAAATCAACAATCCTAAACTGGTACGTACCATATATAGCCAGGTTTAACTCGATGTTAGTGTGATCATGTGGTGTTCCTTAGTCACGTTAATTTTTTAATTCAAAGGTATGGTTTGGTGTTGGTTATACACTAAAGTCGAATCGAAGTATATAAGTTTGGGGGCTACTCCTTCTACCGTCAGTCTTATTGATACCTGTTGGGTCAAGATGAACACCGATGCAGATTGAAAATTACTCTAAGTGTTTAGTACTATTGGGCTTACATGGTTTCTACTGTTGGTTAGTATTTCTACTGCTCGTTCAAAGTTTTTACTGCTACAAGTATTAGTACTGCCAGTGCATTACAGAGTTTGTACTGCCAAGCCAAGCTTCAACATTAATACTGGTGCAAGGATTTCTACTGCCAACAATGTTTCTACTGCTAGGCGAAATTCCTCAGTTAGTACCGCTGCTTATGTCTTACATGGTTAATGCTGCTAGTGTCAATTACAGGGTTAGTGCTGCTTAGTGGGTCTGTCAGATTACCAAATCTATACCTAGTCAACTCTGTAAAGCAAAACATGATCTACTGTAGCAGACTAAGTTTAGACATTTTAGTTGCCATACATTAATTACAATCATGTGTAAAGGACTCTATTGTTTTATAAAATAGAGTTCCTTGACATAGAAGCATTGGCAATTACTTGGTTATATGTGTATAAGTTAGTCTAGTAGATTGAGTTCTAGTTACACATCAGTTACAAGTTGTAAGTTTTAGCTTTAAGGTTTTCTCTTTGTAAACCCTGATACAATTCCGCGTAACTGTATTATTATCAATAATAATATTGAAGCTTTGGTTATCAAATATTACTTGTTATTTTCATTGTTGTATATTATTCAAAGTAATTTATCTTCCTTGTTAACAAGTGTGTTTTCACCACTTCTTGTTAATCATTCGAAGCTTGTGTACTTTGTGTAATCTTGGTTAAGATCCAAGTCGATCTGACAATACCTAATGGACCTAAGTCTGTATATACACACAGGGATGCTAGATCAACAGTGTAAAACCCTAATTCTATATGCATGTATAACGTGTTTCTCATCATCAATATTGTATTGGTATAATTTCCTAATCGTTGTTCAATGTATACCATGTTCAACTACGTATATCAAATCCCAATCGTCGTAGTTAAAAATAAAGCAATTAAATAAGACGATTAAACACAATTACCAACGAAAAAGAAAAGAGTCGTGTGAAGGCGTTTTGATATTTCATGACTTATTGATTGCCTAGTTTCGACTTCAACGAGATTATAATGATCAGCTGAATGATTATGAAGGAAGCAACCGTTTGTAACAAAATGAATGTGGGATTCTCTCACTCTCCCACTACAAAAAAAATGTCATTTTTCCACACATTTTTCCTCCTCACTTTTAGAAAGTGTGTAAAACATATAAGATTTTCCACACTTATATATGTAAGAAAAAGAAGCTCATACTTAAAAGTATGGAGAACTTACAACTTTTTAACAATTAAAAGTGTGGAAAAAAATTTGTAACACATGATTTTCCCACACAAGAGAAAGTGTGGATAAATTGAATGTTACAAAATTTTCTCCACACTTATAAGTGTGAATAATTTCACATAATTCCACGCATTTTAAAAAGTGTGAAAAAATAGGTGTGGATAAATGACATGTTTGTTGTAGTGTCCGTAGAGGCATCATCGGGCGTGTTTGAGCAGCAAAGTTCTTGAGAAGGATCAATGAACCCATCTGATGAAACCAAATCGATCGAGTAAGAGTGACCTGATCAGTCATCTGTGTCGGGATCAATTGTAAAGATTTCACCTCTTAATATTTTTAATAAATTTCTGTACTTGTAGTGAGGTATGAGGACCCGACCCAACCTAATCTGGTGATCAGTTTATTTTGTCAGTGTCATTGAGTCTCAATGTCGAATGAACCGTGTTATCTTATGTATTACATCCGCCACTCGTCAGAGTACAGCTTAATATGGTTATGATAATCAACTTAGATAATTTTTTTTTATCAATAACTTAGATGTACTCCTATCGCAAGCAAAACAAGATACCTGAATAATAGAATTAAACACTAAGCAATTTTAAATACCAAAACTCAATATTTAGCAAATACTGTAATATAATAATGAACTAAAACAAAAAAAAATGTTTTCTTTCTTATATAATACTAGGTACGCTTTTAGTCGTGCTTAAGCACGACGGTAACTTATACATCAATTACAAATATTTTATATGATATTCACGATTATATATAATTGCCCACCCTTGGACTTGAACCTTCAACCTCTTAGTTGAAGGGTCACCTCAATAGTGCTAGGGCACTCTAAATACACTCGAAATACATGAAGTGAATTTATTGATGTAATTTGATCATTTAATTTTCTATATATGATCCATATAAATTCGTTAATAAATTTAATTTTCTATATATTATTAATCAGTTTATTGTATCTGTTTTGCATAACAGAAAAATATTAAATGTTAATTAAATACAAAAGATTTATATTAAAAGGTGAAGTATTTATTTTTAATTTTTAAAGATATGAGCATGTTTATTTTTAAAGGCATAATATTTTGAGTTATAGATATAACAAATTAAAAGTAAAAATAATAAATTAGACGTGAAATGATTTGTAAGAATAATAAGAGGTACTATTGACAAAGTAGGTTCATGATCTAGAAAGAAGGAAAATTAGTGAGAGAAATGAAAGAAACATTTTTTTGTTATTGTGATTAAGTATTTTATTACTATGATTCAAAAAACGTCTTAGTAATAAAATGAATCATAATTATAAATATATGAACTAATAGTAACAAAAAAATGTTTCTCTCAATCCACTCACTAAAAAACTTTATTTCTGGAATCTACACCTGACAAAGTATTACACAAATACGTAGTAAAAGGTTATCAAATATTTATAATTAAACTCTAAAATAAAATAAAATTGTTTTAAGGTTCGAAATGTTCATTTTAAAGTTAAAATGTATATTAATGCTCATGTTCATGTCCTATTAAAGATGTAGAAGTGATTTAGGGTGTATTCATATTTAAGCTTAAGATTTTAGATTATATATAGTTAGTGTTAACATTAACATATTAAATGATATCAATAATTGATTAATAATATAAAATATCAAGTATAAAGTATTAATAATATTTAATGATAGAAAATTAATGTCACATGGCATCTTAAAAATAAAAATGACTTTCCTTATATAATAAGTTAAGATAAGATAAGATAAAAATATTAACAAATAACGAATAAAAACATTGAATTGATTATTTTGTACGGTAAATCAAAGGAAATGATGTTCCCACATCACCATCTTCAATAGCCTTTTGCCTTTAGATCATTCGCAACCGTAACATCAGAACGTCTATTTTTCAGGCTTCACGTCAACATAACACCACAACACCATTTCAGCACATGCAATAGTAACACCAGAACGCCACTTTTTGCCCCATGGTACCCACTAATTAAATTTAATTTTCATTTATTTAACAAAACATATACTCCCTCCGTCCCAATTTTATTGTCCCCAGACAAAAAACACGCAGTTTAAGAAAAACATCACTATCTCTCTTACTTTTTGGTAACAAGACAATTTTACCCTTTACTTTTTACCTACCTTTTTGTCTTACATATATAAATTAGGGGCATAAATGAACTTTATCTCATTATTCTTTTCTATTTATGGAAGTGGACAATTAAATTGAGACATCCAAAAAGGAATACTGGACAATAGATATGGGACGGAGGGAGTACAATTTAATTAAATACAGTAAATTACATTGCTAGTCCCTGTGGTTATCCCTATATTACGGACCCAGTCCTTGGATCGGGTATTATACGGGTCCAGTCCCTTGACCCGGTTTTTTGTTTCAGTGCCGGTCCCTCTTCCGATTAAGGCAAGGATACAATAGTCTTTTTCCTTATTTTCTTTTTGTTTTCATATTATCTTTTCATTAAAGAAACTAAAGATTATTACATATATAAAATTTGTAGTTACAGAAACCAAAACATTGAAACGGAAAGAAGCAAAAGGAAAGCAAGTAAGCAACATTTATTTTTTCCTTTTGATTTCAATCTAATTTCGTAGATCAGTATACATATATTCAAACGGATCACAAACCCATCAAAAAGAAAGCAACATCTTCAGATCTGTACCATCATTGGAGAAGAACCGCAGCTCGATGTCGAGAAGAATCAAACTGTCGTCGAACCACCGTGGTTTAAATCGGGCGACGGTGGTGGCAAGTTTTCATTTCATTCCACCGCCGGAGTTGTTACCGAAAAAGACAACCGGTGAAGGTGGTGGCTACTGTGATCGAAAAGTAGCGTCTGATAGAGAGAGTCGAAGGTGTGGTAGTTTACTTGTTTTGCTACCGGCGACAATGGTAGTCGTCGGAGGTGCGTGGTGGAGAAGATGAGGTAACGTTTTGTGTTTCATGAATGTCGTGTCCCTATTGTGGTTTGATAGGTGAAGGAATATTTTGTGTTGCTTTGATTTGTTGTACATTTGAAGAAACAAGAACATTGTTGCAGACTTGCAGGTGCAAGTATTGGGCAACGATGATGAAAGGTTGAAGATGAAATGAAACCCATCTTAAAGTGGACTAATCAAGGTTTGACATGTGGAATAAAAAGAAAATAAATAATATATAAATATTAAAAAATGAAAGTTTAAGGGCATTTCAGTCATTTCATTTGAACACACATGGACGAGGGATTGGCAATGAAATAAAAAACCGGGTCAAGGGACTAGATCCGCACAATACCCGACCCGAGGATTGGGTCTGTAATATAAGGACAACCTTAGGGACTGTCAATGTAATTTACTCATTATTAAACAAAATACATTTGATAAAATTAAAAATACTTAATTAAGAAAATACAGTACATTTTTCATTTACTTTTGTTTACACATATTTAAATAGCCCAAATAATTAAATAGCCCAAAAACATTAACTAGCCTAAAAACTCAAAATTTTAAACCTAACTCCTTCTTCTTCCTCCAGTCTTTCCTCTTCAGCAACTCCCTTTTCTTTTCTTTTTTTCTCCCTTCCTTTCCTTTCTGATGATAGGCGATAACAACCCAAAAAAAGAAAACAAGCAAAAGAAAAACAAAAAAGAATAAAGGAAAAAGAATAAAGGAAAAAGAATAAAAAAAATTGATCAACACCCGTTCTTCCCCCGTTGAATCTTGCACGATGCCGCACAATGCCGCCGCGAGAACACCCCACTCCGGGCGTTCTGGGTGTTCTCGACGGCCACCACGTCCGTTTTTCACCGCGTTGCGAATGGTCTTATGACCCTCCTATATATACCCTCCCTTGCCTATGACAGACCTAGCCAACGTGTCACATCACCAACCCAGCCATACCGATTTCTTTTGATTAGGGCCGTCACTATACTTTTAGAGGCCCTGGGCAAAGTTGTCGTGTTACGAAATGAAACCCACTATATGTCAAGTAAGATTAAGGTTCGATGAAAATGATTCATAGTGATCTGATTTCCAAATAATATATTTATTTCTCTAATACCTATTTATATCTCTAATCCTAATTGTCCCCAATTGTCAGTTCTTAACTCTTTTAGTTAAACTCTAATACGTCAATTCAATTTTTCAATTTTGGACCATTCAATCGACCTATATATTTGTTTAAATATATTTAGTCTAAATCTAGTTACTAACATAAGTTCTCTTCAAAATAAAAGAGATGTCAATCTCCTATGTAATCATCATATATATATATATATATATATATATATTAGAAGCATCACATTACTTGGAAATTTTTTTGGAGGCCCTCGAAATTTAGAGGTCCTGTGCGGTCGATCACCTCGCCCACTCTCAAAGACGGCCCTGCTTTTGATAAACAATTTATTATCTTTAACAGTCACACTCTGAGTTTCTCCCTTGATGAACAATTTCTTGAACCCACTCACGGGTAAGAAGGTGTGGAAGCCGTCGAACTTGGTCATCGTCACAGCATCAGATTTTGGGAGCTCGGGTTTCTTTGGATCACCAAAATCGATTTTGAACTTGTTGTAGAACTTAAACTCAACCTTAGGAAAACGGTCTTCGAATAGGAGGTTCATAACTGAAATATCATCCGGAAGAATCATATTCTCCAACACTGACTTTCGTAGTCTCTTAGCAAGGGACGGAGACAATGCTCGCTTGGCAGGTGCTACGGATGGATTTCAGGGGGGGAAAATGAATGGTTATAACAAAATATCATTGAAAAAAACTAAAGAAAATAAATTAATGTTTACCTTTAACTTCAACTTGTTTTGAACCTTGATGAACATCAAAATATCCAGCTTCATCTTTCTTCCTATAATCAGCTTTAATAATAGCAAAGAAAAATACAAAAGTAACTAAGATTGTTGATAAGATTAATCTTTAATCCGTACTTGAAAATAAAAGAAAAATAATATATTATACCTTGCACCATTCTAAGTACATTATATACATCATACGTAGTTGTTAAAGATGATCCTCCTATTGCATCTAGTATCTCACGGACGAGGGGCGGCTCATCAACTGTTAAAGAAAGAAAACATCAAAACATTATTACATAACCATCCACTTTAAATAAAAATTTCGCCGTAGAATTCGCTGAATCCTTTGGGATTGGTGAAATTTCTGTGTACACTTTCGCAATTTTCAAATAAGGATTATCCATGAAAGTCATTTTTACCCCATCTTAATGTTGGATGCAGGCTTAAAGTTGAAATCCCTGAGTATCGTTTGAAATTTTTTTTTTCACGTAATTAACAATGGCGTCACCCCATCTTTGAGTGAAATACTCAGATACGATCTCATCTTCCAATGTTTTCACAACTAAATAACGATAAAGAGGAATATATATTAGTAGTTTTTAGAATTCTTATTTGAGGTCTAGTTTTTTTTCAATATACAAAAGAAACACAATTTTGTATAGTTTGATTTTTTGAAGACAGCTTTATGAGTATTTCACCCTTTTTTTTTCTTTCTAAGTTACAATTTATCATTAAAAGTTAAAAAATTGGGAACTTACTTCTCTTCGTATCTTCAAGCTTATCATGCGAAGAGAAATGGTTCTTAATGGTTCCCGGTTTTAAACCCAAAGACTTGGTTCTTACCAGCGAAGAAGGGTGTTTGTTGGTCAAGGGGAAAATCAAAAATGAAATCCGTAAGGTCCAAGTCGATGAAAGGATTCTTCTGCCCGAACACGGAACACATCTTATTTTATCCCGATAAGGTTACTTCCAACATTAAAAGTGGGATGTTAAGGGTGGAATTTGGGTGGTTGAAAGACAACAAGGAGGTGGCTGCAGATTCCTTCCCGGTTGTTTGGGCAGACTAAGTCGGTGATGCAGATTCCACTTTGATGATTGCTGTGCTGTGGCAACCTATCATTTTATGTTTTCGTTAGTATTATGGTTTTGTATAACCTTTGTTGGTATTATCATTTTTTGTTTTTGCTAACTAAATTTCTTAAGTTAGGTTTAAAAGAGTAATGTTTACTGTATTGATATGGTGAGTATTGACATGTTGTGGTTTATATTTCATCTTAGGTGTTAAATTTATTCATCAAACAATATATTTTTTAATATCCTGCCACAATCTGCTGGTTTAAAAACCTCGTTGCATATGATATTCAAAATTGGAGGTGAAATTATCAACTCAGGTATTCATTGAAAGGTAAACGAACGGCGGAACTTGACCGGACGAGAGATTGGCTGGGGCAGGGGGATCGAGCCCTCACAACCCCAACTCCAGCCACAAGCTCTAGCCCGTTGTTACCAAACATACCCTTTAGCTAGCAAATACGGAGTACTAGTAATAATAATACGCTAAAATAGTACAGTACATTTTGTGGTGCTACTAGGGGATATCAGAGAAAGATATGACAAGAACTAATCAACTGAATGTGCGTGTCAAAAGATTAGAGGCCGGGCTTAAAAAAACAAATGAAAAGGTCAAAACAAAAGGCGATATCCGTGTCATGTGGCCAGGGTAGGTTCAGGGCCGTCTCTGAACTTTTAGAGGCCCTGGACAAAATTTTCGTGTTACGAAATGAGGCCCTATAACTAGATATCAAGTAAAAAAAGGTTCGATGAAATTGATTCTCAACGATCTGATTTTCAAATAATTTATTTATTTCTCTGATACATATTTATTTATCTGATACTTATTCTCTCAAATCCTATTTGTTAGTTATTAACTCTTTTAGTCAAACTCTAACACGTCAATATGAGTTTTCAATTTCGGACCATTCAGTCGACCTATATATTTGTTTAATAATATATTTAGTCCAAATCTAGTTACTAACAAAGATCTCTTAGTTCAAAATATAAGAGGTGTCAATCTTTTATGTAAACATCATATATATTACACATATCACATTATTTGAGAAAAAATTAGAGGCCCTCGAAATTTAGAGGCCCTGGGCGGTCGATCACCTCGTCCACCCTCAAAGACGGCCCTGGGTAGGTTTCCCATGCCGGCATGTGGCAGTCGAGCCTGTTATGTAACGATAAAACATACACGTACGTATGTTAAGCTACGTTTTTTTCTCCGTATAAAATCTCCGGTACAACTCATATTGCTCAAGATACAAGTTACTATTGCTTAGCGTGAGAATGAAGAAAGCTTTGACTGGAGATTTAAGTCAAAGGGTCATAAAAGGTGCAATTATCTCGGACTTGAAAAATGAAAAGAATTATATGCTGTATATCCAAAGTACTAAGATTTAAACTTTACGAATCAAGTCGAGTCGAAAATGCAAACAATGAGATGATCCGAACTCTAACTCTTAAATGACTTTGACTCTTACAAGTCGTTTATTGACTTTTACGAGTCGTGAGTGACCTTTATGAGTCAGAAAATCAGACAAAATTTTAGTGTAATGTAACATAAAAGATAAAATTAGAAAAATAAATGACTATAATCTATTTAAAATTAAACATGTATATTAATTGACGATCAACGACTTAATTATCGACTTTTACCATGTTTTACTTCACTTAAAAACAAAAAACTTTAACAATAATATACATATAGATATAAAAATGCATATTTATTGTAAAATAGTGACTTTTACGAGTCGAGTCGAGTCGCAAGTTAAAAATCATAATCCCAAATCGCAAGTCGAGTCACGAGTTAACAACTACGGATAAAAGTAATATAATACTCTTAATAGATCTATGAAATAAAACTAAAACGGACTAAATTTAAATATACTACAATAGTAGGATTTTATGCTTCAAAATTTCTCATTCCAATTTTTTTTTTTTTTTTTATTCATCTAAGGTGAAGGGGCAACACCAAAGATTTGATGGCCATGAAACTTGCAAACGGTATTGAGCTCATGTCACAACCTTAATGTAATAATACGTAGAAACAGGTAGGGGTGTTCAACTTCGGATATCCGAAAATTCGGATAGTCGAATTCACTACCCGAATCCGAATCCGAAATTCGGATATCCGAATATCCAAAAATAATAAAAATAAAATTTTAAATATTAAAAATTGTCACATTATATAATCAAAACTTACAATATTGAGTTCAAGTATCAAATATATAAAATATCTTTATTAATCGATATGCAATAACAATAATCCATTTATCTTGTGTATAATTAATAAAATTAGAAAAAAAATAAAAAAGCAGATTTTTCGGATATCGGATATCCGAATTATCTTAAAAACGCTATCCGAATCCGAAAAATCGGATATCTGAATTTACGGATATCTGAAATTTCGGATAATTTTGGAACGGAGTTTCGGATATTTGGATAACGGATTCGGATACGGATATTTTTGAACATTCCTAGAAACATGGTACAATAATTTTGGAGGTACGCGCATCTTACATTTTCTTTTCTCTTATTCCTTTTCCCTTTTTTTAGGTATATAATAATTTCTTCGTCCTAAAATAAATGTTTGCTATCAATGTTTCACGAAGTTTACGAAATTATATTGTCTGGTAGTGAAGATGACATGTTAACCATTGCTTTTTGCACAGACTTCACGTATCAATTTTGAGGGAAAAAAGGCATATTGAGATTCAAATAAGTTAATATGCTATTTTTGAAATTGAACACTTATCTTTGGATAAATAAAATGGAAATGTAGATGTTTATTGTGGGAGAGAGGACGTATAAGATAAGAAACAATTTGATTATATCCAAATCTTATAAAGCATAAATGCAAATATGCTATAAATCATTACGTACATCTAATGCACATCACGTAGGATTATCAAAATTTAATCGCTTATCAATGATTATAATAACTGGAAAAAAGAACAAGATTACGTGTATTAGAATCTTTTATTACTCCATTCCTCCGAGTAAAAGTGTCTACTTTAACTATGGATACATTTTTAAAAATCTTCACTAACTACACTTTTCTCTAATCAAATAACATTTTTATTATTAAAGTCCTTTTTAGTAGTTAAAAAGTAAAGTTGATACTTATTTTAGAATAGATTAAAATAATAATATGCATATTTGAAATGGAGCGTAGGGAGTAAAATCGTGGTATGCCGATACATGTTAACAAGGTACGCGTTTGTGGGTTATAATTAAGGGTATTTTAGATCTCATTTTTACTTCAGCCTAATACGTAAGCACATTTTCACCCTTCGTGTGCCATAATTGTTTAAGATTACTTGGAGTGTCCAGTATTAGATATTTGGGTTCTGCTAACGAAAATCGAAAACGTTAAGAGTTTTCGACAACACTTTGTTAACTTCTTATTTTATTGATACTTTTCCAATCATGATTAGATTGTGATGCATCTTCTAGTTTTCTAGTTATGTGTTTCTTTTTTCCTATCATAAATGTGTTCTATATTTAATCAATTGAGAAAATTACAAATATCGTCCTTATGGTTTGACCTGAATTGCACATTCAGTCCTTTAATTAATTTAATTAAATAGATGATTATTTCTTTTGAAACTTGTTACGTAAATAGTCCTTTACACTAACGATTGTTAAATCTCCGTTAAAAAGGACCATACATGTAAAAAAAAAATTAATTCTTTAAATTTTTTTGAGTAAAATATAAATAATAAAATCTAGCATATGTATCGATACATTATATGGTGCACATAACATTATTTTCATTTTACTCATTTTATTCATTATCAAATTTGATCATATTCTCCTATATAACTAGGGCTGTTGAAGAACCGAGTCAATTCATATATTCCGATGCTCAACTCGACTCGTTTAAAAAATAAGTATGTTCGAGTTCGACTCGAACTCGATTAACTTTTTAAAACCATATTCGAGTTCGGGCGCGGATAATAATTTAGTGTTCGAGCTCTAGCTCTATACTCGTTTAAGTTTATGACAATTTACAAAAAAAAAAAAAAAAATATTATTTGAGCTCAAAATGTTTGTTTAGAAGCTTAAGCTCGATAAAATCGTTTATAAGCTTAAACAAACTCATTAAAAAGTATACTAACTATTTTATGAAACTTGAAATAAAGTTTGTAAAAGACATTTACACTTAATTAAACTTAAAATGTGTAAGTTTAATTAGTTATCATCAAACACTAATAATAAGTATGTAATTAGATTCTTGATGTTAATATTTATAGTGTGTTCATCTCATCCTAACAAGCCGAGTCGAATTTATTGTTTTGAAGCTCGGTTCGTGAAATTAATCGAGCAGTCTTTTTATGTTCGAACTCGACTCGGGCTCGAATAGTATTATGCTCGAATTCGAGATAAACGAGTTTGAACTCGAGTAGCTCGTTAAGTGCTCGGTTCGTTAACACCCATATCTATAACATCAAATTTATATTCCACCACCATTTTTCCTACCGAAATATATATTTTTGACTTAATTAGTTCTCACTTTTCAACGTCATTTTACTTTAAAGCTAGTCATCGAAAAGGATACAAAAGAGAAGAGATGGTGGCCACTAAAGTCATTACGAGATAAGATGAATGGGTAATGGAGGGTCCTTGAGTGGTGAAAGACAAATGTGAAAGAGGAACAATTTGACAATGAATTTGCTAAGCGAAATGTGAAAGCTGAAAATGATGTTGTGCACCTAATAATGTATGTATACATATTTTAAATTTTATAACTTATTTATACTCAAAAATTATAAAATTTTAAAAGAATAAAAAAATCTACACACGTGGTCCTTTTTAACGGAGATTTAACAATCGTTAGTGTAAAGGACTATTTACGTAACAAGTTTCAAAAGAAAGGATCATCTATGTAATTAAAATAATTAAAGGACTGAATGTGCAATTCATGTCAAACCATAAGGATGGTTTTTGTAATTTTCTCTAATCAATTTTTCCATATTTATTTCAATGTTACATAACATTTTCAATTATTTTGTTTTTTTTTTTCTATCCTATTTCTATCTCTTATATATAAAAACTAGTGTTATATCCGTGCGATACACGAACGTAATAATTTATTTGATGAATTATGTTATTCATAAATAGGCAAAGAGGTGGAATAAATATTTGATGAAACAATACCTATTTTGTAAAATAAATTGGATTATATGAGAGTAAAAAGAATAGACGAATAGATTTATCATAATATGTATAAAAGTGTATTATTAATGTGTAAAGTAAATAAGAAAAATCAACTTTACTTTCAATACCCATAGATCCATAAATCTACTATACTTTTAGTTTAACCACACATAACCTAAATAGATGAATAATGTATTTGGTTAACGATAGTTTTCATCTGAAATGTCTTCATTATAAGAGAAACTAACTGCGATCAATCATATAGTCATGTAAATTAAGAATCATTATACTTAATAATATATCAATTAAAAAATGTTGAAAGAATTCGGTGACGCATTCTATCAAATAGTTGTGGTGCGTTTTCATCAACACCGTATTTTTTTTTTTATCACACATACCAAACAATCATATTGTCAAGATTTTGTTCCTAATAATTATCGTAGTAATCATATATCGATGTAGAAATTGAAATTGAAATTGAAATTCAAATTATTATTTTGAAAATACTTATTAATGGAATAATAAATCAATTATATTAAAGGAAAGTATTAAATAATAATCTTTGTTATATAGTTTCCTTAAATAATTCGTAGACAAACTTTGACCAAACACTCAGAATTAAGCAGGTGAAGACATGTAGGATATTAGTTGCATGAAAGGCTGCCACGTAAGCCTGGGCTCTCCTCTTTTTTAGTTATAAGAGGAGACTAAGTTTAGCGGTAAATACAATATTAATAAACTATATCATTTGACACGAAACACTTTGAATATCATGCATTAACTTAGTCATATTAGTCTATGTTAATTATTTTGCTTATTAAATTAACATGAGTCACAAATCACACCTTTTATATATGTTTTATTATCGAATTATAGTTCTTTGATAAATAATTAATACGTAAACAAATATTTACGATTGTGCCACGTTAGAAACGTATTTTGTTTTACGATCTTGAATTGTTATGTTAGAGCTTTTGGATCACCGGGCCGAGTAGTTATTGGGCCTTGGGGTTTTAAGCTTTAGCTAAGTATCGTAAAATAACCCGGACTCCCGAGTCCCGAGTCCCGGAGGCCGGATGTATTTTTTTTTCCTTATTATTATTTTTTTTGTCACTATTAAGATGTTTATTTTCTGAATTAATTAAAATCAATCGGCTTAATTGATTAATTGACTTTAATTTTAATTGATGACATTATCAACGATTTCCTATAGTATATATAAGATATGATCATTTTGTTTTCTTTATTGTTTTGGTTCTATATTACAACCTTTACGAAATTAATGGGAAATTAAAAAAAATGCCACATTTTTTTTTAACTATATATCGATTTGCCCCTGAAAAAAAAAATTGACGATATACCACCTGAATAAGCAAAAGCAAATTTGCTTTTGCGAGCCTGTGATTTGCTTTTGCGATCCGTTCACAATTGCGAGCCGTTGCCGAGTAAACCATGCCATAGCAAAAGCAAATATGCGATATACGGCTCGCAATTGTGAACGGATCGCAAAAGCAAATCACGGGCTGGCAAAAGCAAATTTGCTTTTGCTTATTCAGGTGGTATATCGTCAAATTTTTTTTTCGGGGGCAAATCGATATATAGTTAAAAAAAATGTGGCATTTTTTTTAATTTCCCCGAAATTAATAGGGCATTACAATCAAAATTTCATTATCTTACACCTAAAATAAGTACTTTTCATTATTTATTTTTATTGATAAACTTTCCTTTACGAACTAAAAATCCGTTTTAACTTTGCAAAATTTCATTAAAAAACAAAAGCTTCTTCCTCACAAAGAAAAGATTGACTTAGAAAAGGTTTACTATAAACTTCTCCGTGGACTCGGAACCTCTTTGTAAGCATTTTTTAACTTCTTCTCGATGGAAGTTTGATTTAAGTCAAAAAGATGCATTTTGCTAATAAAGAAAAGGGTTAATGGTGCAGATCGGGTACGAACTTTTCACTTTGTGCCGAGTTAGGGTATGAACCCAACTTATTACTAAGGTCGGGAACAAACTTTCAAATTATTTTTCGAGGTAGGGAATATGACCGGAACAACCGGTAAACTTCAATTTTTAGCCGGTTTTTGATTTATTTAAATTCCACGTTGACGGTTTTAATATATTACAATGCCACGTTGTTAATTAACACGACACCTCATTAAATCTAATTTATCATATATTTATTAAATGAATTGTGATATATATGGATGTTATTTTCCAATTAGGTCATTTACGCAGACCCATTTTCATCTCCTCATCTCATCAGCTCGGCATCAGCAACATCCAAATGCACGATTAAGCTCTGTTTCTCTGCTGCAATCTTAAAGGTAATCGTCTCTACAATAGAAAATTGATTGATAGTTGTTAATTTCGTTAAACCTGCAAAATCCCAATATTTTGGAACCCTAAATTTTCCAATTTTGTTTAACCTGCAGAATGACGAATAAATTGAAGGTTACTTTCTATCACGAAGGTATTTTTCGGCATTCGAGAGATTCGTTGACGTATGAAGATGGTGAACACGACGTCATACATAATGCAGACTTTTCCAACGTATCATACACCAAAGTCGTTAAACATTTAGCAAGGTGCGTTAGATTACCTATTCAAAGCTTGTATTACTGTGTTCATGGTGAGCCGTTGCATGAGGGTTTGAGAGAGTTATCAACTGATGGTCACATGGTGGATTTAATGCACGTGGGTAATTCAAATGGGTGTAAATTAAGGCTTTATGTAGAACATCATGGGTATGATGTAATGGCTTGGTTAAGAAATGATATTGTACACGATGAGAGTGAGGATGATACTGATGTAGAAGTAGAGGACGATTTTAAGCCTTATGTTGATTTACATAATGAGGGTGAGGATGAGGTAAACATTGATAAGAGAAATATAGAGGACCCCTTCTTAACAAAGTTGTGCAGTGGTACATTTATTAGTAACTTTGATGAAAATGTGATATATGATCCATTTGACCCACATAGCACTGGTGAGAAAAAGAGTGGTTATGAGGTCCAAGAAGAAGAAATTGATGAGCAATATAAGGTGAAGCCTGGTATATATTATCCTATTCATAACCCTAGACAACATTGGAAGGATCAAGAACCCATTTTAGGAATGAGGTTTGAGGATAACATTCAAGTGAAACAAATGATGATTAATTATGGGGTTGCTAATGGCTATCAACTGTGGTATAGTGAAAATGATTACAGAAGATTGCTCATAATGTGTGGCAGAGATGTAGAAGCAGGGAGATGTGCTAGTCATGGGAGAAAAAGAAAGAGAGCAGAAAAATTAGCTGCTGAGTTGAAGGCAGCAGAAATGGGAGAGTGTAGTGTAGATGGTGCTAAAGGACAAGCAACACCAACCAAGAAGGGTAGACAAGCAACACCAACCAAGAAGGGTAGACAAGCAACACCAACCAAGAAGGGTACACCTAAGAAAGGGAAGAAAAAGGTGACACCCAAAAAAGTGAAACCAACTCTTGCTAGAAGGAAGTATAAGATGTATTGTCCATTTAGACTGTGGGCCAGCTGGATGTCAACTGAGAGGTCATTTCAGATTAAATCACTTATTCCAACACACAGTTGTGTTAGGAATTTTGATTTGAATCCACTTGTGAGCTTTAAATGGATAGCTAAACATTATGCAAATGACATAGTTGAACACCCTAAGATGACATACAGAGAGATGAAGACAGATATAAAGAAGAAGTTTCTGATTAATGTGAGCATAGGGCAGTGCAAGAGAGCTAAGCAAAGGGCTCTCTTTGATCATGAGGGTGGGTTAAAGGAACACTATGCCAGACTTTGGGATTACAAGGATGCTATCCTTGCAAGTAATCCAGGATCCAATGTGAAATTAGAAGTGGATGAGAAAGGTCAGGGAGAAGCATATTTCAGGAGGATGTATATATGTTTCAAGGGTATGAAGGATGGATGGAATGGGAACTGTAGAAGGGTCATAGGTTTAGATGGTTGTTTTCTGAAATCTACAGTGAAGGGTGAGCTTTTGACAGCCATGGGCAGGGATGCAAATAATCAGATGTATCCCATAGCATGGGCTGTGGTTAATGTGGAGAACAAAGATAACTGGTGTTGGTTTTTGGCTGCCCTTTCTGAAGACCTTAACCTGTACAATGGTGCTTACACATCAATCATTTCGGATGGTCACAAGGTATGTTACCCTATTATTTATTTATTTTCTTTATCATACACCTTAAACTGAACACAGACACCTTTATCATACACCTTAAACCTGTACAATGGTGCTTACACATCAATCATTTTGCATTGGTTAATGGTTACATGTTTCTGTTATAGGGTCTAATTGAAGCAGTGGGTACTTGGTTACCTTTGGCTGAACACAGACAGTGCACAAGGCACATTTATGCAAACTTCAAAAGAAAGTGGTCAGGTGTACAATTCAGGAGTTTGTTCTGGTCTGCAGCTTCCTCAGTTGTCCAGTCAAGATTTGAAGGTATAATGGAACAACTAAAGACATTGGATGAGGCTGCATACAATTGGTTGATTGAGAAGAACCCAAACAGTTGGTGTAGGGCCTTCTTCCAGATGGATAGAGCCTGTGCAGCTTATGAGAATGGAATTTCTGAGAGCTATCACAAGGCAATATTGGATGCTAGGCACAAACCAATAATCACTATGTTGGAAGACATACGTATATATCTAATGCAGAGGTTGTATGACATGAGTCAAAAAGCAAGAGCTTTGCAAGATGAAGTATGTCCTTCAGTCAGAAAGTATTTAGAGTTGCAGAAGGTGGTTCAAAGGTATGATTTACTTGCATAACTACTTTATATATCTAATGATGTTATATTATGTATCCTAAAGGAACACATATGATTCAGGGATTGGATAGTGTATGCTAGTGCTTTCCAGGAGTTTGAGGTAAGGAGTGCATGTGATTCCTTCTGTGTGAACTTGGACAACAGGACTTGTAGTTGTAAGTTGTGGGATCTATCTGGTATCCCTTGTACACATGCTGTTGCAGCATATGTGTACTGTAAAAGGGAACCAGAAGAAGGTGTCAATCCATGGTATACAAAGGGGTGTTGGCAGAATACTTATGCATATAGTATTAAGCCAGTACCTGGAACATCAATGTGGGGACATAGTAAAGAGATCACAATAGTACCCCCTTTGGTTAGAAGGATGCCAGGAAGGCCTAAAAAGAAAAGAATTCGACACCCAACTGAAAATGATCATCAGGTGAGTAGAGTGGGAAGAGTTATGACTTGTAGTAATTGTCAGGAAAAAGGTCATAATAAAGCTACTTGTAAAAATGCCAAGAGAGATCCACCACCAAAGGTACCTAGAGGTGGAGGCAGGGGAGGTAGAGGAAGTGTGGCACAGAATGCAAGTGGTGTAAAAGAACCAAGTGGTGTTGAAAATCTGGTAGAGGTATAACAATGTCATAGCTTTATATCATTAGCTCATAGGCTTAATATTATTACCCTAATTATTATTGTGATCAATTTGTAATTCATAGGTACCCATTGAGACTGAAACTGCAAGTGGTGTGGAGCATGAAAGTGGTGTAGAAGAAACTGCAGGTGGTGGTTCAAAGGTATGGTTTACTTGCATAACAATGTCATAGCTTTATATCATTAGCTCATAGGCTTCCATATAATAATTATTAATAACACCAATTTGTAATTCATAGCTACCTGTTGAGACTGAAACTGCAAGTGGTGTGGAGCATGAAAGTGGTGTTGACACTGGTACATTTGATGACATTGCACCTCCATTGAATCAACCAGGTACACAGGAAAGCCATGTGAAATCCAGTGAAGCAGCAGAAGCAATGTTCAGAGAGCTTTGCAACAAACCAAAGAGGAGAAAGTCAGAGAGGATTGCTTCTATATCTTTCAAGTTTAAGGCAGACAAGTTTGGGACTGGATTGAGCCTTGAAAGACCACTTGTGTTGAGAGATGATGATGCAGCTTAGTTAGGTGATTTGCAACTTTTTTGTGTAGAAGCCCTTTATTTTGTATCGCTTAAGGGTCTACTATGGTGATCGTAGTATGGTGATCTTAGCAGTAACTCATCTCACCATATATGGTGATCAAACAATTAGTATGTATGTAACCCTATTTGGATGCTGTTTGGATGCTGTCAAAAATATGTATGTAAAGGTCTTGCTACTTGGTATTGGGTCAATGCACAGTTGGTGTAGCATTTCCATATTTTGGACGGATCAATATAGTTGTTTATTAACCCTTTATTGAGGTGTGCATATTTTGAGTTGCTCAATGGTTTTTATGTCAACATGAATATAATAGTCAAAAGTTGTAGCACTAGCTTTCCATTACCACAAAATCACAATGTATGTCAACATGAATATAATAGTCAAAAGTTGCAGCACTAGCTTTTCATTACCACAAAATCACAATTTACATTGTGCACTAAACTGCAACTACCAAATTACCAACTAATGAAAACTACACTGCTGCTACTACATTTACTTGCTGCAAACCCCTACTGCAACTACTACAACTTCATACACAAGGTCATACCTATTATATCAAAAGATGTGTGTCCAAACCCTTAAAACAACAACACATACACAAGGACAATAGCAAGACAGATAGACAACTTCATGAAGACTTTTAGCTTCTTCTTGGTCGTCATAACTTCAGCTTGCAGCAACCCAATACTTTCTTCCATTTCAGACCGGTAGAATGCAAAATCGTCTTCCAATTTGCTGTATTTTTCTCTGCAACTCATCATCTCATAGTACGATTCTCTTTGGTCTCGATCCAAGCTTTGATTTAGCTCATATAGGTTAGCTTTGTACCACTCACTTTTCAGTTCATCATCTACCCAATACCATGCTTTGCATCTCTTCCATGGAATCTGATTCGAAAATATGGAAAGAAAATAAATAAGGTAACAACAACAACAAACGAATTGGGTTCCATAAAGGTGTATTACCAGCGAATCGGGGCAAGTCAAGAATCGCCTACAAGGATTGGTAATCGTCCATGAAGTACGCTGTTTCAATGGTTGCGGGGGATCGCATTTGCACATCCGTGGGATTTTGAAGTTGATTGATCTGGCGCTCGATACCTCAGACATCGTCCAATTTGGAGTTGCTCACTTTGGGAGTTAACGATCTGGAAATTAGGGTTGAAGTGAGGACGAGACGGGCGTTAAGAGTTCATATATATTATTATAATTATGACGTGGACGATGACACGTGGATTTTTTTGATGACATGGATGCCACGTCAGCTTTTTATAAGTGAAACCGGTAAAAATATGTCATATTCCCTACCTCGAAAAATAATTTGAAAGTTTGTTCCCGACCTTAGTAATAAGTTGGGTTCATACCCTAACTCGGCACAAAGTGAAAAGTTCATACCCGATCTGCACCATTAACCCTAAAGAAAAAAAGAGAAGGTAAACTGACTTGTGGTGTACGTTTCTTTTTAGCATAGTTATTCTACATGAAAAGAATGTGAAAGAATTGGAGGGAAAACTTTAGGTATTATTATGAAAATTAATACGAGTATGTAATATGTTAGGTTGAAAGTTTTTTGGTCAGACTCGGTTTGGGTTTAGAAGTCGAACTGTTGACCTTGAAAAAAAATAAAGTTTTGAATTAAAAAAAAATTCAACCCTCTGGCTCAAAATCAATCCGTCAACTTTAACATATTTATTTCAAAACCAACTAACAACCCGAAAGTAACTTGATAACCCCTTAACTTTGACACGTTTTTACCGTTAATTAACACCCATGCCGTTTACTTAACCCCTCTATGTGAGGTTGGCCACTTTCAACCCAATTTAACTCATTAGTAAAAATAAACCGGCTTATCTAGTTTCATATAATATTTCAAATTATTATAATTAAGGTGACAATTCTTGACACGACCCAAAACATGATTCAAAACTGACTCAACGATAAACGGGATAGGGTTGAGATTTCCAACCCGTCAACCTTATACGCTGAAACCTATTAACACGTTCAATTATTCTAGTTACGTTACAGTTCAAGTTAGAGGGCCGACCTGCAAAAAAGTTAAGGTTCTACTTATTAAAAAGTTCCAACAGACCAAACCCAAAATCAATCCGTCAAATTTGACCAGTCTATTTAGAAACCAACCGCCATCCCGTATTCAACTTGTGAGCTCGAAATCAACTCCCGAAGCTAGCTATCAACCCATTTGACTCATTTAATTGACCGGATTAAGTGAGTCATATACAGGTTGGATACTTTCGACCGGCTACTCATTTATCAAATTAGTTTGAAATCAAGTTGAAGATTAATTTTCACCCATCAACCAAAATCTGCTAACCCGACTCGATCAATATTTGCACCCCTAATTGTAATAACCTAAGTTATACAGTAAAACTAAGTTACGAACTTTTAAAATATCATTATTAAATTAGACAATGAAATAGATGACTATTACCAAGAAATCACAAAACTATTGCTTTGAGTGTGTGTATTGCATTAAAAGTTGTAGGACTTTTAGTAGCAAGATAACTTTTTTTCTTTTTTCCGACAGCAAAGAAAAGAGCTTATAGATGGTGTTTGGAGGAGCTTATTTGTTGAGCTTATTGCTTATTGCCTTTAAGCAAATAAGCTAGCCAATTCAAGTTTATTTTGTAGCCTCTCACAAATAGCTAATAAGTAACATAAATGACCTTATCCAAACACTACTAAATGAGGTTATTAAGCAAATAAGCAATCAAAATAAGCCGCCAAACACCCTCATCACCCCAAAAAAAAACAGATACGAAATCTAAGCAGGAGCTAGAAAAGCCAACTCGAAAATACATACAAAAGAGAAACCACAAAACAAAACCACCAGTAATCAAATAAAATCCAACCTTCTTGGGTCAGAAATGTAACGCTCCCAACATGGTAATTAGATACAAACACAGATTCTATTCTACAGTCTTTTGAGGAACCGATTTTCTGCACGTCTGGTCTTCACGATTCATATTATGATTATTATTAGGACTAGATGTGGCAAAACTAGCAGTGGTTAGGGTAACGGGTTATATAAGCAATATCAACACAGATATTTTCGACACACATCACTTTTTTGTTGTCCAACTTGATTTACCCATAATAATCAATTTAAAGATTTGTATGCTTGAAAATAAACAGCCGGTTAATTTTCACCCATACAACCTGTTAAAGATCATGTTATAGACCCAAATCAACCGCACTACACTGTCTTGACACCTATACCTCCAATCCGATCATATTCAATATGTGATTGGGGATTTACCATCACCAAAAGAACAAGCAGATGCCTCTTGCTTGGATGAGTTTAAAGTTTTCAAGAACCGGGTCTGGATATTACACACTTTCGCCACCAACGGTCATAAAAACAGCAATATTGTCAAGGATAAGTAGAGACACAGACATAGTTATGACTACAAGCATTCCTAAATAACCACATAAACTGAACCTTAATACAAATGCCCATAGCGAGTGTTCTTCTACAGCCACCATGTTCAGAATTCAATCTCTTGCAAGTATCCTGTAACCAAAAATTATCAAGATATGTTAGCATTAATGAAGACATTTCTATGGTGTAGGGTCATACGACGCATCACAAGACTTTTAAGTTTTGGGCACACCAATTTTAAGGTAATTAGCAATAACAAGTTTTTGTAAAGGTTACTATCAAGTATGGAATGATTTTCCTTAAAAAGGTAATTAACAGCAAACATTGCAGACAAAAAAGAGAGGACATAATGTGTTCATATATAATGTGTACGAATCTCACATATGCATGTAGGGTTCTGTATAATGAGTTCATATGATACATCTAGTATGTAAACAGTGTTCATCTAAAGTAAAAACTAAATCCACCTAACTACAAGTACTCTTATGGAAGTTCAGTTAATGGCTTAATGTGCTTTAAACAACTCTATGGAGAATGTAAGTGTGAAACTTATTTGTAACGTTACAAGTCAGGGACAATAAAATGTCTCTAACGACAAAAAATATTCAATTATATTAGAGAGATTATGCAATGTGTATGGGTGTGCAACAACCCAAAACTGGACTGGAACCAAACATTGGAAACAAGAATTGGCTTATATACTGATTTAAATATTTAATGTTCAAAACCGGTTTGGTCCAAGCCGGAATTCAAACTTCTGAAATAGTTTTTGAAGCCAAAATTCTTGTGTCAGTACGGCGTCATTTTAAACTAAAAGAAACTAATCCAGTTTTGCACTGGATTGAACAAAACATAACCAGCTTGCAGTTTCTGTTGGTTTGCCAGGTTCGACAATTCACATTTGCACACCCCTAGATCTGTGTGGTTCCTATTCATATTCGAGGAATCGAGTGCAGTGTTTGAATAACTTCGTCACACAACCCTACATGCGTTGGTATTGATTATTTTGTATTTACTTTGCTATATGTTCACATCAAAATGTAAACTTTAAGTTGTGTTCTGACGCACAAAGACAAATGTATTAGTACTTGAACATTGCAAAGATGTCAGAAAAATCAGAACGATAAAACAGTAAATGGATATAATCAGCACACATCACCAGTTTACATCGATAAGATCTTCAAAATCCAGTTAAAAGACGCCTTTTCAATTTGCACATTAATATGAATTTTAAAATGAATACGTGCTTATCAATGAACAGAAATGAGATGATTAGAGGTAGCAATTTGAACTCATTAACATACGAATGGGTCGATTCGGTTATATTATATCTCTAATCCGTCAAATGGGTAAAACCAAATAAAAATTGTGGCGTGAAGTAAAATGGGTCAAACGGTACAAACTGCTTGAAAAGCATCCATAAAAGCATATACCTCCTGAATAATTCTAAATTTTAAACATTATACTATTAGTGTAAAAAAGTTACCTTTGCAGACATCAAATATAGAATTTTTATACCTTTGGACTAGAAACTGTATCATATCAACTAGCCCAACCCATTTCAAGCAGTACCATAAACGATATGTTTTGACCCATTACCCAGCCTGCCCATTTTGCCACCTCTAGACTTTAGCAGAGACAGAAAAATGTCAGGAAAAAGCTGTAAATACAGGCAGTAGCTATGTATCTTAAAGTGACACAACATTATAAACATAAAGATATAAACAATCAAAAAAGTAAAATCATGATCATGAAAACATACTCGGTTTAGCTGGTACCTGCTTAAGCATCTTCCTGTGGTTCTTGTTGTTGCTGTTGTGGCCACATAGGCTGAGCCATGTATGGACGAGGCTGCTGCCCATAAAGAGCTTGAGGATCCACAGGCTTACCCATGTACATCCCAGAAGCACCAACTTGTGGCGGAGGCATATAGTAATACGGAAGACCCTCAGTTGGAGCTCCAACAGGAAGAGGCCCACCTCTTGGCATAGTAGAAGCAATTACTTCATCTTTCAAATCCTCTCGCGGTACTATATCAACTAAGAAGTCAAAAATATCAGTCCTCGTGATTGCAGCAGCGATGTCGTTTTTCTGAAGGGTCCTCCTTTTGTTCTCTTCAGTGTGATTCCAAGACCTTAAAGTCAACTCTAGGATGAACATTTCACATGCACGAGCAAAAATGACTGGTGCTTCAGCTGATATCATCCTCACATCTTCATCTGCTTTCATGATTTTTTTGATCCTAGCCAATGGTAGACTATGGTTCTTGAAATCAGTGGTTTGCTCGATTTCTTGGTATTGGTTTGCCCAGAAATTTTGGAGCTGTTGATGTAATTGCTGTTGTTGTTGCTGATGGATGTGCTGATAAGCAAGCTGTTGTTGTGCAAGTTGAGCTGGGGGTGATTGAAGACCAGATGTTTGTGGAGGTACTGATCCTCCAACTGATGCAGGGGGTACGATACCCATCATTTGATTTGGTGGATAGGGTGCCATACTATAAGGCATCTGAGCAGAGCTCCCAACAGCTCCCATACCTTGGGGCTGTCCATGCCCTTGCTGATCCATCTTCACAACTATGTTCACACCTTCATAATACACGATAGAGAAATTAAATTAGATCGCAGAGAACAGAAAATATGGGCAATTAGAAGCATTGAGTTATATGTATACAAATGTACTTCATGGGGGGAATAGAAGAAACAAAAAAGATTTGGACTTTGAGATTTCAGCAGCAAGGAAGAACATTTAAACTAGGTTATACATTATGATCAGTGCAGAAACTGTCTAGCAAGAACCAGGGAATCATACACAAATAAAGGGAGATAATTTACACACACAAAAAGAGGGGGGGGGGGGGGGGGGGGGGGGGGGGTGGAGGGGGTCAATTTCAAGCTCTTCTAACCAATAGCGTTAACTAAGTGTTATGTGATAATGCCGATAAATGTAATATATTATTTCTATATAAAAAAATAATATACCAGTCAGACATAATAAAACTTTTTCCTTCACTGAATATCCAATGCATACGCTAATAATCAGCAACCACATGTAGTGCATCCTCTCCCTTGGGCTTACCCATTCATGGGCTTCAAGGTTTAGATGAAACTGGCAACATAGTGGATGAACATAGCTCCTCATTTGTTGCATTATAAAAGCATAGAAATAATTAGTTAATACGTTGAAAGCTTTTGAAAAATGAAAAAACTTTGTGTCGATTGTTGGTAAAATGACATAAAATAAAATTTAAAAACTTTATAATTATCAAAAGCGCTTGCTTTCATATTATTATATCCTTGCAGCATTAGTAGCATATAAAATTAGGAATAATAGAAGCAAGCAAGTGCCTTCACTAATAACCAAAAATCAAGAAACCTAATCAACCATCAAGATCTAACCAAACCAAGCAAACAAAATGACAACACATGCATTAAGCTCATTCATTACTTTTGAATCATTTACCTCAAATCAAGTCCTTAACTTCTTCAAAACCAAGTCCAACAAAAATTACAATGGCTATAATCAAGCTTTTTATCAGGCTATTAGCATCCACAATTACTTAAAAATGGGTCTTTTAATCATCTAAAACCTACAACTTGTTACAATTACGTGCCTAATATTGATAGAGAGATAAACTTATAACGCGCATTAAACATCAAAAGCAATTCGATATATTTCCTTCAGTAAACAAAACAGACATTCAATAGGAAAACATAAATTCTAATTTAGATAGAAAGTAACAAACACAAATTCCCCAGCTTCCAAACAAATACTAAAACTTATTTAAACATATAAAAGAAAATAATAATAATTTTGATAAGAAAAACACAAATTTAATCAAAATTAGGGCACATACACATACAAAATTGAATTACAATTACATACCTCGTAAACTGTTTACTAACTTCAAGCTACTGCGATCAAACGCAAGAAAGCTAATCAAGCGAAATACAATATCTGAAATTGGAAGCAGATCGAGTAAAAATTAAAGAAATTTAAGCTGTATAATAATCGTCGTGTAACATATAGATATAGAGATCGAACCTGTAGTTTGATTTAGCAGTGCTAGGGTTTGGGAGTGAGACAGGTAATGAAGTTGATCGAAAAAAAAGGGAAGTGATAATAACGACGCAAATACCTAATGTGGTCTGTGACGATATTTATATGGTGCGAATAAAGACGTATAGCAGCATATTATAAAAATGGGAAATATATTAATAAACTATAGTTATGGATGTCGTGTTACTTAGCGTATTCTTTATGTTTGATTGTTACTCATGAGAAAAATTCAATTGAGAACGTTAAAAATGGGAAATATATATGTTGCGTTTAGGATGTAGGGTTGAAGGTTTGGGGTTTTGAGGCGAAACCTCAAACCCCACCTCTAAACCCTAAACACAACACTTTAACACATGTGTTATTAAATGTGAAACCCACCAAAAAATATGGAAAAAAAAACTCGTCGAAAGTATGCCTTGAGGGACGGCAAATCGAAGAGGAGAAGACGCTGAATTTTATGGTGCAATTTTCATAATTTTTCGATTTGTCGTTTGTGAGATAATTGATGTTGGGGGTAAATGAGTTTTGTACATTGGTTCCTAATTCTCACACAAATTCCTAATCTCATTTGAACCCCACCCTATTCAATTATACATTTATTAATTAATTCTGTTTTTCTATTAATGTATATACTCCAGGATATACTTGATTATTCAATAATATGCAATGCGAAAGTTGATTATTACTAGAAAGAATTATGAAGTCTTTAGATAAAAGGATACGAAATAGATACTCATAATGAAGATTTAAAACAGTTGAAGGAAAGTTGTATTCAAAAAATATTTAAAAAATTTGATGAATCAAAATGAAGTGAGGACACCTGTAGAAGATAAAGCAGTAGAAGCTCTATCATTTAGTCTTGGACTTGGATTTTCACAAGAGTCAAACGGACTTGAAAATGCTAAACAAAAAGAAGAGGAGTTTTGGAAAAATTTGGATACAAAAAGTTTAGATGAGATTAAAAGAATAGCCGTTCAAAAAAACTTGATGAGGTAACATAAAGAATCCCAAGTTTTGATAGATAAAATTCAAGTTGCAAGTTTGAATGTTGGAGTGGCGAATGAAAAATATGAAGAACATATGATTCTTACATATTTCCCTTCCCAGATTTTTGAATCCCAGTAAGTTTACTTTATATTTAATGTATTTATATAATATAATTTAATAATTTTAATTAATAAATTATTTTTATATATTACCTGCAGTGAAATTTTATTTGAAGAAAAGGATAAGTTTTGTGTATCAAAATCTGAACCGGATTCTTTGTATAATGCAAAAGGAGTAAATAAACTACTTGTAGATTCATGGAGTTCAGTTATAAACTTTGAAGAAAAACAAAAAAATGAAGATAAATATGTCAAGATATTTCTTCAGCACCAAAATATGGGTGTATTTTAAATAATTTAATTTTAAATTTATTTTTTATATTAGAGCTAACTTTTTTCTTTTACTTTTTTGTATAGGATAATTTTGAGAAAAACAAATTTAAAAGATTCGAGAATCAGTTATGCCTATTTCTTGATGCTATATTTGAAGATATCGGACCTGACATATACTATTGTGGATTGCAAAATGTTGACACGGTAAACAGTAATATATGTTCCAACATATTTAATAAAAATGTTTTATTTATAAATTATTATTAATAATATTATTTTTTTAGGTTTTTTTCCCGGTTATGACTGATGATATCTCATTTCTTTTATTCTTTGATTTGAGAAAACCGTCGTATGAAATTATTCTTTCAAATGAAGATGAAGAATTTCACTTGAAGAATGTTTTTCAAAAATAATAAAATTTTGTAAGTAACTTAAATTTCTTATTTACATATCATATATATTTTTTTATATCTATCATTAATATTTTAAAATTTCAGCATGGTATATTCATTGGATTTTTGCTTGAAGTTCAATACACGAATGGTAGTAAAGTGGAGGAAACAAAATACTTGGTTATCAAAAATGTTATTCAATGGCAAGGAGACGGTGAAATCTTAAGGGAACAAGGAATCAAGTTAATGACTTATATGCAGGATGTGGTCGAGAATTAAAACAACATATCGAAGATTTACAAGACTTCAACTATTAAAGATAAATGTAAAAAATATTTAGTGAAAATAATACTTTCTGATGTTAACATTCTAAAAATGAATCTTATTCGGTTATTGGAATGTATGAACAAAATGTAAAATATGCTAGTTTGTTAATAGTAAGTGGAGCAGGTCTGAAATTTTTATTTTTCTTAACACATTTTATATGTTATAGCTTTGATTGATTACCACAATGTTGAAGGCTGACACATTAAAGTTTTTCACCATATTTAGGATGTTGATTCCTAAACCTGTTGCCATGGATCTTTTTGTTAATGTGGTTTGTTTTGTTAGTTCAGATGTTAACGTGGTTCATTATTATGCTGCTAGTTGTATTGAAAAGCTTTTGGTTGTCGGGGAAAATGGTGTGCAAGCGAGATATACATCATTGGAGATTGGCCCAATTCTGTAATTATTGATGACAAACCTTTTTGGTGCTTTGGAGTAACCTTAGTCTGAAAAGAATCAATATGTTATTAGGTGCATTATGCGTGTTTTTCAGATATTAACATTCTAAAACTGAATCTTATTCATAATTTACTCTTACAATGGCACTGCCACCAAAAAGTCACCCTTCAATATTTTATATGAGGGTTAGTGTCTAGGAATGTACCAAACTTTGACCAAATATTTATTGTGTGTACCAAAGTTACATTTGCTAATTTTAATGCATCCAACTTTCAAAAATGGTGTTTTGATGTACTTTGATGATGTGGCGATGACTTGTCGCTCTCTCCTTACGCCACGTGGCACGCTATGTGCTCGCCACGTCATCAAAGTACATCAAAACGCCATTTTTGAAAGTTGGATGCATTAAAATTAGTAAATGTAAGTTGGGTACACACAATAGACATTTGGTCAAAGTTTGGTACATTCCCAGATACTAATCCCTTTTATATGCTACTTTCATGACCTTAAAGCTGGCAGGCATCACACTTGGCCAAATTGTAAAAATTATCAGTAGTATTTTTATAACCTTGGAGACAAAGAGTTTGTTGTAAGAAGTTTTTCACAATATATGGCTTCGGTGGAACTTTTATTAGATAGCCTAACGCAGTAGGCACGAAGTCTCTCACAAAACACCTGCCGTCAGGCATGCATGATTCAGAATTGAAAAGGACTAAAACATGAATTCCTTTTTTTGACATTATTCAAATTGGAAGTGAGGTTCGATAAGCAAAGTTATACCCAAAAAGAGTTAATAAGAATTCAACAAGAACGAAGAACCCTGTTCTGAACACTTAGTTAACGATATAAAAACATGGTGCCAAAAAGTTTATAACTATTGTCCACACATGTATCTTCCAAAAAAAATGTTAAGAAAATACACAGTGATATAACATATATAACAAAAACAGAATTACAAAGTTGTTGATAATTTTTAACTAGTAACTTTAAAACCTATTAGTCATATTTTCTTTTGTTATCAACCAAAGAGACTTCTTCAATCCTTCTGGTAGAGCAGAATAAGAAATAGCTTCTTCAACTACCTGTTCCTTTAGAATGTTTAATTATGAAAGTAGAATTACTGATGAATACAAACATCTAAATTTATTCAATTGTTTCTTTTGTTGAACCTTTTCTTCATGCAAACCGCACTTCCAGCTTTTAATATGTTCTCCATGATATGTCTCCATATGCCGCATTAAAAATATTCCAGAATCAACAAAATTTTGACTGCGTCTCCAAGGCAATTCAAATCTTCTCGGCGTTGTTTTCATCAAGATTTCATGAATTGGATGTTCAATCTCATACAGGTAATCACTAAACAACTCTTGCTAAAAAAAAAAAAAAAATTTCAACAGCATTACAACATGATAAATTATATAACAAAAATTATAAGTAAAATACTTACAATTATTGTAGGTAATTTGCCATATTTCTCTTCAATCGATTTTTCATCTTTGATGTTATCAATTATGTTGCATGAACCATTTTCCAAATTAAAGCATATCAGAAAGTAATGTCCAAATTTAAGTATCGGGAAGAAAACCTGCAATTATAAAACATGTTCTTAACAACACTTTTTAACAGAAATTATAAAATAAATAATTAATTCTGCTTAAAACTTACCAACTTAACATGCTCTAAATTTGATAATGATGTAACCTCATTACATCCATAAAATTTTTTTTCCTTGAATTCTTCAAAACGATCATCAATGCATCTGTTGTCATCTTCAATACTAGGAGACTGAATCCACAAATAAAAGTAAACTAAATAAGACTTAAAAAAAAAAAAAAAAAAGGTTAACAAAACATTTTATAATTTCTGTGAAAGAAATAAAAACTAGCAACAAAACTTGTTTGAAAAAATAATCTTTCTTGAGATGACGGATTTCTGAATCTTTCTTCATGGTTTAATAGAATTGCCCATATGTCAATAATTGAGGAGATTATGTTCACACCAGGATACATAGACTCAAACTCAAATCGAAATGCCTCATATTCTTCATGAATCATAAAAATAATATCCCTGCATAGATAATGTAAATATCAATTTGACTAGTTACGAAAAATAAAATAAAAGAAAATTATCTAGTTGTTAATAAAACATACCTTTTGTATCTATTCATGCTGGATAATGAACCAATAACATTCTCCTCTATACTCTCAGCATCATAAGCGTACTCGTTAAGATCAACTGGTGTAATGAATTTTGTTTGCTTTGAAAATTCCATATTATAACTTAAACTCATCCATCTATTTATGCAATTTGATATCTTATAATGAGGAATGATTGAGAAATTCCTTCTTTCATTGTTGATTGAAAGTTTTTGCTCTTCACTATGACTTGTATGTTGAGCATTCTTAAAAATATCTTCTTCAATATTGCAAAATTCCAAAGAGTCTCCAACTTCATTTTTTTTCTAGAAAACCGGTTTGTTGAAGAAGTTTAGCTCCATGAAGTTGGGTTTCTGAAGCTGATCGGATATTGAAAACAGATCCTTCATTATTTGATTTCCCTTCCATAAGTTTGTCAACATCTTGATCCTTTTCATTTAAGCGTTTATGTAACACCCGCATCTGTGACTTGAGGGTAATCTGGTAAATTCCCTTACTTAAATGTTACTAGTTGCTATATTTAATTATTGTGCATTTTATATGATTTGAACTATAACTTAGATAAGTAAGTTAATTGGCGAATTGTGAATAGTGAAATATTAATTGTTTTAAATAGTTGTAGCTTACGGTAAAATAAAATAGTTTTTCTCGCAAATGGTTTTTAGGTTCCAGACAATAGATTGAAAGGGGACTAGTTTTAAGTGAATACGGAGTCGGTTACATTTTAGGCCGACATGTTTATAACTTTCCAAAAGAGGAAAGTTCTCCATACTTCAAAACCCTTGAAGAACTTAACCTAGAACCTAAACTATAAATCCAAACTTGAAGCTGTGATTTGATCTTGTTTATTCATACAACTCAACATCATCATCATCATCTTAGTGATTGTAAGTTGTTAATTGATTTAACTTAGCATGATTATGAAATTTAGATTCTTGAAATTGATAGAATTGTTGATTTATATGTAATTAAAGATGATACATGATGCTACATGTTGTTAATAGATGTAGTTGATGTGTTAAAGTGATACTGTAACTGAGTTTGGGTTTTGGATATATGATTTTCGGAGCTGGGTTTTTGGTTCAGGCGATGGGCGCTGGAAGAAGGGTAGTACCCGGCGGGTACTATCCTTACCCGGCGGGTAAGTGGGCCAAACCGGTAAGCCGACGGGTAAAAATGCTATCCGGCGGCTAGAATAGCCTTTAAAACTAAACTTGGTTCTATTACCCCAAAAAGTAATTTACCCGGCGGTTTGGATCGGTACCCGGCGGGTTGATTGGGTTACCCGGCGGGTAACGGGTATACCCGGCGGGTATTTGGTGGTTTTCAGGATTTTGATTTGTTTTAACCACTGATGATTATGTTGATTTTGATATTGTAAAATGAATACAATAAGTACAGTTGAATGTTGTAATGTGATGAATCGATAGTATGTGATTTCGTAAATTAATTAAAGCGAGAATTGAATTCAGCTACTAACTAAATTGCTTTGTGGTGTTTACAGATACACCGAAGACTCAGTGAGTTAGTCATGATGAATCGATAGTATGTGATTTCGTAAATTAATTAAAGCGAGAATTGAATTCAGCTACTAACTAAATTGCTTTGTGGTGTTTACAGATACACCGAAGACTCAGTGAGTTAGTCAGCTGAGTAAGTGAAGTGAAGTTAACAGGTGAATTGACTTGGAACTTCAGTGTGATTTGGTTGTGACATATTAGTTACAACGATATAATTATAATGATTGTTGATTTTATTGTTGAGATATATATATATATATATATAACTGTGATGTGTTGCCTATGTGCATTCTGGTGATTCGGGGGTCAACAATTGTTGGACTGATTGCTACAGGTTAGTCAATGTGAGATTTATAATCATGTGTTGAGAATGGAACACATATTGATTAAAGGTAGCAATCAGTTATCGGTAAAATCACTGTATTGACCTGCAGTGATTGTAAGTGTTGCTTGGTGGGCCATCCGCGGTCAGAGGGCTTCACAAGGACCACCGATCCTCTTGGTGATGTTGTGTCAAAGTGATATTGCTGATAATTGATATTGTTATAGCTAAGTCAAACTGTTTGTAACAGGTTTATTCACTTAGCTTCGTGCTAATCCCGTTGTTTACTTCTTGCAGGTTTATATGATGTTTTGGGACTGGGCAAGGAGTGACTGGGAGTCGTTTGACCAGGATTACTCTGATTTTGTTAGATACAGTTGCTTGTGTTTTGTTATATAATGATTATAATAAAGTAATGGTTTGTAAACTAGCAGTTAATACTTATAAATTGTGATATGTTTTAATAGATGACATAATGTCATCCATGTGAATATGAATGGGATTTCGCTTCCGAGTTAAAAAAAAAAATGTCAGTGAAATTAGGTGCGTGTTATAAATTGGTATCAGAGCAATAGGTTTGGGCGAATTGAGCAGTGATTAAGTGTTCAATCCCAAACCTAGTGGTATTGGTCAAACATTCCAGGTTACGGGATTGGTTATGAATTGTGATGTGGTTAGTATATTAGTACTAACAATTAACGAGTTGTGAGATGTGTTGTGATTACAGGATGGCTGAGAATGAGCAACCGAACCCTACCCTAAATAATGCTTCAGAGACAGATGTTCCTCCAGATAATCAGGGCACTTCTTATTCAGTTGGTGGAGAATCTGATCGTGACTATATGATGAGATTAGAGGCTCAAGTGATGGAGCAAAGTAGACAGTTGGCCGAGCTTTCTCAACGACAAATTCCGAGTCAGCCACATGTTGAGAGTACTGTTCCACCTATTACATCTACTTTTCGGGCCCCAACATCAGTTCCGTATGTTTCTCTGCAGCAAACTCAGGGGTATACTTTTCAGACTTCTGTACCATTTTCTACATTTGGATCTGCTGGTTTTCCGATATCTATTTTTCCACCAGTTCTGCAGTTAAAGAAAAGTTGTTCTCTTAAAACATTCATGTCTAGTAATCCTTCTGTATATTCTGGGAGTACTGATCCTACTGTTACCCTTGACTGGTTACGAGATGTGGAGAGGAAACTGGATGTTTGTCATTGTGAGGAGGAGGATAAGGTACGTTATGCAGTACAGTTGTTAAAGGGGCAGGCTATGACATGGTGGGACTCGATTACTGCACCATTGACTCCACAGCAGATTAGTGCTATCAGATGGCCATAATTTCATGCTGAGGTTTGTAAGCAGTTTTGTTCTGAGTTTAATCTTTCTCGTATCAGGCAGGAATTTCTTGATTTGGAAAAGACTGATCAGATGGGTATTGATGAGCTTATAAGACAGTTTTCAGAAAAGCTGCGATTTGTACAGGAGTGGGTCCCGACTGACAGGACCAAAATTGATCAGTTTGTTAGAGCTTTACCTCCTGACTACCGTACTACTGTGAGATTAGCAGGTACACTTTCCCAGGCTTTTGATCTAGCCCGTTCGGTTGACAGTGATATTCAGGCTAAGAGACTGCGGAACAAGGAAAGGTTCCAACAGAGGCAAAGGGGTGATTCTTCTGATCGGGGTAAGCCGAAAGGACAGAGTGCCCAGCCGAGCAGGAGAGTTAGTTTTGGTAGTAATACTTCTGATGGTTCTTACTGCATCAAGTGTAAGGCTAGACACACCGGGCCTTGTACTCCTCAGACATCTAGGTGTGTCAAATGTGGAGTGTTGGGACATGCAGCTAGAGATTGTACTTATCCTAATCAGGTATGCTGGAACTGTCACAAGGAGGGTCATAGAGTTGGTGATTGCCCTGAGGCTAGGAGACAGGGATTGGGTATGGGTGGTGGTTCCTCTTCTTCAGGCCAAAAGCGGAAAAATCCGCCATCTGCTACTGGTCGTGCATTTCAGATGACTGTGGATGAGGCTGTTGTCACTGATGACGTTATCACTGGTACTTTTCTTGTTAATTCTGTACCAGCACGCGTACTTTTTGATTCTGGAGCAAACTGTTCATTTATATCTGTGAACTTCTGTGATAAGTTAAAGTTGACTCCTTTGTTGATTACAAACCCTATAGAAGTAGAAGTGGCCAGTGGCAAAATGGTTCCTGTTACCACCTCGGTAAAAGGGGCTAGTATTACGATAGAGGGTTATAATTTTCCTGTTTCATTTCTTCTGTTGCCTATCCCAAGTTTTGATGTGGTGTTAGGTATGAATTGGCTAAGTAAAAACAAAGCCAATATTGAGTGTCACAAAAAGCTGATTAAAATCCCAATTTCCGAAAAGTCATATGTAGTGGCTCGAGGAGAAAGGGAAAAAGGCACTATTCCATTGATTTCTATGATGAAAGCTAGAAAATCTCTAGCTAAAGGGTGTGAGTTTTATTTAGCTTATGTTGTGAATATCAAGTTAGAGAAGAGATCTGTGTCTGATGTCCGGGTGGTTTCTGAATATCCGGAGGTTTTCCCTGATGAGTTGCCCGGTTTGCCGCCGGTTAGGGAAGTTGAGTATCAGATTGATTTGATTCCTGGTTCTTCCCCTGTAGCTAAGTCTCCTTATAGATTAGCACCTTCTGAAATTCGGGAAATGATGACTCAGATTCAGGAATTGTTAGATAAAGGTTTTGTACGACCTAGTCATTCTCCCTGGGGCGCTCCTGTTTTATTTGTGAAAAAGAAAGACGGCACTCTTCGTATGTGTATCGATTATAGGGAGCTGAATAAAAGGACGGTGAAGAATAAGTATCCTTTACCCAGAATTGACGAGTTATTTGATCAGTTGCAGGGATCCTCGTATTTTTCTAAAATTGATTTGAGATCAGGTTATCATCAGGTGCGAGTTCGTGAAGAAGATATTTCTAAGACTACTTTTCGCACCAGGTACGGCCATTATGAATTTTTAGTTATGCCATTTGGACTGACTAATGCCCCTGCTGTGTTTATGGATCTAATGAATCGGGTTTGTCGACCGTTCCTTGATAAGTTTGTGATTGTATTTATTGATGATATTCTAATTTATTCAAAGTCTGAGTCTGAACATGAACAGCATTTGAGAATGGTTTTGGAAACTTTAAAAAGGGAACATTTGTATGCTAAGTTTTCAAAATGTGAATTCTGGTTGCGGGAAGTATAGTTTTTGGGGCATGTGATTTGTAATAATGGGATAAAGGTTGATCCGTCTAAGGTCGAGGCTGTGATGAATTGGAATACACCTAAATCTCCTTCTGAAATAAAAAGTTTTCTGGGGTTGGCGGGTTATTATAGAAAGTTCATTAAAGACTTTTCTAAGATTGCAAGTCCGTTGACCAAATTGACACGTAAGAATGTTAGATTTCAGTGGGATGATCAGCAAGAAACAGCTTTTCAGACTCTGAGACAGTTATTATGTCAGGCCCCAGTGTTAGCTCTGCCAGATGGTTCTGATGATTTTACTGTTTTTTGTGATGCTTCTCATGCTGGGTTGGGATGTGTTTTAATGCAAAGGGATAGGGTAATTGCTTATGCTTCTCGCCAGTTGAAAACTCATGAAAAGAATTATCCTACACACGATTTAGAACTTGCTGCAGTGGTATTTGCATTAAAGATTTGGAGGCATTACTTATATGGTACTAAATGTGTGATTTGTACTGACCATAAAAGTTTGCAGTATATGTTTACTCAGAAAGATTTGAATATGAGACAGAGACGGTGGTTGGAGCTGATTAAGGATTATGACTGTGAAATCCGATATCACCCGGGTAAAGCTAATGTGGTGGCAGATGCGTTGAGCAGAAAGATACCTTCTGATCGGTTACGTTTTATGCGTTTAGACATTCATTCTGATTTGATTTCTCAGTTAAAAGCTGCACAGTCCGAGGCTTTATTGGATGTTAATTTGAAATCTGAAATTTTGCTGAAACGAAAGGATTTATTAGTTAATGATTCTCGAGGTTTGAAAACCTTTCAGTCTCGGGTTTGGGTTCCATTGTTTGGGGGACTTCGGGATTTGATATTATCTGAAGCACATAAATCTAGATTATCTGTCCATCCTGGAAGTACAAAGATGTATAATGACCTGAAACCTCTTTATTGGTGGCCTACGATGAAAACCGATGTTGCACGTATTGTAGAAACTTGTCACATTTGTTCCCAGGTGAAAGCAGAACATCAGAAACCGTATGGTTCATTGAGGCAGCTAGATATTCCCGAGTGGAAATGGGAACATATTACTAAGGATTTTGTCACCAAACTTCCCCGAACGCAGAAAGGTAATGATATGATTTGGGTGATTGTTGATAGATTGACTAAGAGTGCACACTTTCTGGCTACCAGTGAGACTGCTTCTTTGACTCGATTGTCCCAGTTGTATATTCATGAGATAGTTTCGAGGCATGGGATACCGTTATCGATTGTGTCAGATAGGGATTCCAGGTTTATTTCTGGGTTTTGGCAGAGTTTACAGCGGGAATTAGGTACCAGAGTTAACCTCAGTACGGCTTATCACCCACAGACAGATGGGCAGACAGAGCGTACCATTCAGACTCTAGAAGATATGCTGCGGGCTTGTATATTAGAGTATGGTGGTTCTTGGGATTTTCATTTGCCTTTGGTAGAGTTTGCTTATAATAACTCTTATCATTCCAGTATCGGCATGCCACCCTACGAGATGCTATATGGACGTCGCTGCAGAACACCCACTTGCTGGTTAGAGGCTGGAGAAAAGCAGTTTGCAGGTCCTGATATTGTACAGATTACAGCCGATAAAGTTGCTATAGCTCGTGAGAAACTGAAAGCTGCTAGAGACCGACAGAAACAGTATGCTGATCCACGCCGTCGTCCTGTTACTTTTGTTGAGGGTGAGTTTGTTTATTTAAAGGTTTCCCCGTGGAAAGGTGTAATCAGATTTGGGAAGCGTGGAAAGCTCGCCCCGAGGTATATTGGTCCTTTTAGAATCAGGCAAGTGGTTAATGATCAGACAGTCGCCTTGAATCTTCCTCCTGAGTTATCTGGTATTCATGACACTTTTAATGTTTGTTATTTGAGGAAATGTAATGTGGAGGATCAATCCCAAATCCTTCCATTGCAGGACCTTAGAGTCGATTCTAGTCAGAAACTAGTTGAGGAACCAATCGAGTTAGTTGATAGAAAGGTGACTAAATTACGTAAGAAAGAGATCCCAATGGTTTTAGTGAAATGGAGACATAGTCTTGGGGCGAACCTTACCTGGGAGACTGAGTCGAGCATACGCTCACGATATCCTCAATTGTTTGAGTCTAGCGAGATTTCGGGGACGAAATCTTCCTAAGGAGGGGAGATTTGTAACACCCGCATCCGTGACTTGAGGGTAATCTGGTAAATTCCCTTACTTAAATGTTATTAGTTGCTATATTTAATTATTGTGCATTTTATATGATTTGAACTATAACTTAGATAAGTAAGTTAATTGGCGAATTGTGAATAGTGAAATATTAACTGTTTTAAATAGTTGTAGCTTACGGTAAAATAAAATAGTTTTTCTCGCAAATGGTTTTTAGGTTCCAGACAATAGATTGAAAGGGGACTAGTTTTAAGTGAATACGGAGTCGGTTACATTTTAGGCCGACATGTTTATAACTTTCCAAAAGAGGAAAGTTCTCCATACTTCAAAACCCTTGAAGAACTTAACCTAGAACCTAAACTATAAATCCAAACTTGAAGCTGTGATTTGATCTTGTTTATTCATACAACTCAACATCATCATCATCATCTTAGTGATTGTAAGTTGTTAATTGATTTAACTTAGCATGATTATGAAATTTAGATTCTTGAAATTGATAGAATTGTTGATTTATATGTAATTAAAGATGATACATGATGCTACATGTTGTTAATAGATGTAGTTGATGTGTTAAAGTGATACTGTAACTGAGTTTGGGTTTTGGATATATGATTTTCGGAGCTGGGTTTTTGGTTCAGGCGATGGGCGCTGGAAGAAGGGTAGTACCCGGCGGGTACTATCCTTACCCGGCGGGTAAGTGGGCCAAACCGGTAAGCCGGCGGGTAAAAATGCTATCCGGCGGCTAGAATAGCCTTTAAAACTAAACTTGGTTCTGTTACCCCAAAAAGTAATTTACCCGGCGGTTTGGATCGGTACCCGGCGGGTTGATTGGGTTACCCGGCGGGTAACGGGTATACCCGGCGGGTATTTGGTGGTTTTCAGGATTTTGATTTGTTTTAACCACTGATGATTATGTTGATTTTGATATTGTAAAATGAATACAATAAGTACAGTTGAATGTTGTAATGTGATGAATCGATAGTATGTGATTTCGTAAATTAATTAAAGCGAGAATTGAATTCAGCTACTAACTAAATTGCTTTGTGGTGTTTACAGATACACCGAAGACTCAGTGAGTTAGTCAGCTGAGTAAGTGAAGTGAAGTTAACAGGTGAATTGACTTGGAACTTCAGTGTGATTTGGTTGTGACATATTAGTTACAACGATATAATTATAGTGATTTTTGATTTTATTGCTGAGATATATATATATATATATATATATATATATATATATATATATATATATATATATATAACTGTGATGTGTTGCCTATGTGCATTCTGGTGATTCGGGGGTCAACAATTGTTGGACTGATTGCTACATGTTAGTCAATGTGAGATTTATAATCATGTGTTGAGAATGGAACACATATTGATTAAAGGTAGCAATCAGTTATCGGTAAAATCACTGTATTGGCCTGCAGTGATTGTAAGTGTTGCTTGGTGGGCCATCCGCGGTCAGAGGGCTTCACAAGGACCACCGATCCTCTTGGTGATGTTGTGTCAAAGTGATATTGCTGATAATTGATATTGTTATAGCTAAGTCAAACTGTTTGTAACAGGTTTATTCACTTAGCTTCGTGCTAATCCCGTTGTTTACTTCTTGCAGGTTTATGTGATGTTTTGGGACTGGGCAAGGAGTGACTGGGAGTCGTTTGACCAGGATTACTCTGATTTTGTTAGATACAGTTGCTTGTGTTTTGTTATATAATGATTATAATAAAGTAATGGTTTGTAAACTAGCAGTTAATACTTATAAATTGTGATATGTTTTAATAGATGACATAATGTCATCCATGTGAATATGAATGGGATTTCGCTTCCGAGTTTTAAAAAAAAAAAATGTCAGTGAAATTAGGTGCGTGTTATAGTTTAGGTCTTTTACAAAGATATTTTTCATCTTTGACATCTGCAAAAATTGTACTATTAACAACAAAGTTGTGATCAAAATTTTTCAGAAGCACATCACACTGAACTTTCAAACACTGAAGTCTTTTATCATTGCTAAATTTAGATAAACCAATATCTAAAGATCCTAAGATGATATCTGTGACTTCTTCACGTGTTTTGACATTTTCCATCATCAAATTCAACATACCCTGTTTTCAATTTAATATATATATATATATATATATATATATATATATATATATATATATATATATTAAAAATGAAGTAATTATATTAAAAAATATATTAATAACATATCAAAAAAAAAAAATTATATTTACCTTAACATCAAAACATGGACCTGCAACCTTTGAATCTGTGATTTCTGTAAGATCCTTTAGACTTACTATCATTCTTTATGTCTTTGACCTTTTCAAAATTATCTTCATTATCAATCATTTCAATAACTCCTTTCCCAAAACAGTTGTGTTGAATCTCAAGTGTCTCTCTGCTTCGTAATTGTGACAACCGTCACCAAAATGCTTAGTAATTGTAATTTAAATGGTAAAAACATAATATCGTATTAGGACTCATCTGTAACACCCAGTTTTGGGGTCTAGAAATAATTGGTATTTTACTAAGTTTTAAAATGGATATCTAAATAATGGGGAATAATTTATTTGACTTATTGAAAATAAATAGGTAAAAGAGTCACAGAATTTATTGTGACTAATAAAACGATACTTGTTTTAAATTAATAAAGTTATCGGTAAAATAAAAGTTTGCACTCGCGAATGGTTTTCGGGTTCCAGACAATATGTCATGAAGGGGGATAAATTATACTGTTTATTATTGAAGTCGGTTAGGAGGAGCCGACTTAAAATTCTTAAAACATTTCCCCTGACTTTGGTTAGCTCTCTCATTTCATAACACACACATATAACTTGAAAATCAAAGGAAAGAAAGAAAGAAATAAATTGCTTTGTGATCTTGTTCTGATTTCTTCATCATAATCTCCTTCTTCTTGTGATTGTAAGTTTGATTCTTAAAACTAGTTCATAACTTTATTTTATTGAATTTGGTAAATGAATGATTTATGATGCATGATGGTAATTGAGGATTGATTGTTGCTACTTGATGTTTTTTGATGTTATATGATGATTGTAGGGGTTATTTGATGTATTAGATTAAGTAGAAACTGAGTTTGAAGATGTTTTGATAGAAAAAATGGTTTTAGGGTTCGTGCTGTTTTGTTGCAGGTCTGAAACTTGATTTTAAAGCATGCGAACGCGATCCTGCCCTAGTTTTCGGATCGCGTTTCGTAGTGTAAAATGGTTACATAATTATTTCTAAAGGGGAACGCGACCCCACCATTGTTTTCCGGATCGCGTTTGCTAGTATGTTTTGTAAATTTTGAAAATGTGTAAGTCTTATCAGGGTCGCGGATAGGTGACAATTTCATTAACTCGGATTTGATTGAAATTCACATGTTCACTCGGAAACGGCCCAATGATCAAAACTATATTCTAATAGCCTAGGCAGTTTTTGGCCATTCGGGGTCATCTAGGGGTCGAAGATGGCATTTTTCAGTTTTTAAACGTCATTTCAGGACTTTCTGATTTAATTTTTGATTGAACTTTTGTTTGCCTAGACTTCAGGGATTATCAGATTTGATAAATATGCTATGATAACGATTATGAGATGAGTTATTGACTTGTTATTATTTATGTTCTCAGATAAGAAAAGGAAACTCAGTGATATAAGACAACTGAGTTCAGAGACTGGAATTTTGGTGAGTGGTAACTGTATTCTTCGGTTCAACCCAGTTGTAACAAGTTTGGTTACAACGGGTAAACATTTTGGTTATTGGTTATTGACTATTTGTTTTATATTGGCATTGCTATTGTTGAACTGGGTTGATTATTGAACATTTAGGTTATCGGTTGTTATTATTACATGATGGCATGATGATTATGCATTATGTGTCTATGTGGATTATTCAGAGGTCAACGCTGGTTGGGTTTGTTGCTATTGTTTGGCTGGCGGGGTTTCCGATACATATAGTTGATGGATGAACCCTAGTTAGTGAAGATAGCATACAAACTATCGGTAAATCACTGTGATGGCATACCAGTGGTTAAGGTGTTCTTGTGATGGCATACCAAGAACCGCCGATCCTCTTTGACTGTGCTTGATTAAGTTTATCTGTTGTAAGATTTGTTATTTCGGGATTGAACTGTCGGTTACAGTTCCATTCACTTAGCTGTGAGCTAATCCCACCGTGTTTAACATTTTGCAGGTTTCAGTTATGTTAGGGATCGGGATTATGACTGCAAGTTGGGATGTTTGACTTTGACTGCACATACTTTGATGTTTTGAAAAGTTAATGTCATGTTTTGGTAGTTAGTATAACGCACGATCTTTAGTAAATGGTTTGTATCTATATACATATAAGTGTGGTGTTTGAAAACTTGTTATGTTTTGATATATGTAAATATTGTAAATATGTTTTGGGACGCGCTTCTAATGGTTAATAATATAATATATGTTTGTTAAAAGAAGGGTGTTATATCATCACATGGATATCTTTACACCAAAGTAATCATTTTCAAAAATCGAATTCAATGCAAAAAGAATCATCGGAATCGAGTCTGTAACGAAAAAGATACAAGGAAAAACGTGAACGCGTTCCTAATTTGGAAACTTAAGAGAACGTGCGAAGTATGAAAATATATATATATATAATAAAAAGTAATTTATAAATATTAAGAATATTAACAATTATAATACATAAGTAATGAAGCTAAATAAAAATCCGTAACTTGTATGTAATGTTTTAAGACGATTCAGGAGTTTATTGCGAGGCTGCACTGTTCGGGCCATAACTCTCTCATTCGGACTCGGATTGAGTTGAATCCAAAACCCATGATCTCTAAACTCCTTGGACTACAACATATCCAGAGTTCAACCCATAATACCATTTAGAAAATTCGTCAAAGGCTTGTATTAGGGAGCAAAGAAGATTTTTTTTTTCTTCTCAAAACAAATCATATATATTCACAATATTTTCTCATTAAAACTCTATCAAAACCCTAAAAACGACCCCCTCTCTATTTTTCATCCATTTTCACTTCCAAATAACATCAAATCAAAGGGTTTAATCATCTATTCAACTCTAGCAAACGTTATTGTTTTCGTTTCGGTTCGTTGGTAAGTTTTCGACATTCTATTCGATCATATGATATCTATTCGTATAAAATCATAAAATAATATTATTTAATTCTTTATAATTCCAGACCTGATCTATATGTAATCACAAGTCGATGGTATGATTTGACCTTAGTTAAAGACATAATCCGTAAACCCTAGTTTATACGAATGAATTTTGATTTCTGATTGAATTGTTATAGCCAACTTCAGAGGCCGTTTTGACCCAGTTAGAGTCATTTTCAAGCTTCGGCTAAAACTAAAAAGTTGTCGATCTTAGTGTTATACATAAACACGCGAGGTTTCGGTCTCTAGAACTAAACAGAATATTTTATAAAAATTATTTAGTAAACTGCTACAGTGTATTACGAATTTTCGGAAAACTTTGGTTAGTTTGAATTGAATGGATTAACTATTTTTTTTATTACTCTAAGATCTTTAAATTATGTTAAAAAATGAACTTTTCTGTATAAAACTTATATTTTCATAATCTTAAATTTAATTAATTAAATGAATTTAATTAAATGTATTAGTTAAATTAATATGTTTTAAAGTCTAAATTGTTTAAATTGTAGTCTTGATCTCTTAATTCGTTCAAATTAACATTTTTAATAAGTGATGTCTATATAGTATGAGTTATAAAATGTTTTCTAAGCTTAGATTAGAGATGGATTCCTTAATAAACGTGTGGGTGAATATCTACGAAAGAATTGAACTTGAACTATTATAACTAGCAACATGTAGACGTGAGTTTGAGTACCTTTAAGTCTTAAATCATTTGGAACTTGTGGGAAGTATATAGTGTTGGAATAGTGTCCAATATCATAACTAATTGGTGAGACTATCATTAATGGTAAAGTCCTTTTTGGGTTGCCCTCATGAACAGTCAAGAGAAAGATGAAGGGATAACATTAATTGGTATTAATGTTATATTTAATTAGTTGATTTATTAATTTATGGATTAAATTAATTAGAAATTAAAAGTAATTAAATTGGCGGAAGATTCCAGAAACATGATCCAACTGCCGGTTGGATAGTCCAACCGCCGGTTGGGATTAGGGTTTATGAGGCGGTGGAAGTCGCAGACTTAAAGTCCAAGACTGACAGCTCCAACCGCCGTTTGGAAGGTCCAACCGCAGGTTGGGACTCGAATTCAGGGTTTCTTCCACAACTATAAATAGGGGCATCCTATACCATCATAACATACGATTTCAGGTGCGAATTTTCAAGGATTTTGAAAATTCGACTTTCTCTTGGGTTTTTGGGTGTGAAGCATTAGAGGTATTCTACTTTGGGTACTTGCCTCCAAGTAACGAAGCTCTGCTCGTTGGTCTGCTCGCGAGAAATAAGTTTTCTCTTAAGGTTAGTGTTTTCCTTATTTTCTTTATCCAATTTGTTTATTGTACTATGTTGTTAAAGTTAAAGATCCCTTAGGGTTTAGTTACCTAATTGCCTTAGATTATTTAAAGTTTTGTTATTCCGCTACGTGTATAATAATCTAGTTAGGGAATAGAAAACCCAACAGTGGTATCAGAGCCATAGCTTAACAAATAGTAGCATGAAATTATCTACAATAGCATGTAGGTAAAGATAAATTGGAAAGAGAATTATCTAAATAGGTAATATGCATTTACAGTTTGGATACTGATAATTTTAAATTGTTTAAAATAGACCACTCATTTTAAAAGGTTTAAAATAGAACCCTAAACTTCAAGAGATATTATATGTATAATATGATTTATATATATGTATAATTAAGGTCTAAATACATCGTCAGTCAATTGATGAATCGGCTCACCCATGAGGAACAAACTATAAGAGAGGTATAAGGCGGGTCGCTTTGCTTCCCTAAAGAAGTCAGGTTTTTAATAGGCTTCGCGCTGACCTGCTTCTCCGCTTCTTTGTGCGTTCGATGGAGCTACCGAGGACTTTTGATAGGATGATGTCAAGATTAAAAGTAGACTTAAAATAGTAAAACAAAATCCCGTTTTAGCTATAGGAAATGACGAATAGTATGCTAACCCATGAAATCCGCACATCTCTCGTATGAACTGTTAATGGAGCGTGTGTGGTTTACCGGCACATTAATATGAGGACATAATGAGAGGTGATTGAGACTCGCGATTCTCGAGCGTACTCGAGCCGGGGATCACGCGGGGTTTGCATGGTTAATTCACCATCTTGTTCATGATCCTCGGCATACCAGTCATGAATAGTAGATATGCATAACCGAGATTAACATGCCATTGATAGAAATCAATGAATCTCAAAGATCTAGGAGTTTCATAGAAATGAAATAGATAAAAGTATTTTAGTTATATGACTACGGCGACCCTTTTCATAAAACTGAAAATATAGATCATAACCTTAATTTAGAAAAATTGGGTAAATAATTAAGGAATATTCAAACTAACTAAAACTGTTTTATCTCATAGATGGCTATTTTAAATGGTGCAAATCCTCCCGTCCCTAATCCCGCAAATAACTCAAACTTCTCACTACTCTCAGTTCTTGGGAGGGAAAGACTAACCAGTCCAAACTATATGGACTGGATGCGAAATCTAAGGTTTACCTTGAGGTACGAGAACAAGGAGTATGTTCTCGATGAGCAGATTCCCAAAATTGATGAAGAATCAACCTAAGAGGAGATTGAGGCACACCGGAAACATTATGATGATGCGAATAAAGTGTCTTGTATCATGGCATCTTCCATGAGCCATGAACTGCAAAAGACTTTTGAAAACACTTGGGCTTATGAAATAAACCAACAGCTCAAAGAAATGTTCCAGGCTAAGGCAAGCAAGGAACGCCTTGATGTGGTTAAGTCCCTCATGGCTTGCAAGCCCAAACCCGGAGTTTCCATTTGTGCTTTCGACTTAGAGATGAAAGGGTACTTTGATAGGTTGGAATCATTGAACATGACATTTGACATAGAGTTTTCCATCGCCATAATTCTATCCAGTTTGCCAGCTGTCTACAATCAGTTTGTAATCTCATATTAGATGAATATGAATGAGAGAGAAGGCTCAATAATGGAACTCCACAATTTACTGCAAACTGCTGAGCAAGGAATCAAGAAAGATGATGTGTCCTCTGGCTCGGCAGCTCCTGTGTTGACTGTTGGTCAAAGTGCAAATAAAAGGAAAATGTCAAATTGGAAAAGGAAGAATGTTGACGGAAAGTCCATTCGTAGATCTAAGAAAGGGTTCGATTCTGAAATTGCACCTGTTAGTGACCCAAAGGAAGCAATGTGCTTCTACTGCAACACAAAGGGGCATTGGAAGCGTAACTGCCCAAAGTACCTGAAAGACCTTGAAGATGGAAAGGTCGAGAAGAGTATTCACTCAGGTATGTTTATGATCGAACTCCATAATACCACAACTTCTAATTCGTGGGTTCTGGATACAGGGTGTGGTAATCACATTTGCACTGTATTGCAGGGGCTAAAGGAAAGTAGAAGTGTGAAGCATGGAGAGCTCAACTTGGTTATGGGAAACAAAGGAATTGTACCTGTGACGAAGATTGGAAGATTTGAGCTCATGCTGAATTCTGGAGTTAGGATAGATTTAAATAATTGCTATTATTCGTCAGAAATGACTAGAAACATTATTTCATTTTATGCTTTGTTTAAAGATGGTTATCATGTTTCTTTTGATAATGGAAATGGAGATATTTTGGTTAATTTAAATGATTGTTTTATTTTTAAAGCTTCTCCTTATAAAGGCATATATGAAAATGTTGAATGTGTTAGCAATGTTGTAACACTCAGTTTTGGGGTCTAGAAATAAATGATTATTTAAAGTAATGTGAAATAGTTTATTGAGTTTATTTGAAAATAAATAGGTAAATGAGTCACAGGATTTATTGTGACTAATAAAATAGTATTTGTTTTAAATTGTTGAAACTGACGGTAAAATAAATTATTTTGTTTCACGGGTATTTCCGGGTTCCAGGCAATAGGATTAGAAGGGGATAAAATTTATACTATAATAAAATGAGGCGGTTTGGTGATGACCGACTCCACCTACCCTTTTATCCTCAAACTCATCATTTTGATCTAACTTTTCTCAATTGTTCTACTTTCTCATTTGCATACAAAATTCTTAAATCAAAAAGGAAAGGAACTTATGTTTTATTCATCATCATCAGATTCTTTTATCATCTATCAATAACATCTTGTTCATCTATCTATTGGTAAGTATACTTTGTTTCAAATAATTATAATTTTCGATTGATGATTGAAATTATAAAGGTTTATAAACTATGAATGAAAGATTGTTGAAATGATAGATTGCTACTAATTATAGATTGTTATTGATGATTATATGAAGTTATTACATATCATTTGATTGTGTTCTTCAAGATTGATTGTGATTAGTTGTTAGGGTTTATGTTAAAAAAATAGGTGGATTTGATATGAAATATGTTATATGATATGGAAGTTGTGTTAGAGGGTGTTGGTAAAGATGTTTGACATTTATAAACTGTATTTGCTAGCATAAAATCTGGGATTTGTTATTTGGTGAAGAAATTCATAGCTGAGTTGTGGAACAGATTGCAGGTCTGCTGTATCAGACCAGGTCGCGACGCGACCATAGGTGATTGCGACGCGATTTATAGTAGATAGCGACGCGATCTTAGTTGATCGCGACGCGATTATAACCTGAACAGATCAATTTTGTTTTGCATTCATGTGTATGTTAATCCTTATATGATATTAACTAAATAATATGTTGCAGTAGTATTAGATCATGTTAATGGTTTAGAAATTATAGTTCACTTAATTATATGTGATGTTAAACTAAAATGAGATTAGTGATTTTAAACTAAGTTAGTACAAATGGATACTTATAATCTAATACAATAAATACTTAGAACTTTGATTGTTATTATATGGTGACTATTTAATACTTAGTTTGTGACGTGGTTTGAGATATTATGTGATAATGATAAGTCATATTAAACTTGAATGAGTTACTAACTCAGTGTTTTGATGTGTTTTCATATAAGCAGAAGGAAACTCAGTGATATAAGACTACTGAGTTTAGAGACTGGGATTTTGGTGAGTGGTAACTGTATTTTTTCGGTTCAACCCAGTTGTAACAAGTTTGGTTACAACGGGTGAACATACTTGGTTATGATTTATTGATTGATTAGTCTTTTGGGTTATTGTTAATGTTGATTGATTATTTATATTCTGTATTGGTATGACTATTGTGCAAAATGTGATTCTTGGCCGCTGGGCATATGTGTATTAATGAGAGGTCAACACTGGTTGGGTTTGTTGCTATTGTTTGGCTGGCGGGGTTTCCGATACATATCGTTGATGGATGAACCCTAGTCAGTGAAGATAGCTTCAAACTATCGGTAAATCACTGTGATGGCATACCAGTGGATTAAGGTGTTCTTGCGATGGCATACCAAGAACCGCCGGTCCTCTTGGTTGTTGTGTGTTTATTGTTTAGTTGTTGTAAAATTTGTTGTTTCTGGATTAAACTGTCGGATACAGTTCCATTCACTTAGCTGTGAGCTAATCCCACCATGGTTAACATTTTGCAGGTTTTGATTAAGTTATGGATCTGGGTTTTTGGATGCTAGATGGGAAATTTGACTATGACCGCGCTTACTCTGATCTTTTGGAAATTAAAGTCATGTTTTGGTAGTTAATATAACAACCGATCTTATGTAAATGGTTTTGTAATTATAAAAATATAAGTGTGATCTTTAAAAACATCTAACATTTTGTCTATGTAAATATGGTATATATGTTTTGGGACTCGCTTCCGAAGTTTATTATATAATATATGTTTCTTAAAAAGCAGGGTGTTATAAATGTTATTTTAAATGTTGATTCGTCTAATGAGCCCATAAATCCAAGTTATGGCATTATCGTCTTGGGCACATAAATAAGAAATGCATCGCCCAACTCCAAAAGGATGAAGTGTTGGAATCATTTGACCTCAAGTCGAATGAAGTATGTGAATCTTATTTATTAGGCAAGATGACTAAGTCACCATTCACAGGATCGTGTGAAAGAGGTGAAGGACTATTGGATTTGGTACATACAGATGTATGTGGACCATTCCGATGTGCCACAAAAGATGGAAATCGATACTATGTTACATTTACTGATGACTTCAGTAGATTTGGACATGTTTATCTGATCAAACATAAGTCGGATACTTTTGAGGTATTCAAGAGATATCAAAATGAAGTAGAGAATCAACTGGGCAGAAAGATAAAGGTTCTCCGATCCGATAGGGGAGGAGAGTACCTTGATATCGAATTTCTCGATCATCTTAGAAACTGTGGAATAGTTTCACAATTGACTCCTCCTAGAACACCGCAACTTAATGGTGTTGCTGAGAGAAGAAATAGAACCTTATTAGACATGGTTCGGTCTATGATGAGTCGAGCAACACTTCCAATAAGTTTCTGGGGTTATGCATTAGAAACAGCCACCCATATCTTAAATCAAATACCCACTAAGAAAGTTTCAAAGACACCTTATGAGATGTGACACCCGCCAAATTAGGACTAGTGTTTAGTGCCTAATCAACTGATAATACATGTAATTAGTTCTGTGTTATGCTAATTGATGTATCGATATATATATTGTTGAATATATACAATTATGCGATTTGATTAAATCGTACGCAATTTAAATCGAATGCAATTCGGTTCAATTTAATACGGACGTTGGTGAACAATTTTATTAAATAATATAACATTATTTAATAACATTATTATATCCAAAATATTATTTTGATAATATTTCGTACGTAATTCGTATCGTACAAACAATGACTACGCGACTAAAATATTAAACGCGCAAACAATCAAAATAAAGTTAAGTTATATTTTATAACCTCAATATTAAGTATTTGGTGAAATACTTTAACAAAAATACCGAATAATTATTCGTATTTTAAAACGTGTATTTAAACGTATAAAATATTTATTTAACGTTTAAACGACCGGGAAAACGAACACCGCACGGAGCGCAAACACGGGACTAAAAATTGGTGAAGCCCACACCCGTGGACCCCACCGAAAATCATCCAAAAAGAGGTGAGGTCATCACCTCCCCACCTCACTTCTCATTCTCTTTCTCTTTTTTTCTCTCAAAACAACACCACCACTACCATCACCTAAATCCACCAAAAACTACCACTAACTAACCTCAAATCATCTAGCTCGTTTGGAAGAAAAAGATCACGGAGTCACGATCTACATTTCTATCTTTCCGGATTCTCCTCGCGTAAAGTTGTAAGATTCCCGACAAATCTCAAAACTCTTCGATTTTGTATATTTTCACTTGTATATTGTTTAGTTAAGCTTGAAATGCCCAAATATGGGATGGGTAAATGAATCGGACCAAACAGAAACCGGAAAACTCATTTTCGACTCAAAATCCGGCCATTAGATTCGAGTGTCGCACGCGTCGCAGCAGTTTTGCGACACTTCCTTAAGTGTCGCATTAAGTGCCGCTAAAAACCCTAATCTTGCGTCACTTGCCTAAGTGCCGCATAAAAACCCTCTTTTCGCGACACTTGCCTAAGTGTCACAAATTTAATACCCGACACTTCCCGGCGACACTTCATCGAAGTGACGCCTATTTTCGTAATTGTACACTAGCGACACTTGCTTAAGTGTCGTCGTAATCGAAAACCCGAAACGTGCGACAATTGTCTAAGTGTCGCCTACAATTCATTTATAATTATACGACACTACCTACAGTGTCGTAACCAAGTGTCGCCACCATCTGCGACACTTCACTAAGTGTCGCCAATAATACAGAATTCACATTTTTATGCGACACTGATTGAGTGTCGCCGAAAACTATTAAATGTCGCTTCAAGTGTCGCAGAAAACAGAATGTTTGTAACTCATTTTTATTCAAAGTGTCGAACTTGTATAACCTCAAACACTTACACGATACGACTTCTAAAACACATTGGGACATACTTTTAAAGTATAACACTTCGAAAATCAAAATAATAATGTGAGATTATTATTACGAATAAATCAACAACGGGCCATACACGTTTTCAAAACATAATCAAATCAACCAAGTCGTAGTAACTTGGACAAGTTAATCAACCAAATCAATGTAATTTGGACATTCTAGTTGGATGAACAACTACAAAGGTAGTCTTTATAGATACCTACCCACGTTTATAACCATCGCGTGTCGTGGACACCCTCAGGTTACCAGTCTTCAAACATCGATTCTCGGCTAATCAACACAAGTTTATTAAGTTAAACTCTCAAGACTCAGGTGAGTCTCATAGCCCCTATTTTACTGTTTTACTCAGGGGTGTGATATCATTGCTCGTTTTGCTTTACAATATGAACGCAAGTACGAAAACAAACGAATACTACATGAGTTATTTCACTAATCTTTTCAAAGCCCTCTTCAGCATAGTTTGGTAATACGTTGTAGCGTGAATATTAGTATATGGTACCATATAGGATTGACCATCCTCGTCCGGGTTAGCACGCACTAACTGGTTAAACGGATGTATTAATATTTGTTCAGACGAGTGTAGATTAGGCACTCGTAGGAGGCACCTCGATCAGGATACCTTAAATGTGGACCTGGCACCTCGAGTTAAGCTCAGACTATGTGCTCATGGCTGTATAACTTTTATTTTGCTTTATTGCAACTTAAATTCAATTAAATCTTGCGGTTCATACTATATGTTTTGACATACAAACCTGTGAGCTCACCAGCGTTTCGCTGACCCATTTTAACATGTATCACAGGTACTCAACAGTAGGTTGGACTGCCCTCAGGATTAATGTAGCTCGAGTCAGCATGCAGATATTAGAGATTTCCTTGCATTAATATATTTTGTAAAAGTATTTATGTATTGGAATCTCTCATTTTCAGAACACGAGCTATGTATAGCTTCAAATGTTGTGAAACATTTCTTATATCAGTATATTTTGTTAAAACGATTCATATAGAGTCGTTCATTATATCTTTGCGTTGTGATTACCGTATTAGTCGCGCCCCGACCCGAACCGCTTCCGCATCATAATTTTGGGGTGCGACATGAGATGTGGAAGGGAAAAAGACCTTCTCTTGGTCACATCAAAATCTGGGGTTGTGAAGTTTAGTTAGACGGGAAACTCTGGACAAACTAGACTCCAAATCTGAAAAGTGTCTTTTCGTCGGTTACCCACAAGAGTCGTTTAGATATTTATTCTACATACCCAAGGATAATGTGGTCTTTGTATTTCGAAGAGGAGTGTTCCTTGAGAGAGAAACGATATCTAAAGAGGACAGTGGGAGTAAAATTGATCTTGAAGAAATTCAAGAATCTACTGATGAAGAACCTATAATAAACACTGACGTTTAACAGAGGCGGAGACACCTGTTGAACCTGAAGACATATCCTTACCCGTTAGCAGATCTAGTAGAGTTAGCAATCCTCCCGAGTTCTATTATGGTTACCAAATAGAAGAAGCAGATAAGATAAGTGATAGTACACTGGCTAAATTAGATGAGCCAGCTAACTACAAGGAAGCGATGGCAGGCCCTGAGGCTGCTAAGTGGAAGGAAGCTATGAAAAGTGAAATTTAGTCCATGTATGACAACCAAGTTTGGAATTTGGTTGACACCAACCCGGTCTTAAGACGGTGGGTTGTAAGTGGATCTTCAAGAAGAAGACAGACATGGATGGGAAAGTACACACTTATAAAGCTAGGTTGGTAGCGAAGGGCTATACTCAAACCTATGGGATTGATTATGAGGAAACCTTCTCACCGGTAGCTAAGATTAAGTCAATTAGAATTATGCTAGCCATAGCTGCGTTTCATGATTATGAAATTTGGCAGATGGATGTCAAAACCGCTTTCCTTAACAGGAAACTGACAGAGGATGTGTTCATGACACAACCGGAAGGTTTTGAAAATGCAAAGTATCCTAATAGAGTGTGCAAGCTTGAAAAGGCAATTTATGGACTTAAACAAGCCTCTCGTAGCTGGAATCTCTGCTTCCATGAAAAGGTCATAGAGTTTGGATTTTCAAGAAGTGAAGATGAGTCATGTATATATGTCAAGTTCAGTGGGAGTATTGTAGTATTCTTAGTATTATATGTGGATGATATACTGCTCATAGGAAACGATATCCCAACTTTACAAGGTGTAAAGGAATGGTTGGGAAAGTGTTTCGCTATGAAAGATCTTGGAGATGCAGCATATATCCTTGGTATAAAGATTTATAGAGATAGGTCAAAACGTCTCATAGGACTCAGCCAGGATACGTACATAGATAAATTATTGAAAAGATTCAATATGGAAAATTCTAAGAAAGGGAACTTACCCTTGAATCATGGCATTAAGATTAGTAAGGATCTGTGTCCAAAGTCTGAGCTAGAATTGGACAGAATTAGTTGAATCCCATATGCTTCGGCTATAGGATCGATCATGTATGCCATGACGTGTACAAGACCTGATGTCTCATTTGCTTTGAGCTTAGTGAGTCGACATCAGCAAAATCCTGGTGAAGGTCATTGGACAGCTGTAAAGAATATTCTTAAGTATTTGAGAAATACCAAAGACAGGTTCTTGGTTTATGGTGGAGAAGAAGAACTCGGAGTAACGGGTTATAGTGACGCTAGTTTTCAAACATACAGAGATGATTGTCGATCACAGTCTAGTTGGGTATTCCTACTGAATGGGGGAGCGGTGACATGGAAAAGTTCTAAGTAAGATACAGTAGCAGACTCTACTTGCGAGTCTGAGTACATTGCGGCTAGTGAAGCGGCAAAGGAAGCTATCTGGATGAGGAATTTCATTGGAGATCTTGGAGTTGTTCCAACAGTACAAGATCATATTGCTATATTATGTGATAATAAAAGTGCAGTAGCCTTGAGTAAAGAACCCAAGGATCACGGAAAGTCAAAGCACATTGAAAGGAAATACCATTTTGTTCGAAGGAAAGTCGAAGAAGGACATGTAATTGTGAAGAGCATAAGATCAAAGGATAATCCAGCTGATCCGTTCACAAAGCCACTGGGAAAGTCCAAGCACGATGAACATGCTAGGAGCATAGGTTTAAGAGGTAATGTAAAGTTTTAGTTGTTAGTTTGAATTTGAAACGTTATAAACAATACTGGAAATTGTAATAGACTTGGTGATTAATAATGGAGATTTTTAATGGGAAGGAGTTCTACCATTTACTATTGTTTGTCATTGTGTTTCAGTTTTGCATGTTTAGACACCACTTCCAGAGTAATAAGTTCTTACTCAAACCTCCTCAGTCGATCACACTATAGGAAGTATGTGGTGAATTAAGACTGTCATGGAGTGTTAGTAGATGTCTATGGAGATTAGACATGGCATGGAGATTGCTGCAACACTCATGGGTACTTAATAGGGATTTAAGTATAAAAGAAACCCGCACTTAAAGAGATCACTTCATGGATTGAATCACGAGTGATTTTAAGATGATAATATATTCTATTCTTAAAATAGAGATACATGAGTATCTAGCTCTTCAAGTTTGTTATACTTTAGTCTATTCAAACGCTGTGCGTAAATGCCAGTTATAAAGGGCATACTAGGTTTGACATGATGAGTTGACTAGTGCTATGTAGTCGATATTTATTTGTTCCTTTTGCCTAAAATGGAAAATAGATATCATGGGCCCTCTAATGATTAAAGTTTGACTTAAAAGTGCTAGGCCTGGCCGAGACTAAGTTGATAGTTCAGTAGTCTCATATAGTCAACATAATCGGAAATCAGAAAACATATATGAATCTTGAGATTGATTATAATCCATGTCTCGATTCATAAGATATCGTGAAACAAAGGAATGGTTGATCGCTTATCTAAAGGACTGACTCTAAGAATGAGATTCAGAGTTTGGCAGTTGCTTGGATGGCACACTTTACAAAGTTAATAGGATAGAGAATTAGACGAATAGTAGTTGATGATTTGTCCAAGTTATAGTAGGGATATAAACTTGAGATGGACGTGAACGTATAGGAACCCTTCGACTCGACTCGTGTACATAATCCTTAAGACACATAACTCATGAACATTTCACCAAAATATTATAGGGCGCTCATAGTTCACTGCGGCTTGTGTGTGATACTTACTTTGCTCTAAACCGCTATTCAGGTGAGTTTTCGTGGCTCCATTTTCTTTTTTATTTTCCTTTGGGGGAAAAGTATGCTCACATGTTTTATCAACTATTTTATGATGTGATTACATTCATTTTCTTTTTGGACATATGCTTGAAATGTGTTACATTATGTGGAATTATGTGCATTACATGAGATCATTGAGAACATTGAGGCTATTCGTCTTGCTCCATGGGGGTATTGACAACACGTCGATTATTGTTATGCTATTCGTCTTTCTCCGTGGGGGTAATGACAACACGCATTGTTGTTTGTTGAGAACATTGAGATCATTGTGGCTATTCGTCTTGCTCCTTGGGGGTATTGACAACACGCCGATTATTGTTATGCTATTTATAACACCCTTTCTAAATACCAAGGCTTTTTTTTATATAATAATACGGAAGCGTATATAAAATCAGTGCAATCAAGATTGCATATATTACATTTCAAAATGTGCAACCCAATTACATGCAATAGTTAATACCAAGTCATCATTACAAGTATTAATACAAACTTAGGTGTTATATTAAAATCCATAACATAATTGTTTTGAGCCCAAAATATTTCAAGCACAATCAGAGAGCGGTGCCAAACATTCCTTCAACCAACTTCTAGTACCCACAATCAAAAGCTAAACCTGCAAGAAGTTGGGGGGAGAGGGATTAGCACAAAGCTAAGTGAACAAATCCAGGATTCACAATCTAACTTAGCATAACGAGTAACTACAACTAGCACATCTCAAGTAACATAGAAGGATCGGTGGTCCTTGAGGTACCTTCATACCGCGGTGGTTCCCCAAGTAACACTTATAACCAACTGAAGGCCAAACAGTGGTTAGACCGATAGTTTAGTACTAATACTACATACAACATAATTTCAGTGTCCAACACATGTATAGATCAATTACGTTGTCCAAGTAATAGTACCTAAACCCAACACATTGGTCGACCCTCACCAAATCAAATAGTCCAACTATCGTAGCATATAGGATACCAATAAATCGTTCAAGGGATAACCGTCATGGCAATATAATATTAAAGCAATCATTGCAATAAACCTAATTACCCATTGTAACCACGTTGTTACATCTAACTTAGACTGAGAGTCCAAGATCCACTCACCCTTGTCAATCGCAGTCTCCACTCAAAGGTCTTATCTTATTGAGTCTTCGGTTTATCTGAGAACACAATCAAAACCGAATTAGATTCTCGTATCAAGTTTATTACAATATAATCATGTACATAATGTCAATTAATTACTTACTCTATACTTCCATTACTAGTTAAATAACATAAGTACTCAAGTCACAAGTTGTCAAATTCATCAAATCAAAACTGACAAACGCGATCCGGGTAAGGTGTGGCTGGATCGCGTTCCATAGCACCAAAACATTCTGTTAACAAATTACACTTGCAAACGCGATCCGGACAAAGTGTTGGGATCGCGTTCCCAAGAACAAAACATGACCGACCCAAAATAACACTAGCTAACGCGATCCGGGTAAGGTGTTTTAGGATCGCGTTTTAAAGAACAATTCATGCTATAATGAAATAACAAATAGCAACGCGATCCCGGCCATGAAGCTGGATCGCGTTCCTCAATTTTAAAACAGAGTATCAGACCTGCGACAACTTTGATGTAACATCCTCGTTTTGGGCCTAGTTGAAATCGGTAATTTATTCATTTTATTTAATTATTTAAATTGTGTCATAAATAATTTATATTATTTGGGCATTAAAAATAATCGGTCAAACAGTTAAATGACTTATTGTGGATAGTAAAATATTACCTGTTTTAAATTAATTTAGTTGACGGAAAAATAAAATAGTTTTCTCACAAATGGTTTTTAAGTTCCAGACAATAATAAATACGGGGAATGAAAATTAACACTTATATGTTATATTATGGGGGATGGGTCGGTTTTTACCTCCCATTTTTACACACATACGTACATGCATACATACACCAAGAAACCCTAATCACTAAATCAATTTCATGAAACTTTAACATCAAAGTGGAGCTTGTAAACTCGAATTCAAGCTTCCTTAATCATCAAGAACAAGGTATGATATCATGTTCTTCATTTTCCATAACCTAGAAATTGGGGTTTTTGGGGTTTTTGCTAATTAGTAAGTTTAATCCGAAATTGAGGGTTGGTTTTATGAAATTGTTGTTAGTTAAGGTTGTTATTGTTGATTACTAACGAGATTCTAGCTTAAGATTATAAAGTTATGGTGATTCTTAGGGTTTATGATGATTTTGATGGGTTATTGATTTTAATCCGAAAATTTAAGGTTGTAGTAATTATATTAGTGTTAGTTGATGATTAAATGATGATTATAATATAAACCCTAACTTGGAAATGATGAAGTTGATATATGATCATTAATAAAGTTTGTGAGTTTGGTTGATTTTGAAGAATCCATGTTTTAAGTTGATGTTATTAGTGTATAATTGATAAGTATTGTTAATGATTATATTATAAGGGATTAATGATGATGATTAACATTATTCAAGTTAAAAGTTATAAAGTGATTAAGTGTTCTTGAGAATTTTGATGATTATGATGATTATCATAGGTTATATGATATATTTGATATGGTGTATAATTTAAAACACTTGATTGATAATCAAAGAGTAATGTTGCAAATTATTGACTAAGTATTCATTAAACCATGTGTTAGGGGTTTGAATGAATTAGTGATATTTGATAGTAATGATCTTATTAAAGATTTAACCATGTTAATGGGGATAATAAAAGTTGATTAAATGAGGTGGTGGTCATAACGATCATAAACTTGATAATTGAGTTTGAATTGTGTTGTTGATATGGTTATTTATAATATTGGAATGATGTTGTATAGATTTTGAGACAAGTAACTAACTTGTGTTATTCCATTGTATTCTCAGATGTGGAGAAGACTCAGTGACATTAGACTACTGAGTGGACGGCGGAGGTATTGGTGAGTGGACCTGTAACCTTCAACGTAACTTAGTTGTAACAGATTTGGTTACAACGGGTAAACGTGGTTATACTGTTATAAACTGTTGATTGACATGTTGCCTTGATAGATATAGATTTTGTGATATCTGGCCTTTGGGCATATGTGCTTACTGGGAGGTCAACATGGTTTGGGCTTATGGATATTATTGAGTTGCCAACACATGTCCTTGTACACGGTTGGTTATAGGAATACTGTGTTGTGTGGGTAAATAGTACATAAGCTATCGGTTTACCACTGTATTGGCCTGCAGTGGTGTGAGGTTTCTTGGAGGGCCACCCGGGCATGAGGGTGCCTCAAGGACCGCCGATCCTCTTGTTGATATTTGTTTGCGATGCTCTAGGCTGTAAACAAATGATTGTGTGTTTACGATGCTGTTGCTGTAAACTGGTTTAGTATACTATGTTTAGTTGTAAACATATTTGTTATGCTAGGTTGTGTTGTAGGCTATTGGTTCATTCACTTAGCGTTGAGCTAATCCCCCACATTACCACTTCTTGCAGGATATGATTAGATTATGGGATGAGCAAGGAGCTGTTGACTGGATGGAATGTTTGACGACTTGATGTTACTCTGATCTTTGATTTTCATAAATCATTGTTGTCTTTCAAATTATGTTTTGAAATAGATTGATTTTATATGAGTATTATACAATGTAAAATTATTAATGTTTGTTGGACTTTCGTTTCCGACTAAAAAAAATAAATAAATAAAAAAAAATGGTTCTGAAATATGAGGGGTGTTATATTTGAGCTCGAACCAAAAACACATTTTCACACAATTTAGTCCTAATACACGAATTTATTCAGTTATTTACTTCAAGTATCATCTATAAACATATAACAACAACAATTAACATCATCAAGCTTCAAATCCTAGACATGCACATGAGATCTAACCTAATTTCTAACCAAACCCATTTCTTCAAACTTATAAATTCAAGAACACAAGAGTTCACCACAATAAGCATGAAATCAGTTTATCAAAGACCACATCAACAATTTCAAGAACAATTTAACTTCAATTCTCATTAATTTAACCTAATTTAACCAAATAAAGCAAGAACACATAATGGGGCATAGTTTAGCTTACAATGGAGATGATGATCAGATGGAGAAGATGAAGATGAGATGCTAAATCCAAAATCACAGCTACAATAAGGATTGATTGATGACTTTTCTTTTGATTTCTCTTTGTTTGCAAGATTACAAAGTGAAGGTGTGTGTGTTCTTGAAAGTTAGGCAAAACTCAGGAAATGAATGAAAGGGGTCGACATATACATTATAATTAAACCATTTGCAGTGTAAAATACCCCTTTCTAAATTTATTGTCTGGAACCTGAAAATACCCGATAGCTAAAATACTTTTATTTTACTGCCAGCTAGATTTATTTAAAACAAGTAACAATTCACTTAACACAATAAATCATTTGACTATTCGACCTACTAATTTTAATTATCAAAATACACCAAGTATTTCTAAATATAATTTAAATACGACATAAAATAAAGGAATTACCATATTTCTACCAAGCCCAAATCGAGGATGTTACAAATCTTCCCTCCTTAAGGAGATTTCGTCCCCGAAATCTCGTCACGCCTAAAAGACTAGGATAACGCATCCTCATGCTAGACTCGGTTTCCCACGTAAGATTTGGACCCAAACTATGATTCCACTTAACCAACACCATTGGGATATCCTTCTTTCAAAGTTTAGTCACCTTACGGTCTAAAAGTTCTACGGGCTCTTCTATAAGTCTTTGGCTTTGGTCAACACGCAAGTCTTGCAATGGAAGAACTTGGGATTGGTCCTCCACATTGCATTTCCTTAAATAACACACATTGAAAGTATTGTGAATACCCGACAATTCCGGAGGAAGATCTAAGGAAACAGTCTGATCATTGACTACTTGTCGAATTTTAAATGGCCCAATGTATATAGGAGCTAGTTTACCACGTTTCCCAAAACGGATAACACCCTTCCAAGGTGAAACTTTCAAGTAAACCAATTCACCCTCTACAAATGAAACGGGTCGACGACGCGGATCCGCATATTGTTTTTGTCTATCACGGGCAACTTTTAACCTATCACGGGCTATAGCTACCTTATCGGCTGTAATCTGTACTATCTCAGGGCCCGCAAATTGTTTCTCACCCGCCTCTAACCAACAAGTGGGTGTTCTACATCGATGACCATACAACATTTCATAGGGTGGCATGCCTATACTAGAGTGAAAAGAATTGTTATAAGCAAATTCGACCAAGGGCAAATGAGAATCCCATGACCCACCATATTCTAATACACACGCCCGCAACATATCCTCCAAAGTTTGACTGGTGCGCTCTGAATGACCATCCGTTTGAGGGTGATAAGCTGTGCTCAAGTTAACTCTGGTACCCAATTCACGCTGCAAACTCTGCCAAAAACCCGACACGAACCGAGAATCTCTGTCGGAAACAATCGATAATGGAATACCATGTCGAACCACAACCTCATGGATGTACAACTGGGCCAATTTACTCAAAGATGCCGACTCACAAGTAGCAAGGAAATGAACACTTTTGGTTAGTCTATCTACAATCACCCAAATCATATCGTTACCCTTGACCGTCTAAGGCAACTTGGTCACAAAATCCATGGTAACATGCTCCCATTTCCACTCGGGAATCTCAAGCTGTTTCAAAGTTCCATAGGGTTTCTGATGTTCGGCTTTTACTTGGGAACAAATATGGCATGATTCAACAAACTGAGCAACATCCAATTTCAAAGTAGGCCACCAATACAATGGTTTCAAATCCTGATACATCTTGGTGCTACCTGGATGAACCGACAATCTAGACTTGTGAGCTTCTAACAAGATCACATTTCGAAGACCACCAACCAAAGGAACCCAAACTCGATTCTGAAAAGTCTTTAATCCACGAGAGTCATCAATCATCAAATCCTTTCTTTTATATATAGCCTCAGATTTCAAGTTATGCTCCAACAATGCCTCCATTTGAGCTGATTTCAAACTATCAATCAAATATGAAGAAACCTCCAATCGCATAAAACAAACTCTTTCTGATTTCCCTTTTCGAGTCAAAGCATCCACCACAACATTGGCTTTACCCGGGTGATAGCGAATTTCACAATCATAGTCTTTGATCAATTCCAACCATCTCCTTTGACGCATATTAAGCTCCTTTTGAGAAAACATGTATTGAAGGCTCTTGTGATCCGTGCAAATAACACATTTAGTACCATACAGATAATGTCTCCAGATTTTCAAGGCAAAGACCACAGCCGCTAACTCCAAGTCGTGGGTAGGATAATTTGTCTCGTGAGGTTTCAATTGTCGCGAAGCATAGGCAATAACACGGTCACGTTGCATCAAAACACAACCTAATCCCGCAGACGAAGCATCACAATACACAATGAAATCATCGGACCCGTCAGGCAATGCTAAAACCGGAGCCTGACACAACAACTGTTTCAAATTCTGAAAAGCCGATTCTTGTTGATCACCCCATAGAAATTTCACATCTTTACGAGTTAACTTAGTCAAAGGACCCGCGAGCTTAGAAAAATCTTTAATGAACTTTCGGTAATACCCAGCTAATCCAAGGAAACTCTTAATTTCAGAAGGAGATTTAGGCGCTTGCCAATTCATGACTGCTTCAATTTTAGATGGATCCACCTTAACTCCATCATCACAAATGATATGACCCAAAAACTGCACCTCGCGCAACCAAAACTTGCACTTGGAAAATTTAGCATAAAATTGCTCCTTTCTTAAAGTATCAAGAACCAAACGTAAATGCATCTCATGATCAGTCTCAGACTTAGAATATACTAAGATATCATCAATGAACACTATAACAAACTTATCGAGATAAGGTCGACAAACTCTATTCATCAAATCCATGAAGATTGCCGGAGCGTTAGTCAACCCAAAAGGCATAACAAAAAATTCATAATGCCCATATCTAGTGCGAAAAGTCGTCTTAGGAATATCCTCCTCACAAACCCGCACTTGGTGATAACCCGATCTCAAATCAATTTTAGAAAAATACGAGGACCATTGCAATTGGTCAAACAGCTCATCAATTCGAGGCAAAGGGTACTTGTTCTTTACGGTTCTCTTATTCAACTCCCTATAGTCAATACACATCCGAAGGGTGCCATCCTTCTTTTTCACAAACAACACAGCGCACCCCAAGGAGAGGAACTAGGTCTAACAAAACCCTTATCTAGTAACTCTTGAATTTGACTCATCATTTCACGAATTTCGAAAGGAGCTAGTCTATAAGGAGCCCTAGCTATGGGAGAAGAACCAGGGATCAATTCAATTCTATACTCTACATCTCTAATAGGAGGCAAGCCGAGCAATTCATCGGGAAAAACATCCGAGTATTCCAAAACCACTCGGACGTCGGTGACCTTTTTCTTTTCTAGTTTGGCGTTAACAACGTAGGCCAAATATGATTCACACCCCTTAGCTAGAGATTTTCTAGCTTTCATCATCGAAATTAAAGGAATACTACCATTTACCCGCATACCCCGAGCCATGACATACGACTCATCCGAGGTAGGAAGTCTTATTAGCTTTCTATGGCAATCAATGTTGGCCTTATTTTGACTCAACCAGTCCATACCCAAAACCACATCAAATCCCGGAATGGGCATCAAAAGAAAAGAGACAGGAAAATTATGACCTTCAATTAAAATACTAGCCCCAGTCACTGATGTGGTAACTGGAACCATTTTACCATTCGCTACTTCAACCTCAATAGGATTTGTAATAATAGAGGGAGTCAATTTCAATTTATCACGAAAGGTCATGGATATGAATGAACAATTAGCTCCAGAATCAAATAAGACACATGCTGGTACAGAATTTACAAGAAAAGTACCAGTGATGACGTCCTCTGTCCTGACAGCTTCATCGGCTGTCATTTGGAAAGCCCTGCCTGTTGCCAAAGGTGGATTCTTTCTTTTCTGGCCAGAAAATGAAGAACCTCCGACCGTACCCCTTCTATGTCTCTCCGTCTCTAGACACAAACCCGAACGGTGACCTTCCTTGCGACAATTCCAACACACCAGCTTAGGGAAAGTACAATCTTTGATATCATGGCCAAACTGTCCATACTTAATGCACCTATCCGTTTGAGGAGTGCAAGGACCCGTGTGCTTTGATTTACAATTAGTGCACCAGTTCGATTTATCCCCTATAGCACCACCACTCGAACCTTGCCCTTTACCACGGGAAGAACCATGCCACTTTTTCTTCCCCGGGCTACCCGAAGATCACTCTTGGGTTTCGTTGGAGACTTGTCCTTCACATCTAATCCTTGAGCCCTAACATCACCATCCACAGAACGGGCTAACTCAAAAGCTTGGTTAAGAGTACCCGCAAGTCTAACAGTCGTACGATAAGCATGAGGCAACATACCAACGAAGTGATCGATTTTGGTCCTTTCATCCGGCACCCATTGGTGCACAAACCTCAATTTTTCAGAGAATTGGGCAATAAGGTCATCCATTGTCATTTTATCCGTCAATTGCATATCCAAAAATTCACGTCTAATACGGGTCATATCATATCCCGAACAATACTTTTTACAAACCTCATTATAAAAATCAGTCCACCTAATGGAAGCCCTTTGTTGAGGAGACAAGTGTGATGTAATCGAGTCTCACCAACCCATAGCCGGACCCTTGAGAAGCTGTACATCATAAGGAACTCTGACTTCCTCTTCACACATACATACCTCAAATTTTCGTTCAACATCCCTCAACTAATCCAAGGTCACGGAGGGATTTGAACTTCCATAATAATCTGATGGTCCACTGGATTTAAATGTCTTGAAAGAACAAACTTTATGGTGAAATGGCGGAGAAAAAACCGGAAATTGAAATCCCGATGGCCTAGAAGATGCAAATGGGGCCGATGTCTGAAAGATATTTCCATGAGGTTGCTGGTGGTAATACAGTAATGATGTAGGAGTCTGAGATGTCACTAAAGTGGGTGGTACAGTACTATAAACTGGTGGTGAAGTCTGAGGAAAATGATGAGATAACCGGGCTTGTTGCTCTAAAAACTGTTGCTCAATAGCCTTAAGTCTAACATTTTCCCCTTCTAAGTGCAACAGATAATCCTCTTGGGTCATATCTTCGGCTGAGAATGAGGTACCGGTTTGTCCTTGACTAACATTTTGGTTTTCAGATGGAGAGACATCAGACACTGGAACATTGATGATAGTAACGGTCGGGTTCTCATTGTCCGCCATATCCTGCACAACCACATCTCACAACTCATTAATTGTTAGTACCTACATACTAAGCAATTATTCTATCATAGCTAAATCCCGCACCCTGGAATGTTTGACTGACACAATAGATTTGGGATTGAACACTTACAATTGTCCAATTCACCCAAACCTAGGCTCTGATACCAACTTATAACACCCTTTCTAAATACCAAGGCTTTTTTTTTTTATAATAATATGGAAGCGTATATAAAATCAGTGCAATCAAGATTGCATATATTACATTTCAAAATGTGCAACCCAATTACATGCAATAGTTAATACCAAGTCATCATTACAAGTATTAATACAAACTTAGGTGTTATATTAAAATCCATAACATAATTGTTTTGAACCCAAAATATTTCAAGCACAATCAGAGAGCGGTGCCAAACATTCCTTCAACCAACTTCTAGTACGCACAAACAAAAGCTAAACCTGCAAGAAGTTGGGGGGGGGGGGGGGGGGGGAGAGGGATTAGCACAAAGCTAAGTGAACAAATCCAGGATTCACAATCTAACTTAGCATAACAACTAACTACAACTAGCACATCTCAAGTAACATAGAAGGATCGGTGGTCCTTGAGGTACCTTCATACCACGGTGGTTCCCCAAGTAACACTTATAACCAACTGAAGGCCAAACAGTGGTTAGACCGATAGTTTAGTACTAATACTACATACAACATAATTTCAGTGTCCAACACATGTACAGATCAATTACGTTGTCCAAGTAATAGTACCTAAACCCAACACATTAGTTGACCCTCACCAAATCAAATAGTCCAACTATCATAGCATATAGGATAACAATAAATCGTTCAAGGGATAACCGTCATGGCAATATAATATTAAAGCAATCAATGCAATAAACCTAATTACCCATTGTAACCACGTTGTTACATCTAACTTAGACTGAGAGTCCAAGATCCACTCACCCTTGTCGATCGCAGTCTCCACTCAAAGGTCTTATCTTATTGAGTCTTCGGTTTATCTCAGAACACAATCAAAACCGAATTAGATTCTCGTATCAAGTTTATTACAATATAATCATGTACATAATGTCAATTAATTACTTACTCTATACTTCCATTACTAGTTAAATAACATAAGTACTCAAGTCACAAGTTGTCAAATTCATCAAATTAAAACTGACAAACGCGATCCGGGTAAGGTGTGGTTGGATCGCGTTCCATAGCACCAAAACATTATGTTAACAAATTACACTTGCAAACGCAATCCGGACAAAGTGTTGGGATCGCGTTCCCAAGAACAAAACGTGACCGACCCAAAATAACACTAGCTAACGCGATCCGGGTAAGGTGTTTTAGGATCGCGTTTCAAAGAACAATTCCTGCTGTAATGAAATAACACATAGCAACGCGATCCTGACCATGAAGCTGGATCGCGTTCCTCAGTTTTAAAACAGAGTATCAGACCTGCAACAACTTTGAGCTCGAACCAAAAACACATTTTCACACAATTTAGTCCTAATACACGAATTTATTCAGTTATTTACTTCAAGTATCATCTATAAACATATAACAACAACAATTAACATCATCAAGCTTCAAATCCTAGACATGCACATGATATCTAACCTAATTTCTAATCAAACCCATTTCTTCAAACTTATAAATTCAAGAACACAAGAGTTCACCACAATAAGCATGAAATCAGTTTATCAAAGACCACATCAACAATTTCAAGAACAATTTAACTTCAATTCTCATTAGTTTAACCTAATTTAACCAAATCAAGCAAGAACACATAATGGGGCATAGTTTAGCTTACAATGGAGATGATGATCAGATGGAGAAGATGAAGATGAGATGTTAAATCCAAAATCACAGCTACGATAAGGATTGATTGATGACTTTTCTTTTGATTTCTCTTTGTTTGCAAGATTACAAAGTGAAGGTGTGTGTGTTCTTGGAAGTTAGGCAAAACTCAGGAAATGAATGAAAGGGGTCGACATATACATTATAATTAAACCATTTGCAGTGTAAAATACCCCTTTCTAAATTTATTGTCTGGAACCCAAAAATACCCGATAGCTAAAATACTTTTATTTTACTGCCAGCTAGATTTATTTAAAACAAGTAACAATTCACTTAACATAATAAATCATTTGACTATTTGACCTATTAATTTTAATTATCAAAATTCACCAAGTATTTCTAAATATAATTTAAATACGAAATAAAATAAAGGAATTACCGTATTTCTACCAAGCCCAAATCGAGGATGTTACACTATTCGTCTTACTCCGTGGGGGTAATGACAACACGCATTGTTGTTTGTTGAGAACATTTGGATCAATTGATATCAATGGTCATATTCTTTCGAGGGTATTGACTAGATATATCAAGTATCTTGGAAACTTATTATTTACACTAATTTCACTATTATATGTGCCTTTTCATTGCATTGTCCTAACTAGTTCATTATCACAGCAAACCTATTTTTGTTGTGGGTCGTTTCAAACCTACGAAACTCACCAACATACGTGTTGACGTTTTTGAGCATATCTTTTCAGGTAATCAGAATTATGACTCAGGAGCTTAAGGCTTAGTGGCTTTAGCAGGACTTCTAGGTTGCATTTGAGACTTGGTGAATGGAATGTTTACTATATACACTTATACTTCATTTGGGATGTGACAACTGGATTCTTATGTATCTGAGACTATGTACTCGAGTTATTGATTGACCGCGGCACAAGTTGCCTTTATGTCGGGCGATATCATGACAGTTGTTGAATTGCATTTAGAGTTTTCTATTTTATCAATGTGTTATGATCTAGTCGTTCATCGTACCTCGTGTTTCCGCCATAGACGGGGTGTGACACAGATTCACTAAAATCCGCTGGAGTAAGACCCATTGGCATCCATAATCTAAGAATCGTAAATTAGTAATTGATGAGATAATTCAATTCAAAAAGGCGGTTTTATAAGAATTAAAATCACTGGGTGATGATATGAAGTCATTAATTTTTTAGAACTAAAAATAACTTATTATGACTTTTTTCAGAACATTTAAAATACAGAAGATTATAGGAAAGGAGTTTGAATAATTGAAGAAATAATAAAGTAGTTATTAAATTAAGATTTTCATATAATATTTGGAGGATTATTTATATGTAAAGAAAAAATAGAGGATTTATATCGTAAATATTGAAGGGTGTATATTGTAAATATAGAAGGGTATATTAGTCTTTTATTCACATAACAATAGGATTAATGATGTCATTACATTAATTAAGGGTTAGATCTTATTTATTCATCTCCATCTAATGGCTATTATTCTCTCAAGATTTTTCTTTTAATATATAAAGATAGAAGATAAACGAGAAGTATCACAAAATGGGAGAAAATAATGTGATCCATAACTTAGACAGCTTTCTCAATTTCAACATACGAGCCTTGGCAAAGTGACATGGATGGCACGCTTTCTTCGATTATTTCATCAGTTTTGTTGTTTCGGTTTGTCAACAAAAGGAAACTCTTTAGATGTGGAACCCAACTTACATTTAATTTGTTGCTATTTTTTGTTTATTGTATGTAAATGTAAGTTATTGTAAGTATATTGATAAATGTGAGACTCAAAAATAAAAGTGGAGAAATGATCAGTGGCAGCCTGGCAGGGTTTAATCAGTATTTGATCAGTTGTGAACATGTTGACGTGGTATAAGCTGATGATGATTTCACATCCAATTTCATATATCCTCTAAAATGTACATTAAATAATTGTATTGTACAACCAGTTAATATATTATCATTATATTGGATCTATCAAATTGAATGGAAACAATATCATACTTTTTGAAACTCATTGTTTAAAACAATAATAATAGTAACGGCTAATAATACGGGGTAAGATATTTTACCGAGAAGAATTTAAAAGTCGAATTTTTTTTTAATGTTAGCTTTTTAAAGGGGATTTTTAGTTTGGAAAAGCTCCTTTTTTTCGAACATTTTTAATTTTTTTTAACTTAGTTGCTTAGCCAACAAGTTGAAACTTGAAACCGTTAAGTATTTGAATAAGTTCCTATTATTATGGGATCCTCTAGGATTAGTATCTTTTTAGTTGTTTATGTAAGGCTATATATACTTTTCATATTTAACAATAACGTCGGATTTAAAATACTTGCAATCCTTTCATTAGCAATCAAACCTAAAACCCTAGTTCTCAATTCTTGTAGCAAACATTATGAATTTGATGTCCGGTAAAGTTCTGATAAAAAAACTCCAAACATTCATCTACTGCTAACATCCCTGAAACAATCAAAAAACAAGATGCTGATGATGATGATATTATCAGTAATTTACCTGATGATCTGCTTTTACTAATTCTATCTCTGCTTCCGGATGCTGATGCTGTTCGTTCATGCATTTTATCAAACACGTGGAAGGACCTTTGGATGTATCTACCCAATCTCCTTTTCATCATGCCCAATCACCAATCCAACAAATTCCATGATTCGGTTGATCAAACCCTAGCTCTTCGTGGATGTATGCTCATCCAAAGGTTCTTTCTTCAATGCTCTAATTGTTGTGATGATAATCGTGTTCGTAATTGGCTTGCTATTGTTGAACAGAGTAAAGTTGAACAACTTGAAATTAGGTTTCCACTCCAGCATCACCATGAGCGTAGCTTTATTTGGGATATGTTTACGACTTGCAATACACTTGTTAAGTTAACTTTAGAATGTGTAACCGTGTTAACTAGGCCTGAATGTGAGTGGCATTTGCCTAGTTTGAAGAAAATGAAACTGGAAAATATTAAATATAAGGGTGAACAATCAGTAGTGAATCTGACTTCCGGATGTCCCGTTTTAGAAGAATTGTGTTTAGATGGATGGCACAAGCCGACGACGGTTAAGGTCTTTTCACCATCTTTGAAGATACTAAGGATGGCTGCTTTTGGGCATGCGGATGGGCATTGTCGGTTTGTGGTTGATGCTCCTAAACTCGAATACCTTGACCTGGTATACGCTGGGTATACACAATACTGTTTCACGAGATTTGTGTCACTTATTGAAGTTAGCATTAGCTTTAGCAACCCTGTTGTTATGTCCATGACATGCGTCTCCTCTGCCAAACAGCTGTCATTGATTTCTATATCTTCACAGGTATGTCTACTAACTATAGATAGAAATTTCAATCCATTTAAGATATTTAGCCAGTAATTCTTATTTGAGATTGTACATGCTAGTTGCATTTAATGATATACTGACATAAACTAATATTATGCTCATTTTTTATACACGAATTAATACATTATTGTTATTTTTATTTTTTTAATTTAGCTTCGAGACGATAATCTCTAGTGTTTGGTTTATGCAGGATATTGCTCTTTTTCTTGATTTAAACCAGCCCCTGCTAGTGTTCCCTAACTTGGTTAAACTTGAGATTTCTTGGGGAGGGGATTTGATGCTGGCTTTGTTATACTCTACGCAGGGCCGTCTCTAAACTTTTAGAGGCCCTGGGAAAAGTTGTCGTATTATGGAAATGAGACCCTATAACTAGATGTCAAGTAAGATAAAGCTCGATGAAAATGAACGATCCGATTTTCAAATAATTTATTTATTTCTCTGTTTATTTCTCTGATAATTATTTATTTCTCATTCTCTCAAATCTCAGTTGTTAGTTATTAACTTTTTAGTCAAACTCTAATACGTCAACACAAGTTTTCATTTTTGGACCATTCAGTCGACCTATATTTGTTTAATTATATATTTAGTCTCAATCTCGTTACTAACAAAGATTTCTTACTTCAAAATAAAAGACATGTCAATCTCTTATGTAATCATCATATATATTACACATATCACATTACTTGGGAAAAAATTTGGAGGCCGTCGAAATGTAGAGGCCCTGGGCGGTCGACCACCTCGCCCACCCTTAAATACGGCCCTGACTCTACGCCCAATCTTGAGCATATTACTTTATAGGAAGAAAGTTTATTTGTGTACCAAGAGCATTTTAAAAAGATCTAACAAGAAGGAGAGAAAGATTGATATGCTGATTTGTATGCTTTAATGCATGACATGTTATTTTGTAAAGTTGTAATTACTTAGTCTTTAATCGTATTCAGTGACTTTTACTCCCATTTAACAAATACTCATTTTTTCACAATAATGTTCTATTGGTTATACTATTAATTTCTTTAATAGTTTTCTGATTATAATGACTTCAGAGTGCAAAAGCACCTCCAAACACTATATTCTACATTCTGTGTTGTTACTTGTGATTAAGTGTCCCTAATGTTAGATATCTTATAATAATTCTGAAAACGCACATCTAAACACTCCTTTGTTACAAAAATAATACTTAAATGTTCTAATAATGTTACTAGCTTAAATCCATGCAATTTGCTATCTGATTCGGAATCTGAAGCTTATTTTTTGTTTATCTTTAGGAACTTCTACCTCCTGGAATGGCATGGAACCCACCGATCAGGGAAGCACCAACTTGTCTACGTTTTAACATGAGGGAAATCATAATACGTTATCTGGAAGTTGTCAAACCAAAACACGTCGCCTTTATAAGGTATCTGCTGAAACACTCGAATAATTTGGAGAAATTGACAATAGATAGCCGTAATATTGATCCTGAGAGGCGCCAGCTGCTGTTGAACATCCGCCGTCGCTCAAAGTCCTGTCAGATTGAATTCGTTTGAAGCCTTTTCAAGATAGTGCCGCCAATTTTTGTAATTCAGGATGGTTTTGAATTATTGCAGGCTCTCAAGTTTGTTTAAATCCTTTTCATTCTTTAGTCGTAAGAAAATGGAAATTTTGGCATAATTGATGTTTTGTTAACTCAGGCTTGTAAAATATTGTAGGCTGCTTGAAGTGTCTGGGTATCTTGGTTTATATCCTTTTTCCTTTTGTGGCTTTTAGGAGCTGTGCATGAGTGTCGCTAGAAGGGTGTTACACAATTTTTATCCAAGTCAGTCAATGAGTTCAGAACCAGTTACCAGAGTCATAAAGTTAACAATTGGACTCAAAATTTTAATTTTTCAATTTGTATTATTAATTTACTATGAATGTTGATGGGCAAGTTCTAAATCAAATTTGATTGTATTAATATCTTAATAATCTTCATCCTATGTACTTTTCCCTAATATAGTGGACAATACCTTTCCCTTTTGATAGGAGTTGCCATTTTTAACGGTAAGCTACATGTCATACTCGACAAATAATAGATTGTTTCCTGCATATCGAATATTAATCACAATACATTAAAACGCCTTCTCAAAAGTATCGAGTACTAGACTAAATTTCTATTTGTTGCTCATTATGCACAAGTCAAGCATACGCTTGGCTAACAGAAGCCAAAGGGTTCATCATAAGACTATAAATCCTAACAAATACAACATATTGGCCCCATAATACAATACAGTAAGCTCATCCCAAATACGCTACACCTCAGTAAATAGGTAGATACATCACTGTTTCATTAACTTAGTTCACATAAATACTTTTGCAACAGCATGGAGATATAATGGATTTGAAGTATCAACTGAAGGAGTGATAGAATCTGGAATGATAGTTCACATAAATACATTGTTTTACCGATAATTTATAAATAAATCTTTAATATTTAAAAGATTTTTCTGTATTCATTTTTAACACCATTTTTATTTTTAAAGGTCAACCTGCATCAATTCAGTTACATTTTTATTTAGAAAAAATATTATCATAAAATATACTCCGTCTTCTATTATTTTCAAACAAGTACATATTTATTAAAAAACTACTCCCTCCGTCCCTATTTATTAATCCACTTTTTCCTTATCGGGTTATCCCAAATTAATTGTCGACTACCAAATATGGAAATGAAATTTGATCATGTTTACCATATTGTCCACACTTAAAAACTATAATTACAAAAGGAAAATAAATCTCAAATTAATTGGTAAATGTAAGAATGTTATTGTGCAAAAATTAAGTAGTATTTTTTGTGTTTTTCTCAAACTTCGTATCCTCTATCTAGAAACAATTAAATTAGGACAGATGGAGTTAAAAATACAAAAATTAAAAAACAAATCATTCATTTACATTTTTTTAAATGAAATCTTATCCTAAAGTATATTTCATATCCGGTTATTTTCAAGCACATACAATTTTCATTTAAATTAAACATTATGTAATTCATTTTTTTAAAATTAACCTAAAAGTAATGTTAATAAAACTTTTGAAAATCGATTTGACACAATTAAATTAAATAAAAAAAAATTTGTGATGTTTTATTATATCCAAAATCTAACAACACATCAAAACAAAGTTTAACTTAATAAATTTATTTAATAAGGACATATATGGCAGCCCGCGTTATCGCGGGTTCTTTACCTAGTTAAATAATGAATTGATGATAATATATTACTCTCTAATACATATTGATTATCTTGTACTCTCTTCGTCCCAAAATAATAGTCCATCTTTCATTTTTTGGGTGGCCCAAAATAATTATACACTTTTCATTTTACCCAATAGGAGGAGACTTTAGTGGGTGAAGATTCTATTTGATTGGTTGAAAGATGTTATGGTCTCACTTTTATTAAATTGTGTGTTTTTTATTTGTGGACAATAATTTTGGGACGGAGGGAGTAGTATACTAGACCTCAAACCCGTGTATACACACGGGCCTTTAAATATGTAATTGTTTATTATAAGTACAAATATTTTGTATATGATATAGGTGTATCGTTTTGTATGATGTAAAAAAGATACGCATATGTTATCTTATTTTAAATATTTGAGTGAGAAGAGAGTATGTTGGTTTCGGATAGCAATATTCATGATAAGTTTAAGAGCATTTAAGTGTAAAAGGAATCTACTTATAAATAACGAAATTGAAAGTATAAAGGAAGCATTTGAAGTTAGCAATCATGTTAACATCCTTGTCACAATGAACCTTAAGCCACTTTCTTAATTTGAACACGTGAGACCGCCACAGACCATTGTCCATGAGAGAAGATTGATCGCTATATATACACTACGCTTTTTAATGATTGTCATTGGTTTTTGTTTATTGTTACCGTGAAACATACAACTAAAGGATATTGTCTTCGATTAAACTTGAAAGATATCAGTTTATCAGACGACATTAGTCGCATCCTTGGACTATTAGTAAACATTGACATTATATACATCAGGAATATTAGTTAAAAAAAATAGTTTGCAATAACACTGAGTATAAAGTTAATGTTTTATATAGGTTATCATATACGGAAAACATATACAATGAACTTGAAAATAAAGTATAAACATAGAGTGAGATTATAGTTTTTATAAAAAAAAGTTATATATATATATATATATATATATATATATATATATATATATATATATACTTTTGTATATATATATATATATATATATATATATATATATATATATATATATATATATATATATATGGTGTTTTTGTTTTTATTATAATGAATCACAAGCGGTCCGTTGAATTTTTGAATTTGTATTTGATAACATAAAAAGTGTTATCTGATAATTATAAAAATTGCACCATAAAATTATTTTATTTTTCTCATTGATTTGTCATCTCACAAGGTATACTTTCAACGACTTTTTTTTATTTTACAAGTTGTACAAAATTAGTAATAGATATGTTACTCGCTAATAACATATGTGTTAGTTGTTTTCAAAACCCACCGTAAAACGAAAAAAAAAAGTTCGTTGAAAGTATATCCTATCACATCTCTGATCGAAGAGAATAAAACACTAATTTTTAGGCTGCAATTTTTATGATTTTTTGACTTACCGTTTGAGAGATATTTAATTTTTAAAAACGTAGGGAAAATTAATTTAATGACACATGATGCATTTCTATTGGTCCCTAATTCTCACAAAAAATTGTCGTACTAATCAACACTTCAAGACTTTATATTAAAAGTACGTAATTCATTTATTTGTAAAGGAATAGACTTGATATCCCTATAACTACGAAAAGGGTGTATTTATTAATAAATTATTAAATCAAAGATTTGTATTAAAAAAGTTCGTAATTCATTAATTTGTAAGGGGATAGGAGTAAAGTTAATTTTATAAAACAATATTTTTTTTAAAATTATTATAATTCATGATGACATCATGTCCTTAATTTTAGGTAATCGGATAAAATCAATCAATTTTATTGGCTAATTAAAATTTTGATGACATTATTAGGAGTTTCTTATATATAATTTATTTATTATAAGATTATGCAATTAGATTTTACTACTTCAATGACCCGCGATAACGCGGGCTATTACATTTGAGTTTTAAGAGTTAAAAATTAAATCTAAAAGAAGAAAAAGGAAATAGACTAATCGATGCAAAGAGACTTATTGTGGAACCTTAGATCATCACGTTGTTCGCTATTAAGCAAATTAATGTTGATGAAAATTTACACATATAAAATTTGATAAAGAATTAATAGATATGGTCTTTGAGTTGAAAGTTTAAAGAGTTAGTTGTTGGATAAGAAATTAGTTTTATATCAAAACTAAAGTTGTTTTTAGCAGTGATTCAAATTTAGAAAAGTAAAATCCATGGATCACAAAAAAATAATAATACAATAGAACGATGTTAATATGGTTGAATATCACATATGTTTGTGTATTGTTTAGCTCAATGTTGTTTTGACCAAAAATTTACCAAGGAAATTAAGTGATCAAATCTAGTTTGTGAGGTAGTGTGCTTGTATTAATTTCCAAGATAATCAAGTGTAAAATGCAAGTTTTTAGTAAAAAGTTAAGAATTTCACAATACGAATGTGATCGATAATAAAATTTGTTAAAAAATGCTATCAAAGACTTAGTAAATATCAAGTTTATATGCAGTAAACGATTGATAACAAAATGAATGCAAAATGTCAAGTAAAACCCCGGATAATGCAGTTTGTATGCTAAAAACACAAATTAAACTAAGTAATCGAATAATAAATGCAAGGACACAGCGATGTACGAGGAAAACCCTTGATCTATAGTAGATCGCCGGCAATGTGATCGATAATAAAATTTGTTAAAAATGCTATCAAAGACTTAGTAAATATCAAGTTTATATGCAGTAAACGATTGATAACAAAATGAATGCAAAATGTCAAGTAAAACCCAGGATAATGCAGTTTGTATGCTAAAAACACAAACTAAACTAAGTAAACGAATAATAAATGCAAGGACACAGCGATGTACGAGGAAAACCCTTGATCTATAATAGATCGCCGGCACAAATAAAAAAATATTAGATTCACACCTTAGTTAAGTCAAACACATACATACACATACATAGCCTACATACACCAATAGACATAAACCTTAGTTTCCAAAAACGCTCTCATCACTCAAATTAATCTTAACACTGTATAAATTTATGTGAAGCAAAATCAAATTAATCTTAACATAAATTTGTGTGAAGCAAAATTAAATTAATCTTAACACTATATAAATTTGTGTGAAGCAAAATCAAATTAATCTTAACACTATTGAAAATTGTGTGAAGCAAAAAAAAAGATTAACAAACAAAATAAGCTGTGAATAAAAATAAAAGTTCACTCTAATTACCAAAATAAAAACTTCATCATTTGAAAAGTGATATGAACGAGAAAAAAAAGAGTTAACATTCAGCATGTGATTATCATGTATATGACTAATACGAACCTGTGCGTTGATTAGTGATTAAAAAACTAGTTTGCAACTCTAGAATTGAAATTAATCGAAATAGTAAAAACTACGCAATCATCGTACTGTGTTTTTAAATCCGATAAAAAAACCATTAACCAAATATGTAAGCATTAATTATCGTTCTGTGCCTTTTGGATCAATTGAACGATTGCCAACGTAAGTGTGAGATAAATCATGAAAATAGGAAAGCAATTAACTACACGTGTAAACATGAAAATCTTAATTTATCGTTTTTGTTTCGGATGTATTTGTGAAGCGAAGTAGTCACCGTATCAGATGCGGTAATTTTAGCGTAATTAGAAGTATTAATTATTTACAATAATGCCACCCTCACTTTTTAATTTTGATGAAATGAAGGGTTGAGATCTGTTCTCATTGTTCTCACGGAATCCCTTTGTTCTCAATATATATATATATATATATATATATATATATATATATATATATATATATATATATATATATATATAGATAGTAACGAGATCAAGAAATAAGAAAAATTAGGTGGAGAAGAGGGAGTAGTAATATGATTCAGTATATTTATTACTATGATTCATTTTTTATTATTATAATTCCAGTAATAAAAAGTTGAATCATAGTAATAAAAATACTGAATCATATTAATTCTCCCTCTTCTCCACCAAAATTTCCTTCTCCATTGAACTGAATCCTATGTATATATATGTGTATGTATGTGTGTATATATATATATATATATATATATATATATATATATATATATATATATGCATATACTAAGCGAGTAGTAAAAATTGCTTTAGGATTTGCCACGTAGGCAATAATAACACGTGACAACATATTATAATTCTAATTAACAAATTTAATTAATTATTATTATTATCTACTCTATTTATAATAAGAAAGTTTAAAATATAGAAAATCTTGGGTTAATGTACAAATTCGTTACTGTACTTTGAGAAAAAGTTCACGTAGGTTACTAAACTTTTAACATGTACAAATTCGTTACTGTACTTTCAAAAAAGTTCATATAAGTTACTAAACTTTTTACCATATTTCAATTATGTTATTGTACTTGTAAAAATTAGCATAATTGGGTCACTAAACTTTGAATAAAAACTGAGTAAAATAGGCGTGGTGACAATTTAGTGAAAGTATAGTAATGAATTTGTACATGTTAAAAGTTTAGTAACCTACATGAACTTTTTCTCAAAGTACAGTAACGAATTTGTACATTAACCCGAAAATCTTTGACTAAATTTTGAATGGAGAAATCCTGACCATCTATTTAGAAAGTAAACATGAAGATCTATCCATTCGTTTATTTGCTGACATCATAATCTTCTACCTAAAAAGATATTAATAACCCTCATAACTAATCTCAGATTTTATTTAATTTCAAATTTCAAATTTCAATTTTCAATTTCAAATAAACTTAAAAACCTAGACAGAAACATTCGCATTTACCAATTCAATTAAATTAACAACAATTAAAACAAAATTGAAAGGTCAAAACTCGTGACTGGAAAATGCATTGTCCGTTCAACAAGAATCTTCTACGGAACATCTTTTCTTCTTGATTTTTTTCATTTTTAATACTACTACGCTTTTTCCTTTTCCTTGCAAAACCAGAGGTTGTAGAAAGATCTTTCATTGTTTTTTTTGTTATTTGATGCTATACAACGATCACCACGCTTAAAAATATTTTGGATATAATGGAGGAAATAATCAGGAGAAGATCAAGGAACATGTTAATGGTTATTGTGATCATCATAACGATATATTTATATCAGGAATTAATAAATATTTGATTTAATTTGATTTAATCTTTTTAATTTTTTTTATCAAAATAAACAACTTTAAACTCATTTTTTAACTATAACAAAATATTACCTAATAATAATATTAAAATAAATTTCGTTTTTGATAATAATACACATTATTAATTCTTAATTAAAAATAAACAATTACAACAGTAATAATAATCTTTAATGACATTAGTAAATTTAGAGGTAAGGTTTTTAAGATTATGGAGTTAAGTTAGCCTTTGTTTAGAGAGAAGATAAAGGGGTTAATTTAGCATTTGTTTACATTTTTTACTATTGTATAAGACATACTTTCATTTGTTCTATTGTATGTACTAAACTTGTAAATATCGTCTATTGTATGTAAATTTTTCTTTTTGGGTAAGGTCAAAAAAGGAAATTTTCCTATTTTGGCCTTACCCAAAAAGGAAAGTTTGCATACAATAGACGATATTTACAAGTTCAATACATACAATAGAAGTTTCAAAGTTTGACTCATACAATAGTAAAATGTGTAAAATTTAATACATAATGAAACAATAAACCCAAGATAAAAAGTCTGATAGTTTGTTAGGAGTATTAGTAATGATGGTTCTGTTGTATAATAAATGGATGTAGCTGTTTTATGTATATAGGAGTAATGATTAGCATAAATTAATTCTCCCAAACAAATCTTGGAACCTACACGTAACTAACAAGAAATAAATCAAATTAGAATTATTTTTTGGGTAGCCCAATCCGAAAAAGAAAAAAAAAATAATTCGGTAATAGGCCAGTATTTCATTGTAAAATCCATTTTACATGAAGCCCAACTATCATTAACAAGCCCATTATGACCCAATACACTCTAGGGTAAATCGGTTACGGATTACCTTTTATTTCTCAAATCAATATCAATTCAACATTTTTATAAATCGTGACTGATTTTTAAAATCACTTAAGAGTCATTTATTTTTTTTGTTAAAGAACATACCCATAATTTTTCAAAAAACAAGATACCACCATGGCTGCACCAAGACGTAACAATGTTGGAGGTAACAGGCCTGACATATTGTACAGAATTCACGAAATGAAAATCCATGATTTGATTTAAGCTTTGAAAGATGATCAGTTTATCATGCGTATCGTTTTAGGTTAATCATTTTTTGTATTCGCAGTTAACCGTTATAAATATACTTCATACCAAGTCAGTTTGATTAGTATCATGTTATGTTTGTATTGTAAAATTTTATATTTATCGTTGTTCCACTTATATATAAATTACTTTCTCCGAAATTATGTAATGTTATAAGTTATTTCATAATTGAGTTTGTCGACCATTGATATCGCGTAAAAAGTTACGTTTTTAATACCGATATCTCTCTCATTCTGGAACAATTCTTGGCATATTAACTCAAAAACATTACAAATCAATAGTATTATGCCAAGATGGTAAAAACAAGGTTGCACGATGAAAATCAAGCAAAACGGGTAGAAAACGAAGATTCCACATACTTTTGAAGATTCAGGGCATCAAAACGAGATTTCAAGACAAAAGTTACCATCACCGACATCCATCTTAACCAAGATGTTCGTTTTCAAATTACGAATCCAACAGAAGAAGAATCAACAAAAACGGACGAAGAATGAAGATTCTACGTACGCCGGAAGATCCAAATGATTCGTACGACACATCTAAAGTTCAGAGACATATTTTTGGGATATCTCAACATCAAAGTCTTCGTTTTTGAATTACAAATCCAACAAAAAAAGAATCGACGCAAACGGACGCATAACGAAGAAGATACGCGCGAAACGAGCAACGAGGCAACGGGTGACGAACCGGGACGGATGGCAGCCAGCCGCCGCCGGCCAGCCACCAGGCCGTCGGCTGCCAGCCACCAGGCCACCGGCTGCCAGCCACCAGGCCGCCGGCTGCTGCCATCCCCCCGTCCGAATCCCGCTTTTTGGTCCTTGCGTGTACCCGGTGCTATACATTTCCGCAACTTTACGTACCTTGTGCCACTATATGCCCGTACCTCGTGCCACTATATGCCCGTACCTCGTGCCACTATATGCCCGTACCCGGTGCCACTACCTTTTTCACCTTTTTCTATTGTGAGCTTCTACTTGCTAACGTGCACCAAAATTCTCCAATAAATAGGAGGCATTAAGCTCATTTTCAAGACACACTCACATTCTCAAATTCACACTCATACACTTACTCTCACTCATCCATTTTCACTTTCTCACTCTAAAAATTCTCTCATATTTTAGTCTAGGATTATTGTAATTAATCTTCGGATTAACGTAGAGGCTAGAGCGAACGTTAGGAGTTTAGAGATTCATCTTTGTACGTGTGAACGAGTTGTCAATTATAATAATACGCTGCTACGCATTTATTTCCGGGTGATATCTCAACCTTTATCATACTTGCTTTATTATAATTATGTATTATTGCCTCGTATGTGATTTGTCTATTGCCATGAATTGCGAGTAGTCTATTATTGTGATTGTTGAAGATGTAGATAATTATAAGTAAGTATGACATTATATGATTAGTGTACGACAATCGTAATGTGATGTGACGGCCCCTATTCGACTGTTTATTTGATATAGTACTGGAAACGCCTCAAGCGGAGTACAAATGTATGGAAGTCAATAAACGACCGAAGGTAGTTACGTCACTGGAATCAGCTCTGGTTTACAGTTGGAGTTCCGAAAGGATAATACAACTTCACAACTAACTGGTATATCCTACGAAAGTCAATGCACAATAAAATGATGTTCGTAAAACACGTTCAGATAAAATAGAAATTAATGACCCTTGTATCGTTGAGACTTTATGAACTTGAGTTTAATTTATGGAGTACCCTTTCTGGTTATCCACGTGACTGCAACCTAGTAATTAGGACCTGATCAACCTTAATTATGGTAAGTAGTTATCTGTGCCCATGACATGCAACAAGTAAGACACAGTGAACCCACTCGTTGTACATATTAGGTTTACATTTCTGTATTGCTTTACATTTAGTTAGTTTAGAGTGCCACTTTCACCGTCAATTACTCTTGACCGCATGATTGATGTAAGAAGCAGTGGAACTATCATGTAAGGTACACTGTCCGATTACTGAAAGGCATGGTCTGCATATGAAACACGTTTTTATAAACTGCGAATAATCCAGGGATGTATAACTGTTTGAAAAGGAGAACTCAAGTCATAAGTTGAAGTAACCAAACCCTAATGCATGAAACAAGACTTAGGAATAAGAGTAAAGTCCTAGCGACCTAGAATCCTTAAAATACTATGTCTTACATAATCGACGGTCTAAACATACGAAGTCATTAATCTGCATGCTAATGGAATAATAAACTATTTTAGGGGTTAAGAACGGTCGGACCTATGAGATGATACGCTACTGATTCATGCACCTCGGTAACAAGCCAAGACAGGTTGCTCATCTTTCAACTAGATGAGTATTGGAAGTTTGCGTATTGCTCCGATCAGAATCACGATAACCTAGTTCCTAGTGACATGCCAATGGGAAACTTAATTGGTAGGGTTCTAGAGTTTACACCTAATAGTTTATTCATAACATTAAGTATTGTCCTTGTTTAATCTGTCATCCTGAAACATTAATTATCAAAGTCTCAGCAATCACATATTTATCTTTATCTGCTTTCCTGCACTTTAATTTCCTGCAATTTACTTTTCTGCATTTTAATTACTTGTCTTTAGTTTAAAAACCCCCCAAACCTACCTACTTTGTTCCATCCTAAATATTCCCCTACCGAAAGCACAAGCTTTAATCACGCACACGTTTGGATTCATAGAACGATCTTAGGTCATACTTACCGCTTGCTAACCAGAGTAGGTAGTACGTGTAATTTAAGCCCAGCTAATTATAAATTTTAAAACCCCTGTTGGCGCCCGATTAGTTACCATCAACGACACCGACGCTTTCGGGTGCCATCAACCATGTATACGTATATATTATTTGTTTCAAAGGAAAGCAAAAGTCTATTGGAAATGTGTCATGCGGATCATGATGCCAACATTCGAGGTTTACTTGATAACACGATGCGGCTTACGTACCAAATCATGGAAGACTTAATGAAGTTCAATAGAGAACGAAAGTACTTCAATGATATTAATGATGACAATCGTTTGGCAGATCCGCATATTGAGTTCAACAAAAAAGCAGATTTTTTAATTAGTCAACTTGATTTCATCCGTCAAAATGTTGACTTTTTTTATGCATTGATACACATGCATAATAATCCATAGGTTATACCTATACGATATGTCGTGTTCTCATCTTCTCGATGTATTTCTATTTAGCGATCTCTATTTATATGCTAAAATTTAAATTGTTGACGCTGTTTTATGCCTATTTTCTCAATTTCATTGTTTAACAAACTAACACAAAGCTTATACACAAAAGGTTATGCCAATTCATTTTACCACATTTAAAAGATTATTGTGACTATTCATATGAATCGTATTGTTATTGTTTGTTTGTAAGCAAAAGATTTAAAACATTCTGACTATAAACTATACTTCCATATTACTTAAATTTGATCAATTTATAAACATTCTTATTAAATATGTAAAATTAACAATCCAATATTAATTTTAAACAACAAACCTATTTTAGAGTAACTTAAAATACTATTACTATTACTGTTTATTAATAGGAAAATCTAAGTCATAGTTGTAGACTATATATATACAATTAACCAAAATCGAATCGAATGACAGTATGTAGGCAACGTTTGCATATCAAATTCGCAAATTATAATAGAATAATAGAAATATGTTCATTATTAGATAGATTTAATTTAATGGATTTACTTTATTGCATTTTAATTTGTATACAGTAAGATGTACATATGGATTTACTTTAATTAATTATCATATTAATAAATATTCAATCATTTTACTAACCCCAACTACATTTTAGATATAAGTGGCAAAATGAATGGATCGGGTCGAGTTACGGGTCTAAATGGGTTTGGGTCTAAATGGGTCAGGGTCAAATGCCAATGTTTAGGAGGATGACTCTAAACGGGTCCAGGTCAAATGGGTCTTGAGTCGGATCGACCCATCGGGTTTTCACCAGCAGAACGTTGTTTTACTTGGATTGGTGGTTTTCATCCAAGTGAAGTTCTAGATGTAACTCCCACTATTATATAGTACGATACCTTTTTTGTTTTTTTCACAAAGAATATATCATATTATATGCTGTTGACTTACATTTTTATAATCATTAGAAAATCCAATTTATTTTCTATCATAATTTACAACTAATAGTATCTTTTTGTAATATATAATAAGACTATCTTATTACTTATAACTTGTAACTTGTCATCAAAAAAACAGTTACAAAATAAAACCATGTACATGTTGACGTGTTTGCAACACAATGTTTAATAGTACCTATTGACGTGTGTATAGTAACCCATATGGTTATTGCAATGAATGAATAGATATATTATATTAATAATGTACATATGAAATATGAATACACTTGCTTGACACTAGATTGGAAAACCTAAAAGAAGAACAAAAAAGTAAACTTCGTGAAATGCAACAAATTACCATTGAGTCAGAAGCCTATCATGCAAAATGGAAAAATTCTGACGTTCTTTGGCATCGACGTTGGCAATTGCTTCAGACGTTATCCCATCCAATTCATTTGAAATGGCCAATAACATGGGGCAAATGGCTTTTGCTATCGGAAAATTGGGTTCACTTGAAGTATTCCTAAACCAGGTATTACCATTTACCTCCATCATATTGGTAATGATATACTAATACTTATGCATCAATGTATACTTAATATAGTTATGTAGTTTGATTTTTTAGCTCAACTCTCATTTTATATGGATTGAATATCAGGCTGAGATATTGCGGGAATCAACATTACAACAACCGTATAAACTACTTACAACAACACAATCAGCACGTGCCATTCTTGTGATAAGCGACTACTTCTACCGCATTCGTGAACTAAGCGCTCTTTAGATTGCTCGTCCGAAATAATAACATATGACCCGCCTATTTTGTGTTTAATTTATAATAAATGTATTTTAACGTTTCCATATCGATGCCCTACTAGAATTTTGAGCTGCAATACAACGTTATATTTTTGTTCTTGAAATTAAATTGTTTGTGTTAAACTGTGCATATCGACTATGCTTTGCACATGCCAATGTATTCGTTTACATTCCTAACTAATCATCACGTACGATTATTACAAATATCCATGATGCATCCCGCGAAACCGTAGGTCTTAAGCTAGTTTAGTAATATGAAAAGGTCCTGGATTATATCAAACTCTTAATTTCAATTAATAAAATTAATTAATTAATAATAAATATAAATGATAAATAAATAAAGATAGGGAAACAAATTAACAAAGACTTGGAATATTATTATTACTATTCCACACGTTCGCCGGTGCAAACAAATTAACTCCAAACTGTTTCAAAATTTTAGCAAATATATCTATTCGTAATACATATCTAATGCTAATTGAAATCACCATATATAATTACAACTAGTTTTTACACCCGTCCGATGGACGGCTAAATACATATTTAAATTGATTTTGTCAGATGATTTCTGAAAAGTTTTTATGTATATTTTATTTGATTTTCTATATGGTTACAAGTTTAGTCAAAAGCATCGAATATAGTATCATGTGTTTGCTAATTTTATTGTTTGAGTTTTAGACCTTGCAAGACCTCTTTGAAAACAACATTAATAATTTTATCATGCTTGTCGTAGACAGGTATTTTAATGCCATGATTGCTCATGATTCAAAAACAAACCGACATCCAACAAAGATTGGCCTTGGTTCTTGTTTAAAGTCATTGCGAAACATAGAGATATGGGTAAATTGTCTTCTTTTAAGTTTGAACAGTATTTTTGTATCCATCGGTGTCAAAGGTATTATTGTAATTAATGTGATATTTAGAGGTGAGCTGAAAAAATGAAATAATGAATCATAACCGAATAACTAAAATAACCGATTGAAAAAATTGAAGGCATTATTGAAATTAATATATGTAAAGATCAAACCAATGATAAAAAAATCATTATTCTTTTTCATTCATTAAAATATTTATATTTATATAGTATTTTATATTCAATATTATTATATTACCATAATAACAAATAAAAATTATTATTATTATTAAATAAAACATAATTTCTTCACCTACCGAATAATAATAGCTTACGGTTTATATTAGATTTATATTACTATTTATTATATTACATATATATTATCTTTAATTTAATTATTAATAATTAGATAGATAGATAGAGATTAGATTAGATCAAACTCTAATACCTCATGTTTGTTTATACGTACATGTAGGATTGAATTTATATTTTTTAGCCATGTAGGATTTTTTAGGAGAATATTAGAATGACACATTGGAAAAAAGCTTAGGTGTCAATTAAAGAAGCACGCCAAATAGGACATCTTATATCCTCTATTACTTACCGAATAATAATAGCTTACGGTTTATATTAGATTTATATTACTATTTATTATATTACATATATATTATCTTTAATTTAATTATTAATAATTAGATAGATAGATAGAGATTAGATTAGATCAAACTCTAATACCTCATGTTTGTTTATACGTACATGTAGGATTGAATTTATATTTTTTAGCCATGTAGGATTTTTTAGGAGAATATTAGAATGACACATTGGAAAAAAGCTTAGGTGTCAATTAAAGAAGCACGCCAAATAGGACATCTTATATCCTCTATTACTTATATAGGTAGATGATTTATTAGTTGATAGGGTAAGGTTCAAATAAGAACACTTATTATGGTGGGAACGATAGGAACGAACTTTGCTTACTTTAAACTTTAAGATTAAATCATGTTTTTGATGAAAAATATATATCAAAATTCTTAGAATTGTGTGTACTTTACTATGAAAATTGTTTTTTTTTTTAAATGTGATACACATCATAAATTTTTTTTGTGTATCACGGTATCACACATAAAAGGCTGTGATACACAACTTTAATTTGTGATCATATATTTTCTTTTATTTTTTTAAGTAATCTAATATTAAAGAGGATAAAATTTTAATAATTTTAGCATAACTTTTTTTGAAAAACATGTACATACATTGAATGTAAAAGTGAAAAAAGTCGTTCCTACGGTTCCTACGATAATAAGTGATCTTACAATAACCTTTCCCTTAGTTGATATTATAAATTTTTAATTCGTTAATGCTCCAAGTATGAAGGCTTTTAACATTATTGTTGTTTCTATAAAAATCGACTCATGAATAAATGGTGAGTTTCGGTTACTTCTTTTATATGATTAACTACTATTTGGTTACAATATTGTTTTGCATGGGATATTGTCAACCTATTGCTTCTTATTTTGGTATACTATAGCATTTGAGTTTTGATGTATATATAATTATAAGTTTCAAATATCGAAATCTATTTTAGGAGTGATGTACTTCAATATACTTGCTGCTTTGTGATTTAAACACTATTTACGAGTTACAAAGATACAACGACAATTTTTAATGTTTCTCGGAACCAATATGTTGTTGTCATATATATTATCGATGATATGATTCAATCCTACGTAGTAAAAGATTTTTTTTTTCTTAATAAAAAAAAGTATAGATTGATAAATTATAATTTTAACATTAAGTATTTGCATTATTATTTCAGTCACCTAATACAATCATAAGAAACTACCGTGCATCGCACGGGTTTTAGATCTAGTATATATATATATATATATATATATATATATACATATAGATACATACATATACATACATACATATACATACATATACATACATATACATACATATACATATAGATACATACATACATATACATACATATACATACATATACATACATATACATACATATACATATATATATATATATATATATATATATATATATATATATATATATATATATATATATATATATATTGTAAGGCCCCGCCTTTTACAAACCGAAACATATCATATTATATATAATATTAAATTCGTTGGAAGCGCGTCCCCAAAACATATTTACCGAATTACATGTGTCCCAAAGGTACCGAGTTTTCAAAACATTTACACACTTATATAAGTTTAGTTACAAACATTTACTAAACAACCGGGTGTTAAGAAAACTATTCAAAACCAAAAGTTAGATTCCCAAAATGTCAGAGTAGCGCGTGACAGTCAGTCATTCCCATAAGCATCTACAACCCGGTCCACACCTAATAAAAGCCTGCAAAAGGTTTAACAACGAGGGATTAGCCAATGCTAAGTGAATGGAACCGTAACCGACGGTTCAATTCAGAAATAACAAGCCTACAACGAACAAACCAAACCAATCCAACAACAAGTAATGTTTACCGCCTAAAGCATCGTAAACAACAATCACACAAATTATGATTACCGCCTAAAGCATCGCAATCATAAGCACGTATCGTCAAAGAGGACCGGCGGCCCCTGGTTAGCCAACCAGCGAAAGCCTACAACCACTGCCGGCCCCAACAGTGGCTTACCGATAGTTTGGAAGCTATCTTCACTGACGAGGATTCATCCCTAAACTACATGTATCGGGAAACCCTGCCAGCCAAACAATAGCCCCAAACCCAACCAGCGTTGACCTCTGAAATCACATATGCCCGAAGGCCCAAGCATCACATATAGCATAATCGTCATGCCAATATGTAGCGTACCTAATCATACCGCGTAATAATCATGCCAATCAATAATGATAATAACCAAATAATCTAAATACCAAAACCAATAATCATGCCAATGCCTTAATGAGATAACCAATCAAAACTAATAACCGAAAGTTCATCCGTTGCAACCAAACTCGTTACAACGGAATTGAACCGAGGAATACAATCCCACTCACCGAATATTATCGTCTGATTACCAACTCAGTGGTCTAATCTTACTGAGTGGCCGCCCGCTTATCTGAGAACACAAAGATAACAAGTCAATAACTCGTCTCATAATCATCATCATAACATATTTATCAAATCAAGTAATCTCTAAAGTCTAAGTAAACAAAAGTTCAATCAGAATTGAAATTAAAAATCCCGAACTAATGTTTAAAAACTGTAAAATGTCATTTTCGACCCTTAAATGACCCCGAATGGCCAAAAACCACCTAGGCTATTAGAATATAGTTTTGACCATTGGGCCGTTTCCGAGTGAACATGTGAATCTCATCCCAAACCGAGTTAATGAAATTGTTACATAACCGTGACCCTGAAAAGACTTACGCATTTTCAAAATTTACAAAACCCGTCAAAATTATTCATGCGAACGCGATCCGGATCAAGGTGGCTGGATCGCGTTCACCTTTAGAAAAAGTTCTGTCACCGAAATACACATGGCAACGCGATCCGGATCAAAGGGCTGGATCGCGTTCGTATGACCAAAACTCGACTATACCAAATTATAACGAAGGAACGCGATCCGGAGACAGGGCCGGGATCGCGTTTGCTAGTTCAAAAACGACCTGCACTTTTAGCAAGAACACAACTCCGAGACCAAAACTCCATTTTACCAAAATCAGTTGCAAACACGAATTTTTACCATAAAAATGACCACAACATCAACCACTAACATAATATAACAACAATAAACATCATCTAACTCATGTTTCATCATCTAATTACAAAATCACCAAAACCTAGCTTATGAACTAACATGAAGAACACAAACTAATTCTAACCATAAATCATCATGTAATCAGTCAACTATCAATGAATAATCAACAAGTAATTAACTAGACATGATTTCGTAGCTTCAATTCATACCAATCACCTATATACATCATATGCCCAATTTCTATGAAATAAACTCAAGAACACTAGAATTACTTACAATCCAATGAAGATGATGATATGGATGATGATGAAACTCAGATTTCTTTAGCAAGATTTAGTCACAATGATTTGTTCTTGATTTTTATTTACAAAAGATGAGAGGTGAGGTTTGAGAGCATGTAGGTGAAAGTGAAGAACAAACACTTTAGGTGGAAAAATGAGTAGGTGTATCCACCGACTCCCTCCTTTATTTAGTGTATAATTATACCCGATCCTAGCCTATTGTCTGGAACCCGAAAATACCCGAAAGTCAAAATACTTTTATTTTACCGTCAACTTTGTTTATTTAAAACAAACAATATTTTATTAATCACAATAAAACCTGATGCTCTTTTACTTGTTTATTTTCCAAATAAGCCACTTAACTTAATAAAATACAATTTATTTCTAGGCCCAGAAACAGGATGTTACATATATATATATATATATATATATATATATATATATATATATATATATATATATATATATATATATATATCTTAATGTATATACAAAGCAAACCTATTTCATTGTAATTGAGACACATCATCATGTGTCTCAATTTTTTTATTAATAACCTTTTTAACAACTAATTAATAATTTCTTTTGTATGTATTAACCTTAAAACTTTATAATCCTATAATACATCATTAAAGTACATCATTAAAAGATTTTAATTGACACACTACATTTTTAACAAATCTATATTCAACATTCACATTTATACATTACCAAAATGTTACATTTGCATCTTTTCTTTATATAAGGGTATACAACTTTTCAATCGTTTAAATGTGTTATCAAAACCCAAACTATGACTTTGAAATAGGTTGCCATTTCAGATAGTTTATATTCATTCCATATCAAGTAATTCTCTATCTTTTTTTTTTTAATAACAATTGGTTGTTATAAGTTATTAGGATAATAATTTTGTTATTTCGGTATAGAATGACAATTTTTAGATACTTCATATTCATTTCGTACTAAAATGTGTTCATCTTTCTAATTTAATTTCTTTAAAAAAGCGTACATCCTGAAAAATAAACTATTCTTTTTTTAGCCTTGATTACACGTATATTTTCACATTCTACTCTTGTTTGACTAACAGGTTATTAAGGCGGCCCAGGTTAATGCATTGGTCGCCGATTAATCGATTATACTCTCCTAGCTTTGGAGCTACATACTGAAATAATGAACCTCTCCTTATTAGTAAGCAGAGGTGTTGATTAAATATAATTAGAAGAGTGGATGGATTATAACCAATATATAGTGATTAATGTTGGAAAAATAAATGTGATAAAAATAAGTGTAAGGAAACATCATACTATTCGAGTAAAACTCATTGACTCAATTGTACATTTTTTAATTGAGATAGACAATATATAAAAGCACGTTTGCATATTTTGTGTAAAAACCTTCAACCATTTGGTTTACTATTTGATTAAATACACCATCTAACAAGATGGTCATGTAGATTTTAGCTGTATGAAAGATCAATATATCTTATTGTGCGTATTTGTAACTCTAGAAGCAAAATTATTAAAGTCTAATAATTGAATAGCGTACATGAATTAGTTCATGACATATTTAGTGATTTGATAGCACGTATATATGAATTTTTTGAAAGCATTCTTACTTGATCAAGTGATCTCGATCCGATTCTTGGGTTGTGCGTAGCACAGCTTCGGAAGTACCTAGTATATATATATGAAGGCCGTATGAAACATGAAAGAATCTCCAAACTAAAGACAGAATTCCCAATTATGACTACCGTTATATTTCATCCACTATAAGAAGAGCTCCATTATTTAGACTGTTTAAAGAGATTGTTATGTGTTCTCAAGAATCAAGATGCTAGTCCATAGTTATCCGTAGATTAATATATTGATTCTGTATTATAAGATATTAAGTTTAAGAACTATATTCTCTACACTAGATAGATTGGACATCTTTATTGAGCTTAAAGATATATGAACGTCCCACATTGAATGAATTGCCTTTTGGTAGCAAAAATGCAATCAAACAGACGCTTTACGTCCAATTATTCCGGATAATGGTTGCATCCTGTGTATTACCGTGGCTGTGGGCACAGAGTGCTTATTCCCCAGAATCAAACTTTGTATTGTTTGTAATAACCCTAACGGTCAAATTTTTAGTTATTATTATAATAACATTTTGTGAGCTTTTAATAACTATATACATATAAAATATTCAATTTGATTTATTATATATAGTTGTCTTAGTACCATTTTAGAAGCTTGAGGTACAAGTACATCATTGCATGATTTACAAATAAATGGTATACGTGTGCGAGTTGAGTTTTCATCCACTAAAATTGTGTTCATAATCCATGTTTTTGCATAGATTAAATGACTAAGCAAATTTATATTAAGACACATCTATCTATATATATAATATCTATATATATAAAACAAAGATTTTAACTTGATTATTAGAGCATGATATTTTAAGTAACGATGACTTGTCATTAATTTATAAACTTTTAAATTAATCTTAATTTTTAAATATGCCATATGGCTTTCTATATATCAAATTATTTAATTTAATAATAATAATAATAATAATAATAATAATAATAATAATAATAATAATAATAATAATAATAATAATAATAATAATAATAATAATAGTCGTCGTCTTAATAATAATAATAATAATAATAATAATAATAATAATAATAATAATAATAATGAAATTATGATTGAATCCATTATATATCTTACACACGAAGGTCTAGCCACCTAAATATCATATCAAATTAAATTAATAACGATGAAAAATGAACTTGCCACCTAAATATCATATCAAATTAATTAAAAACAATGAAAAATAAATTTATTTATCTTAACGAATAATCATCAAACGTAAAGTAAATTATATTAACAAAATTATATATTCAAAAGTATTGACTCGCAATATTAATAACATCGTCAGTTAAACCATTTATTTCAGGTTAATACTGGTAGATGGTATAGTTTATAAAAATTGTATGCAACATTTGTGAATTTAACATATTCGGTGATATATTTGTATGTATAATACTTTGAAATTCATTATTTTTCATATGTTTTAATCTATACTAATAATTATTTTAAATTATTAGTAAAAAGCTTACAACTTCAGACAACAATACTAATAATATTTAACGTGCATCGTACGTGCTTAAAAACAAGTGTTGTATAACTTATGTGGTATGTGTTTTTGTCTTTCATTTTCTTAAAAATCCTATGTGTTATTAAAACAAATTTTTAAGAAATTTTTTAATTTATTCTTATTTATACCACATATATATTTAGCATGTTATTTCTTTTTTGAATAACTGAATCATGTTATTGATGAAGACATCTCTTTATAAATATAAAGTTGAACAACCTCTTTATATTTTAATAATAATAACATCATCATTTCAAAGTGTTTAATAACATTATATTTCTCAAACTTCTATTAAAATCTATTGTTTTATTCTGATAATTTAGTTTATAATATAAAAATATATAATACACTCTCTCGAGTGATATGATACAAAACAAATCATCTAATGATTTGCAATTATTAGCCAGATAAGATTACTTTAAACCAATCATTTTATCCTCATTAGTTAGCAACCTTCAACTTTATCATCATTGACGGTATGTTTCGTAATTGCAATTAATAAGGGTCAATATATGTCTCTCTTTCTAGAGTTCAAAGGACAAACATATTGATTAAAGAGTTCAAAGGACAAATATATGTCAATATATAACTTTACTTTTTAAACGGCCGTGCATCGCACGGGCTCAATACCTAGTACTCTATCTAGCTAGTATGACTAAGTACATTCATATAAAGCCACATGTTACACCTAGGTTACCTTATCTTGTGAGTCGACACTTTTATACTTGGAGACCAAGTATGCATCGGGTATAAAAGGATCTCATGAATAGTTCATATCCACCGAAAAACATTTTCTACAAAGTATAGCTAACACACTACTAACTTAGAGGCATGTGAGACTTAAAGTGTGATTAATCAAAATGAGGCGCAAGTTTGGATGTCATAAAAGGCTGAGAAAGTTAGAAATACGAGTCGTGAGTATCCTTTCTCTCGTGTTGTTTACGAAACTGAGATAATGCTCAAAGAAATGCTTGATAAGTGTGTTGTTGTTTACGAAACTGAGATAATGCTCAAAGAAATGCTTGATAAGTGTGTTTATGATAACGGAGTATGTATTATATGTTGGTTTGTAATTGAATTGTTGATGTATGCAAGCTAATTGCCATAATTCGATTTGAATCTTACAATCTATACTTAAAATGGTCGTGTTTTGTATGCTAAGTTGAACCATGCATGAGTTTAACTACATTTTGATGGTATTAGCTGTATATTAGCTCTTATAATTTGTTTTAATTCCATATTATGTATATATGGTAAATATGTCATTGCCATTAGGGGTGTTCCATATTTGGTCTGAAACCGTTTAATCCGAAGACCGAACCGAAAAAAAACCAAGCCGAATTCAAATTCGGTTTTCGGTTCGGTTTCAGTTCAGTTTTGGTTTTTGAATTCGGTTTTCGGTTTTGGATTTTTGAATTCGGTTAAAGCGAAAACCGAATTCAAATTAAAAATATATTAAATTATTAATATATGTAGCATATGTGTGATATTTAGATTTTCTAAACAAGTATATTTACATTTAAATCTTAAATTAACTCCACGTCTTTAATTTTTAACTCTAGTGAAACCCTAATACACAAAAAATTACAAATCGAAACCGATTAACTTAAAAAAAATAAGTTTTAACTGAAACCAAACCGAATTCGAATTTGGTTTTTGGTTCGGTTTCGGTTCGGTTTCCAATTGTGAATTTAGTTTTCGGTTCGGTTTTCGGTTTTGCTCAAAAAAATTTAAAAACCGAAGAACCCGAACCGAAAACCGAACCGATGAACACCCCTAATTGCCATGTATATCTTAAAGTTAGGTAGGAATCAATTCTGTATATATTGACATTGTGATGTGAATGAAAATCATCGAGACTTTATTGTCTAACATGGCTTACATATTGCTCTATGTAGATGATATCATCCTTACTGCTTCATCAAACAGCCTTCGACTTTCTATCATGCAACGTCTTGCTTATGAATTTGCCATGAAGGACCTCGATCCCCTTAGTTATTTTCTGGGAATCGCGTTTACTCGTACTAATCACGGATTATTTCTAAACCAATTTAAATATGCCCGTGAGATCATAGATAGAGCTGGCATGGCATCATGTAAACCATCACAGACTCCTGTTGATACCAAAGCTAAGTTGAGTTCTTCAGCCGGGTCCGGTTACTCAGACCCAACTCATTTTCGTAGTCTTGCTGGCGCAATACAATATCTAACGTTTACACGACTAGACATTTCTTATGCGGTCCATCAAATTTGTCTTCATATGCATGATCCTCATGATGGACACATGGCTGCACTAAAGCGTATTTTACGCTATTTACAGGGATCTTTGCACTATGGATTACATTTATCCAAATCGTCTACAACAGGCCTTGTGTCATACACGGATGCGGATTAGGCAGGTTGTCCCGACACTCGTCGATCTACATCCAGTTATTGTGTATACTTTGGTGATAATTTAATCTCGTGGTCTTCTAAGCGTTAACCCACTCTCTCTCGCTCAAGTGCCGAAGCAGAGTACCAAGGTGTTGCAAACGTTGTTTCTGAATCTTGTTGGCTTCGTAACCTCTTAATTGAACTTCACTGTCCACTTTCAAAAGCCACTATTGTATATTGTGACAATGTAAGTGCCATTTTTCTGTCAAGTAATCCGATTCAACATCAAAGAACCAAGCATATTGAAATGGACATTCACTTTGTTTGAGAGAAGGTGGCTCGTGGAGAAATACGTGTTTTACATGTTCCTTCGCGTTAAAAAAATTGCGGACATTTTTACCAAGGGTCTTCCACGAATACTTTTTGATGATTTCCGGACCAGTCTCAACGTCCGTTCACCTCCCGCTTCGACTGCAGTGCTATATTAGCTGTTATAATTTGTATTAATTCCATATTATGTATATATGGTAAATATGTCATTGCCATGTATATTTTAAAGCTAGGTAGGAATCAATTTTGTGTATATTGATATTGTGATGTGAATGAAAATCATCGAGACTTTATGGTCTAATAGATGGCATAACCTCTTTAAATTTAAACCATGAGTTTGAAGGTTTAATTAAGATCATAAATTTATAACATGTAAAACTATTTTGAAATGTAATATCCTTCTTTTATTAATAAATAAATAAATAAATAAATAAATTACAACTCTGACCAATCCTGTTATTGACCAGAATAAATTAGGAAATCCAACAAAAAGACATATTGATAAAAAAACAAAAATAGAGATATAACCAAAATCCTTGTCCCCTTAAGCCAGCTAAACCCCCCAATTTTTAAAACCCTAAAATCCTTTCAATCGCAATCGAACCTAAAACCCTAATTCTTAAATCTTCTAACAAACACTATGAAACGTTCATCTGCTGCGGACATCGATGATGATATAATAAGCAAATTACCTGACGAACTGCTCACACGCATTTTATCACTGCTACCTGATGCTGATGTTGTTCGTACACGCATTTTATCAAACAGGTGGAAGGACCTCTGGCTATTACTACCTAATCTCCATTTCGTTATGCCAATTGAACAGTCCAACAAATTTCATGATTCAGTTGATCAAATCCTAGCTCTTCGTGGCGGCATCGCCATTCAAAGGTTCTTTCTTCAATGCTCTGATGTTTGCGATGATAATCGTGTTCGTAATTGGCTTTTTTTTTTTTATTTGGGTATGAAGATAGCTAGTGATTTGTTGGATCTAGTTGGAGACAGTGCGTTTGAAACAGTTCAAGACCTTATAGTGGTATGATAAAACCACGAATCATAACAAAGAATTATTGAAAGATTGGAACTTCCATTGAATTGATCAAGAACTGTACAAACGAATAGAATGAACTTCTGGCCGATTCTAACTACTTCTAACACCTTATAACCGACCTGTTCAACATATTTACAGCTAACATCCTAAACTACTGAATAATTACATATCAATCCCTGTACTATATTAGTTTCACATAATTACATGTTTAACCCGTGGACGTATATGAACTTATATGTCAACACCCCCCTCAAGCTGGAGGATGGGGGTTAACCATACCCAGCTTGGACAATAGTAAACGAAATTGTGCAGCAGGCATGATTTTGGTCAGTACATCAGCTAATTGAGAAGATGTAGGCAGATAACTAAGTTGAATCAAACCTTCCATGACCTTTTCTCTAGTGAAATGGCAATCAATTGCTATGTGTTTAGTACGTTCATGAAACACAGGGTTCTTGGCTATATGGATGGCACTCTGGTTATCACAGTGAAGAGTGACAGGAGTGAGATTTGAAACACCTAATTCATCCAATAACCTGACTAACCATGTGACTTCAGCAGCAGCATGAGCCATTGCTCTATTCTCTGCTTCAGCAGAAGATCTTGCAACTGTAGTTTGTTTCTTAGATTTCCAGCTTATTGGAGAACCACCAAGAAGAAGTAGATAACCAGTAATAGATTTACGAGTCATTGGACAAGAAGCCCAATCAGAATCAGAGTAAGCATGTAGGTTAATTGTTGAAGAATTATTTAATAAAATGCCTTGGCCAGCTGTACCTTTGATGTATCTAAGTAGATGGTGGACAGCATCTAAATGCAGTTGTCTTGGTTGTTGCATGAACTGGCTTAGTGTTTGGACAGAGAAAGAAATATCAGGTCTTGTATTTGTGAGAAAATTCAATTTCCCAACCAAGACTCGATAATGAGATGGATCTGAAAGGAGTGGACTGGAAGAATCATCGAATTTCATGTGTTGGGGTAAAGGAGTCACACAAGGAGTGGATGATAAGAAACCAGACTCTGAAAGCAGTTCATTTGTAAACTTCTTTTGGGTAAGAATAATACCATCTGGAGTGGTGTGAACTTCCAGATCCAAAAAATAGTGCAAAAGACCCAAGTCCTTGATGGTGAATTGTTGGTGTAAGAAGGCTTTTAATCTATGTATTTCAGAAACATCAGAACCGGTAACTATGATATCATCTACATAGACTGCAACAATAGTGATATGACCTGCTAGCTTCTTAATAAACAGACTATAGTCATTTTTAGATTGTTGAAATCCTTCAAAGGATAAAGCATTAGAAAGCTTTTGAAACCATTGCCTACTTGCTTGTTTGAGGCCATACAAAGACTTCTTCAACCTGCAAACCTTATTTTCAGGATTAGGGAGACCAAGAGGAACCTTCATGTAAACTTCTTCATCTAAATCCCCATGAAGAAAGGCATTATTTATATCCAATTGATGAATAGGCCATTTCTTAGTTGCTGCTAAAGAAAGAATGCATCTGATAGTGGGCATTTTTATAACAGGTGAAAAAGTATCTTGATAATCAACACCATACTTCTGATGATTACCCTGGATGACTAGTCTTCCTTTAAAATGTTCTACAGACCCATCAGATTTAAGCTTCACCTTATAAACCCATTTATTGCCTAAAGATTTCTTACCAGTTGGTAGATCACACAATTCCCAAGTATTATTCAATTGCAATGCAGCCAGTTCTTTATTCATTGCATCAACCCACTTGGGATCATTAGAGGCTTCAAAATATGATTTGGGTTCAACGATATGAGAAGCATTTAAAGCAAATGATTGATGAGGTTCAGATAAAGATGTGAAAGCCACTAGATTACACCAATGTTGTGTAACCTGTTTTGGACAGACATAGTCTTTGAGATAAGCTGGTTGAGCATGTTGCCTGGTAGATTTTCTGGGATTGGGAACAACAGAAGGAGAAGAAGGATGTTCATGAGAATCAGATTGAAGTGGAGAAGAAGGAATAGATGAATTTGAAGATGAGGAAGAATGGGGAGAAGGACCCATATTAGTAGGTGTAGAATCTGGTGCAGAAGGGATGAAAATGGAAGATAAATCATCATCTGGAAATGGAAAAGAAAAGGAAACGGGAGGTTTAGGAGTATGATGAAAAGGAAAATGTGTTTCATGAAACAATACATCTCTGCTATAAATGATTTGAGATGTTTGAAGATTTAAGCATTTGTAAGCTTTCTTACCATAAGGATATCCTAAGAAAACACAAGGAATAGCCCTAGTGGCAAACTTAGGCCTGTTGTGTTTGAGAGTTGAAACATAACAGAGACAACCAAATGCTTTGAGATGTGTGTAAGTGGGAATTTGATTATGAAGTATTTCATATGGTGTTTTGTTATCAATTGAAGTAAGAGGGAATCTATTTATCAAATATGAAGCTGTAAGAATGCAATCACCCCAATATTTGATTGGTAGATTGGCTTGAAAAAAACAAAGCTCTTGCAGTTTCTAAGAGGTGTTTATGCTTTCTCTCAACAATCCCATTTTGTTGAGGAGTATCATTACAAGTTGTTTGGTGAATAATGCCCTTGGATTTATAAAATTCAATAGCAGATTTGTCCCTAAACTCCAAACCATTATCAGATCTAATGATTTTAACATTTGAATTGAATTGATTGCTTGCAAAACTTACAAACGCACTAAGAATACCAAATGCAGCACTTTTAGTAGCCAAAAGATGAGTCCAAGTAGTTCTAGAAAAATCATCAACTATTGTAAGAAAGTACTTGAATCCATTATATGTAGAATGGGAATAAGGACCCCATAAATCAACATGTAATAGTTCAAAAATAGTATTTGTTTTAATAGAACTAAGAGGAAAAGAACTTCTATGTAATCTAGATTTAGGACAAATATCACAAATGAAAGAAGATGAAGTAGGATAATTTATTGACTTTATACATTTGATTATGTCAAAAGGCAGATGTCCAAGTCTACAATGCCATAGTTCAGTTTGCATTTTAGAAACATGAGAAACAAAATGGGCAACAGAAGTATTAGAATCTGATTTGGTAGTTGCAAAATAAAGCCCATGTGTAGCTCTACCAAGGACCAGATGATGCCTCATTGAGGGCACCTGGAGAAAACAAGAATCGGGTGTAAAAACAATATTAGAAAGATATTGTTTGGCCAACCGATATACAGAGATGAGATTAAATTGAAACTCAGGAACATGCAAAACATTTTTCAGTAAAATACTTGGAGTTAATTGTACATCGCCAATATGTGTGATCTTAGCTTTAAAACCATTTGGCAATGTGATTAAAGAAGGAGGATGAACTGCTGTGTAAGATATGAATAATGATAAATTTGGTGTTACATGATCAGTAGCACCACTATCAATTATCCACTGTGAATTACTAAAAGCTGTTAAGAAGCAGAAAGCCTTACCAGACATGAAAGCAGTGGCATCTTGACCAGTAATGGATAGACTAGCATTCTCAGAGTGATGTTGATTCAGCAAACTCATAAGTTGTGTCACTTGTTCTTGTGTGAGAGAAATCTGACTTAAAGAATTGTTGTCCTGTGTGGGGAAAGATGACTGTGTATGTGGTGTACTCTCGGTTTGCACATGATTAGCAACTCTTTTCTCCTTATTGGGTGGATATTTGAAGCATCTGTCCAAACTATGTCCCCAAATCTCACAATGAGAACAATAAAACTTTGATTTTCTTCCAGAAGGAGAAATTCCCCAAACAACATTTGATTGATTGTTCTTTGGAACAGCAGCTGAAGGAGTCCATTTGGAATTGTTTCCTTTGTTAATTTGATTCTTGTGAAAGCTAGCCAGAGCAGTGGAATCAGTGCCCAAAGACATAGGTGAATTACATTCCCTTTGTTTTTCTTCTTGAAGGATTAAACGATAAGCTTGACTTAAGGTAGGTAATGGCTGCATCATCAAAATGTTACCTCTGACATTTTTATAGTCATCATTAAGCCCCATCAAGAAAATGCATCACAAGTTGTTCATTCAATATCGACATAAACACTGAACCACTACCACAAGTACAACTAGGAATAGACAACAAAGACATGTATTCATCCCAGCTACTCTTTAACTCGGTGTAATATGAAGCAATAGAAAGGTTACCTTGTGTTAATGAACCAATGTGCTTATGAACCTGGAATTTTCGTGGTACATTAGACTGAGCATATCTTTCTCTCAATTCATTCCAGACCTCTGTAGAAGTTTGATAATAGAGAATACTTCTACGTATATCAGATTCAACTGAATGTAGTAGCCAAGAAAGTACCAAACTGTTACATCGTTCCCAGTGACTCAAATTGGGGGAATTTTCATCAGGTTTCACACACGTGCCGTTGACAAACCCTAATTTGTTCTTAGCGCTTAGAAAAATCTCAGCAGCACGTTTCCACTCCCCATAGTTATCACCATTTAGCTTCTGAGCAGCAAGCATGAAATTGCTCGAAGTATCGCCATGATGAAAATACTATTCATTATTAGAATCGATTGATTGAGATGCGGAATTATTGTTTTGAATTGAAGTTTCAACCATTTTGAATGATGAATTAGACGATTTTATGAATTTGCAAGTGAATTCACAACAGAAAACAGTGAATTAGGGTACAAATTTGAACAAAATCGCAAACGGAATCGTAACGTCAAAATAGGGTAAATTGAATCAGAAATTGATGAAAGATTACCAGAAAACGTTGATCGTCCGCTCTGATACCATGATAAAATCACGAATCATAACAAAGAATTATTGAAAGATTGGAACTTCCATTGAATTGATCAAGAACTGTACAAACGAATAGAACGAACTTCTAGCCGATTCTAACTACTTCTAACACCTTATAACCGACATGTTCAACATATTTACAGCTAACATCCTAAACTACTGAATAATTACATATCAATCCCTGTACTATATTAGTTTCACATAATTACATGTTTAACCCGTGGACGTATATGAACTTATATGTCAACATGGTAAGATATAGAATAATTTGATCTTGTATTTTTTTCTTTGTATCCCATTAGTCATGGGAGCCATCAGCGAATGAAAGATTGCTGGCTGGTAACCCAAAAATTATTTGTTAAAGGGCAGCGTTTGCTGCTTTGATAGTTTTTTGGAGTAGGTTTATCTAACAGGAAAGACTTTTGTGTTCTAAAAACTTATTTGGAGTAGGTCAATCTACAGGAAAGACTTATGTGTTCTAAGAAATCATATTGTTGTGCTTTTAACTGAAAATGATGAAATATAATATTGTTTTTTGTGATTTTTCCACATACAGCACAGGAAGGAACTTGTAAATGCCATTCACCATGGGATGTTGAACATAAAATCTGAAAAGGTGGTTTCTAGCTCTCAACCACGCATGCCTAGCTACGGTACTCAGGTATGAAGTTGCTCAGATGTCCTGTTAGATTTTGTTGGTGTTGTTTAGTTGGTCATCATCACATCCTAGATGTCAAATTTGTGTTGAACAATGCATACAGGTGACTGTTCAAACAGAATCAGAAAAACAAATCGATAAATTAAGACGCAAAGAGGAAAAGCATAAACGCGGAACAGATCATGGGTTTGACAATGATATGTCCATAATGAGTTTTAGTACTTTACTTCAAGCAAGTGCAAAGAAAAGCCCATTTGATGATCTGATTGGACATGGTGAAGGGTCCAACACATTAGCGGTTACCGCACTACCTCAGGGAACTACTAGGAAACATCACAAGGGATATGAAGAAGTTTCCATTCCACCCACCGAGACTGCAGCCATGAAGCCTGGAGAGAAGCTGGTACCCTTATCTTATTTGTTATGTTTAATTTGCTATCGTATCTACGAGATCATTAAATCTGTTTGTTATTCCAATTGGTTATTTTTGTATTTTTTATGCATATGTTAGCTGTTCTCTACTTATGATAAGGTAAGACCATCCGTAACCGTAACACCAGAACGCCACTTTTTCAGCTGCCACATCAGCGCCACATCAGCGTCAAACTATAACACCAGAACGCCCCTAATCATAACACCAGAACGCCACTTTTTTTCTCCATTCTGGGACCCACCACTAACTAACTAAATTTAATTTTCTTTTATTTAAAATACAATACAAAACATTTTAATTAAAAATACAATACACCACAATAATTAAAATAAAAACCATACATTAATTAATCGAAAATGAAATACATTACTTTTTTAAAATAAAATACATCACACTAAATTTAAAATACAATACGATACGAATAATTAAACTAAATTACGATACGATACAATCATTAAAATAAAATACGATACAATACAATAGTTTATAGTAAAATAACTAAGCCGTGGATGGTGGTAAGCTGCGAAAGTTTGGTGGTAGCATCCAAATGTGCTCGGTGAGATCGGTCCGCAGTTGGTCGTGCACATTTTTGTCCCGTATTTCCTTGGCTCTAGCCTCTCTATCTTGAACACGAGTCCTAAAATCACGACGAGGTCGGTTAGTAGGGTCGTCGATCATTTCTTGCTCGATAGATGATATTGCGAAGTTGTTATCCTCTTGAATCATGTTGTGTAGTATGACACAAGTATACATCTGTCTTCGCATCTTGTTGACACTCAAAGCTCTCCCCGAAATTTTTAAAATTGCAAACCTGCCTTGCAGTACGCCAAAAGCCCGTTCGACATCTTTCCGAGCACTTTCTTGAAATCTCTTGAACTTGGCTCGTTTGTCATCAGTAGGGGAGTGAAAGCCTTTGACTAGTGTACACCAATCCGGATAAATACCATCTGCAAGATAATACCCTTTAGTGTAGTGATGTCCATTGACAGTGAAATCTGTGGGTGGCCCAGTGTCATTTTTGATAGAATCGAACAACGGAGATTGGTTTAATACGTTGATGTCGTTGTTCGAACCCGCCATGCCAAAAAAAGCATGCCATATCCACATGTCGTATGAAGCAACAGCTTCAAGCATAATGGTGGGGTGTCCTTGATCACCTCTAGTGTACTGCCCCTTCCATGCATTCGGGCAATTTTTCCATTGCCAATGCATACAGTCAATGCTCCCTAGCATTCCTCTAAACCCATGCTTCTGCTCGTGTGCTGCATATAGCCGAGCAATATCTGTAGCGGTCGGCTTTCTCAAATATTCCGCCGAGTACAAATCAAAGACACACTTACAAAAGTTGTTTAGACAGTCGAGCGATGTGTTCTTGAACTTTGTCCGGCGTCACTACTTAGTTGAGCTTGGTATTGTTGCAAAAGTTGCCACATGTTGTCATCGTCGGAGTCGGATCCGCAAATCTTATTTATCGAATCCATTTTGTGAAATTATGTGATGAAAATGGTATAAAATGGTGTAGAAAATATATTAGATGGATGTGTATAATGGTGGTGAAAGTGGATGGAATATTTATTAAAAATGATGAGGAAAGTGTGGGAAGTAGAAGTGTATAAAATAGTGAAGAAAGTTTATAAAATAAAGGTTAAAGTAGTTTGATTTTGATGAAAATGGAGTGTGAATGGTGTAATATATATAGATATAGAAGTGGTTTGGAAAAAATTTTAAAAAATTTTGAAAAAAACGGGTGGGGAGCGTCCATATTTTTTTTGAAATTTTTTTTTTTTTTTTTTTTTTTTTTGTAGTTCAAACGGTAACTTTTTAAAAAAAAAAAAACGTTTTTTTTTTAAAAAACCGAATTAAACTTCAAAAGAAAAAGGGAAAAGAAATTAAAAAAACGCGTGGGACCCACAAAAATGCCAAAATCGTCCCGTTATTCGAGTGAGAACGCCGGCCAGAACGCCGGCCAGAACGCCGCGTTAGCGGCGTTCTGGCGTTGTGGAGGCTGAGAACGCGGGCCACGTCCTTGCGTTACAGATGGTCTAATATGTTTGGATTTAAATCTGGAACTTTCTACTGGTTTCTAATGACATATGCATTGATCATATAACTAGGTATTAAAGCCGCGTTACGCTGCGGAGCTCATAATATGATAGAGTATGAATATTAAGTATTATGTACCTTACGATACAAATTTATATGGTTGTAGTCATTACACAACTATCTACATTTATGTTGATCAAAAATCAAATTACGTAGTCTATTATAAGTATATATAACTAAAATACAATCTAGAATTTGAATAAAAATCTCGCTAATAAAAAGTAAATATTCATTAGTTGGTGAGTAAATTTAAATGTTTGATGATACATTAATATAACAAAATAATTAAATTAACTACTATACAACAACAACAACAACAACAACAACAACAACAGCAACAATACACAATCCCGCCTAGGGCGGGGTATGGGGGAGGTAGGATGTAGACAGCCTTACCCCTACCCAAGGGCAGAGAGGCTGCTTTCAGAAAGACCTCCGGCAGAGTATTTATTTAGTTCTTTACAAGTTATGTACAAAAGTGCAGAAAACTAGGAAGAAAAGTAAATGCAAAATAATCCCAACAGCTAGCAGTAACTCCATCAACTTCCTCCACATATGCATCCTCATCCAGCAGCAGAAACAGCAAACCGCCACCGCAACAGCCAAACAGCAACCTAACACAATCACCTAAAAACACAATAACCCACGACGGCAGCAGTAATAATAATAGTAATAATGATACTACTAGTACTAGTAATAGTAATAGAAGTAATAGAAATATTATGAATAATAATGATATTCATAGTAATAATACTACCAGTAATAAATCTAGTCGTATATGCAAACAATAATAATAATAATGATAGTAATAATAACAACAATAATGATAGTAATAATAATAAAAATAACATACAACAAATACTAGTAATAGTAATAGCAATAGCAATAATAATAGTAATAGTAATAACAATGTTAATTATAATTAATGCCAACTAATAATAATACGTACCAATACTAATAATGATAGTACTAATAATAGCAATAGCAATAGCAATAATAGTAATAGTAATAGTAATAGTAAAAATAAAAAGTAAAAAGTAAAAATTATAATAATAATAATAATAATAATAATAATAATAATAATAATAATAATGATGATGATGATAATATAATTAAATTAACTACTATGTTAATTTGAAAAACCCAAACTTTGCATTGATTTTAAAAATATATTATTTTAATTCAAAATGTAATAAAAGGATATACTTAATGAGTTAATTTTAAGAATTGTAAGTGTGTAATAGATTACTAATTATGGAAAGAATTAGTTAATTAAAAAAATCTTGATATGTAATATAATTAAATATGAGGTTTTAAATTAAACATTCATTGAATATGCGAGGGGTATACTGTATACATGAAATTGTGTTATAAACAGTAAATTGCTAAACACGATAAGAATTAAAAAAGTAGAAAAAGTTTTGATATGCTATATAATTAAAGATGAGGGTCTAAATTAAACATTAGTTAAATCTTCAGGGGTAGAGTTGAAACTTACATATGAACAGTAAAACGTCTTCGCCTATTGATATATATAGTAATAATGGATACATATAACGTGAATATGAAGTCAAGTCAACTTAATAGAACACAAACACTAGAAAGTAACTTATTCAAGTAACTAATATAATAAGTATTACTCTGTATAATTTGTTAGTATTTGTTTATTTGTTAACATTAACTATGAGGTCCATTACCTTTGTGCTGCCTACGGAAGATAGTATGTTATTATAAGTCTTCAAATGAATTTTAAATTGAGAAAAACATGTTATTTTGGTTATACTTGACATGGATTTGAAGTTAAGTCAAGTCAACTGAACACAGTGTAGCCTTCATTCCATTAGATAGTCAGACACTCCACTGAAAATTGTCACCGGTTGAGGACTGTAACTCCCAATTGCATATAAAGTTCTCCGTCTTTAATCCAAATGCTCCATCTTTACACTTTATATTATTTAACATACGATAATATCCGCCAAATAACACCAATTACCACATATATTATTAACCCATTAGTTTCACTAAAATAAAATAAAGCACACCAAATTATTAGCCTTTTTAGGGAAAAAAAGAGAAGTAGTATTCCAGGTACACACAATTCTAATGAAACATATTCGACGAGTTGATAATGTAGAAATAGAATGTGATGCATGGAGTCGGTAAAGGCTTAAAGTTCCATTGAAATTAGTAGTATTTTATATAGATTTCTTTCTAATATGGTGATTTTTTTTCAGATTGAAATAAAGGAGTTGGATGAATTTGTACAAGCTGCTTTCCAGGGTTACAACACACTTAACCGAATTCAGAGCAGAATATATCAAACTACTTATCATACTAATGAGAACATTCTGGTAAGTTCAAAATCTAGTAAGTTAACTAATGTAGATGATGCCAAAAAATGATATCATTTGTCCTCAAGCTCTCATCATGTGATCCAGGTCTGTGCTCCAACAGGAGCTGGCAAAACAAATATAGCTATGATTGCTATTCTACATGAGGTGCACACATACTCAACTCTTCTACATAATTATTTCATGTGGCAGTTGCTTAACAATTGATAGACAACACATGTTGCACTGTTGTTTCTTGAATATAATTTTTTTACTAGTGATGTTGCAAAGACATAGTCAGTGAAGATATGTAACTCCATTTCCGAACCGTTGTCTTGGTCATGGTTCAGATTGTGTAATGGTCTAAGAGATGTTCTTGCTCTTGTGCAATTTATATGACCCAAATGTGGTGGTTTTTTCAGATTGAACAGCTTTTCAAAGATGGTTACTTGCATAAATATGAGTTTAAGATAGTTTATGTTGCTCCCATGAAGGTAGAGATGATATTATCATTTGACCCCCTTGTCTTTATAATGCTTACCATCTTCTTTTGACATGAAATTTTTAGGCATTGGCTGCCGAAGTTACTAAGGCATTTAGCCATTGATTAGCTCCATTGAACATGGTTGTGAGAGAACTTACTGGTGACATGCAGCTTTCTAAAAATGAACTCGAAGAAACTCAGGTTTTCGCAACCCGTATGATGTCTGGAATTGAAATCATTGAGTTGCTTTGTGTATTCTTATTTTTGAAATATGTACTCACAGATGATTGTGACTACACCTGAGAAATGGGATGTAATTACCCGCAAAAGCAGTGACATGTCACTCTCGATGCTGGTAAAGCTCTTAATTATTGATGAAGTACATCTGCTAAACGATGACAGAGGACCTGTAATAGAAGCATTAGTTGCTCACACACTTCGTCAGGTAAGTCAGTAATTTAGCTAAGAACAATTCGAGAATTATCATTGATGTTTCAAAGTACACTTAAAGGTGATCTTGAATTTTTTTTGACGGGGATGTGTAATGCTAACCTAAGATTGAGTATGCTTCTTGATGACTTTGGGAGGTGGAATCGACTCAGTCCATGATTCGTATCGTTGGCTTATCAGCTACTCTTCCCAATTATTTGGAGGTTGATCTCTGCTAGACTCTTCTTAACGGAATTTATGTCACTTAAGATTGAGTATGCTTCTTGATGACTTTGGCAGGTGGAATCGACTCAGTCCATGATTCGTATCGTTGGCTTATCAGCTACTCTTCCCAATTATTTGGAGGTTGATCTCTGCTAGACTCTTCTTAACGGAATTTATGTCACTTAAGATTGAGTATGCTTCTTGATGACTTTGGCAGGTGGAATCGACTCAGTCCATGATTCGTGTTGGCTTATCAGCTACTCTTCCCAATTATTTGGAGGTTGATCTCTGCTAGACTCTTCTTAACGGAATTTATGTCACTATCCTTGATATGCGAAAAACTAGGGTAGAATATAATTATTAATGTGTAGTTAGATTTGCTTAATTGACCTCCAACTTTAGGTTGCACAATTCTTGAGGGTTAATCCGGAGGCGGGTCTTTTCTTCTTTGATTCTAGCTACCGTCCTGTGCCTCTCGCGCAACAGTATATTGGAATTACGGAGCCAAACTATCAAGCACGGAATGATTTGTTGAATGAAATTTGCTACAAAAAGGTCTGGTGTTTGTCTCACGATTAACTGTTTGCACTGCATCTGGATTGGCGTTTTTTTGTTCAGAGAATTTTGTGTGCACAGGTTGTTGATTCATTGAAGCAAGGGCATCAGGCAATGGTGTTTGTTCATTCCCGTAAAGACACTGTGAAAACAGCTGATAAACTGGTAATACTTTATCTCATATCTTAAAAGCCTGTATGGGACTTCCAACATCTGTTCAAATGGTACTTGTGTTATAGTAAGTCCTCATGCTTTGATGCAAAGTTCTATTATCGTATGCAAAGCATATCCTCTTGTTGCCTTGCAAGCAAACCTGAATGACAAGTAAATCAATTTGTTTTTCGTTAGTCTGTAACTTTTATGGACCTTGAAAGTACCACCAATTGCTTTCTAGCCATAAAGGTCCCCCCTAATGATTTGTAACTCCAGTCATAATTTGCTGTTTTACATATAATACAGATCGAACTTGCCCGTAAATATGAAGAATTAGATCTCTTTGTGAATGAAGAATTAGATCTCTTTGTGAATGAAGAACATCCCCAGTTTCAATTGATCAAGGTAATGAAATTGTCAAACTCGACACTTCCTCACAACAGTGCATCAAGGTTTATCTAGGTATGTCACCATTACATACTTTGTTTGCTTTCAGATGGAGGTTTCAAAGTCCAGAACAAACAGCTCGTTCAGCTATTTGGATCAGGAGTTGGCATTCATCATGCAGGGATGTTGCGTTCCGATAGAGGTTTGACTGAGCAACTTTTCTCTGAAGGATTGTTGAAGGTATGTAGCTCTTTAATTGACCTGCTTCTGTTTCTTTGTTGTTATGTCGCTTAATGAGCCACCATTTCTTTTCAGGTCCTTGTTTGTACTGCAACTTTGGCGTGTGGAGTAAATCTACCTGCACACACTGTTGTGATTAAGGTTGTTATAATGTTGAATACTACGTGATTAAGTTTAGCAGGCTAGTTGATTTGCAAACACGAGGCATCTGTTGCTTGTAGATAGCTATGACCATGGAAGAACTCAACAAGTTAATGAAAAGTTAATTACCTAATGTTGATATCATGGGAATATTGCACATTTCCTATCTTCACCTATCCTTGTTGAGCTCTCTTCTAAAATATACAGAGCGGTTTTTTGTTTTCACTGATGTTGAAGTGCGTTGATGCTTAACATGGTTTGCATTATCTCGATACATAATGACAGTAAAGAAACACATAAATGCTTAATCTGCTGAGCTTTTAATGTGTGGTGAAATTCACTCTTTCTAAAGAAGGTAAGGTCTATAGTAGTTTGAATATCAACAATACAAAACAAACTCAAAACCACCCAGTTTAGCTCAATCCGTTGAACCCATCAATTTATCAATAAGATTGTGCAATCATGTTGTAGTTTCAATTCCTTGTGTAGTATTACTGCAATTTCTTATTTGTTTATTTACTAGTTTACCCACCTTGGCACAGGGGACTCAATTGTATGATCCAAAGGCTGGTGGATGGCGAGATCTGGGTATGCTCGATGTTATGCAGGTACATTTGACATTTTCATTGGGTTTTTTTTTTAGAAAGGCAATTTGTTTGTTTTTTATACACATGAGGGGTCGAATCCTGAGTTAAACCATCCATAATGGGCAGGCCCCAGGACCCAACCCAAATCACAAGGGCAAATGCCCAACCACAACACAAAGGAGGGAAAACCACCACTAGAGAGGCTCGAACCCAAGACCTCTCCAATGGGGATTTATATTCAGCTTTTACTTCTGGTTGAATTCTAATGCTGTGTTTGCCCTTATATTATGATGTTATGTGGATTTTTGGACGTGCTGGAAGACCTCAGTTTGATAAAAGTGGGGAAGGCATTAAGATTACATCTCATGATAAATTAGCCTACTATCTGAGACTTTTAACAAGTCAACTTCCCATAGAGAGTCAGGTAATTGCCTGTTTAGTCAGAAAAGTTCTATAAAATATAATTCTTTAAAAGTGTTATCCTTTTAATTCAAATGAATACCACAGCCTAACTAATTAACAAGTTTGGCCTTTGGATGTTTATACTAATTAGTTGTTCTAATTTGATGGCAGTTCATTAGCTCCTTGAAAGATAATTTAAATGCAGAGGTGACATTGGGAACTGTGACAAATGTGAAGGAAGCTTGTGCATGGCTTGGATATACATACCTTTTCATAAGGATGAAAATGAATCCCTTGGCATATGGTATTGGATGGGATGAGGTATAGTCATATTGTCGGCCTATATATAATTGGTGTTTCTATCTGCAATATTTATATACATACCGTCGTGCATGATTTAGAGAGCATTATATAAGAATGAGTAATTTGACTCGACATTCCTTTGTTCTTGTGTTCGTATCTTGCCTTTTTAGGAAGATTTAAATGTCATCCTTATTAGGTGCATGAGCCCATACAGATTTGTTGGTTACTTATAGTAGCATCATATTATGTACTTCTTTAGGGCTGTCGTGTATAATTGCAATATGACAGCGCTTTCACTTCTCTAGATAAACTCATCATGGCTACTTTTAATAAATGTGAATTACTTTTGTAAACCCTAAAATCCTTGGTAAGATCATCTTTGATGCTTTCTTGTTACCTGTTGCTCACTGAAACCATATAATATCCAACATGCAGCAAGCTTGACCCCTCTATACTAGATCTTTTCATTGAACTATATATAATCATAAAGGTTGGTGACAGTATATCCACGGACGTTCATTGTATATTTTTTTATTAAGAGGCAAAACACATGGCATATTAATGAAGTAGCTTCATCATCAGTCACTGAATTCAATGAGTAAAACTGTTCTGCATCTTTCACTAATCATACCGGTGGAGCCAAACATTTGATGCCACCTTCTAGTATGATGTAGAGAAAGTGGGTAGTGTTAGGGGAGTGCAGGGACCAAATATACTTGTTCAATCTTTGAATTTAATGAAATAGTAATAAATTTGGTTTCTGTTCAGGAGTGATACATCACAGAGTGTTATTTTTCTTGTAGGAACATCAGAATGTATACTCTGTTCCTTTTGATATAAACCATACCGGGCATACTAATTTTCCATTCGGACATTATGGATTCAATCCAAGTTATGCTACGCAGTATCAACAGCATCCTACACAAAATGGATACATGTTTCCCCAAGTTTATCCAGAATTACGACACTTGCCACTTCAAATGCAGCAGACAGCACAACCGAGCCCTTCGAGTGCAGCATTTATCCATCCAAATACATTTGTTTAGGGCCCCATAGTTGGTGTTTTTTGTGATTCTAGTTTATGACATCTTTACATTATTTTATAACTCTTATTTAGTCATTATGTCGACCATCACTGTTACTACAAGATTAAAATTGTGTCAATGGCATTTATATTGTCTAATTCAAGAGAACTTGCTATGCTTGATGCATTAATTATTGTGAAACTTGATGAATTCGAACAGGTTAAATGTTTGTCACGGAGTTGGCATGTACTCAGTTTGGTGCAGCTCAAATGATCACATTAGACGTGTTAATGGTAGAATTTATAACACAAACAAGACACTATTATCACATAATCGTTGATTTATGTATTCATTGAAATTCAAATTATGTATACGTAACAACAAACTAAGCACAATGCTATCGCTATAGGGACCTCTTGGCAATAATACACTTGACATCCTCATCTATTTATAGAACCTAGTGTTGAATTTCATACTCTACATTTTGTACATGATCATTTGATTACTGGTGCTTCAAATGTGCTATGAAAAATCCATTAACACTATATCAACCACTTCAAGTTCCTGAGATTTTCAAAAAGATAAAAAATGATAAAAATATGTTAAATATTTTCATTGAATGGTTTACGGGAACATGACAAATTACAGTTGTAACAACACGAGATGATGCTTAAACTAACATTATCCAAATCAAACAAGTGTGGATTTTCATCAAACACTCGGTGTGCAGGTAATAACTATAACATAAATGGTTGCAGTTATTTTATTGAACCAGAGGAGAAGAAAATTCGATGATGTATATATAAAGAAAATCGAGCAGCAAAGTAACCGGTAACATATATATATCAAAGAAAACCCCATAAAAAAGTTGAAACCCGACAACAATTAAACACCATCTCATATTTTTATCTTTTTTGTAAGTGTTGGAGCGATGTTTCTGTTCTTAATTTTCATGTCAGAGGGATGGTTTATTTGATTTGAAATGGTGGATCGATTTACAGGGTATGGTATTGAGTATATACAGAGGGAAGACAGAGAAAAGAAGTTGAATAAGAGTCAAAATTTCCAACTCTACTACTCATAAAAATATTTGATATGTCATTTGAAGACAAACAACATAGCCTCAGAGAACTCACCACGAAATTCTGCACCATGAACCTACGGTCAGCAACTCTCCACAACAGAAACACAGCCACATTTGTTATCTAAAGTGTGACAACCTGTGAACATAGGAACGAATATACAATCATAACATGTTTAAATAAATTCTACCAAGATCAAAGTTTAATACGTATAAGACAACATGTGTGTGTGCTCTTCATCAACTACATTCAAGACTACATAATTGGTGGCTTGGTGCCATAACCATATAGAACAAACAGAAAACACGTAAAAGGAAAACTTGTTCATGGTAGTCTATATTCTATAATATTAGCATGTAACCTGCAAATGCTCATCAAATCGAGCGACACACGGTTCTCTACTCTAGCACAATAATCACAATTGGCACGTAACTAAAGATGGTGTTTTTTCCAAAAAGTTCACAACTTTCATCCCTTCAAAGTGACCCAACAACCCTAATAACATCCTCAAATGATCATACAGTAAATAACTGTATAACAAAGCATATACTTGAGAACCTTACCAAGTATTATGGTATCTAATTGGTGGATTGATTTGAAAACCATGTCTCTTAAACTGAGCTCTTAGAAACCCAAATCCTCCATGATCTACAAATAACTTACTAGAACCTTTCAGTTTCGAAAGCCCATTAGGCAAAATCTGCTTCCAAAGAATTGGGTTTTTCAGGACTTTCATCAAACAGTTGGTGGGTGTTTGTTGCAATGGCTGTGGTGAAGTTGTATAATGGGATGATCCATAGTTGTGGGGGTGACGTGGGGCACATGGAAGCCTTGGTGGTGGGAAATTGGGTTTGATCGTAAGGTTTGTGAAGCGATTTTTCTTGGATTTTGGGTTATTAGTTTACTGGAGAAGAGCTTCTGCATAGTGTGATGTATGGATATAATTATAAGCCCTAATTCCCGAATGAAAATGGAGATGTTTTTGGATAAAACACAAAACCCTGCCATCTGAAAATTAAAGTGTTTGGTAAGTCAGACTTGCGAATCAAAGATTATACGAAACTTTCAATCAAACAGTTAAAGTAAATAACAAACACAAATATCTCAAACGAGCTATTCATTGTACTCTTCTATTTAAACATTCTTAATTACAAAATAAAAGGATGTACATCCTTCAAGTTCAAAATAGCAGGATGATCCTTCAAGTACATCCTTCAAGTTCAAAATAACATGATATACTTGATTCCAATTCCAATCAGACAGATTACACAGAGTCAGTTAGTTTTTTAGGTGATTGCAAATCACACCTAAATACAACCAGCAAACCTTCTTATGATTGCGTGCTTCATGTAAATCCGCAGACGTAACGGTGTTGATATCACAAATCTTGTCCATTGCTTTCGAATGTTTTACAGAAATAATATGTTTTCTAAACATATTTTCATTTCTAGTAGCTTTTTGGGAAACTTTTCAAAACTACATTTGAGTTATTTAAGAGACGGGTTTGCTAAACTTGTCTTTGACCACAATCCTGACACACACAACAAGGACACACCACATGGGAGTATGGTACATAGTACAGTGTACCTTTTGTACCTTTCTGAGAGAGAAAGAAGAGTCGGGTTTGCCAAACCCGACTTTACTTTTTCATGAGAGAGAACCAAGTTTGGCAAACCCGACTCTCCTTTACCTTTTCTTTTAATTCATATCCGAAATTAAGAGTTTGATTACAATGTAGTTTTTGTTTCATAAGTGTTTTTCTATTTCTTATCTTTTACCGACAACCATTACTTATGAAATGAGTTCTAAATACAGGTTGCATAGTGAGTTAAATAAATAATTGACGTACGCTTAATTTTTTAACAATATTTATAACTATTGCACTTTTCAAACTGTTAATCTATCATATATATATGCTTAGTAATTTTAGTTTTCATATAAACTGATTAATATAATGTTAAAATTTTAGCATCATGAGGTGGAAGTATAAAGTTTGTATGAGGTTCAATGCATTGTAGGGAATTTATATAAAAGATAAAATGTTGATGTGTCAATGTGTCAAAACTTTGCTAAAAATAGTACATTGATACAAAATAGAATAACATAGTACATTGATACAAAATATAAGTTTTCAAAGTACACGGCAAATACAAGATTGCTAAAAATCAACGGCGGTGATGTGTTCCACAACTCGGTCTGATAATTTGTCTTTTTCCTCTATCACGAGCAACATTTCTCTCCACTATAATTTCTAGCAACCTGTATTATTTATTTATTTAACGTACGTCAATTATTTATTTAACTCACTATGCAACCTGTATTTAGAACTCATTTCATAAGTAATGGTTGTCGGTAAAAGATAAGAAATAGAAAAGCACTTATGAAACAAAAACTACATTGTAATCAAACTCTTAATTTCGGATATGAATTAAAAGAAAAGGTAAAGGAGAGTCGGGTTTGCCAAACTTGGTTCTCTCTCATGAAAAAGTAAAGTCGGGTTTGGCAAACCCCACTCTTCTTTCTCTCTCAAAAAGGTACAAAAGGTACACTGCACTATGTCCCATACTCTCATCTGGTGTATCCCTGTTGTATGTGTCAAGAAAGTGGTCAAAGACAAGTTTAGCAAACCCGTCTCTTAAATAACTCAAATGTAGAGTCGGGTTTGCCAAACCCGATTCTACTAGTTTTGAAAAGTTTCCCAAAAAGCTACTAGAAACGAAAATATGTTTAGAAAACATATTAGTTCTGTAAAAAATTCATTGCTTTCTTCTCGTCGTCATTTAGTTCAGATAATTGAACACTTTTAATGCGTTTACAAACTTTAGATAGTTTGCCCCACCAATGAATGTGAGATCAACCTGAAAAAATCATTTAACACATTGGATCATAAATAATAGTGTACTGACTACTGAAGAACACCTTCAAACGCAGGCCCGGCCCGGAGAATTTAGTGGCCCGGTGCAAGGATAGTTAAAGGGCCCTTTTAGACATATACATATATATACAGAGGTACTAGGCTTAAGCAGGTACAAATCACGACAATTTAATGTTATTGTATCAGAATTATATGATATTCAAACTCAATAAAAATAATTACATTAGTGGTTGCATTTGATACAAACATTATTTTAAGTACCTAAGAAAAGTTTGTGATCAACTAAAGCCCACATCAAACATACAATTTACCTATGATGATTGATTGAAAGTGAAAATAGCATAAAATCATAACCCTTATGTATAAATAATGTAAAACATTTGGTTAACTAACTGGTAACTACCGTATTCAAAACATCAAGATATACTCTACATTCCCAATTCATTTATAAAATTATATTACATAAAAGTATTTAATTCTTAATGTATAAATTGAATAACTAAACTAGTATTATTACAAAATTTAAAAGAAAAACTCAATAATACTAGAAGTACGATTAAGATGGTTGAAAACGAAATGAAAATCATATAAGTATTGGACTTTATTTAGAGTATATGGGTAATGGGCTGGACAATAAATATTTGCAAATATGTATTATATAATGGACTTTATTTAATGTATGGGCTGGACTATTAATATTTATAAATATGTATATAAATAGATTAGCCATATAAAAATGGGCCCATTAGCCCTGTTTAACTGCCTCCCTTGCACTCCCAAGGGCTGGCCTGTGCAAACTATTCTTAGAAATAAAGCTAAAATAACTCCATCAATATAGATTAACATCAATGTTCTAGCATAAACGACCTAAAAACTTTAGAAAAACAATACTAATTTAAAAATCTGCATCAAACTTATCATAAAAACAACAATCCTTTGGATTTGATGGTGTTGTGATATAACTAGAATAGTCTATGCATTACATTTAACCTCAAATATATTTCATCCAGCTTACGAATTCTATATATGTGGATATTGATATAGATCCTTATTTGCTATGCAGCATTATCTGAGAGTCCCGGATTCACTATTATTTAGTGAAATGGAATCGCAAAGTGTAAAGTTTAATTGTAGAAAGGGGGGTTGAATACAATTAAAAACTTTTTCTGATTTTAACTAAGTTAATTCAATAGTTTTTAATTGCTTTAGCTTAAACTGATACAAACAGAGTATATGATAACAGATAATGGATATGACAATATCAAAGTAACAAAGTAATAGTAGCTCAAATGATGAATTATATTGATCATACAATTCACAAGTGTTGATTGCGGAATGGACTAGCCCAAGCTAATCCAAATCAAACACACAAGCTAATTATTACAAATGAGATGAACATCAGTGGACAAACACGCTGACTGTTCACTCGTTGGATCGACAATTCGTGCTTAGACTAACTACTCACTGATATACAAGTGATTAACACGATTTGAACGACTAGCCTCTACAGTACAAAACACTGAACTATTTATACTACAAGAGTTCCTAAAATATCTCCTATAAAATAGGATCTTGTAATGACACGTGTTGCTGCTTGATTGGCTTGATCTCTGATGAACCGACATTCTGCGGGTCCCAATTCTGTTACCGCAAATATCTCGTTACCTTAAAACCAATCACTTGCTGCCACGTAATATTTCGGACATACTTCAAGTACAAGGAACACTTGCTGATGTAGATAAGTACAGTACTTGTAGATGAGAGGCTTTATTGAATAGTCCCTGAAGATGCAGTAATCCTCCTCACTCACTGCGAGCTAACATGCTCTTGTAGAATGACTTGAACTATTGATCTTCAGCGACTAGCTGTTATTCTGGCAGTGACTTTTGCCTTTATTGATTTGAAGATGTAAAGCTCTCGCTGTCACGATCAGCGACACACCAAGTTGAGCTTTAATCTTCCTCAGCATATCAAGTAGAATGAATGATGATCAGCGAAACCTAATCTTCAGCAACAACAGCTTTGACACAATCCATTTCTTCTTCGAGCAGTGTTACGTTGAGTTGGTCAGTGACCAGCGACTCAACATGGTCGCGACCAGTGACTCAACAATCTCCCCCTAAATGATTGTGATCAAAGCTCCCTAGACAAACTTGTTGCTGAAAGTTTATAATCAGTGTTTAAAGAATTTAAACATTCAGTGACTTACACTTTGATCCATTCATTTATCTTTTTGGATTCTTTTGATATGATCTGAGTTTTGCACTTTGGTTTTCTCAAAAGATCGGATTTCATTGAACTGTAAAATATAAAGTACAAATAGTTTCAGTTACAATAAACCTAATCTATTACAAACTTATGGCAGACTACTCCAGATTTCTTCTTGTTTGACGATGCCAAGTTCATCAGCTAGCTCGTATTTATCTGTTGATGGCAAGTATCTGAACTGTTTGGCTAACCCTTCATCCAAAATCGCCTTTCTCATTACAGAAATTTTTGGAAGCATGCTGATTGATCTGATGAGGTGCACAAGCTGCTCATGGTCTATCTTTTCAAGTTCTGATTCTCTTTGAAACCTTAATACTCAATTAAAGTCTCTGTAGACGAGCCCTTTCTCACCTTCAGTCACTTCAGTGCCATCCACTCTTGGTACACCATCAGGGATTGACAGATTCAATCTTTCAGTATTTGGAATTCGATATATACTGCTGGTTCCTGATCTGTACCTTGGGCTTGGTGGCTGCACTATCTATTCACCATGTATGACAGTGTTTCTGATCTGTACCTTGGGCTTGACAGATTCAATCTTTCAGTATTTGGAATTCGATATATACTGCTGGTTCCTGATCTGTACCTTGGGCTTGGTGGCTGCACTATCTCTTCACCATGTATGACAGTGTCTTCTGGTCTGAGTAGCTGCAGATCAACCATCTTCTTAAATAGCCTGTCAATCTCATTCAGAACTTCATTCTTTGCAACACTTGAGGAGTGACTGATAGCAAGTCTGATTTCATTCCATTCTTCTCCATGTAATTTACAGACTTGATCAAGGTTAATTGCTTGGGTTTCCAATCCTCTGTGAATAAGTAGCTGAGCCTGAGATTTATTCTTTGGCTTTTTCAGATTGACTTTGGTGATAAGAGCAGGATTTGATCTTCCAATCATTCTAGCAGCATATTTCTTCCTGTCAATTTCATTCCACATTTTATCCACTGATGAACTGACTCCCCCTTTCTTTTTCGATTTATTCCCCTTTCTTTTTCGATTTATTCCCCTTTCTTGCAGCATCAAGCTCTTGCTGAAGTTCAGATTTTTCAACATCTTGAAGAAGCTTAGACAGTTTAAAATCTTCTTCTTCTTGCTGTCTTTTTAAGAGGATTTCTCTTTCTCTTTGTACAGCTTCATCTCCACTTAGTTTCAACAGATAAGCTCTATCAGAATCAGATTGTTCTTTCAACATTCTTTTTCTTTCTTCTTCTTCTTTTGCATCTTGCTCAGCTTGAAACTGCAAAAGCATCTCCCTCTCATGCTTTTGTCTTATTCTTATTTTTCTTTCTATTCGCTGCTTTTCAGTTTCTTCAGGATGAATACTTTCTGAAGTTGAATCAGATGACAGAAGCGGAGCAGGAATAGAAGAATCTGGATTTGTGATCTCTGGTTGTGAAGAGTGATGTGTTGTTGTGGTTGTTGCTTCAGTTGGTGTAATGTCTGTGGGGATTAAGAGGGTGATTTATGTTGTTGCTGTTGTGGTGGTTGTTGCTTCAGTTGTTGTTGATGGTTGTATTGTTGTTGGTAAAGTTGTTGTTACTGGTGGGATTGTTGTTGGAGGAGTTGTTGTTGCTGGTGGAGTTGTTGTTGGTGAGGTTGTCGTTGCTGGTTGTGTTGTTGCTGGTAGAGTTGTTGTTACTGGTGGAGTTGTTGTTGTTGGTAATATTGTTGCTGGCAAAGTTGTTGTCACTTATGGAGTCTCAGATATGACATTATCTGCATGAGGCATTTCTGATGAAGATTCAGGTTGCTCCATAATGAACTTGAGATTGTACATGGTAGCTGATATCTCTTCCTCAGTAAAGGTTGTCTTTTTATGTTTGGAGGAAGTGGGCTCTGATGTAGGAGACTTGCTGGTTCTTTTTCTTTTGATCAGAACAGAAGAGATAGGTTGCTGATCTTCCATTTCTGTATCATCATCCCCATTTTTCTTCTCCTCAGTGCCAGTACCTTTTTCATCAGTCCCATCATCCTTTCCTTCTTTCTCATTATCAGCACCATTTCCTTTTCCATCATTCTCATCATCTTTCTTTTCATCAGCATCATTCCCATCATTATTATCGTCATCATCATCATCTCCTTCATCCATGTTAACAACACCATCATCATTTTGCCTGTTCATCTATTCCCAGCGAGCTAGATCATAAGAAACTGACTCCCCCTGAACCTGTGCATTCTCATCAGCAGTCCACTCTCTGACTAAACAATCATACATCCTGAGTTCATCAGGATGAAACTCAGGGAAAGCAACCACATTATTTCTATCTTCATCATCCTCATCGACATCCATATCTGATGCATCATGATCAGAGAAGTGTTGAGGAGATGCAGATTTGTTGATGAAAGTATCACTGTCAGCTTCTTTATCTTCAGTTTCAACATCATCTTCTTCTTTCTCCCCCCTTTCATCATAGAAAGCTGCAACAATCTCCTTGAGCCGTTTATAGATGTACTTATGATCCGTATGAATAGATTGCAAGCCTTGAATGGTTGTATCCTAATTGGAAACCATAATTGGAATTTCTCTCATAACTTTATCAGTATGAATGATATAATCCACAATAGAAGTCGCCATTTCAGATTGCTATGAGGTGAGAGTTGATATTGCTTCATCATGAGTTTTGAGACTAACTCTGGTGAAGGTGAAGAATCCAGAGAGAGACTTAGCTTGAGTTTCAAGAAGTCGATAATGATCAAGTTCAGCGTCAGTAAGCTTTTTGACCTTGTCACTGATAGATTCACTCCAAAAGGGGATGGGTTCATAGACTGCTGCAAGAGAGTGAATTTTGGAAGTGAGAGTAGCAATTTGACCTATCAGAGACTCTCTATCTTCAGTGAGCATTCGAATCTGTTGCTGGGAAGATGCAATATAATCGAGCAGCAGTTTATCTGTTGATGATGTGGTGGAGGTTGAAGCTTTATCAGTTTGTGGGGATTTTTGAGTAACAGGAGAGAGTGGTGGTGTTGGTTGTGGTTGAGATTGTGCTTCAACTTCTGGTTGGGATGGTTGATCATCAGCATGGATAGAGATGTTATCACTGGAAAGAGATATTGAATCTAATTCCTGAATTGGTGAGGTAATATCAGTGACAGGTTGTTGTGAGGGAATGTCAATACTTGGTAGCTGGGTAGTAGCAGTAGGTGGAATAGATGAGGTGGATGTTTGACCCTCTTCAGCTAGTATCTGTTTGTATGATTTGTAAGGTGGTGAAGAGAGCGGATCATTATCGGTTGAGGAGGAAGAGGTATCCATTGGTTGGGCATCCTCAACGTCATCAGCTTGTGTTTTAGCTGATGGATCATTGGATACAGAGATGACAACCTGTATCTCTCCCTGTGACTAGGAAGAGACATTGGCGGTTGGTGCAGTGCTCGATGGGAGTTGGCCCGGGTCTGTAGCCAGTGTTGTGACATCAGCAACGAGTGTGTTATCACCCACTGATGTCACTTGCCCTTTGATTAAAACATTATCCTTTTGTGAGGATAATGAGTGGCTGATGGGTTGACTCGATAGGGGGGTGTGGGTTGCACCCGAATCACTGCTAACAATGGGTTGAGCCATTATAGCTGTCTGTAGTTGTCCCTTTGTAGAGTCACTGGACTTTCGGGAGTCCAGTGAAGCGGCTTTAGGCTCAGGTTTATCAAGGGTGCCCGCAGGGACTGAACGTTCAGTCTCTGCTTCACTCTTTGCGTCCTTAGACGTCTTCTTCCGACTCTGTCCCTGATCCTTTAATGTCAGGGACTTTAACTTGATTTTCTTTGGAGGGGGTTGTGATTTTTCCTTTGGTGGTTGACCAGCAGTAGTCACTGGGGGTGTGGTCAGTGACGTGGTTGATTGGGGGGCAGGATCTGACGGATGTACACTTTGTAAAGGCTGGGGTGCAAGTATTCCCTTGTTTTTCATGAAATCAGGGAGAAGCACAGTTGCATCTTTACTAAAAATTTGTTTTCCTATCAGAGTGGGTTCAAAACCTTTGAAAGAAACCCTATCATAGGCTTGAAACTGATTTTTAAAGACCAGTGAGAGAAACCTAGGATAGGAAACATATTTTGCTCTGGTAGGTTCACCGATTCTTAAAACAATATTATTAAAGATCACACTTGCATAGTCAACTTTTAAAGAGTTGACCAGTGACCAGCTTATCTGTGCTTCTAGGGAGTTGAATTGATCATAACTCCCTGTTTTTGTGCCCAAAGATTGAATAAAGTTTGAAAACAGGGCATTCCACACACCATCCATTTTAGATTTATGAACAGTAGAATACTTACGATCTCCATTGCTATCCGTGGTATATTTACAGTCAATCCCAGTGAGGTTGACTATGCCTCCTTTGGCAGCATCCTTGTCAGGCAGTGGGTCGTAAGTATCATGCTCAGGGAGTTGTAAAACGGTACGAATGGTGCGTGCAGAAATGATTATCTTTTGACCGCCGTTATCAATGAATCCCTGGAGTTGTGAAGCATCATCAACGATTGAATGAGTGCAGGTATACCAGAACTCACTCAACCATTCTGGACTCATTTCTCCAGGTGATAACGTGAGAGCAGGGAGAATAAAGTGATTTTGCAAAAAGTTTATCACCTCCGCATACCCAGGTTTAGAGCAGGAAAGATTACCCAAATAGTTTGATTTTGGAACTGTAATGACAGAATCTTCACTTACTGAAGAGGCTCGAAGAGCTTTAATCTCTGCAGTGGCTGTGTATGTATTATTGAAAAATTTTGATTTAGACATTATAGATCCTTGTGAAAACTTGTTTTCGCACTTAATTTAGGGTTTTTTGAAAGCTGAGGGTTTTTGAAAATTAGGAAAGCGTAAAAGTGACAAGTCACTGATTTGTAAGTTTAAATAGAGTACGCTTTGCTAATGATCGTGTGGGTAAGATGAAGGCGACGTGGATGGTCGTGGTGGAAGTGGTAGAGGCATAGGCGGTTATGATGGTTGAGAGTGGTGGCATTAATGGTGATGGGAGTGGTGTGCCGGAAAAGTGCGCTGATGTATGAGAGAGAATGTCAGAAGCGCGCGACTTTTTTGTTGTACCAAAAGATATTTAATTTTGAAATCCGTTAAATTAAATACAAAAAGTATTAATTGTAACGAATGTTTGTCGATTAATATATCACCATAAAATGATACATCAGGGAGTCACTGATGCATATAATCAATAGATTAATTTTCCACCAATAAGAAAATATAAGTATTCAGGAAGAATAAAATTGTTCTTCAATTTTGGCAGAGATGTAGTCTCGCTTATTTAAACACAACTTAGAATACTGAATAAATCAAGAGATGTGGTCGCTACATAAATATGGAACACTTTTATCATTCTTGAGTACTTATATTGATTATTTTAAAAAAAAAATAAAATCATGAGTATAGATTATGTTGTATATAAGTTGTATAACACATCATTAGATTATCCTTCACTGATCAAGTTACAACTTAGAATACTAACAAGATCAGCTTAAAATAAACATAAGTCAATGATATAGAACTAATATAGAAACATAATAAATACTCATGCAACTATATGAATTATAAAGTTAGATAAGCATAGTAAGCTGATTATTACACCTGAAGTTAAATATAATTGAATCAGTGACTATGCTTTTCTAAAGTTATATTTTAGATAGTCAAATTATTTTATATTTTATTTTTATTTTTATACTTAAAAAAATGAGTACAAATTATGTTGTATGTAAGTTGAATATCATATCATTAGATTAACTTTCACTGATCGAGTTACAACTTAAAATACTAACAAGATCAGCTTAGAGAAAAGATAAATCAATGATATAAAACTTAATACGAAAACATAACAAATACTCATTCAGAGAGATATATTTTTAGTTCACACGGTGAACCCATTCAGGGATGGGTTCATAATGGCCAAGCCTGGGATTGGGCTTCCACTGATTTTGATAAATTGTATCTGAATGTTCACTGATTGATTTTGGTTTTGAAAGTGGAGTTGTTGAACATTCAGATGACACATGTTGCCTGTTGCCACATTTATAACATTTTTTGTTTAAATAACCGGCCTTTTTTGACTTTTCTTGTTTTAAGTTGCTGATCTGACACAGTCATACAACTTCTTTTGCTGATTTTTATTTCTTGCATCTTTGACTTAAGGTCACTGATAGATGTTGTCTCAGTGAATGACACAGTGTCAGTGAAGTTGCTGATGATCGTTTGATTATCAGTGATGCTTTTGATGAGATGTGAGGTTACTGATGATTTAACAGTTTTTAAAACATTTATCTCATCATTACCATTTGAGATATCACTATTTTCAGTGACCAACTTGCTTTTAGTAAAATAGTTTGGTTGTGGCTCACTGAAGACTGATATGGGCTCAAATACAGCTTCTAAAAAATTACCCTTGGGTTCAAAGACAGGATCAACTTTTGTTGAATCAGCGAGAGAAGCAGCATATTCATAATCACCTCCCAAAATAGCTTTAGCTTGTTTTGGAATTTGATTGTTCACACACTGATTTACCCTTCCAGTAGACTTACACCAAAATTCAATGACCTTTCTAATTTTTAAAAATTTTGTTTCAGATATTAACTTTTCTTGAACACAAACTTGATTAGCATGAATCTGTGCATCAAGATCCAGTTTTAATTTCTTCATCTTTGACTCACTTTCATTTTGGTCATTAAGTTTGGATTGTAAGTCACTGATTTTGATTTTTTGCCTTTTTTGAATGTCATGAGCATTTGATAAGTCAACTATCAGAAACTCAAAAACATTATCTTTTTCAGCAGCTGAATATGATTTAAAGCAATGTACCTTGTAAAGAGTTTCAGGATTCCATTCAGATGCTGAGCATTTCTGAGCAACTTCATTGTTGTCCTCATGAAATTCAGCGTCGTCAGCCATCAGACAGTAATCCTTGTCCAAGCAAATCATTGCTTCTTCATCAGATGATGATGAAGATTCAGAGTCGCTGAGTGAACCCTCTTCAGCGACAAACCCTTTGCCCTTCTTCTTTCCAGACTTTGACATTTCCTTCAGCTTCTTGTACTTTGCCTTGTACTTGTTGTATTTGTCATTTCTGAAACTTGACTTTGGTTCAGGAAGAGGGTTAACTGACTTTGATCTGCAATTAGCTGCAAAGTGACCAGGTTTGCCACACTTGTAGCATTCTCCTTTGGATTGAAAATTATCAGATGATGGAGCACCAGCGAATCTTTTTGATCTGGTGTTCTTTCTGAAATTAGCAACCATCATGGCCATGTCCTTTTCTAGCTTCTCCAGACTTTCATCATACTCATACTCTGACTGTTCTTCAGCTTGATCTCCTTCTTCTTCAGCTATTAGTGACTTTGAGCTTCTTTTAGACACTTTTGACTTCTGTCTCTGATCAATTTCTTCAAGCTCAGCTACAAAGGCATTGGTTATCTTCTGACTTCCAAGAGTAGCACGAATATGCTCACTCTGATCAGCTTGCTTTTCAGACTGCTCCCAATTGAGCAAAATACCATAGACTTGAGTTAGATTAAGAACTGTATAATCATTTCTCTGTCTGGTGCATGTGGCAATGGTTCCCCAGATTTTCCTTGGCAGCAACTCCAGAAAGTTTTCAACAACAAATCTCTGTTCCTTGCCTATACCAGCCTTCTCCATTTTGTTCCTCAGTGACTGGTATCTGGTGTAAGTAGAAGACAGAGACTCATTGGGTTCCATTGCGAACAACTCATACTGGCGAGTGAGATTAACTTCCCTGCAGCGAATAATATCAGGAGTTCCAATATATATATATATATATTCCTAAGGGTGTCCCACATGTCCTTAGCAGTTTTACAAAGCCTAATAGATTCAAACACTTCATCAGGAAGAGCCATGCCTATTTAGATTTTAGCTTGTTTATCAAGTCTAACCAATCGTCTATCCTCATCAGTCCATTGTTCCCCTCTTTTAGGCAAAACCATTTCTGGTATAGCAGGAGTAGTAGCTGTTGCAATTACAGCAGGAATAATAGTGATTGGGATATGTGGACCATTGGTTATGATGTTACAGAGACGGTCATCAACAAGGTCCAAGAACATCATCATACGGGACATCCAGGTTTCAATCCTAGAGGGATCAAACGCTGGAGGTTTGGTTGTAGAACCATTTCCCTTCTGATACTCAGAGTCTACACAACTGTACTTTACTAATTCCATTGCAGACCTGGTTACTTGAATTTAAACCAACTCTGCTATGATACCAATTGAGAGTCCCGGATTCACTATTATTTAGTGAAATGGAATCGCAAAGTGTAAAGTTTAATTGTAGAAGGGGGGGTTGAATACAATTAAAAACTTTTTTTGATTTTAACTAAGTTAATTCAATAGTTTTTAATTGCTTGAGCTAAAACTGATACAAACAGAGTATATGATAACAGATAATGGATATGACAATATCAAAGTAACAAAGTAATAGTAGCTCAAATGATGAATTATATTGATCATACAATTCACAAGTGTTGATTGCGGAATGGACTAGCCCAAGCTAATCCAAATCAAACACACAAGCTAATTATTACAAATGAGATGAACAGCAGTGGACAAACACGCTGACTGTTCACTCGCTGGATCGACAATTCGTGCTTAGACTAACTACTCACTGATATACAAGTGATTAACACGATTTGAACGACTAGCCTCTACAGTACAAAACACTGAACTATTTATACTACAAGAGTTCCTAAAATATCTCCTATAAAATAGGATCTTGTAATGACACGTGTTGCTGCTTGATTGGCTTGATCTCTGATGAACCGACATTCTGCGGGTCCCAATTCTGTTACCGCAAATATCTCGTTACCTTAAAACCAATCACTTGCTGCCACGTAATATTTCGGACATACTTCAAGTACAAGGAACACTTGCTGATGTAGATAAGTACAGTACTTGTAGATGAGAGGCTTTATTTAATAGTCCCTGAAGATGCAGTAATCCTCCTCACTCACTGCGAGCTAACATGCTCTTGTAGAATGACTTGAACTATTGATCTTCAGCGACTAGCTGTTATTCTGGCAGTGACTTTTGCCTTTATTGATTTGAAGATGTAAAGCTCTCGCTGTCACGATCAGCGACACACCAAGTTGAGCTTTAATCTTCCTCAGCATATCAAGTAGAATGAATGATGATCAGCGAAACCTAATCTTCAGCAACAGCAGCTTTGATACAATCCATTTCTTCTTCGAGCAGTGTTACGTTGAGTTGGTCAGTGACCAGCGACTCAACATGGTCAGCGACCAGTGACTCAACATTATCATTTATCACTATACATGTATAAGTATAATATAATATGAAATTGTATCTCTGTACTCTTATACGGAGTAGTATTAGCGTAAAAAAATATTCTTTTAGAAAATTAGTGATGTCTTTCTTATAGTAGTGTAAAAATATTTCCTTAAAATTATTATATATTGCTGCTGTACGATAAAGTATCAGATGTTTTATAATCCATTTAGGTCATTTTTTAATTATTTTAAAACCGATCACATTTTTTAATCTCATCGTTATCGTTATATGCTGTTATAAGCCGCTTTAATGTTTGTCAATCTTAAAAGAAAAAAAAATTCGCCCCCAATGAGCTAATTTTCTGGATCCACCAATGCGGTGGCCTGACCCAAACTATATAAAAATTTGCTCTAAAATTTGTTGGGTTATTTTGCACAAATCCTCCCTGGTGATGATACATTTGAGAAACAGTATTACAATCCTGAGAACCTGGTACTGGATGGATGGCACGTGAAGTTCTGGAGAAGTTCAAAGCTTCGCCGATCACCCTAAATCTAACAACTTCAGACAGCATAATAATTAGCTTCATTAGGGCATCCCTAACTTCAGGTGTTACCTCTACAAGATCATGATCCGGCAACCTATTAGCAACTGTACGTACCGCAGGCTCAATTGAAGACCAATCGAGGGTGTACAGAGTGCTTTTAGGTAGTCCTGCACTTATGTTGGAGTATTTTGTAGTCACTCCCAACTTGTGACATTCCCCTTCATCAAAACCTTCGATTTGATCATCATCGAACTTGTGAAATAATTGTTGACGTGCACCAAATCCAACTATATACAAATCACTCCTCCTCATCCAAGGGAGTAAATGCACACCCTCCCTTGCAATAAGATCGATCCTTAAATAAGCAACATTATCTTTCCAAATAAAGTTAGCATTTGAATCTTTCCTTGTAACGCTTATTATCTGTTCGACGTATGCTAAATAGTTTGCTTCTGCTGGTTGAGAAACGTCAAAGGTTATATGTGGTGGTGGGAGGGGGGGAAGTTGTGCCATTGGTGGTGGTGATAAACAGAGTACTCTATAGACAAGGTTTAGGAGGGTTTATTCACCTCGCCCACACTTTAAGAGAACTAGGCCAGCAACTAAATTTAACACTAGTTTTTTTACCCATGCCAGGTTAAGTGACAAATAAATATAAAAACAACCGATTCATGATGTTTAAGATAAATAACTTACATGAATCTTTTTTTTTTTTTTAATTAACTTAACAAATTATTATATGTGTGAAGCTTTTCATAATTCATATTCACTTAATATATAGATGTGAAGTTTGAGATTAATAACTTAACACATTATTTTACACATATGAATCTTTTTTTAAATAACTTAACATAGTACTATATAATGTGAAGCTTTTCATTTTTCATATTCACCTAATGTGAAGTTTGAGATAAAATAACTATTACTAGAGATGAATCTTTTTTTTTAAATAACTTAACACGGTACCAGGGCCGTCTTTGAACTTTTAGAGGCTCTGGACAAAGTTGTCGTGTTATGAAAATGAGGCCCTATAACTAGATATCAAGTAAGATAAATGTTCGATGTAATCGATTCTCAACGGTCCGATTTTCAAAAAATTTATTTATTTCTATGATACATATTTATTAATTTGATACTTATTCTCTCAAATACCAGTTGTTAGTTATTAAATCTTTTAGTCAAACTCTAACACGTCAATATAGGTTTTCAATTTTGGACCATTCAGTCGACCTATATATTTGTTTAAATATATATGTAGTCTAAATCTAGTTACTAACAAAGATCTCTTAGTTCATAATAAAAGAGGTGTCAATCTCTTATGTAATCATCATATATATTATATATACATATCACATTACTTGGGGGAAAATTGGAGACCCTTGAAATTTAGAGGCCCTGGGCGATCGAACACCTCGCCCACCCTCAAAGACGGCTCTGCACAGTACTACACTGTGTGAAGCTGTTTTCAATTATCATATTCACTTAATAATATATATGCGAAGCTACTGACAAGACCCGATGGTAAAGTTGTAGATCGATAGATAGGTATAAGTGTATAAGCATGGGTATACTTGGGGAGGTGTGGAGCGAAGCGAGTGACGAGACTTGGATATGATACCGCAGATGCTGACGATCTTGGAATATCTTCATTATTACTGTAGCTATCCTTCGGAAGTGATAGCACACACAAAGAATTGGAGGCGCCAACACAATATTTACCATTATATATAACGACTTGACGAGGGTGGAGAATCGCGCTTCGCTGCGGATTCATATTGCGTTTTTGCATTGAAATAATTAAATATAGAAAAGATATACTCCATATTAAACTTGAAAGTAATACCGTAAATATTGTGATAGGTACACCTATAATAATAATAATTTTAGAATTTTCTGCTTCAATCTATTTATTTTTGATTTTTTTTAGTAGATGTTGCAAGAATATCAGTATACATATATGTGGAAAAAATTATTTTTAACCTGGATTCGATAAAATTATGGCTTTGGCTTACAAATCAGATTTTGAACGAAGTCAAAGTGTAATTTGTAATCCTAATTCACAATTTCTTATATACATGCCATCGTAACTAAAATTCAAGAGAGTAAATCAAACTTAAACTTCAGTTAATCAAACTTCCAAAATGTTTGAAGCTTTTTAACCAAAATTAGCTTCTTTATTGATCTTGCTTCTATGATAATTAAATGTGGCTTACAGCTATATGAATAATAAAATAGAATGTATAAAAGTATATTATATATTTAAGTTAAGGTATAATAATAAAACAAAAAAAGTAATTAAACCTTCTGACTTCTATGATGTTAAGAATTAAAATATAGTTTTATATTTAACAGAAAAAAAAAAAGAGAATTGAAGGTTGGCCTTTGGTAGACTCGAACTCCCACACTGCCACACATGAATACGGATTGCACATATTTAACCGCCTATCTAGAATGACCTTTTGTGTAACTTTCTGGAAGTTTAATTATATAGTAAAAATAGAACGTGAAATTTCTCAACCGAGACGACAACTTTTGCATATGAAACGGTAACACATCCACCACAAATGTATATAAGGTAAATAAACTAATGTTAAACCCGTGCGATGCATGGTTAGAATATATAATATCGTAATGTGTAGATCATAAGTTAAAAGAGTATATAAAAAGTTATAATCACATTCAACTTCATGTTGTATATAATTTATTAAGTATATAAGGGTGATGATTAGTACATCGTAATTTTTTATTCGCACACCATCAATTATACTTTAAGGTGTTGTAATGTACAACTGTGTCATGTTTGTGGAGTAAAGCTAAAAAAATGTGGTGTACGAATCACTTATCTTTATATAATCTTTTTTGTTAATATTGAAAATAAATAGATAATATTGAGTAAGTAGGTTGAGGTGGGAGGAAACTTTCAGATTTTATATAAAAGAAACTTTTTCTTAAAACCTTTATGTGATTTTCTATAAACTTTAACATCATAAAAAATGAAATAAGAACGATAATTATATCAATGAAATTGGAATGTTAAAAAGATATGTATGTTAGACAATGAATCAAGCTGGTTAGATATGATAGTTGTTAACTCGTGACTCGACTCGTGATTCGGAGTATTGATTTTTAACTCGTGACTCGTGACTCGACTCGACTCGTAAGAGTCATAATTTTACAGTAAATACATATATTTATATCTATATATGTATATTATTGTTTAGATTTCTATCCTTAATTGAAGTAAAACATGATGAAAGTCATTAAATAACACAAATGTTTAATTTGTAATGGATTATTAGTCATTTTCTATCATATTTTGTCATTTTATATTTTTTATTAGATTACATTAAACGTGTGTCCGGTTTCTGACTCTTAAGAGTCGCCCAAGACTCGTAAGAGTCGCCCACGACTCGGAATAGTCAATAAATGACTCGTAAGAGTCAAAGCCATTTACGAGTCGGGGTCCGAGTCGCCTCGTTTTTTGAATTTCTGAGCTGACTCGTAAGAGTCGACTCGTGAATCGTAAGAGTTTAACAACTATGTATGTAAGCTTGACGTTTTATTTTAATGTAGTTGAAAAGTTGGTTAGGGTTTCGATTTCAATTCGATATAATATTTTCATATTCAATTTTATAATAGATATATAATTTTGACATCCCCTGCCATAGTGATAGTACTACTCCTACGAAAGATGTATTTATCTTTTTGCGTACGTAGTTAATTTTATTTTCCCTTTTATACGTGTCAACATAAATAACAAATGGATTTCATGATAAACAATCCATTTAGGGCAACGTTATTCGTACCTTAAATACACTCGAAATAATTAATAAACTTCAACACTTCTATAGTTCTATGTTAATATTCAATCACAATGTCAATTTGTATTTATGATGAAAACATTGATGTTTATTTAGCGTCTAAATGTATTTGTAGTTAGTTCTAGCATTGCCGTTACGGGCAATGTTGTCTAAATGTATCCATAGATAGACTCGAGTTTTTAAATGTATTTGTAGTTAGTTCTAGCATTGCCGTTACGGGCAATGTTGTCTAAATGTATCCATAGATAGACTCGAAATATTTGAAATAGCTGAGGCTAATTAGACGTGTACTATACAAATAGATTCTTGATATGGATTTTAATAAACAATGCCTTTAGAAGAATGTTAAGACTTACACTCGAAACATGTAATAAACTTCAAAACTAAACTTCCATGTTAATGTTCAATTACAATGTCATTTTCCATATATAAATTATAGATTTATGTTTATTATGAAAACATTGATGCTTATCTATTGTTTAGATGTATGTATAGAAAGTTAAAACATTGCCGTTGTTTATCAAAACCTGATATTTGATAAATATGAAGTTACATAAACGCTAATTACACGTACTATTTATGGAAATAGTTGAGGCTAATATATGATTAAGTAACCGTGGCCCGAAGTTTGACCCGAAAATTATCCACCCGTTATAATTATGACAGCCGGGTAATGTAGTACCACTTTTTGAGTGTCTCCTACACCGGCGGAGGGTTTTTTTTTTTTTGTTGTTTTTTGGTTATGCCACGACACAACTGCTCATGCTCATTTAATTTCTGCCACAGGCATAAGTTTTTTTGTGCAATTTAATCTTTGCTTTTCCGTACTTTCATTTTAATTTTAAATAAAATGATACAGATTATTTGATATTATTAATATTATGTGATGTGATGACTTATTTTGGATGCAAAGCTTATAAGTTTTGATTGGACTAAAATGTATGTTAACATTTTATTTGATTGCTTCCAACTGTGACGTTAATTGACGCATCAATTTTTGTCAAATCAGTGTCACATCAACACTTTTTAAAACGGGTGCAAAACTGATACTACACTACCAACTAGTGAACATCACTTCAGTTTTTTCTGGACCCACATGTACCAATATAATTTAATTCTATACAGTAAAAAAAAAAAAAGAAACCCCTGACGGGCGTCGCCAAACCGACGATCCCGAACCGACGCTCAAAATTGATGGGTAGTGCCAATGGCATCATTTTCGTCACTTTGCTTCACTTAAAAACTAACGCCCAAAACTTCTCCCGTTGGCATGAGTCTTAGGAAGTAATGAAGTGTAGATATAATACGTAGTAAATCTTTAGTTGATAAGACCATTATATATGTATCCTTATATAATTTCTATATAACGAATTTAATAACACAAAAGAAAAGGAAAAACTAGATAGTGTCCGGTAGCTAGCTAGGTGATGTATGAGGAGACAATTAAGGTTGTAGCTAGCTTGGTTATTACTATTACGAATATAGAATATATATATATATATATATATATATATATATATATATATATATATATATAGTGTTATACTCGCGCAATGCAGCGGTAACAATTAAATTATTATTCAATATCTAATACTATTTCTTGAATTCGACTTAAAAGATATCTGATCATTTAAAATATTTTATATGGAAAGAAAGATTAAATGGTTGATTAGTATCCAAATATTAGAATAAAATACTTTCCTATTATAAGCCATTTTCATTTATTAGTATAACAAGGGTAGAATAGTAATTTTAATTTTCTTTTAAGATTTAAGATTCAACATCATGGAGATGCTTTATTAATAGTATTAGATATTAGATAAATATAAAAGACAGAAATTAAAATTTGAACCGCTTATATAGGTAGCAAATTGTCAATTAGCAAAGTTTGTGGGTAATATTTTCTAATGTAGGGTAATATATACTCCGTAGTAAGGTAAATATATGGCATTAGTCTCTTTCTAGGATATTCTAATGACAAACGTCACACATTTGATCCAAACTTGTCATACTCAAAAATTATGAACTTGCACATATTCATACTAAAAGCTTATATTGGAAATATTTTACCCTTGCATTGAAAAGAGTAGAAGAGTCAATTGACTGAATGAAGCAAAATATTAGTAGTTTGACTTTGCTTTTGCTTATTCCTTGAATTAGCTAGTGTCTAATCAACTAATACTCGGTAAAACACCACCGGTAGCTTATCATCATATCTTCCTAGCTAAATGGTTTACATTTTTAAGGGTATACAAATTGTAAGCTACTCCTTTCATATGAATTAATTGTCCACTAAAAAATTACACACAATTTAAGAAAAGTATAATGATTAGCCAGTAAGCTAATCTAATTTCATTCCGATTTACTTAAACCATTTAATTATTAGTATTGATAGTAATTGAAAATGAATAATTATTCCATATCGACATCGATAAAAGGATGTACGGACAATTAATTTGCGATGAAAAGAGTATCAAATAGACATCTATAAAAGAATGTACGGACAATTAATTTGCGATGAAAAGAGTATCATGTTAACTAACGCGTGTACGTTGAGACTTTGTCATATGTACATGCATTCATATATGTCTACCCTAGCTTATTACTCAAACAATCTTTGACTAAAGGAATAACATTTTACATATCACTTAATTGATGATCAATGTCTACAGGAACCATGACCCGACGTTGTTAAACGTGCCAAAATAATGCCATTTTGGTGTTGGTAATTAATGTTGGACCACTTTAATTTGACGACAGCTTCTTTTGGTGTAGTAGTAGGTGCTACAACTTCATTATATTCTTTTCATTTTCCCAGTTTTGTCATGATGAATTGATTGATTGATCTTGTAATTTAATTTGCTTTTGGTAATAAAATTGTCTTAGTTGTTAACTTTTTTTTTTACTCAGTTGGAAATTTGTTCTTACATATACAAGTGATATGATAGAGAGAGAAATGTAGTGTGTATGTTGTGTTGTACATACATACATACATACATATGTGTGTGTGTTTCGTCCTCGATATAAAGCAAACAAAAATGTAAACCGTTAGAGGTTTGTAATATTTTGTACTCATGGCCGGAGTCATAGTACTTTGTCACACATGCATGCATGGCTTTAAAAATTAATAAAAGAAAATATATACGGTAGAAATTTTAATATATATAGCAAAAAGTATTTTGGCTGCTAGCGAAGATTGTGATCGAGTTGCCCAATGGCTGGCGTCGTCTGTTTTCTTGCCAAATATGGTATGCATATTCAGGTAGGTTGGCTCTATAGTCTGCATGCATGCATGTTTTATTCCATTTTTTAGCTATATACTCCCTCAACCAATCAAAATGATTTATCTATATATATATATATATATATATAAAAGAAAAACCCTAAACTAATCCCACCCCTTAATTACACATTAATCCTATATTAAGCCACCATCATATCAAAACATGACATCATTTAGCCTTTTAATTATGTAACAAATTACTAAAATGCCCTAGATCAAATTACACTGCCACTATTAAAATGCCCTAGATCAAATTACACTGCCATCAATTTAAGCGCTAGCAAGTCGTGGGGTTCATGCCTGGATCAAAAATATTACGCCAAACGAGTGATCAAGTATCCAGCAGTTTGCATTTGATTTCGATTTCAATGGTTTCGCTGTTCAAACTACGATTTCAAGGGTTCATCTATTCACTTAACGAGATCACAAAAAACTGAATTCGGTAAGCAATTTGTTCTAATCAATTTCAATTTCAAACATTCATATGATATAGCATTACTACTGATTGATCGTATTCCATGTAATATCCTCTGCCGAACAAAGTGAAGCTGTTACGAATTCCATTCTTCAAAAATCACAACGGGTACGAGTTTTTCGTAAGATAGATGTGGTTTTATAAGAAAACTAGTGTTAAATAACATTCATATTCCTGTTTTTGGTGACGTTTGAAGCCATTTAGTTCATCGTTTGTGTTTGATAACAATATCGATGAAGCGCACCCCATGTGTTTGATAAAATGCGTAGCTAAGTAAATTAACATTTTTCATTGAAATGTTAACTATTTCTTGCTAAAATGTGTACTAAATTAGCCTCTGTCATCATTGGTAATAAAAGCAGCGCGGAGAAGGAAAATGGAGTGGTTATTATATGTTGCATCAGCAGTATCTGCCGCGAACTCTTTGAGTAACATAATAGGTAAGGTGTAGTACAATTCAATATAAGGCATCTGAGCAGAGCTCCCAACAGCTCCCATACCTTGGGCCTGTTGATATCGCTCATTTTGTCTATATAAATATATCGCGATATCATTGTTTTGCATATGTATTTTAGTGGATTTCGAGAACTTTCGATACTTATTTTGTTTGGAAATCCATTTCAAGTGAAAAGCTGGAAACGCATGCGATTTGGTGTGGAATTGGTGATGTTTGGATCAAAAGTTGGCTGAGCTGGAAATCTGGTCTAGCCGATCGGCTTCATCATTAGCCGATCGGTTCCTATGCTATAGCCGATCTGCTTAATTTAGCTGATCGGTTCACCTAGTTCATTTCCATCTCCGTAGCTTGCCCGTTTTGGAGCTTGAGTTCTTGAATTGAAGAAGCTAATCGGCTAGGAATAAGAAGCCGTTCGGCTATGACATCAAAGCCGATCGGCTATGCATAACAAGCAGATCGGCTATCGTTGGATCTGAGTGAGAGGTAAGGTGGTTGATGTGCTGTCCGTTTCTGATTGGTTGGCATTTAATGCCAACTGTTTTTCCCATCCGTTTTTCAAATAAAAACTATAAAAAAAAAAATTTTAAAAAAAAAAGGAAAATGGGGGTGTTTGGTTCGGTAGCTTCATAATCATTCATCATCTTCATCTCATTTTTACACACACTTCCATCCTTATTAACTCCATCCTCATTTTTACTCTCATCACTCACCCACATTTACTCCCTTTCACCATCTCATTTACTCCACTTCACCCAACCAAAATCACCATTTTGCTTCACATTTTTGCAAGGATCTAGCTAGGAATTTGTGAGGGAAACATCGAGCAAACATCATTTGGAACAATTGTGTAACAAATTTGGTATAATTTCGATTTAATCTAATTTCAAGTTATTTTATGGATTTGTTTAGTGTTTATGATTTTTGCTTGATGAGTGTGATTATGTGTGACTAGTTACCTTTGTGTTTGCTTGGATGAAATAACTAGATGATTAGGGGTGTATATTTTGGATGTTAATTTATGCTTGAGTTTGTGAATCATCCATGGATTTGTATGTATTTATTTAGTTGTTGTTATGAACTTTCGGCATTTTAGCTAAACGATTATAGCGAATGTTCTTTGTTTAGTAAAAATACCTAAATAAGTTATTTGTCATTTGTGGATCAAAGCATTTGATGATTGTAACAACACTAGTTAAATATATACAAGTTAACGATTATAGCGAATGTTTGTCGTGTGGATGATTTGCAAACTCACAAATTTAAATTTCTGTTTAATCGGAGAACCTTGTGTGATTGAGCTTAATCACTCGAATTTAACCATTTGGTAATTTACTAATTGATATAGCGAACGTTTTCAACCAAGTAAATTGCTATCGATTATTTGTCTATAAATGATTGAACAAAATTGCGAATGTGGTTTTGGAATGTGTAAAATGATTTAGCTAAATTGTGCAAGTTTGTAACCATGGCGAACGTCCGTTACTTGATTAAATCATAGGTTTGTTAATTGAAGTTGAACCTTAGGTCTCAGAGAACTTTGAGTTTAGGTTTGATGAATGTTACCATTTAGCATATATCTTAACCGGTTATAATTCTACACCCCGAAATCACTAGTGAAATAATTCAAGCAAGCATTGTTTTTAATATTTGAAAAGACCAAGCAATTAAACCGACTCTTCAGAGTCCACCTGCCTAGATTAATCAAAGATTGTAGTTTTAAGCATCGTGACAATTCGGTCACACAACCAACCACATTTTATTTTCCCTTTTTAAATTGCTCACACTTATATCGATCATCCAATCTAGTTCCCTGTGTTCGAACCCGAACTTACCCAACTATACTACTACACGATAGGGTCCACTGCCCGGTTGTGTTTTGGTCTAGCTCGGTACTTTTTGGTTTACTTATCAACGATAATTTTATAACTAGATTTAGCACATCAAGTTTTTGGCGCCGCTGCCGGGGAGATTGATTTGTGAAAAATTGATTTAAGTGTGATTAATTGATCCTTTCTAGAATTTATTCTTGGAAAGTTACCTTTGTTTGTATTGCGCCGGTGCGTTTATGGTTTTATCGTTTGTGTACTTTCAGGTGTGATTTGGTAGTGGATGAAAACAAGGAGCTCCGGTAAAGAGCTTCTAAGTCCTTTGTCCAATCCGGAGAAGACCAAAAAGAGTAAACGAAGGAGGAAACCAAAGCAAAGATCATCGGAATCATCTAGTAGTCAAACGGATACCGATACATCTTCGGGAAACACCATCGAGGTGGAAGAAACTTTTGTGGAGGAAATTCCATCACCGAAGAAGATCTTTCAACACCTTCCGAAGGTGAAGAAGAGATGGCGGATGAGGATGATACCCCCATTTTCTCACGGACGAGAACCGTGGCACCCACACCCGAGTCGGCCATACGGGTTCAAGATATTGAAAATGATAATTTCTCTTTGAAGGGGCATCATATGCAACTAATTAGAGATAAACAATTCGACGGAAGGGTGCGGGTCGATCCACACCAACACATTGCTAGCTTTCTTGAAATCGGGAGCTATTTCAAGTATGGGGCGAATATGGATGAAGTGATTCGCCTACGGACGTTTCCTATGTCACTTTGTGGTGAGGCAAAGATTTGGTATCAAGAATTGGAACCAAACACCATCACTACTTGGGATGAGATGAGGGAAGCATTCGTTAGACGATTTTATCCTCCGGCTTTGGCCGAAAGACTTTTGAATGAGATTAGAGCTTTCAAACAACAAGAAGGCGAAACTTTGGTAGAGGCATGGTGTCAGATGAAAGAAATGTTGAGGAATTGCCATGGTCACGATTTGAAGAAGAGAGAAATTATTGTCTTATTCTACAATGGTCTTAACTTGGATTCGGCAAGTATTCTTGATGCCTCGGGAGGAGGTCAATTCCTCTACAAGACACCGAATGAAGCATGGAGGCTTCTTGAAGACAAGGTTATCCAAAGCTTAAATTGGGCTAAGGATAAAGGAGGAAAACCGGTTAAAAAGCATGTTGCATTCGCCGAGGGTACTAGTAGTGGAAGTGGAAGCTCCAATGACTCGGCCATGATGAAAGAAATCAAGGCTTTATCTTCTAAGTTTGATGCGCAATTCAAGACTATTAAAGGTGAAATCAAAGAGCTTAGAGATGGTTGCGGTAATTGTGGCGGAAATCATGCCACGGCTAAGTGTGCACAAGACGATTTGCCAATGGTAGGAGATGAGGAAGGTGTTAACTTTCTTCAACAAGGTAATTATCAAAGCGGAAACTACCAACGAGGGGGTTATCAAAACCGAAATTCGGGAGGTTACCAAGGCGGAGGCTATAACCAAAACCAAAACCAAAACCAAATCCGATTTTCTAGACCTAACCAACCTTACAACCAAAACTCCAATCAATCTCAAAACCAATCATACAATCAAAACCAATCTCAAAACCAAAATTACAACCAAAATCGACACCAAAGCCCATCTAGAGAACAACAACCACCACCGGTTCAAAAACAAGAACCAACATTGACTCCAATGGAACAAATGATGAAGGAGTTTATGTCAAAGCAAGAAACCGCCACCGAGAGGATGAAAACTCAAATGACAAATATTCGGTTGAGCATGGAACAAGGGCAAAAGAATCAACAAGCTTCAATTCAAGATTTGGAGCGGAAAATGGAGAGGTTGTCCGAGGGGTAAAGTAGTAGGCCAACCGGTGGCTTACCAAGTAATACACAACAAAACCCAAGACCACAACCTTCACCCTCTAGCGGTTCCAAACCTTACCAACCACCACCCGCGAGAAATGAGTATGTGAATGCTATAACCACGAGAAGCGGAAGGGAGCTTCCACCACCTCAAACCAAAGACAAAAATGTTTCTAACTCTTTTATGCAGGAAATTGAGGAGGAAGACAATGAAGAGAATGTTGATGCTCCTACACCAACGGTCACACCGGTGTCACCTACTCCGGTTGTGAAAGCTTACAAGCCGAAGATTCCTTATCCCCAAAGGCTAAGGAAAGAAAAGATTGCAGCTCAATATGGGAAGTTTGTGGACATGATCAAGGGCATTCGAATCAATGTGCCTTTGGTTGATGTATTAGTCGGGATGCCGAATTATGCCAAATTCATCAAGGATTTGGTGAGCAACAAAGAGAAATTGTCGGAGGCTTCGGCAATGTTTTTGAATGAGGAATGCTCGGCACTTGTCCAAAACCAAATTCCTCCCAAGCTTGGAGATCCCGGGAGTTTCATCATTTCTTGTACATTGGGTAAAATCATTACTTGTGATGCACTTGCGGACCTAGGTGCTAGTATAAACTTAATGCCATATTCACTTTATGCTAAATTGGCCCTAGGATCCCTAACCCCCACTCGCATGAGCATCCGTCTTGCCGATAGATCTTTCCAATATCCCGTTGGGATTGCGGAGAACATGCTAATAGAGGTAGGGCAATTTACCTTCCCGGTTGACTTTGTTATCCTCGAAATGGAGGAGGATAGTAAAGTGCCCTTGATTTTAGGATGACCCTTCCTACATACCGCGGATGCCATAATTGGGGTTAAAGATAAGAAATTGACCTTGGGGGTGGGAGATGAAAGGATTGCGTTCACGGTCGATAAGGCCATGAAGCATCCTTATTCTAATGATGATTCGTGTTTTAGAATTGATGTGATAGATGATGCGGTGGAGGAGGAATTGGAAAGCTTGCTTGGATTGGAATCGGAGCTTGTTGACTTGCTAGAGTCGAATGTTGAAGGAATGACCGAGGAGGAGTTGGTCATGAGCATGGAAGAGACGAATGATGAAGAAGAGCTCGAATGTGAGGATGCTTTTGAGGAGCTCACAAAGGATGACAATATGAGAATCAAAAAGTCATTGGAGGATCCACCACGTGATTTGGAGTTGAAAGAACTTCCAAGTCATTTGGAGTATGCTTACCTCCATGAGGAAAATCTCCTACCCGTAATCATTTCCTCCTCCCTTGTGAATGATGAAAAGCTTAAATTGTTGAATGTACTCAAGGCTCACAAAAGAGCTTTCGCTTGGCGGACATCCGACATACCGGGAATAAGCCCATCCTTTTGTAAACACAAAATTAATTTTGTTGATGATTTTAAACCGGTTGTCCAAAGACAACGGAGGCTTAATCCCAATATGGTGGATGTGGTCAAGAAAGAAGTGATTAAGCTTCTTGATGCGGGTATTATTTACCCCATTGCGGATAGTTCTTGGGTGAGCCCGGTACATTGTGTACCAAAGAAAGGGGGGATGACCGTCGTTGCCAATGACCAAAACGAAATGATACCCACAAGGACGATCACGGGTTGGCGTGTATGCATTGACTATAGAAAATTAAATGATGCTACACGAAAGGACCATTTTCCCCTCCCATTCATCGACCAAATGCTTGAAAGGCTTGCGGGCAATGAATTCTATTGCTTCTTAGATGGGTTCTCGGGATACTTTCAAATCCCCATAGACCCCGAAGATCAAGAAAAGACCACCTTCACTTGCCCATTTGGGACCTATGCCTATAGGAGAATGCCCTTTGGTCTTTGCAATGCTCCCGCCACATTCCAACGTTGTATGATTGCCATTTTTCACGATATGGTTGAAACTTCAATGGAAGTCTTCATGGATGATTTTTCGGTATTTGGCGATTCATTCGAGTCATGTCTAAAAAACTTGGATAAAATGTTGGAGAGATGTGAGAAAGCCCATCTATTGTTGAATTGGGAGAAATGCCATTTCATGGTGAAAGAGGGCATAGTGTTGGGTCATAAACTGTCGGGGTTGGGTATTGAAGTTGATAGGGCAAAGATTGATGTTATTGCCAAATTACCTCCACCGACCAATGTTAAGGGCATTAGAAGTTTTCTTGGTCATGCCGGTTTTTACCGTAGATTCATTAAGGATTTTTCGAAGATCACCCGTCCAATGACTAGGCTACTTGAAAAGGATGCCCCTTTTGTGTTTGATGGACCATGTTTGAGTGAATTTTCGACCCTTAAAGACCATTTGACCAATGCACCCATAATTGTCTCACCCGATTGGTCCAAGCCCTTTGAACTCATGTGTGATGCAAGCGACTTTGCCTTAGGAGCCGTCCTAGGACAAAGGATTGATAAACATTTCAAACCTATTTACTTTGCTAGCAAAACCTTGAATGGGGCCCAACAAAACTACACAACCACAGAGAAAGAATTGCTTGCCGTCGTATATGCCTTTGACAAATTTAGGCAATATCTTGTGCTATCTAAAACCGTAGTTTTCACCGATCACTCGGCTCTCAAATATCTCTTTTCCAAACAAGACGCTAAACCGCGTCTTATTCGTTGGATTCTTCTCTTGCAAGAATTTGACATTGAAATCAAGGATAAGAGAGGTGTCGAGAACCTTGCCGCCGATCACTTGTCAAGACTGGAAAATCCAAATCTTTACAAGCAAGGCGATACTAATATTGATGATTCCTTTTCCGAGGAATTTCTTTTACAGGTAGGTGATGAAAACAAGGATGAGGAAGCACCATGGTATGCCGACTTGGCAAACTATTTGGTTGGTGGAATTTTGAGAAAGGGCATGAGTCACCAAGAGAAAAGCAAATTTTTCTCTAACTTGAAGCATATTTTCTGGGAGGAACCGTATTTATTCCGCGTTTGTGCGGATGGCATGGTGAGAAGATGTGTTTCGGGTGGTGAAACAAGAAAGATTTTGGATGAATGTCACTATGGGCCCACCGGTGGACATTATGGCCCCTCGGTCACCGCAAAGAAGGTCTATGATGCGGGTTTTTATTGGCCGACGATCTTCAAAGAAGCAAACACTTTATGCCAAACATGTGATGCGTGTCAAAGAACCGGAAACATCTCAAAAAGGGATGAAATGCCACAAACTAGCATCCAAGTTTGCGAAGTATTTGATATTTGGGGCATAGACTTCATGGGACCGTTCCCACCTTCATTCAAAAATGAATACATTCTTGTGGTGGTTGATTACGTGTCCAAGTGGGCGGAAGCTAAGGCTTTACCAAAGAATGACGCTCGTGTGGTCATTGATTTCTTGAAAAGCTTATTTTGCCGATTTGGGATGCCCAAAGCATTGATTAGCGACAGGGGGAGCCACTTTGCTAATGCTCAACTTGAAAAGGTGCTAAAAAAGTATGGGGTAAATCACCGGTTCTCGACTTCCTATCACCCACAAACAAGTGGTCAAGTCGAGAACACTAACCGTGCATTGAAAAGAATTTTGGAGAAGACGGTGAAGGACAATCGGGCCATATGGTCCAAAAAGCTTGAAGATGCATTGTGGGCGTTTCGGACCGCCTACAAGACACCTATTGGAACGACACCATATCGGTTACTTTATGGCAAAACTTGCCATTTACCCCTTGAAATCGAGCATAAAGCTTATTGGGCGCTAAAGAATTGCAATTTGGATTTGATTGAAGCTGGGGAAAAGAGAATGTTGCAACTTCACGAGTTGGATGAGCTTCGGTTGCAAGCTTATGAAAATTCTCGTCTCTACAAGGAACGGACAAAGGTGTTGCATGACCGGAAGTTGAAAGTGAGAAAAGAATTTAAATCCGGTGAAAAAGTGCTTTTGTTCCAATCAAGATTTAAGTTGAAACAACCAAAGTTCAAACCAAGATGGACCGGCCCGTACGTGGTCAAGCATCAATATCCATCCGGATATGTGGAGCTTTTTCAAAAAGATGGTGGAACCTTTATTGTGAATGGGCACCGTTTGAAACTATACCATGAGGATGAACAAGAGAGCGAGTGGGAGGAACTCGCAACTTACCCCAAGGACAAATGAATTCGGGGTCGAGTCTAGCTTGGACTCGTTAATAAATGAAGCCCATACACGAGGAAACTCGTGTTTATATCCTTTTTGATAAACTTAGAATTTTTTGCCTGCATTTTTGATGATTTTGATGTGTTTGCTGCTGCTGAATTGTTTGAATTGTTAAGTGTTAAAGTGTTTTTGTGTTGCTGCTGTATCTACTGATTTTGCATAGGAAAAGCCGATCGGCTTGCAGAAGCAGTTCGGCTATAGTTCAAAAGCAGATCGGCTTTACATAGCCGATCGGTTTATTCTTTGAAAAATGATCACAGAACTTGAGCCTTTTCTGAAGCATTAATTTACCAAATAGAAAGCAGATCGGTTTACAGCTAGCAGTTCGGCTAATGCTTTGAAGCCGATCGGCTATGTATAGCAGTTCGGCTATTCTAGTTAAAAATGGTTACAGAACTTGACCCCTTCATCTTGAGCGCATTTCAATTGATAAAGCAGTTCGGCTAGTGGTTAGAAGCAGTTCGGCTAAGATAGCCGTTCGGCTAAGGTGAATAAGCCGATCGGCTTTGGGTATTGCTGGGCGATTTAATTAAAAAGCAAAACATTATCTTTTCCACAACCACAAACACAAAAGCACCAGCCGAACTGCTCTTTTTCCTCTCAAGTAAAAAAATGAAAATCACTAAAATCTTCACTAAATCACCATCTAATTCTTCTAATTTTTCAAGGAAACAACCACTAATCATGGCTAGACAACCTAAGGTATTTCATGTCTCCATTTAATCTTCCTACTAGTGATTTTTGAGATGAACATCTTGAATCCGGGTTTGGTTTGATTCAAGTGTGGGGATGAATTCCTTTGTGATTTTGTTGTGTGTTATGCTTGATTCATGCATGTTACTTAGTTTATACCATGATCTTTTGTTTAAATTGCTCGATTTAGATGATTTACAAATTAGGGTTCATATGCTAATTTGGGGATAATCCGAATTTAGTGATTTATACTTGATAGTTGGTGCTAATTGTGGTGTAATTCGTGTTAGCAAGTATAATGTAGTTAATTGGTGGGTTGATTTCCATTTGTGGATGATTTAGGAGATTAGGGTTTATGTGGAAATTGGGGAAGAAGGAGTTGACTTTTCTGGTCAACTTTGACTTTTGCTTTGATTGACTTTGGTGTAACTTGCGATTGTAATACATGTCTAGAAATCATTTGAGTGATCCTTTTTGCTCAATTCAAGTTCATGTTTGATATTGAAGTTATGCATTTATGAGGTAGTCAATAGGTTTGGTATGTAACTTTGATTGTAAGGCTTGCTTGAGTCACATTGTATGTCACTGGCATGATTCAAGCATGGTTTAATATTAGGTTGCATGTTTATCCTTATTGAGTTGAAGTTTTGGCTATGTGATTGATTGGGAACTGTCGGTTTGTGCTATGCTTGCATTTGTTGATTGTTTTGCTTTGTGATGCGGTTATTAGCGTGTGTGCGCGGTTACTGGGGGGTGTGGTTGTGTTTGACATTAATCGCTCATTTTGCCATATTTTGCTAACTCTAACACAATTTTGGAAATTTTGTATCTTGTTGTGTTGTGCAGAGAGGCAGGAATACCCAACCTGACACCTATGAGCCTCAGTATCCTGAAAGTATTTATGAGGGTTTAATGCCTGGAGACCGCCACCCTCATTTGATTTTTGGACGCCATACGTATAACTACCTGGAATACACTGAAGCCTTGTATAAAATTCATAAAAAGGAATGCGAATACCCTCGGGAAATCAACTGGAACCCGTTGGAGGTTGTCGGGGTTGCTCATGATATTCGCAAGACTTTTACTCAAACTGTGAAGTTCGATGACGAGGCTTTTGGTGTAAATGACTTTGAAAAGCTTCTTGGGATCCAAGAAAATATCTACGAAGAGTTGGTAATGGAATTTTTGGCAACTTTGGAAATGTTTCTTATCAACAATGTCGACGATAAATTCTTGAGTTTCAGACTTGGTGGGGCCCCTAGAAAATTATCCTTGAAAGAGCTTGCGGGTTGTTTGGGGATTTATACGGATGAGGAATATTCTTCCCATTGGATTGACAGGTATATTATGACTGGGGCAAGGCTGGATGAGGGCCAGTGTGATGCTGAAGTTTGGGCAACGCTTAGTACATCACGATATCTTGGGGGGAAGAATTTGAACAAACATCTTACGTCCCCCAAATATAGGGTGATACACAAAATGTTAGCAAACACACTGACTCTTAGGGGAACCAATAGGGAGAAGGTGACCTTGATCGACTTGTGGTTCTTGGATAAGTTGAAAAGTAGGGACAGGATCAATGTCCCATATGCAGTGGGCAAGTACCTTCACGCCTATGCTAGTGGGCATAAACCCACTTCCAGGCTTTGTGGTGGTCATCTAATCACTCGGATCGCCAAGGGCTTAAAGGTCAGTTTGAAGCCCCGAGGAGTTCCCGCCTATACCTTAGTGGAAAACAATACCCTTCCAATTGGGGCCGAATCCTATGTCACGGCCCACATCTTGAGAAAGAAGGGTGGTTCTTATGTTGCTTATAATCCCACTCCTCAAGAGGCGGCCACTGTGTCTCGAGCCGGGTCTCGGGGAAAAAGGCCCGTCACAATTGATGATTCTGATGAGGAAGAAGAGGCGGAGCAAGAGCAAGAAGAAGAAGCTGAAGTTAATGTACATCCGGGTCGTGGTCATTCATCTCATTCTGGAGAGCCCGCGAATTGGAAGAGCTTTATGTCCAGATTCAACAATATGCAACTTGAGCAAGATCGAAGATGGGGAGAACAAGAAGAGTGGCAGCGGGAGAATGTGGCTTTCAGGGACGAGTCTAGGTATGAGTGGGGAGTTAATCAATACCAAAATGATTGGCTAATTCACTACCATGAGCGAATGGGCCACCATGTGCCCGACCATGTGCCTATCCCGTATAATCACCCACCTCGTTGGGGCGAGCCGGGGGGTATCCTCCCTGCTCCTATTTATGATCGGGATGCTGCTTTAGTGGAGCTCCAGCGACATCAGGAGCATATGCACACATCTGATTATCACCAGCAGCAGCATGATTGGGGCACTCCTTGGTCCTCAGCTCCATCCCAGCCTCACACTTGGACACCACCTGAGCCCTCCAACTGGCAACAAGAGGCTCATCACCATTGGCTTTTTGGATCGCCATCACCGTATCAGCAGTAGTATCAGCAGGATGATCCCACCCAGGACCCACCCCATGATGGGGGTTGGTAGTTGGGCATTGTTATTATTTATTCTGGGATTGTAAAACTCTAAACAATTTTTTTTATTCTGCGTTATTTTTCTTTTTGGTTCTTTGGATAATTAGCATTCATTGTATCATTTTTATTTTTATTTTATTATCCTATGGGCTTGTGTTTGGTGTTTGTTTGTTTGTTGCCCATTTGTAGCATGCGGAGCTGGAGTGGATTTCTACAAGTCTATCATGAGCCAGCTCCTCCTTTCTCACTTTCATGCAAAACCCCCGGGGAAGTTCTCGTTTCTTTTTAGCCCCGCGCTTTTGCTTATTTATTGATTATATTTGCATTGGGGTCAATGCAAACCTTAAGTGTGGGGAGGTATTCACTTGAATCTTGTTCCTAGTATATTGTTGTTTTATAGCCACTTATTAGGTCGGTTATTGATCTTGGAGTTTCCAATTGAACTTTACGAATTCTAATAACGGGTTATGGAATGGTAGTATGCTAGGAATTTGCTTGTCCTTATTAAATTAATTGCTTTGAAATGTGTTAGTTAAAATCTATTAAAAGCAATTAAATCTTTCCCTCTTGTAACATAATTTTTTGAGATGTGTCATAAAAGCAACCTAATAGGGTGAATTGCATGACTAGCACACTTGTAGCCTCCACTATGAAAATTGTGAGAAATTTGAGCCTATTTGAGAAAAACACTTATCTTTAGTGTTTATATTGATTGATTGCTATGAGTGTGCCGGTGATTGTAGTTTGTTCTAGAACTTGCCTTAGTGATGCATTTTGAGACCGCTGTGGGATCACAGAAATGTGATATAGGTGGGGTCAAAGACGAGGAGGTATTCTTAGGAATTTTTGATTTTATTTTGCTTTAAAACCCTTTATATCCAGTTTACACAGGTCGTTAGCACTCATTTTTAGTGCTAAGAAACCCCTAGAAAACTTCCACATTCAATCCACTAAATATTAGCCTTATTTTTGTGTAGTCAATTCCCGAACCATCACTTTTCTAAGATGTTGCCTAGTTGGAACTTATGATGAATTTTACCAAAATGTGACTTAAATCGTTTTGAATTGGGATTCTAGTGTTAAATTCTATGAGTGAGGTTGGAAACAATTAAATGAATAGAAGTTAACCATTGAGCTTAAAGTTTATAGTTGGATGATTGTAGTCAACTAAATGGCCTTTGAATTCCTGAACAAGTAGTTCCCTAGGGGTGTTTTACACCTAGCCATCGAAGGCCTTTATCCGGTCTAGGATGGTTGGTCCGAAAGTTCGTTACACAGGATTCATAGAAAGTCATAGAATGCAATTATTCCAATAAAATGTGAAAAATCAATTTTGATTATTTGTGCGAAATTGTTAAAGTATGAGTTATAAATGAGAACAAATAATAAGTTGAATTGACTTAGCACGAGAATCCTAAGTTTCATTACTGTCATGTGTTTAAACCAATAGGTAACATTTTCACATTTTTCACGGGTCTTGGCTACCACTTTTCACCAATTATTGTGTCTATCATACCCCTATTCCATAATTAGCCTACATTGTTACAACAAATGCTAGAATACCTCCTTTGAGATCTCACTTGGTGCTCACGCCAAGTCGGTGGAGATTTGATCCTCTTGCAAGCCTATGGTAACAATGCATCACGAATTGGCTTGATTGAGTGTTACATTGCTTACTTCCTTACCTTGTAGTTGTATAGGTTGAGAGTGAGTGACTAAACACTTATCCTTATGTGAGGTGCTAGGTCGTGCATTCGGGCTTGACAACTAAAACATCTCGAGTTTTAATGCTTATACATATGTTGCTAGCCTAATTGCCTTGATAGTTAGTGTTAGTATTGTTTTGGTAAACTTGATATTCAATTATTGTTGTTGCAAGAGTGGGTTTTGAAATGGTAAAATAATGGTTTGCTTGAGGACAAGCAAAGTTCAAGTGTGGGGATATTTGATATCGCTCATTTTATCTATATAAATATATCGCGATATCATTGTTTTGCATATGTATTTTAGTGGATTTCGAGAACTTTCGATACTTATTTTGTTTGGAAATCCATTTCAGGTGAAAAGCTGGAAACGCATGCGATTTGGTGTGGAATTGGTGATGTTTGGATCAAAAGTTGGCTGAGCTGGAAATCTGGTCTAGCCGATCGGCTTCATCATTAGCCGATCGGTTCCTATGCTATAGCCGATCTGCTTAATTTAGCTTATCGGTTCACCTAGTTCATTTCCATCTCCGTAGCTTGCCCGTTTTGGAGCTTGAGTTCTTGAATTGAAGAAGTCGATCGGCTAGGAATAAGAAGCCGTTCGGCTATGACATCAAAGCCGATCGGCTATGCATAACAAGCAGATCGGCTATCGTTGGATCTGAGTGAGAGGTAAGGTGGTTGATGTGCTGTCCGTGTCTGATTGGTTGGCATTTAATGCCAACCGTTTTTCCCATCCGTTTTTCAAATAAAAACTATAAAAAAAAATAAAATAAAAAAAAGGAAAATGGGGGTGTTTGGTTCGGTAGCTTCATAATCATTCATCATCTTCATCTCATTTTTACACACACTTCCATCCTTATTAACTCCATCCTCATTTTTACTCTCATCACTCACCCACATTTACTCCCTTCACCATCTCATTTACTCTACTTCACCCAACCAAAATCACCATTTTGCTTCACATTTTCGCAAGGATCTAGCTAGGAATTTGTGAGGGAAACATCGAGCAAACATCATTTGGAACAATTGTGTAACAAATTTGGTATAATTTCGATTTAATCTAATTTCAAGTTATTTTATGGATTTGTTTAGTGTTTATGATTTTTGCTTGATGAGTGTGATTATGTGTGGCTAGTTACCTTTGTGTTTGCTTGGATGAAATAACTAGATGATTAGGGGTGTATATTTTGGATGTTAATTTATGCTTGAGTTTGTGAATCATCCATGGATTTGTATGTATTTATTTAGTTGTTGTTATGAACTTTCGGCATTTTAGCTAAACGATTATAGCGAATGTTCTTTGTTTAGTAAAAATACCTAAATAAGTTATTTGTCATTTGTGGATCAAAGCATTTGATGATTGTAACAACACTAGTTAAATATATACAAGTTAACGATTATAGCGAATGTTTGTCGTGTGGATGATTTGCAAACTCACAAATTTAAATTTCTGTTTAATCGGAGAACCTTGTGTGATTGAGCTTAATCACTCGAATTTAACCATTTGGTAATTTACTAATTGATATAGCGAACGTTTTCAACCAAGTAAATTGCTATCGATTATTTGTCTATAAATGATTGAACAAAATTGCGAATGTGGTTTTGGAATGTGTAAAATGATTTAGCTAAATTGTGCAAGTTTGTAACCATGGCGAACGTCCATTACTTGATTAAATCATAGGTTTGTTAATTGAAATTGAACCTTAGGTCTCAGAGAACTTTGAGTTTAGGTTTGATGAATGTTACCATTTAGCATATATCTTAACCGGTTATAATTCTACACCCCGAAATCACTAGTGAAATAATTCAAGCAAGCATTGTTTTTAATATTTGAAAAGACCAAGCAATTAAACCGACTCTTCAGAGTCCACCTGCCTAGATTAATCAAAGATTGTAGTTTTAAGCATCGTGACAATTCGGTCACACAACCAACCACATTTTATTTCCCCTTTTTAAATTGCTCACACTTATATCGATCATCCAATCTAGTTCTCTGTATTCGAACCCGAACTTACCCAACTATACTACTACACGATAGGGTCCACTGCCCGGTTGTGTTTTGGTCTAGCTCGGTACTTTTTGGTTTACTTATCAACGATAATTTTATAACTAGATTTAGCACATCACCTGTCCATGCCTGAGTGCGGGATGGGTTGGGCCGACTCGTTACTCTCCGCGACTTGCGTAAGGACCCGTTATAGTGTATCGAACAACAATAAGGGTGGTAGGAATCGGTGATAGGAGATGAACAGTAATCTCCTAATGATGATGAATGCAGGTAATGAATAGTGATGGAGGTGTATTATGAGGTGTTAGGGCATGAATAGTGATCATACCCTTTGTATTTATAGTGACCCTCATTCACCTTGGTGTGCAAGTTTTCCACGTGTCATCATCTTATGATCGTAATCGTACGGTTGAGTCACCATCTGGTGGTACTGTTCATTATACGGATGAGCCATAATCTCATGGTTTTGATCGAACGGTGGAGTCACCATCTGGTGGTACTGTTCATCGTACGGTTAAGATATGATCTTGGTACTTTAGATCGTACGGCTGTGATTAACGCGCACTGCGCGTGGGTCCCCTGTAATGACGTGGACCAATAATATGGTAGGATAAAAACCCTTGTCGGTCCCTGGGGAGACCACCACTAACGTAGGTGGAGTCCGTTAAAAGGCTGTCCCCTGACAGGGGACATGGACCCTAGAACGATGGGCTTGCGTCATCTTCATGGGCTGGCCCGTGGGCCTTCCTGTGATTTTGTCTTCCTTGTAGACTAGGCAGTCCTGTTAAGGATCCGCCTGCCATAAACTCGCCCATTATTGTGGTTCCCTGTAGAGCAGGTTCGTCAGTCAAAGGGTTCGCCTGTTAACTTTGAGGGTTATTTTAGCTGGTACACGATTACTGATCCATCTTCACAACTATGTTAACACCTTCATAATGCACGATAGAGAAATTAAATCAGATCGTAGAAAACAGAAAATATGGGCAATTAGAAGCATTGAATTATATGTATACAAATGTACTTCATGGGGGAGGTAGAAGAAACAAAAAAAGATTTGGACTTTGAGATTTCAACAGCAAGGAAGAACATTTAAACTAGGTTATACATTATGATTAGTGCAGAAACTGTCAAGCAAGAAACAGGGAATCATACACAAATAAAGGGAGATAATTTACACACACACACAAAAGAGGGTCAATTTTAAGCCTATCTAGATTCTACACCAATCTTCTAACCAATAGCCTTAATTAAATGTTATGTGATAATGCCGATAAATGTAATCTATTATTTCTATATAACTAATTAATATACCAGTCAGACATAATCAAATTTTTTCCCTTACTAAATAACCAATGCACATGCTAATAACCAGCAACCACATGTAGTGCATCCTCTCCCTAGGGCTTCCCATTCATGGGCTTCAAGGTTTAGATGAAACTGGCAACATAGTGGAAGAACATAGCACCTCATTTGTTGCATTATAAAAGCATAGAAATAATTGTTTAATACATTGAAAGCTTTTGAAAAATGAAAAAACTTTGTGTCGATTGTTGGTAAAATGATACAAAATACAAAATAATATTTAAAACTTTATAATTATCAAAAGCGCTTGCTTTCATATTATTATATCCTTGCAGCATTAGTAGCATATAAAATTAGGAATAATAGAAGCAAGCAAGTGCCTTCACTAATAACCAAAAATCAAGAAACCTAATCAACCATCAAGATCTAACCAAACCAAGCAAACAAAATGACAACACATGCATTAAGCTCATTCATTACTTTTGAATCATTTACCTCAAATCAAGTCCTTAACTTCTTCAGAACCAAGTCCAACAAAAATTACAATGGCTATAATCAAGCTTTTTATCAGGCTATTAGCATCCACAATTACTTAAAAATGGGTCTTTTAATCATCTAAAACCTACAACGTGTTACAATTACGTGCCTAATATTGATAGAGAGATAAACTTATAATGCGCATTAAACATCAAAAGCAATTCGATATATTTCCTTCAGTAAACAAAACAGACATTCAATGAAAAAACATAAATTCTAATTTAGATAGAAAGTAACAAACACAAATTCCCCAGCTTCCAAACAAATACTAAAACTTATTTACACATATAAAAGAAAATAATAATAATGTTGATAAGAAAAACACAAATTTAATCAAAATTAGGGCACATACACCTACAAAATTGAATTACAATTACATACCTCGTAAACTCTTTACTAACTTCAAGCTACTTCGATCAAGCGCACAAAAGCTAATCAAGTGATGATACGTAGATTCACGGACCCGGGTTGCGGGACTTGGTCACTGTGTTATGGGCCATGATCACCGAACACCTGGACCGTTTATGCTCGTACCACTCAAGTAAGTAGAGACATAGTGTTAGAACGGATAAGGGGTGAAAGGGGTTTATTGTCTCGGGTGGCGATTCCCTATTTGGTAACTCGCACTACACTTGAGTGTAATCGGTTTTACGCCACATTTCCGGAATAGGAGCCGAGCTAAAGATTAACGTTATAGTAGATGCACATAAGTGTGAATATCTTCCTGAATGAATGTGTTGCTCGTTGTATTTATAGGCCATTATTATAGGCAAGGATCAAAGAAAGATATGGATAAGAATAACCTTGCAAGTTGTGTGTTAATCGGAAGATTTGGTTCTGTCCGGAAGATCATATACTATGTTGGGTAGATTGCATTCTGTACATCCGATTGCTTAGTCCTGCCTATTGCTTTATGGGCATAAGGTATGTAGTGAAGGGCTCTAAGTGCATAGGGTATGTAGTGAAGGGTAAAGAGTCATGGTTCATGCACTATAATAGATATGATGTAGTTTACATCACCATGCTATGCATGTATTCAATATTGTATAATATATATTTAGTATACTAACAAGTCCCCCAGTTTATGTGTGTAAAATGGTATTTGACTTGCATAAACTCTATTTAAAGAGTTCCATGGTTTTTAGGATATATTACTATAAAGCGTTCTTTTGATAAATGTAGCCCTTTATGTAGACCTTGTGATTTTAAGTTTCTCACCATACTTAATAGAATGATGATCTCTTGGTCCTCTGTTCATTTGTTACATTGAGCTCTACAACTTGCTGGCATTTGTACCTTTCTATCCCTTAGGAAGGAATATTTGTGTACATGTGTGTATCACTATTTATAGCTTTATCCCTTTCATGGCGGGATTACATGGCAAGTTGCAATTTGACACTTTGGTACGCATGTACATATGAGGCTATTTATAGCTATTATCCCTTTAATGGCGGGAGTAGTGTCATGAGGTGGGCACGCCACTTTGCACTTTTACATTTTACGTCTTTAGAATGACGCTTTCCGTGATGAGATTTCACGTCTTCACAACAGATTTGTTGTTTCGCGTGATGGGATTTCACGACTTTGGAGTGGTTTCAATTACCACTTATGAGGTCTCGCATTTTGAGACAGACTTCACGTGATGAAATTTCACGCTATGCTGTTTTGCGTGATGGGGTTTCACGACTTTGGAGTGGCTATACCACTTATGCGCGATGAGATTTCACATCCTTTGAGTGTACTTTCCACTTTACACGTTGAATTGAACATTTGAAATATCACGTCTTTGGGGTGGTGGAGCCCCTCGTAGATAGATCATGCTGCATTATAACATATCATATTATTCCTGTATAAAATAAAAGACTTCGAATACAAGACCTCGGTTGTCCGTTGTTAGATTCATGCTGCATTTATATATTGAAATGGTGATGCTCCTGTAGAAACAAGTTAGTAGTAATCACAAAATTAACTTTGGATAATCTCATAAGCCTTATGAAGCTACTCGAGAAAAGACATACAGGTTGTTGTTGACTGGCCATGATTGAAGATGTCCACAATCTTCTTATACTTACTGAATTTTGACAATGATATCTAAACCAATTTGTGATCTCCTTGATTGGTATATACGTAGTATATATGACTACATGCTGTATATCTCTATGAGTTCGAAAGGTACGAATAACACATAGTTAAGTACTTCAATTCTGTAACTAATATTATTAGATATTACGAATTGTTTTTCTTTGAACAAATATTAAAATTTGTATTTGTATTTATAAACTTTGATTTCAGACAGAAGAAAATACTATGTGAAATTTAAATCCATAACTTGGATTATGAAAATAACTAATATAATGAGGTATATATGCTTTTGTATCATGCTCTTTTAAAGTAAATCTTAGGGTATACTTCACCTTTTCCTTTGACCATCAAAATCATCAAATATATTCTTAACCTTTCTGATTCAAGGAAAGTCACCGGTAGGTTAGTGGGTTAGCGATTGACCATACAAAACGAACTTACATTGAAATGTTTGTTCGGGTCCCACGGATGGCGCCAATTGATGATACGTAGATTCACGGACCCGGGTTGCGGGTCTTGGTCACTGTGTTATGGGCCATGATCACCAAACACCTGGACCGTTTATGCTCGTACCACTCAAGTAAGTAGAGACATAGTGTTAGAACGGATAAGGGGTGAAAGGGGTTTATTGTCTTGGGGTGGCGATTCCCTATTTGGTAACTCGCACTACACTTGAGTGTAATCGGTTTTACGCCACATTTCCGGAATAGAAGCCGAACTAAAGATTAACGTTATAGTAGATGCACATAAGTGTGAATATCTTCCTGAATGAATGTGTTGCTCGTTGTATTTATAGGCCATTATTGTAGGCAAGGATCAAAGAAAGATATGGATAAGAATAACCTTGCAAGTTGTGTGTTAATCAGAAGATTTGGTTCTGTCCGGAAGATCATATACTATGTTGGGTAGATTGCATTCTGTACATCCGATTGCTTAGTCCTGCCTATTGCTTTATGGGCATAAGGTATGTAGTGAAGGGCTCTAAGTGCATAGGGTATGTAGTGAAGGGTAAAGAGTCATGGTTCATGCACTATAATAGATATGATGTAGTTTACATCACCATGCTATGCATGTATTCAATATTGTATAATATATACTCCGTATTTAGTGGTCATACTAACATCAAGCGAAATGAAATCTCTCTTACTAATTAAAAGAGAGTTTTAAATATGTAAACTTCCCTTAATTAAATCTTAATAGACAAACCTTAGCCTTGTATTAGTATTTATAGTTAGAGCCCTTGATCTTTCATTCTGATTTTTGTATACGTAAATAGCAATTAGGCTTTGTAAAAAAAAGTCTATAATGCCCTCAATTTACATTAGTTAACTAATTATTTTGTCTTTAATTAATAACATTCTCTCTCCGTCCCGTATCTATTGTCCCGTATTCTTTTTTGGGATGTTCAATTTAATTGTCCACTTCCATAAATAGAAAAGAATAATGAGATAAAGTTCATTTATGCCCCTAATTTATATATGTAAGACAAAAATGTAGGTAAAAAGTAAAGGGTAAAATTGTTTTGTTATCAAAAAGTAAGAGAGATGGTGATGTTTTTCTTAAACTGCGTATTTTTTGTTTGGGGACAGTAAAATTGGGACAAAGGAAGTAAATACTTAAGTCAAATAATCAAAATTCAAATTAGCTTGTGTTCCCTATTTTTTGGGATTTATAATCTACTCCGTATTTATATCAACTAGTGTGATTATTATTTAATAGATTTTAAATTTCAAAACTTTTATTTACGCATAATCTTTTGAAACAAAAAATTATGATATCACAATTGGAAACCACACAAATATTAAAATGTAATACATGCTACAAAAAGGGTGATAACTTACTCTTTGTTTCTCTATCAATGCGCACACATATTTATTGACTAATTTCAATTTATATGTTTATATAAATAATGAAAAATATATCATCTTGACAACATATTGCAAAATACGGAGTACATCTTTATTCAAATAATTATATTTTGTATTTCTTATTGTATCAAGTTGGAGATATAATCAAATTTTTTGTTAGGAGTAGATAAAATCTCATATCTATTTAAAAGAAAATACACATTTATAGGGCTGAGCAAAAACTGAACTAACCGAACCATAATCATATTCACCACCAAAACCAATGACGGGACAAACTCATGAAAGCCCACCTAATGACATGTAGTTATTTTTATTATATTATCTTAAATCTTAAAGCGGGTAATGACATCATTAATTATAATTAAATTCAAGCAATCAATTAAGTACCTTAATTTTAAATAAATTAAAAATTAAAAACTCTATTTTAATTTTACAAAATTAACATCTCATGTATTTACAAGTTTTAATTCTTATACCATGGTAATTAGGGGTGTTTGTCATCGCTTAAATATCGCCTTATCTGCTTATTTTCATAGCAGATAAGCAGATCCAAACACCTTTTTGAAAGCTGCTTATTTACTTAAGTAAAAGGTCATCTACTTATTTTTTAAGCATATAAGTACTTAAAAATAAGTAAACCCATACACCTCATTACTCCATCCAAATCCTAATATGTACTCTAATAATATATTGTAATCTCAAAAAACACTTTGAAATCAATCTCGATCTTCATCTTGCAATAAACCATCATTAATAATTAAAAATTAAATGGTGTTCCATAGATATCTTTCAACTTACATTAACGAGTACACGGTGATCACTGATTCCTGTAAGGTGTCATAGATATCTTTCAACTGGATGTTGACGTTCGTATGAGTCTCAACATTAAAATTATTCAAATAACAACCGGAACTTAAATACATTTCAAAGCTTAAAATTCATTTCCTACTTTGCAAGAACACCATACATTATAGACAAATAGATCACAACCATACATTTTACATTCATGTCTAGCTACCCACACTTTATTACACAACAAGGTGTCTCTGTACACAGAATAACAACATACAAGGGGAAAACTACAGCCTCAGTCCCTAAAACCATAAAAGAGCCCAAACATCTATTTATCATCTTACTAAAGATGTTGATTCAGTAGTAAGATGGGATCCTCACATGTCGTCGTTTTAAAAGTAGTGATTACCGGATAAAAAGTTGTGGATAAAGCAAATAGTCTATGGAGGAATGGGATGGGATGAAAGAGATGTGTTTACTCTGTGGCTGAGATAACTGATGGGCCTTCCACCTAAAAAAATATATCATCCAAAATGTCACAATCTTTGTTTGACGCTTTGATAGTAACATATACCTGATCTATAGAAATAATTGAGTTTTATATTTTGGACCACTAGATATACACTAGAAACCACGAATATAATGACGAAAACAACCACAAGCTATAATAAAATATGGTGTATGCTTAATGGAATAGTTTTAATTGGTTACCATGAACTTTGCACCCCAAAACTCTTCCTCAGTTGCAGGAACGGCTGTGATTTTGTTCTTAGGATTCTCATAGCATCTGAGCTCTCCAATTGCTGTGGAGTAGAAGCATCCTGCAGGCCATCGGCACACATTTTAAAAAACATCTTGCAATCTTGACCCATGTACTTATTAGTTAGCCTTAATATGTTTATTAGTGTATAAAACCTCCTAAATAACTTTATCCATATAATTAGATTCTTAATACTATATTTTTATATGAACTATAGTTTTTGAAATAATTTAAATGATTGGATAAAAATTGTTATAAAAATTGTTTCGGGTCAATGCACTCGTACTTACCCGTATTACCCAACCTACTATACCCGACCCATTCATTCCGCTAATTTTGAAAACTGGAAAAATATTTGGATTGAAACGAACCTTGAGGGAACGAAGCAAGTGACTTGCCACAGGCACTTTTGAGCAGATCAGCATCATTGGCAAATGCAACGCACCCATCGGCTGTGATTCCCCAATACAAAGGAACCTTGCCATGTTGATCCTGTCATTATCATTACCAACACCACTAATTATTAATATATGTAAATGATAAAGATTAAACGCATCTTTTTTTAATATAATAATCATTACAGTAATAAATTTAGGTGGAGAATTATGACTTACTGTGGCCACAAATAAAGTAGAGGTTGATTTGTCAAAGACAACAAATGAAAAATTTCCAACAAGGTGGCCCACAACTTGGTTTATTGGATAAGGGGCACGATCGCGAAGAGCCTTGTACGCTTCAATGACCAAAACGACCTCGTTAGCCGATTTGGAAAGCCCGTACTGTTGCTTTAGGCTACCCAAGTTGTCGAGTGCTCCTTCGAACAAGCAAAAGATCTCATCTTTGACCGCAAAAGATCTGCCATGTTAATTATAGAAAATTTATTAATAATGTAGTTAAGATGCTTAATGAATCATATGACATATCACCAAAGGAAAGGTAGTAAAAAGGATAATACAAGAACCATTTAAAGCAAAGTAGATAGATAATTGAATCTTTTTAGTCTTGACAAGCAACACTCAACTTTTCAATGGGCCATACCAGTCACAAGCTTACAAAAAAAAAAAAAAAAAAAAAACTTTGAATACGGGCCAATTATTAACTATGAATTATTCAATGCTTCTTGAATTTGGATAAGCCTGTGGGATAACTTAAAGCACCAAATAGTCTTTTTTATTGTTTGAAAAGACTAAATGCATTATGAGTGAGGATGAGATAATGGATTTATACATTTTAAATTCCTTTTTGTGGAATAATTAAATATTGATTATTATTGTAGTTTGAGGTAAACGGAACTTTTTTGAGTGGGAAACAATTTAGTGATTTTACAGTTTTAACAGAGACCAACTACGGGTAAAAAGGAAAGTAGGAAACCATTATTATGTCACTATCATTCTCGATTACTCGCCACCCTTCACTTCGTATTTCATGTGGAGTAATTTTCAACGGATCACTCTAGAGATCCTTCGACTATGATAACAAAGAATAACACATTTGAGAACCATCTTTTAATATTCACTAGAACTAGAACTAGAATCACTACTGCAACAATCATTTTGGTTAACTGGAGTTATACATACAACATATTGCAAAAGCAGCATTGTCGCTTTTCATCTTTTCTTTTTAGGTAATAAATAAATAAATAAATAAATTAAATTCCGTATATTTTTACAGTAACAAAAGATTTAGACCCCAAAATACTTTGGCAATACTATAGAATTATTATTTAGGTTCTATGTAAAATCAGTTTCGCATTTTAACAAATATAATACAAAGTCTATGTAGGGATATTTCAGTAAACTTTTTTAGAATCTAATCAATTTATTGTGTTATCAAAATTCAAAACACAATAAATTTTGTTACCCAAACAGTATGGATAGGCTTATTTCGTAGTATGATAACAGAGCTTCTGATGATGTTGTTGTTTGTTTTTTTTTTTTTTTTTTTTTTTTTTTTTTTTCTTATGATTGTAAAGACTTGTTAAGTTATTTTTAATTAAGATAAACCCAGACACCCCTTACTATAGCAGTTGATAGCAGTTTTAAAGCTTAATCCATAAATTACACATGTTTTACGTTGTAGTGTTGTACCAAAATACGTTAAATATCCGACAAGACTTGGTACATATATTCATTTAATTTGGATGTTGTTAACATTGGCGATAACTACAATAAACAATTGGTAGGACTCAACGGATACGTCATGTCGTCGTATCTATACTAACACGTTACACGCGTCAATGAAAACAATCAAATATACAACTCCGTATTTAATTAAAATATAATAATACTACTCTGTTATCCTGTACATACTCCCCTGTTTTCAGATACAAGCAAGCATCATTCATTTATCATTTATACATATAAAATAATGATCATAACAAAATCAAACAAACACCATATCTGTATTTGAAAATCTGTAAACTAATGATCTAAAATCTTATATTCTAATACATGATGTATTGATCAACCTATAAGTATAAGCATGACGATTTTATTTCGATACAGTTCGTACCTAATTCTACTAATCGATCAATCATGTACGGTTTTTGCGTTTCTATCTTAGATCTTATCTCAAAGTATTATCACAATAATAACGTTTCATGAATTTTAGAAAATAGTCGTACAGGACACAGAATTATGTGTTCTTCATCTATCTCGAGGTATCCTGCACAATCAAATTAACTTATACTACCTCCGATATCGATTTTCTAATTTACGTCAAATTCAATTCGATCATGTCTCTACACTTAACATATTTAATCATCAGCAATTTAATTCCATAGAGATAACCAAAATTATTTAATCGTAATTCGTAACAGTATTTGAGAATTGATTTCTAGATTATAACATCTACACAAATAATCGTATCACCGATGATGATCATATAATATAATATGTATTTTAATTTAAGAATACCTCGGATGTGTGATTGATTCGTTCTGATGAGTATATGCCAATTGAACATCATCACCGATCTGCATCGATACCGCCGATGCATTATTTCCGACGAACCGGTTAACGAGCGCTTTGGACGTGATCTTCGGCGACGGTGTACGGCTTCCGGCTGCCACCAGCTCCTCCGGCGGTGAAACTATTGAACTGCTAAAGACACCTAACATATTGAATTATGTTGATTATTATTATTAAATCTATTTAAACTAATTTATTTATGTTTTATTTCGTTTATTTTTGTAAAAAATGAAACGAATATCTAAAAACATGAGAGAGTGATCAAAGGGAAGTGAAGAAATTTATAGAAAGAGGGTGAGGGCATAATTGTCAATTGATAATATACTTTATTTATTTAGTTTTAGTTATTTAATTTTAATTAATTTTTTTAATTATATAAAAAAGTTGTGACTAATAAGGGAAGGTTGGGGCATGTGGGTGCTGGTCCTACTTTAATGGAGATGATGATCTCCGTGCGTAAGATAGCGAGTATTGGTTAGGCCTACGTGTCCCGGGTTTTATCTTATTGCAATGGTGACAGGGAAAGCTGGGTTATTATACACTGCGGTAATGTTTAAACGTTATTAGACCATTTGCAACGCGTTCGTTTTGGATTTCGTTCTGGCTTAAGAACGTCACAACATTCGCAACGGGTGTCATAGTTGTGGGGCATAGTGATCGGAAAAACAGGTAAGTAAATTCCATTTTGTGAGACCGTATGTTTTTTTTTTTTTTTACTCTTTTCCATTTTATTTTCTCCCATTTTTAGTCTAACCAAATTTAATTTAATGAGACAAACCCTTCATAAGACTTCACAACACGGTGTTACCATTGCAAGAGTTATAAGATAACACCATCTTATGATGACATGACACTCACAACGCCTATAATATGATATTAGCATTGCAAATTGTCTTGCAAGTTGTTCCAGAGATAATACGTGAACTATTATAGTGACAAATTTAACCGACGGATAAAAAATAGATTAATGAATTGAGATCGAATTGATTTTCACACAATTGTTGAATTATTTTGGGTTTATTTTTTTTGTTATGCGTTCACCTTTACAATAGTTACTATTATTTGCTTCCAACTTTAATATCCTCTATTATATGAGGTTAACTTTTTAAAAACTTGTATGATAAACTTATATACCCTTTATTGTATGAGATGAACATTTTCTAATTTTTTTCGAAAACTGAAAGTCGTAAGATGTAGATGAATATTGTCGCTTATACATTATTAAGTGAAAGGCATGAATTAGGTGAAAAATATTTTCTCAACATAAGACAACCTAGCTAATTTCCAATATTCTGCATTCATGAGATACAGTAATTTAACATAAAATAAAGTACTCCATAAATTAAGCAACTTAACCACCCATTCAATAAGGTTGCAGCTGTGACAATAAGTATCTTCAGGGGCGGAACCAGGATGAGATTTTAGGGGTAGCACAAATTATTTCTCATAAGTAATAAATAAAATATAAGTTGTTATAATAATACGATTTCAACAAAATATATGACATCTAAAACGATTTTAACTAAAAATACGATTACAATGAAAATGTTGTGAATTCAAAGAAAATAAAAAAAACCCATAACAAATAACATCTTATAGTTGTCCTCAACATTCGCTTAGATGATGCAAACGATCAATTATAACTTCGGTCATAACATTGTCAAATGTTTCTTTCTCTATCGAACTAACCAAAACATTATTCAAATAACTATCTTCCATTCGATTCCGCAAACGTGTCTTCACAAGCTTCATTTTAGAAAAACATCTTTCAACAGTCGCAATTGTAACGAGTCAAAGCTAATTTCGGTATGCGATAGATTACGCGAAAAGAAAGATTCATTTTTGTTTCCACCATCAAACGAGCAATGTCAGCTATACTATTCAAGTTAGCAAACCTATCACTACCACTAATAATCTGATAACAAACCTCATCTTGAGACATAAGATATACCTTATCATCGTCACTAAAAATCACTCGGATACATCTCACTAAACTTTACTAACTTTGATGCGTCAAAGTCAGAGAATGAATCACATGGACTTATAGCCACGTATATTAAAGCAATTTTGTATTTACCTCACTAAATCGATCAGCAAACTCTTGAAATTGCATATCCAAAACCGTGTTAAAAATCTCAACCTCAAAACGATATTGATTAGTGATTTTGGTCCTTCGATTTCTGAAAGCAACATACTTATTCGTCATTTTCATCGTCGGAAGATCATGTTTTTAACAAAAAGAACACAAAAAATAATGTGAATCCGGTTTTTCTAAACTCTTGCAATGCTCATTTAGTTCGTCTTACGAAGGAAGCCGCTTGCAAATTCTTGATACTTTACTCGAATTTAGAGGAAACCTCGTCTATGTTTTGTGTCGAGAAGTTCGATGGTTTGTGAATTTTTTTGACTTTTTGAATTTTGAGCTTAAACTTGAAAGACACTAAGTAAGGAAATAGGGATTGCTTATAGATGGTCTTAAAAGTATTTTTTTTAATTGAGTATAGGGTGATTTAAACTTAAAAGACGTTTTGCTTATTATATTATTGGGCTATTCTTTTAATAAAAAAAGAGATACAGTTTAGTTATTAAATTTGAGATACCGGTTGCACTTACAAAATTTCACTAGTAGCACTTCAAAATTTTACTAGTAGCATTTCGACTATATAAGGGAAAAATTACTTTTTTAAACTACGTCTAAATTTTTGATCAGTAACACGTGTTACCCTGTACAACCACATAGATCCGCCCATGAGTATCTTATAGATGTTCAATTTGGACATATATACACACCAATATATTTTGCTAGCTATTGTCTTCTCTTAAGATAATTACAAAAAAAAGCTAGACAGATCAATCAACAATAACATCAAATTATCAATTTGATTCGATCGGTTGTTAACACATTATCGAATCAACAAATCAAAGATTTATCATCTATTGGATTTAATTTCTACTTATATATTGTGGTAGCTAAATGAAAAGGCCAGTTATAAATACAACAAGTATTTTGATGGATACAACAACTTTATGCATATATATACAGTACTGTACAACACTGCTATGCATATCATTTGGTGCAGGGGCGTTACCAGAAATAAATTTGAATGGGGGCAAAACTTAATAGCGTACCTTGAGTCCAGATCATCGACTCAATTTTTATTGCTTTAACCAAAATTGTTTCAGTTGAACCAAAACGATTTTAATTCAACCATAAATATAGTAATATACAAATTCAAAATCTTAATTACACGGACAAAATGTAACACATATTTAGCAACCGACAATCTATATACTCATAAGTTAAGAGCTGTTTTCAAAGTTATTATAAATTATAATTCGAAAATACTTATGTTTAACATATTTATATGGTAAAACATTATCATATGTAAATTATGATTAAAAATGAAAAAATGTACTCATTTATGGTAATGATATTCTTCTTTAAAAAAAAAGTATGTTGATTACGAAGAAAAAGGAAAAGTGTACTCTTATATATTGTTTAAATTAACAACTATGTTGATTTAAAATAAGTATTACATTAATTATATACAATGTGAAAAATAATAAAGAAGGAAATAGGAAGAAAAAAAATGTAGCCCATAAGAAAAAAGGGAAAAAAAAGGATAAAAAAAATTAATCTAATGCAACAAGGGGGATTGAACCTCTTTCCTCTTGAACACAAAACACACTCCTTCACCACTAGGCTAAATATGCATACAATGAATTTTTTCTAACTATTTTGTATATATAAGTTAAGGGGGCAATATACAAACTATATCAAAACCTACAAAATTTTTCTCGCCTCATAAAAACTTGGTGGGGGCGGATGCCCACCCTGCCCCCATCCTAAAACCGCCACTGATTTGGTGTATACATCAAAAAGTTTGTTATATATATCAATACCCAGATGAAAAGAACAAACAGACATAAAGAGTTGATGACAAAAATAGAATACAACAAGAAACATATGAAAAATGGGAAATATCTTCTTTCTAACATCCATGTTTTATCATATAGTAATAAATGTTTTCAAGGGAAGCACGTCTAAGATCATCTTCAATGCGGACATTTTGGGCTCCGTTTGGCACTCAGAACGCCACAACGCTTGTAATGGGCGGCGTGCATGGTGGGCGTTGTGGCTCGGACCACGGGCACATCAACGCCCAATTTTGAGCCCCATTCGAGTTTTCTGTCGTTTTTCTCTATTTCTTTTCCATATTTAATTGTAAAATAAATAAATAAACGTTTTTTAGTGGGATTTAGGGGGGGAAAAGGACGTCCTGGTGTTACGACTGTAGGTAGTCTAATATGTTGGAGTAGCACAATTTTTTTTTCAGTGTTCATGGTTAAGAACATTGGGATGTCGGTGTTCACAACACCCAGCTGAAGTTCTTGTTCAATGGTCTCTGTCAATGTTCAGTTTTAAACGACGAGTTCTCAACGATTTTTATATACTCCCTCCGTCCCTAATCTATTGTCCACTATTCCATTTTGGGTTGTACCAAATTAATTGTCCACTTCCATAAATAGATAAGAATAAGAAGATAAAGTTCTTTTTTACCCTTAGTGTATATATATAAGACAAAAAAAATAGGTAAAAAGTAAAGGGTAAAATTGTCATCTTACCAAAAAGTAAGAGAGATGATTATATTTTCTTAAACTGCGTGTTTTTTGTCTGGGAACAATAGAATTGGGACGGAGGGAGTATCTTTTAATATTATTGATCCAAATATATTTTTGTGGGTCCGAGTTGAACACTGAACTACTTCATTCAAAATCGTACCCAAGATAAACTACAATGTTAAACTAAACACCGAGTTAAACACCCAACCACACTTTAGACAACCAAAGTGTCTACCTTTTGTGGTAGATCTGTTTGATCTTTTGTATGTTTGTAAAACTAAAAAAACATCGTACTCTAACACATCGTAATTGGAATAAGATACTCAATGCACATCTACTTCAAGAATATTTCGCTTTAGCCATATTTCATGTTCTACTACAACTTTTGTAGCTTTTATTCGTTTTTATTTCCTTTCTTTTTTGCCGCTTGGTAAAAAGTTTAATTAAATTAAACCAATTCGTCTACCAAAGTTTTTATCAAATATGAGAGGCTTAAGACGGCTCTACTTTTCCCTAGTGTTTGGGACAAGAGTTTAACAACCACTTACCAACCCTCTTTGACCCTAAACCTTATAAATAGAAAGCTGTCTTGATTATCTACATACTACAGTAATATTTAATTTAACGGTTGTGTACTTGTGTTTAACTAAGGTAATAAAACCATACGTAACCGTAACACCAGAACGCCACTTTTTCAGCTGCCACATCAGCGCCACATCAGCATCAAACTATAACACCAGAACGCCCCTAATCATAACACCAGAACGTCACTTTTTTTCTCCATTCTGGAACCCACCACTAACTAACTAAATTTAATTTTCTTTTATTTAAAATACAATACAAAACATTTTAATTAAAAATACAATACACCACAATAATTAAAATAAAAACCATACATTAATTAATCGAAAATGAAATACATTACTTTTTAAAAATAAAATACATCACACTAAATTTAAAATACAATACGATACGAATAATTAAACTAAATTACGATACGATACAATAATTAAAATAAAATACGATACACTACAATAGTTTATAGTAAAATAACTAAGCCGTGGATGGTTGTAAGCTGCGAAAGTTTGGTGGTAGCATCCAAATGTGCTCGGTGAGATCGGTCCGCAGTTGGTCGTGCACATTTTTGTCCCGTATTTCCTTGGCTCTAGCCTCTCTATCTTGAACACGAGTCCTAAAATCACGACGAGGTCGGTTAGCAGGGTCGTCGATCATTTCCTGCTCGATAGATGATATTGCGAAGCCGTTATCCTCTTGAATCATGTTGTGTAGTATGACACAAGTATACATCTATCTTCGCATCTTGTTGACACTCAAAGCTCTCCCCGCAATTTTAAAAATTGCAAACCTGCCTTGCAATACGCCAAAAGCCCGTTCGACATCTTTCCGAGCACTTTCTTGAAATCTCTTGAACTTGGCTCGTTTGTCATCAGTAGGGGAGTGAAAGCCTTTGACTAGTGTACACCAATCCGGATAAATACCATCTGCAAGATAATACCCTTTAGTGTAGTGATGTCCATTGACAGTGAAATCTGCGGGTGGCCCAGTGTCATTTTTGATAGAATCGAACAACGGAGATTGGTTTAATACGTTGATGTCGTTGTTCGAACCCGCCATGCCAAAAAAAGCATGTCATATCCACATGTCGTATGAAGCAACATCTTCAAGCATAATGGTGGGGTGTCCGTGATCACCTCTAGTGTACTGCCCCTTCCATGCATTCGGGCAATTTTTCCATTGCCAATGCATACAGTCAATGCTCCCTAGCATTCCTCTAAACCCATGCTTCTGCTCGTGTGCTGCATATAGCCGAGCAATATCTGTAGCGGTCGGCTTTCTCAAATATTCCGCCGAGTACAAATCAAAGATACACTTACAAAAGTTGTTTAGACAGTCGAGCGATGTTTTTTCACCTATTTGTAAATACTCATCGAACATATCCGCGGCTGTGCCATACTCCAATTGGTGCATGGCGGAAGTGCACTTTTGTAGTGGCGTAAAACCAAGCCGACCAAGTGCATCCGGTTTTTGTTTAAAAATTTGAAAGTGTTCGGGAATAGGTTCGATGGAGTAGTCGGATATACCTTGTAATATTCGCACAAATAAACCTCGACTCATACGGAAGCGTCGTTTGAACAAATTTGGAGGATACCTCGGGCGCTCGGAAAAGTAGTCGTCCCAAATGTCACACCCCGCCAAACGGTAATTACAATTACATAGAGTGGTTTGCGGAAGCTTAGTGACGTGGCGGGGGTGCGAGCAGTAAAACAACCAACATATACATACATACTCAGAGCATATGATTATCGCAGAACGAATTAGATTAAGATGCCATTAGTTAAAGTTTTACAACAGATTACCACTTGAAAAGTGGTAACAGTAATAATAGTAGTTGAAATCAGTATTTCATAAAATACATAATATCAAAAGTAGATTTCATAGGTATGACTGCAATAGTTGCAGTTATACAGAGGAAATCCAAGTGTCCCAAAAGTAGTGGCATCCTAACAAGTCCAGGGTAGTCCGTCCTGATAATGCATGCAGATCTTACTTACGCTGCTAATTCCCTGAAAAACATAGAGTAAAACGTCAACAAAATTGTTGAGTGAATTCACACGTTTGTTTGTTATGTAGGAAACACAAGTTAATCATTTAAGAATAACATTTCCAAATAAGTGTTGTTTATCAAGTAGGAAACATAAGTTATTAACAAATAACATTTCCCAAATCAGTTGTAGTTGTAGTAGGAAACACAAGTTATTAATCAAATAACATTTCCTAAATCAGTTATCAGTAGGAAACACAAGTTAACCTAAATAAAGATTAACATTTCCAAATCAGTATACGTAGGAAATCCTTTCCTGATCAATAGTTTAGTGGGAATATTTAGACGGTGATCCCTTGAAAGGTGAGCTAAACCTGTCAAGTAAGGTAACCCGATCTAACCCTATAACCAAACCACAACCCTAATCTGTTGTTGTTTGCCATGCTGGACAATTAAGTATACGCTCCCAAATCCGTAGGAGGGTCGTCACGGCGATAGTACTATCCGTATACTCAGTGGCTAGAGTCACCTAGCTAATGGTTATAGTCTGTAGCCATAAGGTCTTTTATGCACTACATCGTTCAGCCTAGATCTGTACCAAGATTCGTTGCCTAAATTCCCAAAATAGTTATGAAAAACATTTCATAAAATATAGTTCAAATAGTTGTGTGAAATACCCTTTCACAAGCAGTTCAAGTATGAAGTACCCCTTCATAAACAGTTTAAGCAAATACGTACAGTATTCAATCAGTCACAACATGAAATCTCATTTCATCAATAGTTTAAGTAAATACATCCAGTATTCAAACAGTTATCGCATGCAAATATACATACGATTTCTATGTTTTCCACCCCGAGGTTTTAAAACATTAAAACATTGAAAATGGGTTTGTGAACTCACTGTGAGTGCTCGGATGTGAATGCTAGCGAGATATGATAGCGAAGCCCAAACGTAGTCAACCTATACACAACATTGTATTAACTATAAGTACTATGTTTACTTACGTTAATAGTTCGTTTGTTTCAAGAAATTATCAATCTCTGAAGTTTGTGTATTTCGTTGATAATTGTTGTTTGGAAATATATAATATTATCCAAGTATTGTTCGCTTGTTGAATTGTCCGAAAGGTGTAAGCATATATACATATACTTATATAGGTGAATACATATATTCTCGTATATATATATTAGTTGAATATATATATATTCTAATATATATATTAGTTGTCGTCGTTGTTAATTGTCGCGAATAAAACTTGGTTGTCGTTTACGTTTGGCGTATAGTTTGTACTAGATAATTTAAATCGTTCCATTTTTATACGTCTAGTTGTATATATACATTGTCCGTTAGTATATATATATTATTCGTTATCGTATTAAGTTTTGTTGTGTTCTACTTGTCCGTATTCAAAATGTCTCAATAATATGTCTGTCTAGTTCTAAGTCCCTTGTCGTAACAATTTGTACCATTAACGTATAATCGATACATAAGTACTATACCGTTTATTAGTTTGTACATTATTTAAAAATGCAAAAGTCATCAGTGGGGAATCCGCCGTATACTAGTGAATACGCCGGATTCGGGTCAATAAGGGGAATACACCGTATTCTGGTGAATACGCCGTATTCATTCGAAAATAGGGGAATACGCCGTATTCTGGTGAATACGCCGTATTCATTCGAGTTTAGGAGGATCCACCGGATCCCCGATGATCCGCCGGATCAAGCGTGTCTTTTACTCGTTCACCGTTTCTGCCGAAAGTTTGTGTGCGGGTCAAAGGTGGGAATACGCCGTATTCAACGGAATACGCCGTATTCGACTTGTTTAGAAACTGGTTTAAGAGTAAAAACGGAGGAATACGCCGTATTCGAAGGAATACGCCGTATTCGACTGGTTTAAAAATGGGAATCCGCCGTATTCCCGTGAATACGCCGGATTCATCTGAGTTTCGGCTGGGAATCCGCCGGATTCGCTTGAATCCGCCGGATTCAAAGGTTTTGCAGGTTCTGGTTCGTTCTCTGTTATGACAAATACGTACGGGTTTTTATATATAACCGATTTTAACATGATCAAACATCACAATATGTTATATAAACTTATTATAACATGTTTTAACAAGTTTACAACAACAATCATCAACAATCATAATAATTTAAAGAAATTATATAAATGAAGAAAGATGAAGAAATTATCCTCACAATGATGTTAAGATGAAGATGATGATGATTCTGTGATGTAGATGATGATAGTGACGATCGATGATGATGAAGATGATTATGTGCTCATTTTGTTGTGAGTTTGAGGTGTTTGTGTTTGATTGTTTGTGTGTTTGAAGTTGAAGGTTTGAAGATGAAGATGGTGTTGCTGCTGCTTCTTTCTGCTTCCAGTTCCCACGCACACACACACAGATGAAATTGAGTTGGGTGAATGTGAATTATTGGAGATCACAGAAGTGTATAAGAGAAAGATTGTTGGTCGAGTTTTTTTTTTTTTTTTTTTTTTTTTTTTAAATGGACGTATGGAGCGAGTTTCAATTTGTTCCCCAGATATTTTAGTTTGAGCAATATTGGTAGTTTTTAGCCCGTTAATTTCGTGTACGGGTATAACTATAGCAATATAAAATTTAACATTTTATATTTTAAATTTTGTAGATGCTCTACTGGTTCGTAATATATTTTCAGAATAATGAGATTATCATTATTTTTAGTAGTTGTACATTTTTGTACAGTTTACTGCGCACGTCCAAATGAGCGCCAAATTTCAGTCGAGTTTCGAATTCATATTTCGAAGTAAAGTTCTAAATACTTGAAAACGTACTAGGAAAATAACGTTTTCCAGATTTTAACCTTTTAGATACGTTTTAGAATTGTTTCTGTTCGTTTTATAATACGTTTTATGTTAAACATATAATTGAACCATTTTATCTATATGTTATAGATATACAATTTCTCGTAATTAATAATGGAATTATTAATTATTTCATATAACCAAATCTGGTTAATTATTTTTGTCGACGTATTTCCGATACGTTCGTACGTAATTTATAAATACTACATATAATGTAATACTTTTTGTATTATCGTATTGGGCTCGCTAGACTGTCATCACATCATAGGTTTAGTTTAAAACAATTGCAGGGAATTAGCGTAAGAAATGCATGTAATTAAGTATAATTATATACCTAATTTGGAGGAGTGTCACACCAAAGACGTTGTTGGGCACCTTCACGGTCTCTTGGAATGTAGCTTCGGTTGCGTGGTGTTCTTGAACTTTGTCCGGCGTCACTACTTAGTTGAGCTTGGTATTGTTGCAAAAGTTGCCACATGTTGTCATCGTCGGAGTCGGATCCGCAAATCTTATTTATCGAATCCATTTTGTGAAATTATGTGATGAAAATGGTATAAAATGGTGTAGAAAATATATTAGATGGATGTGTATAATGGTGGTGAAAGTGGATGGAATATTTATTAAAAATGATGAGGAAAGTGTGGGAAGTAGAAGTGTATAAAATAGTGAAGAAAGTTTATAAAATAAAGGTTAAAGTAGTTTGATTTTGATGAAAATGGAGTGTGAATGGTGTAATATATATAGATATAGAAGTGGTTTGGAAAAAATTTTAAAAAATTTTGAAAAAAACGGTTGGGGAGCATCTCTTTTTTTTTTGAATTTTTTTTTTTTATTTTTTTTGTTGTTGTTCAAACGGTAAGTTTAAAAAAAAAAACGTTTTTTTTTTAAAAAACCGAATTAAACTTCGAATGAAAAAGGGAAAAGAAATTAAAAAAACGCGTGGGACCCACAAAAACGCCAAAATCGTCCCGTTATTCGAGTGAGAACGCCGTCTAGCGGCGTTCTGGCGTTGTGAGAGTCGAGAACGCCGGCCAGCTAGGAGCGTTACGTATGGTCTAATAAAAAATATTGTAACGTCCGTTGTTTAATAGTTTTGTTCAACATACTAATAAGGAAGGTGATAAATACACCACATAATTTTGATTCTAACATCAAAAGTATATTATAATAAGTTGTACTGCGAGCTGTGATTGCTGTACAGTGTGTTTTACTAATCATTTTTTGCGTTGTATCTATCAACTCCCTACTAATAATGGTTTAGTGTGTGGTTTCGATCGTAACAAAATCTAACCAAACAATTCTGATCTTCTATATCTGTCGTTACTAATAATGACACGTGACTTGCACGTGACATATCAAAGCGGGGTGTTCAATTCTATTGGTAAAAATGTAAAAAGAGGAAAGATTTTATACCTATTAAAGGCTAAAATGCGAAAACATGAATATAAATATAAATATAAATAATAAATAAATATAAATTATACAAACCTCAAAGGTAAAAAGTACGGCAAATCAAAAATGATGAAATTTGTTTAGCAGAAATTTCATGCGCAAATTTTGACATAAGAAGATGATTTATTTGAACAGGATTAAGACTAAAGATACCAAACGTTAGTAGAGAGTAATAAACCCGGTTTAAAATGAATTGGAAACTCTCTCGTTTACAGTTCAACTGATTTTTAAAACGTTGGATTTATCTCTTATTATTTTGAATGATGGTTAGGGTGGCCCTTTAGATGTTGCATATAACGAGACGTCAAGATGATAAATTGATAACACAATGTTTGATTCATTATATAAATCAACAAATTAAAACTTGTTTCAAATTAATATTTGAAATCTGTTTATAGTCATAGCAAAAGGGAATTTGTACACAAAATCAATTAATAGTAATTTAGTTTTCTATAATATTCAACGAATCAATAATCAAAGAAATAACCATATGTTAGATTTTCTTTAAGTAGTGTTACATTTGTTTTAATTAAAAGTTAATACAAAGAAAATCAAGTTTAATTGAAAACGAAATTCTGTGGGCATAATATTAAATCGAACGGTCTATTATGATAATGCAATCCTCGTCATGTTTTGACATTGACAATTATATAATAAGATATGATTCTTTAGATTCCTTCCATTAAACATGAATCTATCACCTTTAATTTCTCCAATTTATATCTACCATATGACACTTTTAAAAGATTTCTACTGTATTTATGGAGTATATGAAACATTCTCAATTTTGTTTGTTAAATCGTTCTTTTGTACCCAAAATAAAATAAATTTCTAATTAAATAAAGAGTAATGCTAAATATATCTAATTACATAGACCTAAAAGTGGACCTAATTATCAGACTGGTTGAATATTTTCTCTCTCTTAATCTCATCTAATCAATTTTTCACATCTACCGATCACTTTTTTAGTTCTAAAGTAAGAGATTATAATCACATGAATCTGTGAGCTACAGTATCAATCAAATGTTTGACCTAATCCCAATTTTACAAATCACGGTATTATAGAATTAATTAAAATCCGTAAGAATAATTGGAATAAATTAATAGTTTGCATCCAAATGGACAAAGAAGACTGACGACAAGTCGACAACCAGTTGATGATAGATACGCCCATAGTTTTTGGGAGGTGGCCCCTTGTTTTCATTTTTTATTTTTTATTTTTTGTGTGTTAACATTTCCTTTTCTATGCCTATTGTTTTGTGACGATACACAACAACACTAATAGTTTAATGTAAACATGACTTTAACAAAAATTATCAAACTGTAGATAAAGTAGTGTAAGTTTTGAAAAGTATAAGCTATTATTTTATTAAATATTTTTTTCCTTTATAAAAATAACAAATACTCACACACCGCATTACCATGAATATATACATTAATTCATGAATACATACAATTGTCTTATACTCTTATCCCTTGGATTTGGACCCCAACCTTTTCATTAAAAGAGTCACCTCAATAGTCAATATACTTTTTTTTTTTTGGCGAAAAACAAAAGATAAAATAGAGCGCAACTCATTACAAAATTATATACTTAGTACATCATTAATAAAATATAGTAATTTTTGTACTTAGTACTATGAACTTTTGGTATATTATTACAAAATTATATACGGAGTAGTAGAAAATAAAATAAAGTAATTTTTGTGTTACATCGTAATTCTTGTTTGAATTCTAGCTTATTGCCTTATTGTATCATTCAACACGTCTCTTTCTTGATTGACCCACCCAACATTACACATCAACTAGCAATAAATTAAAATAAAATATTACTCCACGAATGCAACATACAATGCATACATAATTTATTAAGTACATCATTAAGTAGATTATGTAAAGTAACTAGAACCATTGGCTGCAAGTTGTGCATATCATCTTTACCTGCCCATCGTGTTGGGTGAGAATTGATGAATACCATGCCTGCTCGTTCCTACCAAACATAATACTCCGTACCGTAATATGTTTTTTTTTGGAAGTCGATTAAAAAAACCTTACGCTAAACGTCTAAACCGTTTAGAAAGAAGAGATTAAAGGATGATGATTTGTACACCATTACGTACACACAAAATACCTTTTTAATTCACATCAGACAGTATTTTATTTGAATATTTGTGATGTAAACCAATGATCGAAGGGTGCGTTGGAAAACAGTCAAAAACTCAGGCCCATTATTTTGTTCAAATTTAAGCCCAACACAAGTATGAGACTGACAGTTTCGATGAATCGATTCTGCTAAGATTAAGCCTTACTAGTTTTATACGTAAGCCCATTGGACTTGCTTTTATTTTGGTCCAACAGCGATCTCTTATATAAATAAATTAAAAAATCAGTGTCATTGATCATATGCATTAAAATTTAATTCAATAATTGTATAAATAAATAAACTTTAATGAATCATATATATTTACCTAAGTTATACTTTTAGTTTGATGATTGTATTTAGTATATGTATATGTAACTTATATGGTACTACTATTAAGTACATCTAGGGATGGCAACGGACACCCGATCCACTGGATATCCATCCGATCCATCCACTTAATGGTGGATATGGACGATCTAAATGGACGAATAGTGGATATGGATATGGATGTGGATGATTAGCGGATCGGATATGGATGACATTCATCACCCATGGATTTATCCATTATCACCCGAAATACATATACATATACATGCATATATACATATAAATATACATATCCACATACATATAAACCATAATATTGATTATATAAATGTCATAAATTTTGAATATCTAATGTAAATTTGAGAGGTTTTTTGGTATTATTGATTTATATAGCAAATTTAAGTGCATAAATATATTATGCCGAGTCAAATTTTGCTTCCGATCATATAGTGAAGTCACAATACACGATAGATGACAATTATAACATATGAGATTAGCCGATAAACATAGAGATTACCCATTTACATTTGTCAAAATATATGTTTACCTGTAATTGTAACAAATTATGCTTCATTCACGACAATGATTACACGCTCTTGTGACTATATTTCCTTATGTAACTTTATATATTTATTTTTGTTAGAATATTTGTTGGTTTCATTTTATATTAGGAATTTTTTTAACATTTTTGAATATCCAACGGACATCCATTAACCCGCTTAATCCATCGGATATGGATATGGATGGATAAATTGAAATTAAATGGATATGGATATGGATGTGGACGAAAATATTTTAATGGATATGGCATCATCCGATCCATATCCGATCCATTGCCATCCCTAAGTACATCCTACGAGATATAGTTGGCTTGTTTCGTAACAACCCGATCCGCCCGACGAGCCATTAACAATCTTATATAGTATATACATTGTTACTAGTTATTACTAGAGGTGGCAAATTTAGACCCATTGGTTAATTATGGGTCAATTTGGTTAATATTTAGGAGAGGGTGGGTTTGTTGGGTCTCCTCCCTATTTTTTGGATGGGTCTAAATGGGTTTTTCAATACAACCTCCAATTGTGTAACAATTAACCAACGGGTCTAGACGGGTCTAGCGGGTAAATTTTTTTTTTTCCACCTCTTTTAATTTTTTTCATTTTTCACTCGAATTCAAAAAAAAGTTTGGTAAAAACCCGATGACCCGACCCGAGACCCATTTGACCCGGACCCGTTTAGACCCATTCTTCTAAATGACCCATCTAGACCCGGACCCATTTAGACCCAAACCCATCTAGACCCGTGACCCGACCCGACCCAACCCATTCATTTTGCCACCTCTAGTTATTACCGACTTCGAGCTTAATAACTTAACGGCTAAATAGGGAGGTGAGTGTTGTGTGACCCATGCCCAAATGTGTGACATAATTAGTTAAGCTCCTATATAATTCAGTTCGATCTATTGTTAGACGTTAGATTCTTAAGTCTCTTTTAGGCATGTCACTGTTGATTTCATTTTTACTAGTGTAGGGACAAATCTGGAGGTAATTGTTGAGTCAGTGTTTAAACCCGAAACATGTGAAATATTCGTAAGTCGTAACTTATTAGTTTTTTGTTAAATACACATTGACACACTTGAACAAGAGCATCTCGATCTATTACTACTTATGGCTACTAGAAATGTAGCTACTGTATATATATTCATGGGTACATATCCATGGAACCAGTGGTAAAGTTGAAGTTTGCACAAGAAGTATCCTTATTTAGTAAAGAAGAACTGAACCCCAAACTTAAATTTTCTAGATCAAAATGTAAGAAGTTATCCTCCATTTGATATGTCCCAATTACGATTGCATGTTCACTTGTTGCACCACCATCAACAAACGCCAAGCATGCCACGTCGTTTGTAACCTGTTTAATTGAATTAGTACTGTAAATAGTCCAATTCCTTCCATCCGGGAGACTAAATTCGATGTCAGGAAAGTCTACATCAACTTGGGTTCCATTTAGGAAGCTCCTGTAACAAAGACTAAACGGTGCAATGGGGTCGGCACGAGGCATTTGTTTTGTAACCACTGAAAACCTCCGAACCACCCAATTATAAATGTCAGTTTTAAGTGTAGTGTAAGGCTCAGTTGTACTAAGTTTGGCAGTTGTAGTCCCTACGACGTCGATAGATCTATGCTTAATTACAATGGCATTGACACCAATAAAGTAACTAAAAGAATCTGGACGTTTTAGTAACGGAGTATAAGAAAGTAAACTCCTTAAATCGACATCAGAATGAGGAAGAAGGTAAAAAGGACCTGATCCGAAGAATAAAACACCCTTAGCAGGCGAGGTACTAGGCAAACATAAAGCTACGCTTGTTTTGATCGATGAACGAGAGTAATAGGCAGGTAACGCATAAGGCGAGGTTGAAAATGCCATGACACCAGAAACATTTGTGGGGAATGATATAAAAGACTTAGAAGGAGCACACGCAGCGTAAATATTAATATCATGGTAAACAAGAAAAGGATTTCTACCATCACTTGCATTCGCTGCGAATGAATCACCGTTGAGTTCTGGTTGAACACATTCTCCATTGACCGGATTCATCACGTTGACCGGGCATGTGCAAAATCCCCAACCTGGTGATGTGGAACTGTTGGTCAAAGGCGGGCAGGAAGAAGTTTCAAAAGAGTTTGAAGCTCGAAATTGTGTGCATTCAAATTCTTCACAAGAAATGGGAGACTTGCAAAGCTTGTCTTTAGGGCAACTAGTTTCTGGATCCATACTCCATAGTAAGATGCAATCGTGCCAAGTTAAAGGACCTTCGATGTCTATAAGAAAGTTTGCATGTGAAAATTGCATGTTTACAAATGTGGTCATGAGGTTGATGCTGTAAAGAGGCTTCGCAGCATCGGTGTGTTTATTTACTGGAAAAATAAAGGAAGTGCAAGTTAGATTAGATATTGATATGGCTTCATATTCATGGGAGATGAATGCTAGAAAGAACACTGCTAGTTGGATAAGAAGATGCATTTGGGATGTTTATATGTTCTCAATTGTGATAATTTTAGTTTAGATCATACAAATTTATATAGATGTGTAATGGATACAGTAGTTAGACACTTCATTGTTATCACATGATATTTTATGTAGTTCTAGTGTAGGTGTTAAAGCTTCTCCTGTTATAGTTCACCCAATTTTTCCAATACAGGGGTGATTATTTTATTCTTTACATCTGCGTTGTAAATATTATATATATTATGATCAAAACAAAAATTTTGTGCAAAAATTGCAGCATCACCTTATATTATGTCCACGAATGGTTAACATAACTAGCTAACTTTAATCTCTTGAATCTACTTTGACAAACTAAAACAAGGAGTTTCACTACTAGACATAAGTACAAGACACATTATAAAATAACAAATTGAAGAAGCCTTTCGAATCAGCATCAACCGCTAACCATGGTATGGTTGAAGTTTGCACAAGAAGTCTTCTTACCTAACAGCGAAGAACTAAACCCAAAAGTCGAATTCTCTAAATTAAACTCAAGAAAGTTATCCTCAAATTGAAAAGTCCCAATCACGACTGCATGTTCTGGTGTCGCGCCACCATCAACAAACGCTAGGCATGCCACGTATTGCGTTATATGTTTCATGGAGTTGGCTGTCGATATAGTCCACTTTTTCCCACCCAAGAGAATCAAATCAATTTCAGGAACTTTTAATTTAAATTTGGTACAATTGGCTACGGTGCTATAACAATTGCTAAACGGTCCTACTGGTTTTGTAGGAAGGATTCGTTCTGTAACCTTTGAAAACCTTCGAACCAAACTATTATAAATGTCAGTTCTAAGAGTGGTGTAAGGCTCGGTTGTACTAATCTTGGCAGTGGCATTTGTGGGTATATCGAAAGATCTCTGTCTAATTATAATGGAATTGACACCAATAAAATACCCAAAAGTATCTGGACGCTTTAGTAACGGAGTATAGGATAAATAATTCCTTACATCAGTATTTGATTGGGGAAGAAGGTAATAAGGACCATTCCCATAAAATAGGATCCCAGGAGCAGATGATGTGCTAGGTAAACATAGAGAAAATATTTTTTTGAGTGGTGGTTGATCTAAAGATAATAGAAATGCATATGGAGACGTCGAAAATGCTACGACACCATTAACATATGCAGGGAATGATTGAAATGACGAAGAAGAAGCACATGCAGCATTTGAAAAAGCAGCGTAGAAACTAGGAAGAGGGTTCCTACCGTTACTTGTGTTCACAAAAAAGTTGTCAAAGTTGAGCAAGGGTTGACTACACGATCCATCTACAGGGTTCATTACATTAATCGGACATGTGCAGTACCCCTGAGGTGAAGGGGTCGTCCGTTTTACTCGAGGGCAGTTAGGACTTTTATAAGAGTAAGAATTTTGTATTTCTGCACATAGATATTCTTCGCAAGAGACGGCAGATGTGCAAAGTACATTTTCAGGACAACTTCCTTGATACATGTTCCATTGCACAATGCAGTCATGCCATGTGATAGGAGCGTCGATGTCTATAAGGAAATTTGAGTGTTTAAATTGAGAGTTTGTGCGTGATGTCATGATCTGGACACTGAAGAGAGGCTTAGCGGCATCGCTATGCTTCTTAATTGGAATGAAAAAGGAAGTATAAGGTGGTGGATGTTGTGCTATAGCAGCTTCATGTTCATGGAAGAGGAAGACTAGAAAGAAAAGTATTACTTGTAGAAGATGATACATTTTTGGGTTATTGCAGAGTTTCTCAACTCTGTGGATGTTTTAAAGGCCAGTTAATTGATGAAAACAGGGGAGATGGTGTAACTGGAAGTGGAAGTCATTGACCCAAAAGGACTCACAATTCTGTAAATATAGGCTTTTGAGTTGAATGCATGAATGTTACACTATCTATCACATAAAGATAGTAAGCTTTACGTCTAAACAAATCAAGGAATCAATGGATATATCTATTTGATGATTTGATTTGATGGCTACTTCAAAGAGTTTAATAGAAGCATTCCCCACTAATTTGAGGGTTATGGGAATCATTAGTTATAACTACCATGAATTATTTTACGTTTTAACGGGATTTTTTTTCAATTGCCAAGCGAAATTGATTACATCATCCTTCAATTTGATTTCTATCACCCCGTAAAATTCTTCTTGATTTTTTTTCTTTCTCTTTTTCATGTAATAGAACTAAAGCAGCTAACCATTTTATCCTTAATTCATCGTTTTCCTTTGTTGATAAATTTGGATGTAGGTTTTGATAAAAATAAAATCTGGTATCCTGCTAGATATTTATAAAATATTATAGAACGAAATCATGAAAGAAAGAAATTTTAGTTTCTATTTTTGATATATGTTTAATGTTTAGAAAATTATTTTTGTTTTTTTTTTTTTTCTTTTCGAGTAGAAATAATAAAATAATTGGCTATAATTAATTTTTCAAGAATCGAAGACACTGAAATCAATTTGATTTAACATTTAAAGTACATTATATAAGAATTATAAATTTTTAAAGAGTAAAGTTTTCCTTTTTGTGTTCTCATTTAACATTATAACTCTTAAATGAAGCACTATCAAAGATAATGGTAATATGCATTCCTTACCTTAGTATTCCCTTAGTCATTGCCTTTCCCATTCCCCAGTTCGAACCAAGCAGTCCCTTAGTCTTTAGATCCTAAAATGAGTGTCGTCAGATTTGAGCCATTGACCAAGTCCAACTTTACTACTTCATTTATTTGGAAGAAAATGAATAAGTCAGAAACTTTTTTGATACGGTAAGTTAGCGCATACGTTTTCAACCAATGCTCCCTGTTATACTTAGGCCACTCCCATCCACGATTTAATCACTTTTTCATCACTTCTGTCACATCAGCGTCACATCAGATTTTCACTAACTGATTCACAATTGATTATTCACTACCATCAATCACTAATCATTTCATTTTTTGGGCTCACATTTACCAATATACCACCATTATTATACACTAAACAAAAAAAAAAAGATGTGCAGGCCTCCACAATTCTCAACCGATTATCAATCGGTTTGCCGATTAAAATACCAAGTGATGCAAAACTGATTATACCAATGGCACCATTTGTAATCCATGCCAACCGATTGGTCCCGTTGGAACTGCCCTTGTATACTGGACGACCAAACGGATCTCTCAACCAATAGAATACGATATCCCGCTTATAAATCCCGATGGTCAATGCACATCACTTAGGTCAACTTGTATGAGGTAATCAATCTTTTTAACCAATACGTATTTTGTCAACGATAAACTGCTAGCAGAAATAATGTATTCTGAGAAGGGCTAAGTATATGAAAATGTATCAAACTTTGACAAAATCTCTATTGTATGAACCAACTTTCAAAATCTCTATTGTATGTATCATATTTTCGATTATTGCATATTGTATGTAACCTGGCTACTGTGTCATCATATAAAGCTGCCACGTGGCATTCTCACAAAGTGCCACGTCGAAAAATTACATACGATAGACAATAATCGAAACTTGGATACATAAAATAGAGGTTTTGAAAGTTGGTTCATACAATAGAGATTTTGTCAAAGTTTGATACATTTTCATATACTTAGCCCTTCTGAGAAATAAGCTTCATATATATTTTTATAAAGGTCAACAATCGAGACTTTGTTTAGAAGGGTTTTCATCATCAGTGTGATTGTACCTTACTCCACCATCTCCATATCCTACAAACACTCTCTCTATAAATCGCCCTTTCAAGAAAAATGCAGTTGACAAAATGCAAACCTTCAAAATGGCTTTCCAACAACAATTAGTTCTTTTCATTATGGTCTTCATATATTTCTCTTACAAACATGAAGCCATTGCACAATGGGTACCACCATACACTTCGGTAGCTGCTCAAGTTGCCAAACATACCGATTCGACTAAACCTCTCTATAGCGTTCAAATTATGACAAAATATGTAAACATGAATTTCATTCACACAAACTTCCTAATAGACATCGACGCTCCATTCATATGGTACGATTGCATCGTTCAATGGAATATGAATCCAAATAGTTGCCTCGGAAACACAATTTGTTTGTCTCCCGTTTCTTGTGAAGATTATCAATGCACAGACATTCGAACCTCTTCTTCTTATGAACAATATTCTTTCTCATGTCCTCCTGTAACCAACAGTTCGACGTTACCTGGTTGGGGAGTTTGCTCATGCCCCGTGAGTACGGTGAATCCCATTAACGGATCATGTGGTGAAGCACTGCTGAATTATGGTGAATTATTTTTCAACGCAACTAATGGTAGAAATGCTTTTCCTGATTTTTATGGTTTTAACCCTAACAGCGCATGTGCTCCTTCTTCTTCATTTGACTCGTTTCCAGAAAATGTTCGCGGTGTCATGGCTTTGTCCACATCATCTAACGCATTACCATCGTATAGTTTTGGTGTCACATTTCCCAGGTCGTTTTCTCTATGTTTGCCTAGTTCAGTCTCTAACAATGGGGTGTTCTTCCTTGGAAGTAGTTCATATTATTTTCTTCCAAATTCAGATGTCGACATAAGGAGTTATCTATCTTATACTCCGCTACTAAAGCATCCAGACTCTTTTGGATACTTTATCAGTGTCAAAAGCTTCATAATTAAAAAGAGATCTATCAATGTTCCCACGAATACCACTACAAAGCTTAGTACACTTGAGCCTTACACCATTCTTAGAACCGACATTTATAATCAAGTGGTTCGAAGGTTCTTAAAGGTTACAAAACGACTCCCCACTGCAAAGCCAATCTCACCATTCGGCCTTTGTTACAAGGGTTCCACCAATGGTACTAAAGCTACCTTAAAAGTTCCAGATATTGATCTCGGTCTTGAAGATGGAAAGAAGTGGACTATATCCACCGCTAACTCTATTAAGCAAATAACAAAAGATGTAGCGTGTCTAACATTTGTTGATGGTGGTGCGACAAGTGAACATGGAATCGTGATCGGGACATTTCAGATGGAAGATAACTTCCTGACGTTTGATTTAGTGAATTCGACATTGGGGTTCAGTTCTTCCTTGTTGAATAAAGGAACTTCTTGTGCAAGCTTCAACTTTACTGGCAATTGAAGCTTTTCTGGAAAGATCATTTTAAGTTTTTAACACAGGGTGCTTAACATAAAAAAGCTTAATTTGCAATCTATGAATTAGTGAAAACTCGAAAATGTTATTTATTTTAAAAGAATTATTCCTCTAACTGTTTATGATTCATGATACAATAATAAGCTTGATCAAAGAGAAATGATGACGTGGTGCATTTTCTTTAGATTGTTTGACTTTGAGTTCAACCTGACAATCGAAAAACATCCATACAGAGATCCCATACATGGTAAATCAACCAAACCTTTTGATAAATCCACCAAAACTGCACAATTTTTGTGTGAACAGTATAAGCTTTTTATGCACAACTATGGAAGATTTATCAAAAAGTTCACTGGTCAATTGCGTAACAGAAAGTTTCTCATACAGATCCCACTTGGATGTTTGGGAGACTGATTGGGTATACCGTAGATTCATGTATTCAACTTGGCAGCTGGCTAGATGTGGCAATTTGAGACGCATGGGTCTAGTTGGATTTTTCTAATTTTTATAGATGGGTCTAATTGGGTAATTAAAATAAGGCTTAAGTATATTATTATTACCTATTGGGTCATAATGAGTTATAATGATAGGGTAAGGTTCAAATGAGACTAAAAATTTGTGTGAGAATAGAGGAACCAATGATATGGTGCCATGTGTATAAAGAGAATACAAAACCCATTTACCCCTTAAGTTAAATATCTCACAAACGACAAATCGAAAAATTATGAAAATTGCACCATTAGATTCAGCGTTTGATCCTCTTCGATTTGCCGTCCATTAAGGCATACTTTCGAGGAGTTTTTTTTTTCATTATTTTTAGTGGGTTTCACATTACTAACACGTGTGTTAAAGTGTTGCGTTTAGGGTTTAGGGTTTGGGGTTTAGGGGTTAGGGTTTAGGGTTTAGGGTAGGGAGTTTGGGATTTCGGGACGAAACCCCAAACTCCCAACCCTAAACCCTAACCCCTAAACCCTAAACCCTAAACGCTTTATAAAACTCTAAACCCTAAATCATACTAAACCCTAACCCTAAACCCTGCTAAACCCTAACACTAAACCCTGCTAAACCCTAACTCTAAACCCTTACCCTAAACCCTAAATCAAATGTATAATCAATCACTAACACATGTGTTACTAATATGTAAAACCCATCAAAAAATGAAAAAAAAAAGTTCGTCGGAAGTATGCCTTGATGGACGGCAAATCGAAGAGAATAAAACGCTGAAAAATATGGTGCAATTTTCATGATTTTTCGACTTGTCGTTTGTGAGATATTTAATTTTTAAAAACGTGGATGAGAGAGAAAAAAGTGACACATGACATATTGTGGTTGGTTCCCCCATTCTTACACAAAATAAATGGTCTCAATTGAACTCTTCTCTATAATGATATATGTGACATCCGTCACCAAAATTCTATTCATAGGTTCGTTTCCTAAAATCATTTCTTAGTTTTAATCAAGTGTTTCGTATTTTGAACTATGTGAGAAATTTAATTCTCGTATAGTGTTCAAAACTCGAATCGCTGTTCGTATGCGGTTGGATTAAAAGTTAGGATAATACTAATGAAATAATAATAACAATTAATAATATAATTTAAATAATAATAATAACATAATAGTAATAATAATATAATAATGGTAGTAATATAATAATAACAATAATTGTATCATCAGATTATTATGAAGATAATATAATAAAATAATAAAAATGATGATCATGGAATACTTCTACACTTTTGTTGAGTTGACGATTAGGTGAAGCCAAGAAAGAAAAAAAAAATCGGCCCATATCATTTAAACCCATAATACTTGGGCTTCAAGTAAAATTTAACCTACATATTGACATAAAAATTAAACCCTAAACACTTTGATCAAATTAATAGAGAAGCGTCCCTGGGATTTTGTGAGGGGGGAGTCCACCAAAACCAGAAACCAAAAACCAAGAAAGGAGAAAAGAAGAGAGTCGAGTTTGTGTTTTGTTTCGCGAGTTACGTGTTCTTGTGTTGCGTATAGGTATATATCTAAATCCTAATCAATAAATTTCCTTATTATTTTTCTGGAAGAGATGTATATTAGAGATGATTTATGTGTTTGGGGATTGAATATGTTGAGTTTAAAGGGTTTTGCAAATCGAAAGTTTTGTATCGTTAAACGCTGAATCTGTCTAAATTTTTCAGTTATGATTAACGGCAGTTTTGACCTATCTACGTTCATTTTCAGGCTTCGTCCAAAACACGAAAGTTGTAGATCTCAAAATTTTACATAAGCCCGCGAGGTTTCGGCCTCTTACGTATTATATAATTTTATAAAAAATATTTTGTAAACTGTTGAGATGTATGACGAATTTTCAGAAAAACTTGGTTAAACATATTTCGGTTTGATCCAATTGTTCTTTAGTATTTTTGGAGTTTTAAGGGATGTTTAAGGCTATACTTTTATGTAAACAAATCACATTTATAACATGTTAAGATTTAATTTATATATTTAATTTAAAAGGAATGGGTTATGTAATGGGTCTTAATTGTTACAAATGGCCATGTCTTAATCGTCTTTTATCATATCTTTAAATAATAAGTATTATACTTTAATTGTATGGTAACATTGGAAAGGTTTAAACAATTAGGATATAATAACAAGGTATAGTTTTACCTAGGTTATTAATCTATATGAAATTATTTGTAGATTGACGTACTGTTTGGTGGATTCATTTGGGACAATATTTTCTTTGTTAATCAAGGTGAGTTTTGCGGCCCCATTTTCTTACTTATTTTTAAATTGGGGGAAAAGTATGCTCGTACGTTTTATTACCATTTTCCGTTGTGAAACGTATTTGTTTTCATTTTGGACATTTGCATGAAATGTATGACACTATGTGAAGTATGTACATTTGGTTGTTGGATTCATTATCATTGTAAGGCCTTGCTCTTTCGGGTGTGAGTACCTGATGTATACATTATTCTTGGTATACATTAAAGCCATGTTGTTTCACAAGGCCTTAGTACCTAATGTTATACGTTATGTATACATTAAAGCCATTATGAGTAGCTACTGCATTCACAGGGTTTGTTTGGTCATACTTCTTCGTGGGGTGATGACAGTGTGTTGAGGTGTTTCATTTACATTATTTCACTTATGTGTACATTTTCATTGCATTGTCCTAACTCGTATCTTTATCACAGCAAGTGTTTATTTTATGTCATTTATAAACCTGCGGAACTCACCAACCATTGTGTTGACAATTTTTGAGCATATCTTTTCAGGTAGCACTAGTGGAACTAAAACTGAGGACAAGAAAGCTTAGTCGACCGATTAGGTTGCATTAAGTGTTATTTCAAGACATATGACATTTGGTTTTTAGTATATCGGTGGTTTGAGAAAGGCGTGTTTTGCCTTAACATTTATATTGTGGGATGTTAGTTTGCTAATTTGTTTCCTTGTTGATATGTACGCGTGGCGTGAACCACTATTCATGTTACAAGTATCATAACACATTGGAGTTTTATTTTCATATAGATTCTTTATAATAATGTGTTGTGATCCTATCATCGTTATATCCCGTTGCCTCCGCTTTAGACGGGGTGTGACAGATTGGTATCAGAGACATTGTTTATTGAGATCTAGGTGGATTGACCTAGACTATAAATAAGGAACCCGCATATAGAACATGAATTAAGAACTACGTGTGCATGAAACTATATGGTGTTATTCGAAACGATGTGTACTTACATGTCACTCAATATGGACTTATCCACTAGGATATATATGAACTTACTTGCTACATAGACGACGTGTTCTCATTCACGTTTCGATTCTCGAGCAGGACATGCTCCATTAGTGGTTTCTGCATGTGCCCACACACCCGAGAGGGTTGTGTAGGCTTAACGGCAAGGAGTCATTAATCTATCTATCAATACTATATCGATCATAATATCATTTTCTTATAATTCGTGCTACATTTAGATTTCAATATGTAGAAACAAGGTTGAACATTGTGATATAAGATTTGGTAATAAGTACATATATGAAAGGATACCCTAACAATTATGGAGGCCGACGTAATTGCGAAGGTATCACGACATATATGTGTTTATATGACCATATTCGAGTGTCCAATGTGTCGCTTTCAAAGTAGCGTGACGACATAAGATCTCGACTCTATTTGTTTTGAAATCATGATCCTTGGTCATTTGTTTGGCGTATATGTTTGACATTATCCAAACTGCTTCTTTATTCTAAACTCATATGTACTTGAAATCGTTGTAAACATGCCGTCAAGACATTCTACTCGAAATATAAAACGTGATAAATATAAAAGTGTAAATCGTGTAGTAAGTAAACATTATTCTAAGATATAGAATCCGTGTCGTGAGAATAATAGATGTGGATAATAATCCACAAATAAATAACCGTACAAAACTCTATTAAATCATTACTCACTGGAACCAAAATAATTGGCTCTTTAACCCTCTAATTCTTTGGGCATGATTATCAATTGTATCTTAATTTTCCTTGAAAACTTATAATTTCAACCACGTAGCATGCTATAGTCGTTGCTTTTCTAGTAGGTGATGCATTCGCTTATTTAACCACTTTTACCCCCTCACAACGAAATTTTCAAATTCCTTTTTGCAAAGCTAGCCCTTGAATCTTGGTATCTTTCGGACATGCACTCGATTCTTCGTATTACTTGGAAACTTCACCTTTATATGATAAAGGCTTCAATGCCTCATGTTAAGTTATAATGTAATTGGGTAAAGATCATTCTTGACAGAAATTCTAATCTCGGGTTCTTCTAAAACTACTTGACTACAAATACCGTAAGAATTTAAGTCAATCTAAAACGTACTTATGCCATATCTTCTATAAATATAACGATTGCACCTTGGGTCGGTCAAACCTTTTTCTAACGGTCCTATTATGAACACCACTAGTTGATATATTGGTAAATCCAAAAACTTGGTAATAATTCTCAAACTCAACCAACCCCTATTATCTATACTACTTAATAAAAGGAGTTTGAACGAAGAAGAAAGTTAAACCTACCTATTAAATTGTCCTCTCAACTAAAACATTAATTACCCGCGATCAATTAGATTATTGATGAAGCCTCAAGATTCTTCTACTAAAATCCTTGGTACCCAAAATACATTATACCATTTGAGAAACTCTCTATGTCTTGGAACATGTAATAATAATAACTTACTACCATCCCATATCTAAAATAAATTAAACAACATACTATATTAACCTTCATTGCTTTTAATGTTTATAAGTAAAAAAATTTAGTGCTTCAAACTTGATGATATACTTCACTTCTACGTGACATATCACCGCATCAGCTCCCAATGGGAGGATTCACTCATAATGTTAGTACAAAATCGAAGAAGTTCCCAGTTATAACTATTTTTCAAGAGGCTTAAATAACAAGATAGACGTTGAATTCGAGATTTACCAAGGCCTAGCTCCAATAATAAAACCATTTTCGTGCATCACGTAATATTAAGAACTTAATCAAAGATAACATTTGGTTATCACTTAGTCAAAGGAAAACACAAAACCAATGGGCTAACGTAACAACCAAAAATGTAAAAGCTCACCGATGAAATGGACGGGAGTAAATCATGAGAAAAGTAATTGGTTGGCACATTAAAGTAAATTCATATATATTATACTCTATTGTGTAATAATATACGGGATTGATCCCCAATTAATCCATATGAAATGAGACGTTGAATCTTAACTATTATCTCAAAGATGTTCTACCCAATAATCTTCAAACATAATTAAGCGCAATTATAAGGTGAATATCAAGAGTTACACGAGACAAACCGCGCGATTTGGGAATCAATAGAATGTTTCACATTGGCCTTAGATTCGGATACGAAGAACATGATAACTCCGATAAATATTCTTTCGTTTGATTCACAGTTACCCTGTTTTGTACGGGTATATCAATAGCATTATCACATCAATACATAGAAGAAGACCAATCCGAACAAAAGAATTAGTTTTGCCTTTCAACAGAACCGAGTTCTAATTATTTTCGACATCAAAACATCACCGAAGTTTGGTCTAAACAATACACTTCTTTCACCAATTGTTATGACAAATTTCCAAAACACATCACACTAGCAAGAGCGGGGATAAACTTTGTTGAAACTTGCTAGAAATAAAATAAAACAACATGAAGGAATGGGTATTCACAACGAATCATGTGGTTCGGCACTAACCTGCCAACACCCATCCCTAAGATTCTTCTCCATCTATATTTATACTCCCTTATAATTGATTCATCAATTTCCTTTTCAGTCTTATAAGTTTCAATATGCGAAACTATCAAACTACCCTCACTATATCAAACAATATTTACTTCTCTTATTAATTAACAAAAAAAAAAAAAAAACTTGAACCAATATAAAATCTAAAACTTGGTAATTATCCATTCAACAAGCTTGAAAACCATTGTCTTCGAAATTTGAGCAAAGGATCAAATAGTTATTCCACACTATGTTAGTATATGAAAATTCTCTCATAAATAATTTAAACAATTTGTGAACTATAAGGCGCCACGTATTAAGATAATCTCTTGTATACTATTTCATGTCATAAATTTAACGTTATTGGTGATCACCAATAACAACTATTATCATTCATTCATTCTCACAAATGGTCAATAACGACCACTACTTCATTTTCCTTCATTGTTTACATCAGTATAGCGCGTGAAATTTTTCTAGACCTTAAGTAAAGGGAATTCTGATGCGAGAGAACGTACACGGTAAGATTTACCCAAATCCAAATCTCTTAGATTTTAGGATAAAATCTAAGTGCACACTTATTCACTACCTATACTAATAAACTTTTGTAACCTTACAAAGAGATGCTCATGTACGTACGATATTTTCTTCCTTTGGTGACATTGTGGATTGATCTTCCATGGCGACTCAACCCTTTCATATATATATCGTTATTCTCACCCAAGAATGTGAAAAAAAAAAATGGAATCAACATCTAAAATACAATAGATTTAACAATCAACAAACTCACTTAAAACCGTAAGAGATTAACATTTAATATACCATACATGTAGGACAAATTGAGAACACAATAGACGTTTAAATCATTGAGACTCATTTTCGTGTAATCTAAATTATACGTTAGGTTAGAAGAGATTGTTTTTGCGTTAAACGTAAATTTTCATTGTGAGAACCTCATGCAAACTCAGTAGAACCAACAAATCGTACGCTTGTATAAAGAACAAATATTTTTCAAGATCATTCCTTAATAATTATCTATTCTCCGGAACTTATAATTCCGCTACAAGTTTATATATGTGAGCCTCAAGTAGGGGTTGCTACACAATGCCAATAAACTCGATAAATCAAGATCTAGTTCATAATCATGGAAATTAGTCACACGACGGGTACGGAGTGCACATCTTACGTATTACCATCATCATCATCACTGTGAATCATATTACATTTTAGTAAGAACCCCTTTACAATTTATGAGTAACAAAACAACTTTTCATCCTTAAAATTTTATGTGAAACAAATATAAATTCTCAAGGTGAGTGAAGAACCGATAAACTTAAATTCGAAGATAATCGGATTGTTAACAAATTTTCCTTGGGACTTTCCAAAAGTCTAGTTGAAATACCCATCCCTCGACATTTAGGTTTCGATGTGGTTATACATCTCTGTCCAACAGTTGCACCTGTGGTATCCATGGGATTTGGAATTAAGAAAGAGTCTTTTAGATGTTGAAAATGCACCATTTATAAACACCAACTTCTTTTACTATCTTAACGGACCAAACGAATTCGTATTACACGTTTAACAAATAGGTTCAGTAACCTATCAATCGAAAGGATGGATGGAGCAAGCGGAGTTCGCGATACATAATCAAGTGATGAGTCTCTTATGGTGTCACACAAATGAAAAATAGTAATGTGTAGTGGAATAAAATCGAGGTGGAGTTTAAAACAACACTTTGTCATATAACCGGTAAGGATACGATATAACGTTAGACGAGAATTCAAAATCACTTAGGAACGAGAGGATCATAAGAAACTCAAAAACCATGTCTATTCCATAATAACGTTTTCAGTAATAATTTAGATTGAATTTCGGGACGAAATTCCTTCAACTGGGGGATACTGTGACATCCGTCACCAAAATTCTATTCATAGGTTCGTTTCCTAAAATCATTTCTTAGTTTTAATCAAGTGTTTCGTATTTTGAACTATGTGAGAAATTTAATTCTCGTATAGTGTTCAAAACTCGAATCGCTGTTCGTATGCGGTTGGATTAAAAGTTAGGATAATACTAATGAAATAATAATAACAATTAATAATATAATTTAAATAATAATAATAACATAATAGTAATAATAATATAATAATGGTAGTAATATAATAATAACAATAATTGTATCATCAGATTATTATGAAGATAATATAATAAAATAATAAAAATGATGATCATGGAATACTTCTACACTTTTGTTGAGTTGACGATTAGGTGAAGCCAAGAAAGAAAAAAAAAATCGGCCCATATCATTTATAAACCCATAATACTTGGGCTTCAAGTAAAATTTAACCTACATATTGACATAAAAATTAAACCCTAAACACTTTGATCAAATTAATAGAGAAGCGTCCCTGGGATTTTGTGAGGGGGGAGTCCACCAAAACCAGAAACCAAAAACCAAGAAAGGAGAAAAGAAGAGAGTCGAGTTTGTGTTTTGTTTCGCGAGTTACGTGTTCTTGTGTTGCGTATAGGTATATATCTAAATCCTAATCAATAAATTTCCTTATTATTTTTCTGGAAGAGATGTATATTAGAGATGATTTATGTGTTTGGGGATTGAATATGTTGAGTTTAAAGGGTTTTGCAAATCGAAAGTTTTGTATCGTTAAACGCTGAATCTGTCTAAATTTTTCAGTTATGATTAACGGCAGTTTTGACCTAACGGCAGTTTTGACCTATCTACGTTCATTTTCAGGCTTCGTCCAAAACACGAAAGTTGTAGATCTCAAAATTTTACATAAGCCCTCGAGGTTTCGGCCTCTGAAACGTATTATATAATTTTATAAAAAATATTTTGTAAACTGTTGAGATGTATGACGAATTTTCAGAAAAACTTGGTTAAACATATTTCGGTTTGATCCAATTGTTCTTTAGTATTTTTGGAGTTTTAAGGGATGTTTAAGGCTATACTTTTATGTAAACAAATCACATTTATAACATGTTAAGATTTAATTTATATATTTAATTTAAAAGGAATGGGTTATGTAATGGGTCTTAATTGTTACAAATGGCCATGTCTCAATCGTCTTTTATCATATCTTTAAATAATAAGTATTATACTTTAATTGTATGGTAACATTGGAAAGGTTTAAACAATTAGGATATAATAACAAGGTATAGTTTTACCTAGGTTATTAATCTATATGAAATTATTTGTAGATTGACATACTGTTTGGTGGATTCATTTGGGACAATATTTTCTTTGTTAATCAAGGTGAGTTTTGCGGCCCCATTTTATTACTTATTTTTAAATTGGGGGAAAAGTATGCTCGTACGTTTTATTACCATTTTCCGTTGTGAAACGTATTTGTTTTCATTTTGGACATTTGCATGAAATGTATGACACTATGTGAAGTATGTACATTTGGTTGTTGGATTCATTATCATTGTAAGGCCTTGCTCTTTCGGGTGTGAGTACCTGATGTATACATTATTCTTGGTATACATTAAAGCCATGTTGTTTCACAAGGCCTTAGTACCTAATGTTATACGTTATGTATACATTAAAGCCATTATGAGTAGCTACTGCATTCACAGGGTTTGTTTGGTCATACTTCTTCGTGGGGTGATGACAGTGTGTTGAGGTGTTTCATTTACATTATTTCACTTATGTGTACATTTTCATTGCATTGTCCTAACTCGTATCTTTATCACAACAAGTGTTTATTTTATGTCATTTATAAACCTGCGGAACTCACCAACCATTGTGTTGACAATTTTTGAGCATATCTTTTCAGGTAGCACTAGTGGAACTAAAACTGAGGACAAGAAAGCTTAGTCGACCGATTAGGTTGCATTAAGTGTTATTTCAAGACATATGACATTTGGTTTTTAGTATATCGGTGGTTTGAGAAAGGCGTGTTTTGCCTTAACATTTATATTGTGGGATGTTAGTTTGCTAATTTGTTTCCTTGTTGATATGTACGCGTGGCGTGAACCACTATTCATGTTACAAGTATCATAACACATTGGAGTTTTATTTTCATATAGATTCTTTATAATAATGTGTTGTGATCCTATCATCGTTATATCCCGTTGCCTCCGCTTTAGACGGGGTGTGACAATATACTTAAGTTTTTTTTTATTACCCAACTAGACCCATCTATAACGATTAGAAAAACCCAACTAAACTCATGAGTCTTAAATTGTCACCTCTACAGCTGACCATGTACTTACAGCGCAAGATTGTGGGTCAATAGCTTATTTTCTAAAAATTACTACATCTTACGTGTACTTGAATTATATAACACCTTTTTATGATAAAAAAAGATTATAAAATATATTCACAAGGTGATAACCGATAACATTAAGAATTTAAAGACGACATCTTTTGCTTTGTCTGCCTTCTAATTCCGTGGCACCCTTATTCTCTCGATCTTCACAGTTTTCAAACATTCTTTGAACCCAAACACATTTAATTAAATAATCTATACCTCATTCTCTAATATAATATTAGAACAATAGATAGATTATACAGCTGCAAAATGTAATGTTTAAATTCGTATCAAACACTATTTTACCTAATTATAGTGGAAAATCAAAGAATGATTAACAGAAGTCATGATCTTAATCTTACATGATATGTGTTTGAATGAGTCTTCATTCTTCAAAGACGACCGTTTTCATTCGTTTAGTTATATAAATACAACTCTTTTAAAATAAAAAAGTTTGGTACAGAAACAATATCCCTTGAAAATTCACATGCAGAAGTTAAGAGCCTTGACACATCTATATATATTTGTTTGATGGCCTTTCATAAGCTACACTTGAAAACAAACAAACCTTCAAAATGTATTTACTTCTACACCTAATTGTTATTGTTCTAGCCTTCATCTCCAACGGAAATGAAGCCATAGCACAATATGTACCACCTTATAGTTCCATAGTTGTACCAGTAAACAAACATACCGATGCTGCTAAGCCTCTTTATAGCGTTCAAATCATGACATCATTCGTAAACATGCAATACTCGCATGCAAACTTCCTTATAGACATTGACGCTCCATTCACATGGCACGACTGCATCCTTCAATGGAACATATTTCCAGGAAGTTGCCCAAACAACACACTTTGCACATCTCCCGTTTCTTGTCAAGAATATCAATGCACAGATATTCGAACTAGTTACTCTTATGAAAATCCTACTTGCCCTCCAGAAACCAACAGTTCGACGTTACCTGGTTGGGGAGATTGTACATGCCCGGTCAATGTGGTCAACCCTGTTACTGGGGCATGTGACCAAGTCCTACTCAACTATGATGAGTTCATTGTGAACCCAAGTAACGGCAGAAATGTTTTCACTGGCTTATATGGTGCATACCCTAATGCGGCTTGTGCTCCATCTTCATCATTTGCATCATTCCCTGCAAATGTTAGTGGCGTCATGGCATTTTCATCTTCACCTTACGCGTTACCAGCTTATTTATTTCAACCACTTAATAAAAACTTAGCTATATGTTTGCCTAGCAATTCCTCTACTCATGGGGTTCTTTTCTTTGGATCTGGTCCTTATTACCTTCTTCCTAACTCTGATGTTGACGTAAGGAGTTTACTTTCTTATACTCCGTTACTGAAGCATCCAGATTCTTTCGGATACTTTATTGGTGTCAAGGCAATTGTAATCAAACAAAAATATCCTATCCAAGTTCCCATGAATACCACTACCAAGCTTAGTACAACTGAGCCTTACACCACTCTTAAAACTGATATTTATAATCGCGTGGTTAAGGCATTTTCGGCCGTTACATTTGGAACTCCTCGTGCAAGTCCTATTGCTCCCTTTGGCCTTTGTTTTAAAAGCTTAACTACTGGCCCTCAAGCTGGTTCAAAGTTTCCTGATATTGATTTCAGCCTTGATGATGGCAAGAATTGGACTGTATCCGTGGCCAACTCCATGAAACAAATAACAAAAGATGTCACATGCCTGGCTTTTGTTGACGGTGGTGCGACACCAGAACATGCAATTGTAATTGGAACGTTTCAGTTCGAGGATAACTTTCTGCAATTTGATTTAGAAAATTCGACTTTTGGTTACAGTTCTTCACTGTTACGTAAGCAGACATCTTCTTGCTCAAATTTTAACTTTACACTCACCGACGGTAATTGAAGCTATCTCTGTATGGCATTCAGCTGGAATATATGGATACACATCTACTATAGTTTGTTTTAGTAATATTTAATTAAGGTCTTTTTCAGTGTTCAACTGGAAGCGATTTGTGTATGGTTTATAATATCCCTAATGTTGCCCAGGAATTTAATTGAACACAAAAACGATATAAAGAATCACTCTTTAATAATCAATAATAATTTACAATACAATCACTGTCTGTTACAATCACTGTAACTGTTCGTGTTACGTTTTCTGTTAATTTATAACATATATATAGATAGCGAATAGGTGTCAATCGAATGGTTGTGTTGGTTCGTTGGTACCCCTTCACGAACCATTGCATCTCTTCCTTCCTTAACTGCCACCTTTTAATTCCTGTTATGCTTTGTGGCCTGCGACCCTTTCCAGAATCATACCGGGCTTTGGCCCGTTTGACATTATAGTCCAACATTTTCCCCCCTAATGTCAAACGCCAAAGTCTTCATGCTTGATCCAAGTCTTCTCAACTTGTGGCACAAACTTTGTCTTCAATAAATCTTTGATGACTTCACACCATCTTCTTTCTTCAATATAACTTGTTCCTTACGAACTTTGTTTCTCACAAACTTTGCTTCTCACGAACTTTCTCATATAGTCTCTTTCTACTTTACATCACACAGTCTTCCTTTCATAATCTATCACAGATTATTTTTACAGTTTTTTTTGTTTCACACAACTTGGCATCACACCCATCTTCTTCAACTTGATCATATCACATGACCTTTCTTCTTTCTTGTTTCCATTCAATCTATCATAGATTGTCCTTTTGGTTGCCTCACACAACTTCTTTGTCGGTTGCCTCACACAACTCCTTTGTCAGTTGCCTCACACAACTTTTCTTGTCTCTCTCTATTCGATTTTTCTGAATCGAATTTGGGTTTCTCTAACCCGTTTTGAAGAACAATCTAATCCCGATTGGTTCTTCTCTTTCTCTTGAAAATGATCTAATCCCGATCAATTTTCTTCTATCTCTTGAAAAACGATCTACTCCCGATCAATTTTTCTTTTCTCTTGAAAATGATCTAATCCTGATCAATTTTCTTCTTTCTCTTTGATTAGTCACTAATCTGTTCTTGTTCTTCACGAACCATCATTGACGGTTTAACTTGGTTATTTCACACAACCTCTCTTTATACTGTTTTCACTTATTTTAATTCTCTCACAGAATTATCCTGATCCTTCGCGGATTGAAACCGTATCACACACGTTTCCTTTTAATTCATTCACTGAATTGACTACACCTTTCACAGGTTATTTTCCGCATCACACGGCTTTACTTTGATTGTATCACACGACTTTGCTTTGATCGTATCACACGACCAAACCTTCTAAACCTTTTAATTGTCTTCAATTAGGCACATTAGTAGTGCCGGTTCATCATCATCATCATCTCTCGTCATATTCTTTTGATTCGGTTTTCTTCTAAAACCAATATATATCTAATAATACTTTGACTTAACTTTTTCTGTCTAACCAAACAATTCTAACGTTTTCCTAACGCGAATTGTAACGGGCAAATTTAAATTTTTAATCTATTCTTCTAATAGAAATTTTTTTTTAATATCACATGTATTAAAAGAATATAAACCTGTTTGTGTATTGGGCTTTTGTTTTTCTAACCCTTCAAAAAAGCAGCCCAATATCTTCTTAAGCCCAAGTTAACAAAATACGCTTCTTGTTCTTCCCTATCGATATCAAAAACAGCGGCTCTTTTTTTTCTTCAGTCACACAAAATAACGCAGGTTCTTCCTTTCCGTTCTTCCTTATCCAAAATTAGGTTTAAAATCAATTCCCTTAATTCCTTCCCGTTGCAATCGATGGAACAGGTTCTTCCTTTTCTTTCTTTCTTTTCCAGCGACGACGGCTGCGATGGTTTTGTTTCTTTTCCGGCGACGGCGGCTGTGGTGGTTCTTCTTGAACCGTTGGAATCCCTTTGATGCTTTCAACTTCTCTGTTAAACGGTACGTCCTCTTTCTGTTTTTCCTTTCCTTCTATCGAGTCACTCGATTTCTTGTTATGATCGATTCACTCGATCTTGTAATAAGTTCTCTGGTTGTTGTTTATCACAAACAAACAATCCTCTTGCTTTCTTCTTCCTTGCTCTGATACCACTGTTGCCCAGGAATTTAATTGAACACAAAAACGATATAAAGAATCACTCTTTAATAATCAATAATAATTTACAATACAATCACTGTAATGTATTCTGTTACAATCACTGTAACTGTTTGTGTTACGTTTTCTGTTAATTTATAACATATATATAGATAGCGAATAGGTGTCAATCGAATGGTTGTGTTTGTTCGTTGGTACCCCTTCACGAACCATTGCATCTCTTCCTTCCTTAACTGCCACCTTTTAATTCCTGTTATGCTTTGTGGCCTGCAATCCTTTCCAGAATCATACCGGGCTTTGGCCCGTTTGACATTATAGTCCAACACCTAATGGGTAAATTTAAAAAAGTTGAGCTAGGAAAAATATAAAATCAAAAGTCAAATAAGTTAAACTGTTAAACACCGCCTAAAGGGTATTTGTAATGCTTATAGTCTCCCAAATCGGTTTATTTAAGCAATTAGATTATTATTGCAGTTATATAGTTCTACAATTGTATTTCCTGGTTTATGAGAAATAACAATAAATAGTGTTTTCGGTCAACCAAACACAACCTGGCCCATACTAAAACAACCCTTTTAAACCAGATCGTGTTTTGACCCTGGCCCGTTTTGATCTGTTACCCTACTAATCTGCCTATTTTGTCATCTTTAATCACATTCACCATGGTAGAAAAAGAACAGAAATTTCAAACTAACGTGTTGCATGTGTACTGTACATGAAAATTTATCCAAAGCTTCTTCTAGATTTGTCCCAATATCGGATTCTATTTCCACAAGGAGATCCATCATCCACTCTTGTCTGTCTGATTTTCCGACACACTTGATGCACTTTATCTACAAATAAATAACGCACCAACTTTAGCCACTTACTTGATAAAGTGTACGGTAGTTATTTTAGATTAAAACTCTTCTAGTGACAACATTGTTATCTTGAATCTAAAAGAATCCCCAAAAGTCAGCCCAATCAGAGTTGTTTCCTCATCAGATTGTCAAGCAGAAAATATAAACACAAGCTATTTGGCCTTTTGGACGAGTCAAAGGCGAGTAATATTCCTTATAATTGACTTTGGACAACTCTCATATAGTCATATCCAAGATCTAATAGCATTGTGACTCAGAAACATTCTTGGTCATATAAAACTCAAGAAGTAGCAATGCCAAGTTACTCAGGTTTACATAGATGGACTTCAATACTAATTATCAGAAGATCAAAATAAAAGACGTCCCTTACTATCAACTCGTACCGAAGACACTATACTATTATACTATATTCAGATTCAGCTTCTGTAAAAATGCATTTGTGGTTGGATACACGGGGCCCGAGCTGTGTTTCCTCTTCTAAAGAGTTGGAAGCGTTTGTTACAAAGTATCAGCTGCATAATACCTGTAACAAACACTTGATAACTCACTAATAAGATTATTACACTACTAAACAAATAAAGTTGTAGCATAAAGCCATAACTGAATATCAATCTTCTAGCATATATAAATTTCAAGTAACCAAATGTGTGATTAGTTGAGAAATGTTCCCTGTTACGTTTAGCAATATTTGGCGGCCTAATTGTTTATGCATACGCAATTTAGCATAAAATGTTAATGATCTCACAAAATCCTAAAATTAGCATATTTCGCAAACGGTTGATTATTTTTGCGAAATATTTTGTTTTCTATGACAAAACACGAAGAATGTCAAAAAGTATGGTATTTATATACATAGACATACGTAATTTAGCATAAAATAACTCACAAAATACAAAAATAAAAAACAATCGGCAAAAAAATCAGTAAGAAATAACCTTGCGAAGAAGATAGAATCGGTTACGCAGCTTTAGAAATCCGAAAAGCTACCAACTGATTGAAGAAAGCTTGACAATTGAAAGAGTGAAGGAGAAGAAGCTCTATTCTATTCCGACGGATGGACTAGGGCCAATTTGGTTAATGGACCGGATCCAAGTGTATTTGGGCGGGATTGTCTTTTAAGGAGTATTTTAGGACCAGCTTTATTTCATAGAATTGGACCTACGGAGATATGCATATGTACGGTCAGTACAGATCGAAAATGCTTTTTATGACTTTTGTCATATTTTTTTTGAGTCAATTGCATGGTTCGTAATTGTGGTTTACACAAAATTACACCGTAAGTCTCTATACTTTACCTTTTGCACTGGCAGTGTAAAAATACGAAAGTTGTTGTACGGTTGGTCCCTCCTCCAACTAAAATAACTATCATACCCTCAATGTCATATTTTTTGTATAGATTTAAGTGAGAGTAACTTAGTCAGTTTAGTTGAAGGAGAGACCAATCAAGCAACATCTTTCATGTTTTTGGACCGTCGGTGCAAAAAGTAAAGTAAAGGGACTTATGATGCAATTTTGTGTAAACTACAGGGACGAACCATGCAATTAACCATTTTATTTTTATTTTTAAAAAAGACAACCTTACACTACCTATCACACGAGTTATATATACAACCACCACAAATATTTATAAATTGTCTGTCATAAGGCTTGAACCCTTAATCAGTGAGTTGATAGGTTCCTCACATACCGCAAGATTATAAGCCCTTTTGGTTGTCATGATGTGTCATCATGTGGTTCATATGATCAGTAATATTGGTGGTTTGCGTGTGGTTACTTCAGTTAAATATTATAATGATGATTCAGTATTTCAGTTCATCACTTATATATTTGTGTTATTGCATGAGAATGTAAATAAATTGGATCACGCTATCGATTCAATAAATTATAACTACGATTCTATTGTTAACTCGCTACTATTGTGAATTTAATGAACATCATTATCGGAAATAATCTCTCTTTCATGTTATCTTTATATGGTATAATTCCAGTTAAGTCTTTTGTAGACTCGAATAAGGGCCAATTGCGATTTGAAATAGAGAAAATGAAGCTGGTCCAAGTGAAAGAATTTTATTTCAAGGGCCTGGAACAAGATCACCAAGGCTTGGGCCTGATATAGAAGAGTAATAAGCTAAATTAATTAAATAGAAGGAGAGTTGAGTTCAAATATACTTATCAGTCTTCTTTTATTTCTGAGAAAACTTAAACTAAAGAGGCAAATTGCAGGGTTAACTTAACCCGGCCAACTTAACAATCTAACCTCGACCATTTTCACACGGTCACACCAACTTAAAAAAAAAAAAAAAAAACTTGTTTATTCGATTAGTTGGGAAACATTTAACAAAATGTTAATTAGGAAGGAGAACTGTTGATTGAAATGGTTTTTGATCCGAAGCGGTTTCAATAACTATTTGTGAGTGTAAAGTTGAAGTTCGAACAAGAAGTCTGTCTACGTAACAGCGAAGAACTAAACCCCAAAGTTGAATTCTCTAAATCGAACTCCAAAAAGTTATCCTCAAACTGAAACGTCCCAATCAGGATCGTGTGTTCTGGGGTCGCACCACCATCAACAAACGCTAAACACGCCACGTCTCGTGTTACTTGTTTCATAGAGTTAGCAGTTGATATAGTCCACCTTTTCCCATCCGAAAGAATCAAATCAATATCAGGAACAAGCCTTAAAATCATTCGAGTAATAGTACTGTAACAAACGGAAAAAGGTGCGACTGGATTCGCAGGAGGGATTCCTATTGTATAGAACGAAAATATCCTAACCACTTGATTATAGATATCTGTTCTAAGAATGGTATAAGGCTCGATTGTACTAAGCTTTGTAGTGATATTCATAGGTAGGTCGATAGATCTTCGTCTGATTAAAATGCTTTTGACACCGATAAAGTATCCAAAAGAATTTGGATGCTTTAGTAACGGAGTATACGCAAGATAACTCCTTACGTCAATGTCCGATTGTGGCAGAAGGTAATAAGGGCCAGATCCGAAAAATAGAACCCCTTGAGTGGACAAAGTGCTAGGCAAACATATAGCTAATGATCTTTTAAGCGGCTGATATAAATAAGATGGTAATGCGTAAGGTGAGGACGAAAAGGCCATGACACCATTAACATTTTTCGGGAATGATGAAAACGACGAAGAAGGAGCACATGCGGCGTTAGGGTTTGCACCATATACGCCAGTCAAAACATTTCTACCGTTACTTGTGCTCACAGTGAAATCATCGTAGTTTAGTAGGGCTTGAGTACAAGATCCAGTAATCGGGTTGACCACGTTGACTGGGCACGTGCAATATCCCCAACCAGGTAACGTTGAACCGTTGTTTACAGGTGGACAAGAAGGTAGCTTTGGATACGAGTAAGTGGTTCGAACATCGGTGCATTGATATTCTTCACAAGAAACAGGATAGGTGCAAAGTGTGTTGTTTGGGCAACTTCCAGGGTATATGTTCCATTGAAGGATGCAGTCGTGCCATATGAATGGAGCGTCGATGTCTATAAGGAAGTTTGTGTGCAAGTATTGCATGTTTACGTATGTTGTCATGATTTGAACGCTATAGAGAGGTTTAGCGGCATCGGTATGTTTGGCAACGGGAACAACTGTGGAAGTGTATGGTGGAACATAAGCTGCTATGGCTTCATGTTTATGAGCTTTGAAGCTGGCTAGAATGATTACAAGTAGTTGTAGAAGCGAAGGCATTTCGAAATTTTTTGTATGTAGTTCGACTGTGGTGTTGATAGGGCTCAAACAGATTTAAATAGATTTCTCGAATTACGAGTCTGTTTTATAATTTGTTTATTATACTACGTATATGTTATAAGCTGTTAGTAATTTGAGAAACACTACACTCACTCAAATTTTACAAAACATATTTTCACAAAATGACATGGCAAGGAAAATTCACCAATCATATCCATTTATTTTTTCTCTCTCATACTTCTCTCTCTTAATGATATTGGTACAAGTCATTTTGTAGGTAAAATTTTGTAAAAATTTTGTGAGTTAATCATTTTCCTAGCAATTTTGTATGTTGCTCAAAATTTTTTTTAGCATCGGTTACAAATTAAAAATGGTATTGGATGCTTTATTTGGGTATGGGCCGGTATTACAGGCCCACAGCAGCCATTAGCCCATGCAACATGACATAATATGCACTCTAAGAGATATATGAACATCGTCACACCATGTGAATCCACGGACCTATCCATAAAGTCGTCGAAGAGGGATATGCATGAAAAGGTTTCTCTTAGTCACGCAACGCAGATATTTTATTTGGGTTTTGTTAACGGAAGCCCTTAGCCCTTAAGACTCTCCTTAATTAAAACCTTATATGCATAAGTATTATTATACATTCAAGTATTCAACTAGCTAGGGGGTCAACATAAATTCAGGAGGAGAGATAAAGTTTGTTATGGTTTTGGTACAACTTTATATGCATGTTTTAAAAGTTTAATGAAAGCCGTAAGAGCTTCTTTTATCATTTTCCTATTTTATCTTATTTAATTTAGTTTAATAATTTTATTTTATATTATTTATAGAGAACTGTCTGTCAGTCTGGATGTCAATTTTATAAGAGTAATAACTACTCGTATATAAACTTTTTAAACTTACATGATGGATTTTTTTTTGTTGGCGAAATCAGATATTTGATATTTGTTGGTTTTCAAAGTGAATATCAATCAATCTTTATAATTAATTTTTAATTAGTTTGTATTTAGTAACTGCGTTTGATATAAGTATTTCTCTTAATTAATATGTTTTTGTAACATCGATAAGAAGAGTTGTATAGCTGTGTGATTTCAGCATATGTACGTGTTAGATATATTGTTAGAAAGGAAAGGATTATATATACAGTTTTTTGTCTTTTTGCAAGATATTATATATTAGTGATGATTAAAACAATCTAAAATTGATGCATGGTTAGAGAATAGAAGGGTGACGGCATTTGACTGGTAGCTTCCGTAACTAATCCATTTAGTTTCTAATTAATTAACATAAACGTTGCCAAAAGTACACGTACGACTTTCAACAAATTAATGCTTAACGTGTTAATTCAAGCATTAATTAACATTCCTATACTCGGGGATTTTTTCCTGAATTTCTCAGGGTTTTTTCATCCATTTTAGTACCCTCACAGTTCGAATCTAAAGATAGGGTGTCTTAGTTGTAGTGGTATTTTATTCATCGATGGTACATGTACAACTTTAAAATGGTGATCTACTAGTATCTTGCTAGTAGTAAAATATATATATTGCTGTCTTTCAAAAAAAAATTTAAGCATTAATTAATAATTCTGGCCATGCATGTTGTTAGACCCCTCCGAATGGTTAAAGCCAACTGACGCATCAGTTGGTGCCACATCAGCGCCACATCAGTTTTTTTCAAAACTGACACAAACTGACATTATCCTGCCAACAATGAACATCAGTTAACATCACTTCTCTTTTTTTTGGGACCCACACACTAATTTCTTTATTTATTTAAAACACAAACTTATATAAAACATTTTCATTAAAACTAAAAATATTACATTAAATAAAAATAAAACATTTAATTTATAAGCCTTAAAACTCATTTATTTTATTATAAAAAAAACCACAAGCCCATTTATATCATTTAAAAAAAACTACAATCCCATTTATTTTATTAAAATTAAACCACAAGCCCATTCAAAAATACAAGCCCATTTAAAAACACAAGCCCATTCATTTAGGGATTCATATAGGGAAATTAAAAAAAATACTACTTTTTTTTTTAGGTATATATCGTTTTGCCCTCCCGAAAAAAAAATTGACGATATACCACACGAAATCGCAAATCGCAAATTTGCGATTTGCGATCCAGCGTATTGCTTTTGCGATCCGTTCACTGATCGAGCCGTGGCCGGGATTTACGTGCCTTCGCAAATCGCAAATCGCAAATTTGCGATTTGCCTATGCCCGAGATATTGGCCCGTAACCGAGTCGTGAACGATTTACCTATGCCGTAAGCGGAGGTAAATCGCAAATCGCAAATTTGCGATTTGCCTATGCCCGAGACATTGGCCCGTAACCGAGTCGTGAACGATTTACCTATGTAACACCCCCAAATTTGATGATTTGCGGAAGCTTGATTTGGGTGTTACTAATCAATAACAAAACACAAAGATATATAGTAAACGACTCTATATGCGTCGTTTTAACAAAATATATTGATAATAGAAATGTTTACAACATTTAAGCTTTACATAGCTCGAGTTTAAATCAAATGAGATTTCAGTACATAAGTACTTGTACAAAATATACTAATGCAAGAAAATCTCAATCTTCTGTATGCTGACTCGAGCTAAAATCCTGAAGCAGAAACATCCTACTGCTTGGTACCTGCGATATATGCTAAAAGGTCAGCTAAAAGCTGGTGAGCTCACAGGTTTGAAATCAGTTAATATAGTGTGAACCGCAAGATTTAAATAATGAATTGCATCCAGCAATTTAATAATGAATTGCATTCAGCAATTAAATGATTGTCATCGTGTATACAGCCATGAGCACATAGTTGAGCTTAACTCGAGGGCCGGGTCCCCTATAGAGAATTTCGGGCGAGGTGCCTCCACGAATGCCTAATCCACATTCGTCTTCCCAAATATTAGTACGTCCGTTTACCCGGTTAGTGCTTGCTAACCCGGACGAGGTGGGTCAATCCTATATGGTACCATATACTAATATTCACGCTACAACGTATTAACAACTATGCTGACGGTGGACTTTAAAATGATTAGTTTCGAAAAACTCATGTAGTATATGAAATGTTTGTACTTGCGTTCACATGTTAAAAGTTGAGCAATATATCACACCCCTGAGTAAAACAGTAAAAGATGGGCTATGAGACTCACCTGAGTCGTTGAGTTTATGAAAATAAACTGAGAATGATTAGCCGAGAATCGAAGTCCAAAGACTTGTAACCTGAGGGTGTCCACGACACGCGATGGTTATAATATGCGAAGGTATCTAATAAGACTACCTTGTAGTTGTTCGTCCAACTATAATGTCCAAATTACATTTAGTTGATTTATTCGAATGTTTGAAAATATGTACGGCCCGTTGGTGACAGATTTGTAATAATAATCTCAACTATTATCATTTTGATTTCGTGTCGTTTTACTTGAAAAATGTGTTTTGATTGTGTTTTACAAGCCGTTACGGAATCTAAGTACGGGGGTCCGGGGGCAGCGCCCCTGGTAGCGGGGTCCAAGGGGCGGCAGCCCCTGGCGGGGTCCAAGGGGCAGAGCCCCTGGCTGGGGTCGAGCTGCCAGGTCAACTTGGAAAATTTTTATTTCTACTATATTGCTTTGACGAAAAACGCATCTGGGATCTGAATTTGGGTAAATCGAGTGATAAATTTCGAGTCTCGACACTTAGTAAAAATCTATGTTTTTGAGGTTCTGATTTGTGCGACGTTGGGTGCGACGTCGCAGGTAGGGTTGCGACGTTGAGCATGACGTCGCTAAAGGCGACGTTTCGCAATTTAATGCGACGTAGGGTGCTGCGTCGCTAATGCGAAGTTGGTTAAGTTGGTGACGTTAAGGTCTGCGTCGCTATGTGCGACATTCGCAAGTCAATGCGACGTAATAGGCTGCGTCGCTATATGCGACGTCGAGGATTCGTGCGACGTTGTGACTGACGTCGCACTATGCGACGTTACGAGGGGTTTTGCGACGTCGCAGCTGACGTCGCATAAATCTGGGTCCAAAAGCGACGTAGCGTTCTGTTGGCCGGAAAATGTGTAGAAAACGAGTTTTTCGGTTTCCGTTTGGTCCAAAACTTTTACCCAACCCATATTTGGACATTATAAGTTGATATAAACTACTAACAAGCAAAAACACTTGAAAACGGGAGATTTCGGGATTTGTCGGAAACTTACAAATTGTCGGATGAGAAATCCGAAAAGATAGGATGATAGATCGTGATGCGGTGGTCGTTTTCTTCCAAAGGAGTAGTGAGATCCGAGGCCGTTTGATATGTTTATTTTGCGATTTGGATGGATGGAGGTGGTGATTTGTTTGAGGAAAAAATGAAAGAGAAAAAGAAGAGAGAGAGAGAGTTGAGAAAGAAATGAGGAAAAAGGGAGGGGAATGGGAGGTTAAGCTCCCATTTTTCGCCCCGCGTTTCCGCTCCGTGCGATGTTCGTTTTCTCCGTCGTTCAAACGTTAAATAATTATTTTACATATTAAATGGTACGTTTTTAAAATACAAATTATTACGCGATATTTTATTTAAATATTTTACAAATAAATTTATATTTGAATTATAAAATATAAATTTGTTTATTTAGTTTGCGCGTTTTAATATCTTAAATTATGTAAGTTTCGTTTGTATGATCCGAATGAATACGAAATATTATCATAATAATATTTTTGATATGAAAGCGTTATTTAATGAAATTGGTCACCAACGTCCGTATTAAATTGAATCGAAATACATTCGATTTAAATTGCGTACGATTTAATCAAATCGCATTTTCGTATATATTCAACAATATATATATAATTCGATACAATAATTAGCCTAACACAGAACTAATTACATGTATTAACGTATGATTAGGCACTAATTACTAGTCCTAATTTGGCGGGTGTTACATTCTCCCCCTGTTAAGAGAATTTCGTCCCGAAATTTAGCTCGAAGTCGTGTTTGATGTAGAATCAGTGAATAGTTGAGGATATTTGAGTCGCATTTGGTCTTCCCGTTCCCAGGTGAATTCCGGACCACGCCGCGAATTCCATCTGACCTTGACGATGGGAATACGACTTTGTTTTAGTTGTTTGACCTCACGGTCCATAATTTCAGCGGGTTCCTCAACGAAGTGAAGTTTGTCGTCAACTCGAATTTCATCGAGTGGAATGATAAGTGTCTCATCAGACAGACACTTCTTCAAATTGGAAATATGAAAAGTAGGGTGCACGCTGCTGAGTTCGGATGGCAGCTGCAATCGATAAGCTACGGGGCCAATCCGTTCGAGGATCTCAAAAGGCCCGATGTACCTGGGATTTAACTTCCCGCGTTTGCCAAAACGGATGACGCCTTTCCAAGGCGATACTTTTAAGAGTACTCGATCCCCAACTTGGAACTCGAGTGGTTTGCGTCTCACGTCAGCATAACTTTTCTGACGATCACGTGCGGCTTTGAGTCGGTTTTGGATTTCCACAATTTTCTCAGTGGTGGCGTGTATGAGTTCAGGACCAGTGAGTTGACTGTCTCCCACTTCAGTCCAACAGATCGGTGATCGGCACTTACGACCGTACAGTGCCTCAAAAGGTGCAGCCTTAATGCTGGCGTGATAGCTGTTATTGTACGAGAATTCGCACAACGGTAGATGTCTTTCCCAGTTTGTACCGAAATCAACTACGCAGGCGCGTAGCATATCTTCCAGGGTTTGGATGGTTCGTTCACTTTGGCCATCGGTTTGAGGATGGTACGCGGTACTCATATCGAGACAGGTACCCAATGCTTTTTGAAGTGACTGCCAAAAGTGAGAGGTGAAACGGGCATCCCTGTCAGAGATGATCGAGATTGGAACACCATGATGAGAAACGATTTCCTTGATGTAGATTTGTGTAAGGCGTTCCATTTTATCGTTTTCCTTGATTGCCAAGAAATGAGCAGATTTGGTGAGACGATCGACGATCACCCAAATGGTATCGCAACCGCTCAACGACTTGGGTAGTTTGGTTATGAAATCCATGGCAATTTGTTCCCATTTCCATTCAGGAATTTCAGGTTGTTGGAGTAAACCAGAAGGTTTCTGATGTTCGGTTTTGACTTTCGAACAAGTAAGACACCTGCTGACATAAGTGGCGATTCCGGCCTTCATGTTTGGCCACCAATAAAATATCTTGATTCTGTGGTACATCTTATCGGATCCCGGGTGGATAGAATATTTAGACTTGTGAGCTTCATCCATCACCAAGTCTCGTAGGTTCCCGAAATTAGGCAACCAGATTCGGTTTGAGAAATACCTAATCCCGTTAGATTTGACTTCAAATTGTTTGTCAATACCCCGCAAGGCTTCATTTTTGATGTTTTCAGGTTTCAGGGCTTCGATCTGAGCGGTATGAATTTGAACGGTAAGGTCGTTGTGAATGGTCATACTGAGGGCTCGGACTCGAAGTGGTTTTGGTCGTTCCTTTCGACTGAGGGCGTCGGCTACAACATTAGCCTTCCCTGGATGGTACTTGATCTCGCAATCGTAATCAGTAAGCAACTCGACCCATCGACGTTGCCTCATATTGAGATCCTTCTGATCGAATATATGTTGGAGACTTTTATGATCGGTAAAGATGGTGCACTTAGTGCCGTAGAGATAATGTCTCCAGATTTTGAGAGCAAAAACGACAGCTCCAAGTTCGAGATCATGAGTGGTGTAGTTCTTTTCGTGAATTTTCAGCTGTCGTGAGGCATAGGCAATAACTTTATCTCGTTGCATCAATACGCAACCGAGACCTTGGTGAGAAGCATCACAGTATACCACGAAGTCATCGGTGCCTTCGGGTAAGGATAGAATTGGAGCACTGCAAAGCTTTTGTTTCAGAAGTTGGAATGCTGACTCTTGTTTATCGGTCCAATCGAACCTTTTGTCCTTCTGAGTCAGTACTGTGAGTGGTTGAGCTATTTTGGAGAAATTTTCGATAAATCGCCGATAGTACCCAGCAAGACCCAAGAATTGTCGTACTTCAGTTGCAGAGGTGGGTGCTTGCCAGTCTTTGATAGCCTCGATCTTTGATGGGTCAACGTGAATTCCCTGACTGTCGATCACGTGACCAAGGAACTGAACGGTTTGTATCCAGAACTCACACTTAGAGAATTTGGCGTAAAGCTCCTCGTGTCTAAGTAGTTCAAGGATGGTTTTGAGGTGTCGCGCATGCTCTTGCTCGTTGCGCGAGTAAATGAGTATGTCATCGATAAAGACAATGACAAACTTATCGAGGTAAGGTTTGCACACCCGATTCATAAGGTCCATGAATACAGCCGGTGCGTTGGTTAGACCAAAGGGCATCACTTGGAATTCGTAGTGCCCGTAACGAGTTCTGAAAGCAGTTTTTGGAATATCGGTGTCGCGAACTCGTAACTGATGATGGTCTGATCGCAGGTCGATTTTTGAGTAGAAGCTTGAACCCTGAAGTTGGTCGAATAGATCATCAATGCGAGGAAGTGGATAACGGTTCTTGACGGTCAATTTGTTCAACTCTCGGTAGTCGATGCACATTCGAAATGAACCGTCCTTCTTTTTAACAAATAAGACCGGAGCTCCCCAAGGCGAAGAACTCGGCCTAATGAATCCTCTATCCAGAAGTTCCTGTAACTGAGAGGACAACTCCTGAAGTTCGGATGGGGCTAAACGGTACGGTGCACGGGCCACCGGTGCGGCACCCGGCACGAGATCAATTGAGAACTCAACCTGTCTAGGCGGAGGTAAACCAGGTAGTTCGTCCGGAAAGACTTCGGGAAAGTCTCTAACAATTGGCACATCCTCAAGTCGTTTCTCTTCCGACTTCTTCTCTGTGATGTGTGCGAGTATTGCAGGGTAACCCTTTCTCAGAAATTTTTGGGTTTTTAAGCAAGAGATGATATTGAGTCCCGTCCCACCGGTCTCCCCCTGTATGATCAAGGTTCCACCGGCAGCGAGTGGAATGCGGACGATCTTATCGTAACAAACGATTTCAGCTCGGTGTTTGGACAACCAGTCCATTCCAATGATGACGTCGAAACTTCCGATTTCAACGGGTACAAGATCGATTGGAAAGGTTTCGTCAGCTAGGTTTAAAGTGCAATTAGGTATCACACTATCGGTTTCTATAAGTTCGCCATTTGCTAGTTCTACAGTGTACTTAACATCTAAGGCAACAGGATTGATGTCAAGTAGTGGGCAAAAGTCATCAGAGATAAAGCTTCTATCAGCACCAGTATCAAATAGAACAGAAGCATTTAAGTTGTTGAGGAGGAACATACCCGAGACCACATTCGGGTCTTGGCGGGCGTCCCCAGATTTGATGACGAAGGCTCTGCTTCGGGTGTTGTTGTTGTTGTTGCTGTTGCGGTTGTTGTTGTTGTTGTTGTTATTCTTCAGCTTTGGGCACGTATCCCTGAAGTGCCCTGGTTTCCCACACTCAAAACAGACTTTGGGTGGTCTGGTGTTGTTGTTGGAATTGTTGTTGGCAGGAGAATTGCAATCTTTGGTGAGATGGCCATACCTCTTGCAATTGTTGCAAAAGGGACCACAGGAGCCTTCATGGTGACGGCTGCACTTGGAACAATAGGGTTTGTTCCCAGTGTAGCCCCGTGTGATGTCAGTGGTGGTGTTGTAGGCTTTGATGGTGTCGGGTTTCTTGTTTTGTTGGTTGGAGTGGTTGTTGTGGTAATCAGACCACTTTCGCTTGTTGTTTTGGGAGGATGAAGTGGGTGGTCCAGAATCTTGGCTCATGGACATCAGATCTTGGGCCAATAGGATTGCACCGTCAATGGTGGTTTGGTTGGAAGAGGCAACATGCCCCCGAACAGGCTCAGGAAGGCCGAGGATGTACTTCCTGATTTTATCAGGTTCTGTGCTTACCATGGCTGGGCGGAGGGCAGCGAGTTGCTGGAATCTGGTGGTATAACCATCGATATCACCACCCTGAACCTTTAGGTTCCAGAACTCCTCGTCCAGCTTTTGGAGTTTGGCGATTGAGCAGTATTTGGCAGTGAGTTTTGCTTTCAAGTCCTCCCAAGAGAGTTGGTAGGCAGTGTCAGCACCCACTGATTGGGTATATGAATTCCACCAAGAGTGGGCATCATCTTCAAGAGAGCAGGTGGCGAAGTTTACTTTGTCGTTTTCCGCGCATTTGCTGACACGGAAAACAGTTTCCATTTTCTCGAACCATCTTATAAGTCCGATGGCTCCTTCAGAACCCTTGAAGCTGGAGGGTTTGCAGCTTTGAAAGTCCTTGTAAGAACAAGGTTTAGCAGTAGTGGTTTCAGCGGCATCGCTGTTTCTGGTAGAATTTTGGGGGGTATTCCGAGCAAAGGCTTCAGTAACAGCCCGGGTTATAAGCGATGTAAGCTGAGCATCGGTGTATGGTCTTGACTTTGGCAGCATGATTCTTCAATAAAAGAAATGAAGATACATGAGATTTCGTAAGAAAGTTGTATTTGTTATAGGTGTACATGTATAAAAGCAGTAATACATGACATCAACATGGAAAAATGACAATCAATATGAGTTGAAACATCAAGGGATATTTGATAGATAATACGAGTTTCAAAGGTTACTTCCTACAGAGTTATTACAAAAGGCGTCGGGAATTGTTATATCCGACCGAATTTTAGAGTAGCGCGTAGATAGTTACTAGAATACAGGATAGATTACAAGACAAAGACTACACTAGTCTTGACGTAGATTAATTTGTTCCATCATCGTGACAAGACGGTCCACAGTGTTTGCAAGTCTGCTAGCTTGTCGGGCGTTATCTTCTGCCAGGGCTAGTCGTTGTGTTAGTCCACGGGCATACTCTTCTGCTTCATGTGAACGCTGTTCACACTCTTCCATTCTTTGACGCAGGAGGGCATTTTCCACGCTTATCGCTATTACTTGGTTGTGAAGGACATCCATGTTGTTATTTGTGGTTTCCAGGTCGTCGGAGACTTGTTCGATGCGTTCAAGGGATGTAAGTCTCCAGTTTTCGTTCGTTTCCTGCAGCACGACATCCATGGTGCGAAGTCGCTGCTCGTGTTGGTTCACCCTAGCGGCTAAGGCCGGCAAGGCGAAGTGAGTGGGGTACGGGCCAGCTCGAGGCAACCTGTTGTTCCTCCTTGCTACCCTTGGGTTCTGCGACCCGGACTGAGAGCGAGATGAATTTGATGGTGTGTTTGCCATTTCTGAGACAAAACGTTAGTAAGATTGAGGCCTATATTCATATAGTTCCTATATAATATAGCCTATTGAGTGTCTAGCATAAACATGTTTAAGTCTCGGTTCTCTCGAGGTCAGAGTCTTCTATTGTACCCTGTTCAGCCATAACTACTTTCAGATCTTACATCATCCTTGCTTAATTGTACATAGTTGATCAGGCTATGTTAAATTAAACTCGTATGATGTAATCACTGAACCAGTTATACCTAATAAGGAATACCGCCTAATGGTCATAGTCTAGGTCCACTAAATGTAACCTAGTTCACTATAACCTTAGGCTCTGATACCAATCTGTAACACCCCCAAATTTGATGATTTGCGGAAGCTTGATTTGGGTGTTACTAATCAATAACAAAACACAAAGATATATAGTAAACGACTCTATATGCGTCGTTTTAACAAAATATATTGATAATAGAAATGTTTACAACATTTAAGCTTTACATAGCTCGAGTTTAAATCAAATGAGATTTCAGTACATAAGTACTTGTACAAAATATACTAATGCAAGAAAATCTCAATCTTCTGTATGCTGACTCGAGCTAAAATCCTGAAGCAGAAACATCCTACTGCTTGGTACCTGCGATATATGCTAAAAGGTCAGCTAAAAGCTGGTGAGCTCACAGGTTTGAAATCAGTTAATATAGTGTGAACCGCAAGATTTAAATAATGAATTGCATCCAGCAATTTAATAATGAATTGCATCCAGCAATTAAATGATTGTCATCGTGTATACAGCCATGAGCACATAGTTGAGCTTAACTCGAGGGCCGGGTCCCCTATAGAGAATTTCGGGCGAGGTGCCTCCACGAATGCCTAATCCACATTCGTCTTCCCAAATATTAGTACGTCCGTTTACCCGGTTAGTGCTTGCTAACCCGGACGAGGTGGGTCAATCCTATATGGTACCATATACTAATATTCACGCTACAACGTATTAACAACTATGCTGACGGAGGACTTTAAAATGATTAGTTTCGAAAAACTCATGTAGTATATGAAATGTTTGTACTTGCGTTCACATGTTAAAAGTTGAGCAATATATCACACCCCTGAGTAAAACAGTAAAAGAGGGGCTATGAGACTCACCTGAGTCGTTGAGTTTATGAAAATAAACTGAGAATGATTAGCCGAGAATCGAAGTCCAAAGACTTGTAACCTGAGGGTGTCCACGACACGCGATGGTTATAATATGCGAAGGTATCTAATAAGACTACCTTGTAGTTGTTCGTCCAACTATAATGTCCAAATTACATTTAGTTGATTTATTCGAATGTTTGAAAATATGTACGGCCCGTTGGTGACGGATTTGTAATAATAATCTCAACTATTATCATTTTGATTTCGTGTCGTTTTACTTGAAAAATGTGTTTTGATTGTGTTTTAGAAGCCGTTACGGAATCTAAGTACGGGGGTCCGGGGGCAGCGCCCCTGGTAGCGGGGTCCAAGGGGCGGCAGCCCCTGGCGGGGTCCAAGGGGCAGAGCCCCTGGCTGGGGTCGAGCTGCCAGGTCAACTTGGAAAATTTTTATTTCTACTATATTGCTTTGACGAAAAACGCATCTGGGATCTGAATTTGGGTAAATCGAGTGATAAATTTCGAGTCTCGACACTTAGTAAAAATCTATGTTTTTGAGGTTCTGATTTGTGCGACGTTGGGTGCGACGTCGCAGGTAGGGTTGCGACGTTGAGCATGACGTCGCTAAAGGCGACGTTTCGCAATTTAATGCGACGTAGGGTGCTGCGTCGCTAATGCGAAGTTGGTTAAGTTGGTGACGTTAAGGTCTGCGTCGCTATGTGCGACATTCGCAAGTCAATGCGACGTAATAGGCTGCGTCGCTATATGCGACGTCGAGGATTCGTGCGACGTTGTGACTGACGTCGCACTATGCGACGTTACGAGGGGTTTTGCGACGTCGCAGCTGACGTCGCATAAATCTGGGTCCAAAAGCGACATAGCGTTCTGTTGGCCGGAAAATGTGTCGAAAACGAGTTTTTCGGTTTCCGTTTGGTCCAAAACTTTTACCCAACCCATATTTGGACATTATAAGTTGATATAAACTACTAACAAGCAAAAACACTTGAAAACGGGAGATTTCGGGATTTGTCGGAAACTTACAAATTGTCGGATGAGAAATCCGAAAAGATAGGATGATAGATCGTGATGCGGTGGTCGTTTTCTTCCAAAGGAGTAGTGAGATCCGAGGCCGTTTGATATGTTTATTTTGCGATTTGGATGGATGGAGGTGGTGATTTGTTTGAGGAAAAAATGAAAGAGAAAAAGAAGAGAGAGAGAGAGTTGAGAAAGAAATGAGGAAAAAGGGAGGGGAATGGGAGGTTCAGCTCCCATTTTTCGCCCCGCGTTTCCGCTCCGTGCGGTGTTCGTTTTCTCCGTCGTTCAAACGTTAAATAATTATTTTACATATTAAATGGTACGTTTTTAAAATACAAATTATTACGCGATATTTTATTTAAATATTTTACAAATAAATTTATATTTGAATTATAAAATATAAATTTGTTTATTTAGTTTGCGCGTTTTAATATCTTAAATTATGTAAGTTTCGTTTGTATGATCCGAATGAATACGAAATATTATCATAATAATATTTTTGATATGAAAGCGTTATTTAATGAAATTGGTCACCAACGTCCGTATTAAATTGAATCGAAATACATTCGATTTAAATTGCGTACGATTTAATCAAATCGCATTTTCATATATATTCAACAATATATATATAATTCGATACATTAATTAGCCTAACACAGAACTAATTACATGTATTAACGTATGATTAGGCACTAATTACTAGTCCTAATTTGGCGGGTGTTACAACCTATGCCGTGAGCGGAGGTAAATCGCAAATTTACGATTTGCGATTTGCCTATGCCCGAGATATTGGCCCGTAACCGAGTCGTGAACGATTTATCTATGCCGTGAGCGGAGGTAAATCGCAAATCGCAAATTTACGATTTGCGATTTACCTCCGCTCACGGCATAGGTAAATCGTTCACGACTCGGTCACGGGCCAATATCTCGGGCATAGGCAAATCGCAAATCGCAAATTTGCGATTTGCGAAGGCACGTAAATCCCGGCCACGGCTCGATCAGTGAACGGATCGCAAAAGCAAGACGCTGGATCGCAAATCGCAAATTTGCGATTTGCGATTTCGTGTGGTATATCCTCAAATTTTTTTTCGGGAGGGCAAAACGATATAAACCTAAAAAAAAGTGGTATTTTTTTTAATTTCCCATTCATATATATCGTCTCTGTCTTTAACCCCAGCGCTGTAAAACATGTCTTCAACCTCGTCCCTGTCTTCAACATTTTTCAGAAGAAAAAAAAAGGAAAAAAAAAAAAATAGGAAATCGATGGCAACAACCGTGGCCCCCCACTTCTCACGAAGAAACCATCCGACGCGGGCCACCACCTTTCCGCATTTCTCTTCGGTTTGGCGACGAATTCTACCGACGGCGACGAACCGACGCCCCGTGCCAACGGCGTCGGTTCCTTTCTCTTGACCGACGGCGGTCGGCGGGTACCGATGCACCCAGTGGCGGTACTACGGTGGGGGCAGGGTGGGCAGCCGCCCCCACCAAGTTTTTACGGGTCGAGAAAAATTTCATAGGTTTCGGTTTATTTTGCATATTGCCCCCATAAATTATAAATAAAAAACAGTTTCAATAAAATAAATGTTAGCTTGTTTACTTTGGTGGTTGGGATGTGGGCTTGGTATTCAAGAGGTTGAAAGTTCAATCCCTCCTTATGGCATTAGTTTTAATTTTTTTTTCCCATTTATGTTTTACTCATTCTTTCTTACAACTTTTTTCATTGTATATATGTAATACTATTTTTTCTCAACATAAATGTTAAACTATATATCTTAATGATTACATTTTTTTTCCTTTTCTTCGTAATCTACGTATGATAATGTTTTACACTTTTACTATATAAACATGTTATACATAAGTATATTCGATTTAGAATTTACTATCAGCTGCTACTTATATAAGTATATGTTATATGTTGTCCATGTAATTAGAATTTTGAATTTGATGTTGAACCAAATTCACTTTGGTTCAACTAAAATAGTTTTGGTTAAAGTAAAAAAATCAAGTTGATGACGCGGATCCAACGTACACTATTAAAGTTTGCCCCCGTTCGAAATTTTTTCTGGTACCGCCCCTGGATGCACCATTGGGAGGGGACTAATTAAGGCTGATTATAGCGTAAGATTATGCTATGATAAATGGATCGATTCGATCGAGGTCTTTTTGGTGTAATCTACGATTTGACTTTTGACCAAATATATAAATTCTATTTCTAATGACCAACTTGTTCATCCTTCATATTGCCGTTACTTTTGCTTCCCACATACCTCCTTGACCATTGACTTTTTCCATCAGCCCACAAATCTCTGAACCCATAAACAAAATAAAATAGTGAAAATATCCATTATCGTCTAATTTAATATGATACTCCAAAGGGATATATATATATATATATATAGTAGAATGATCTAGAGGGAAGTGCATTTTTTGGGGGAAGGGGGGAAGTGTTAGTATGCATCAGGAAGCATATTACCTTTATCCATACAAATCTCGAAAAAAGCAAACTGAAATTTAGTAAATGTTAATCATAATCGATGTTATGAATGTTAAGATCCTTGATAAATTCTTTCTTCAAGTTATAGCATCAATTTATGAATATTAGATCCAAATCCGTTAATATGCATCGCGGTGCATATTAGTTAATATGCATTGTGATGCATATTAACAATAAAAATATCTTTCAAATAATGTGAAGTTTTAATATGCATCGCGATGCATATTAGTTAATATGCATCACACTGCATATTAACAATTTATTAAATAAATATTCATCAATTAGTGTTGTCACTTAAAAATGAAATTCATTCGTTAAAATATTCTTTATAGCATCGATTTTGATTACTATTTACCAATAAAAATAATTTTTTGTTGACGTTTTGATTGATAATTGTAATATGTTTCTTGATGCATACTAACGCTTCCCCCCTTCCCCCCAAAAAGGCACTTCCCTCTTGATCACTACCCTATATATATATATATATATATATATATATATATATATATATATATTGTTTCCTTCACAACCATCTTTGAACTCTTTCAATGTGTAATGCCATATTTTCCGTTAGTCACAGCAGTATTTATTTATTTTCACTATATAAATTCCACATAAATAATAACAGGAAGTTCCAATTTGCACAAGACTTTGAAATACGTCAAAAAAAAAAAAAAAGTAACAAATTAAACAAAGACATATATATATATATATATATATATATATATATATATATATATATATATATATATATATATATAAACCTGCTCTAATTGATCAGAACAAACCAACACTCAAAGATGATTTCCCTCATAAATCTGGCCCTTATCATTCTAGCCTTCATATCACAACAACACAAAGCAATAGCTCAAGCACCTTTCACTTCCGCAGTTGCGCAAGTTAACAAACATACCGATGCTCCTAAGCCTCTCTATAGCGTCGACGTCATGACCGCATACGTAAACATGCAATATAAGCACACAAAACTCCTTATAGACATCGACGCTCCTTTCACATGGCACGACTGCATCCTCGAATGGAACACGCCTCAAGACCAATGCCCATCCGACAAACTTTGTGAATATCCCGTTGCATGCGACGAATACCAATGTGATGACGTCCGAACCACGTACGCATACAAGAATCCTTCTTGCTCACGAGCTACCGGTAATCCAATTTTACCTGGTTGGGGATATTGTACTTGTCCGGTCAATGTGGTCAACCCTGTTACTGGATCATGTGATCAAGCCGTACTGAGCTACGACTCATTCACATTCAACACAAGTAACGGAAGAAATGTTGTTTATGGAGAATATGGTGTTAACCCTAACGCCGGGTGCGCTCCTTCTTCTTCATTTCAATCGTTCCCTAAAGATGTTAGTGGTGTAATGGCGTTCTCAACCTCTGTTTATGCATCACCAACTTATTTATCTCAACCGCTTAAAAACGTACTATCTTTATGTTTGCCTAGCACGTTATCCGCTCCTGGGGCTCTATTTTATGGAATTGGTCCATATTACCTTTTTCCTCAATCAGATGTAGATGTCAGGAGTTATCTTTCGTATACTCCGTTACTAAAGCATCCAGATTCTTTTGGATACTTTATCGGTGTCAATAGCATTGTAATAAAGAAGAGATCTATCAACATTACCGCGAGTGCCACTACCAAGCTAAGTACAATTGACCCTTACACCACTCTAAGAAGTGACATTTATAATCAAGTGGTTAGAAGGTTTTCAATGGTTACAAAACGACTCCCTACTGCAAAGCCAATTGCACCATTCGGGGTCTGTTACATGGCCTCTAGTAATGATACAAAAGTTGGAGTGAAAGTACCTGATATCGATTTCAGTCTACAGGGTGGGACGAAATGGACTATATCCACAGCTAACTCCATGAAGCAAATAACAAAAGATGTTGCATGCCTTGCGTTTGTTGATGGTGGTGCAAAGAGTGAGCCTGCAATTGTGATCGGGACGTTTCAGTTTGAGGACAACTTTGTGATGTTTAATTTGGAGAATTCTACTTTTGGGTTTAGCAATTCCTTGTTACGTAAGAAGACGTCATGTTCAAATTTTAACTTTACTTCAATATAGCATATATGCAGTTTAAACTGTTTGAATAATTTTACCGGGAATGTGACTATCCATAAGCAGTTTATTTGTGTTCTTGATAATAAATAAAGAACTTCATGTTCAATGTTTACTGTGTAGACGTGTAGTTGAAATGTTTCAACCGTATTCTTCAATAATTTCCCTTTGTTTTTTTTTTAATTAGGGTTAATTGCCTTTTAATGTATATAATTATGCGTTGACCTTCATTGCGTGTATGTAACAAAAATTGACCGACATTGTATGTAAGAAACTATTTATTTTTGTACATTGTGTGTATTTTGGTGACTTCTCAACTTGTAACGATGCCATGTGTCACCTTACAACTGATAACACGTCACCAAAATACACACAATGTAGAAAAAGTAAATAGTTTCGTACATACAATAGCGATCAAATTTGTTAAGTACATACAATGAAGGTCAACGTATGCATAGTTATATACATTAAAAAGCAGTTAACCCTTTTAATTATTAATTGATTTGATTGTATAAAGTGAAGAAAAGCAATTGTATATGCTCTATACGGAAGAAATATTTCCTTAGTAGTCGACTTAAAATAAAACAATAATTGTAGACATATTCAGGCCATGTTCCATAGCTTAGACCGGAAGATTTTATCATGCTCCAACTTTGAGGAAGTGTCGCGACGACTTTCTCCTTAAAAGATGCATGCATTCTGCTTGATCTACTGCTAAATTTATATGACAATATATTTTATTAATCGTCTTTAATACATATACATAACATTAATGAAAATGTTAACTATAGTCCTTTAATTCCATAATTATAACTTACAGTTACGATGAATAAAATTTCTTACCAAATTTAAATATGAAAACTTGATATAAAAAATGGATGTTTATATTTCATAATTAATTCAACCGAGTTTAAATTTTTAATAAATATAGTAATTTTAACCGTCTCCTAATAATACGTAGTAATAATTAAATAAGATATTAATCTACCTTTTCTTTGAAGTATGGAATCTTGTGCCTTTGACGCAATGACTATATATATGCCTTTTATTCCTTTTAACGCTATCAGTTTACAGATAATTAGAGATTCTTTCTTCGATTATACTCTTACTCCTGCTCTCTACTACAACGTTGACTTTAATTTTTCTAAATGTCAAAACTGTTTCAACCCCCTTTTTTGGCCCTCACTATAAATGTAGCTGATGCCTACTGTAGTATTGAGTGTATACAAACTTTCATAAAAATGCATCTGCTTTTACAACTACTAGTTATCGTTCTAGCTGGCTTCATCTCTCATAAACATGAAGCTATAGCAGCTGCATTCGTACCACCTTACTCTTCCGTAGTTGTTCCAGTTAACAAACATACCGATGCTGCTAAGCCTCTTTATAGCGTTCAAATCTTGACGAAATACGTAAACTTACAATACTTGCACACAAACTTCCTTATAGACCTTGATGCTCCATTCATATGGCACGACTGCATCCTACAATGGAACAGTTTTCCAGGCAGTTGTCCTAACGACACACTTTGCACCTATCCAGTTTCTTGTGAAGAATATCAATGTACAGAAGTTCGAACCACTTACTCGTATCCAAGCTTACCTTCTTGCCCACCAGTAAACAACGATTCAACCATACCCGATTGGGGATACTGTACATGCCCAGTCGATGTGGTCAACCCCATTACTGGATCGTGTAGCCAAGCCCTACTCAACTACGACGAACTCACGGTGAACACAAGTAACGGTAGAAATGTGTTCACTGGTTTATATGGCGCTTATCCTAACGCTGCATGTGTTCCTTCTTCGTCATTTTCATCATTTCCTGCTAATGTTTCTGGTGTCATGGCTCTTTCATCTTCACCTTATGCGTTACCAGCTTACTTATACGACCCGCTTACAAGAATAATGGCTTTATGTTTGCCTAGCAAAGTGTCTGCTCCAGGAGTACTATTATATGGAAATAGTTCTTATTACCTTCTTCCCCAATCAAATGTTGACGTAAGGAGTTATCTTTCTTTTACTCCGTTACTAAAGCGTCCAGATTCTTTTGGATACTTTATCAGCGTCAATTCTACTGTTATTAAAGCGAGATTTATCGATATGGCCACGAATACCACAGCCAAGATTAGTACAACTGAACCTTACACCACTCTAAGAACTGATATTTATAACGGCGTGGTTCGGAGGTTTGCAAAGGTTACGCTAAGAATCCCTCTTGCAAATTCGGTGGCACCGTTTGGGCTTTGTTACAACACGACTGGTCAGGGTAATGTAAAAGTTCCTGATATTGATTTCAGTCTTCAGGGTGGGAAGAACTGGACTATATCCACGCCTAACTCTATTAAGCAAGTAACGAAAGATGTAGCGTGTCTAGCGTTTGTTGATGGTGGTGCAACAAGTGAACCTGCAATCGTATTTGGGACATTTCAGTTCGAGGACAACTTTCTGGTGTTTGATTTAGAGAACTCGGCTTTTGGGTTCAGTTCTTCACTGTTACGCAAGCAGACTTCTTGCTCAAACTTCAACTTTACGCTTACCCCTAGCCCTTGAAGCTATTTCGAAAAGTTATGTTGAACTTGGAATGTATGTATGGTCCATTAATGTTTACCAAGTAGTTGAATTACTTTGCTCAATCTCTTAATTACCACTGTATGTCAATTTCATGAAATAAATTACTTTCTAACGGATCTTCTTAATGTATGTGGAAAAACACACTGTTTGGATTATACGTAATTGCAATAGCTAAACAAATAATGTGTTAACTTGTGAATTCATTATTTTAAAATGGATGAAGTAATTTTCTGAATTCAAAATATTGATTTTGCAATCTTGAAAACAGAAGATGTAACTTCTTATAAGATTTAGAAAGAAGGGTAAATAATGGTTTAATCACCAAACTTTCAATTTTTTTTCGTTTTAACCCTTCAACTTTTTTTTTAATGTTTTAAGCCTTCAACTTACGGGTTGACCAATTTTTAATCCCTTCACTTTAATTGACCGTACGAAAAAGCCATTTGTATCCGGAGCCAAAGATTTAGCGACGACATGTCGTCGCTAAATGGCGTCGCTAAAACCCTACAGCGACGACATGTCATCGCTAAAACCCTACAGCGACGGTCAATTAAAGTGAAGGGATTAAAAATTGGTCAACCCGTAAGTTGAAGGCTTAAAACATTAAAAAAAAAGTTGAAGGGTTAAAACGAAAAAAAATTGAAAGTTTGGTGATTAAACCATTATTTACCCTAGAAAGAAAGATAAACTGTAACTGAAAGTACACTTGCCAACTATTTAAGTATTTATCTATTACGTAGATAACAGATACAGTACAAATTCTTATTCATACTGGCAGACAACACAGATATAAAGTGACATCCTAGCAAAATGCAGGAAATGCATACAGTATAAATTAGCGTAAGCAGGGCGAAATGGCAGCCCGGAATACCAAAAACAGAGCATCCATTACTCCGTATATTCTAAAGACAACTTCTTCTGACCTGAATACAAGAGATTACGTAGATTTTGAAGTTATCTGGGGTTTGAAATTTGCATGCTTTTATATTCATTGGCTTTAGTTATTATTTTCTCATAAATTTAGTGTAGAACATAAACTTTGTCATACAATTATTTTCCATTTTGAGGAATTGTTGCTATTTATGTGTAAATTCTTGTATTTGTTCAATAAAAATGGCCATGTTCCGAAGCTTACACTGCAAAACAGTGTCATGGCTGATGGGTCGACGACTTTTTCTGATAATTGACATGTTTGAAATGGTCAACGCTTTAACATTTTAACAATCTAACTTGTAATCAAGTTATCCATCAAGTTTACAGTTAAGTACTGTAGTACCTTTTTATCTTATATATTTAATTTTGGTTTCTTAAACATAAAGTCAATTATAGTATGTATCTGTTTATTTTTAACAAATGTAAGTCATCTCCATAACAAGTTGATCTTCAAATGGGTCGAAGCAATCATAAAAGACAAAAGACATAGGCACTTGACTTATCTATATAAATCCCCTTGAAGCCCTTTCAAATACTACAAGTGAAAATTTATTCAAAATTCAAAATGCTTTTGCTTCTAAAATTACTTATTATTGTTCTAACCTTCATCTCCCATGAAGATAGAGCCATAGCTACTCCATATGTGCCACCTTACACTTCCATAGTTGTTCCAGTTAACAAACATACCGATGTTGCTACTCCTTTCTTTAGTGTTCAAATCATGACATCCTATGTAAACATGCAGTTTTTGCATACCAACTTCCTTATAGACGTTGAAGCTCCCTTCATATGGCACGATTGCATGGTGCAATGGAACATTTATCCAGGCAGCTGCCCTGCAAACACCCTTTGCACCTCTCCTGTTTCTTGCGAAGAATATCAATGCACGCAGGTGAGAACTTCTTACTCTTATAACAATCCTACCTGCCCTCCAGAAACTAACAGCTCAACGTTACCTGGTTGGGGATTCTGTACATGCCCGGTCAATGTGGTCAGCCCTATTACAGGGTCATGTAGCCAAGCCCTGCTGAACTATGATGAATTGTATGTAAACACAAGTGATGGTAGACATGTTTTTGATGGTTTCTATGGTGCATACCCTAATGCAGCGTGTGTTCCTTCTTCGTCATTAGCATCATTCCCTAAAACCGTTACTGGTGTCATGGCTTTTTCGTCCTCACCTTATGCTTTACCAGCTAACTTGTATCAACCAATAAAAAAAACATTAGCTATATGTTTGCCTAGCAGTCCATCTTCCCGTGGGGTTCTATTCTTTGGAACCGGGCCTTATTACCTTCTTCCCCAATCTAATGTCGACATAAGGAGTTATCTTTCTTATACTCCGCTGCTACAACATCCAAATTCTTTTGGATACTTTATTAGTGTCAATAGCATTCTAATAAAAAAGAAATCTATCATCATTCCAACGAATACCACTACCAAGATAAGTACAATTGACCCTTACACCACTCTTAGAACCGACATTTATAATCAAGTGCTTCAGAGGTTTTCAATGGTTACAAAACAATCCCTCGTGCAAAGCCAGTCTCCCCATTTGGCCTTTGTTTCAGAACCTACACCAATGGTAACCAAACTCCAGGTTTGAAAGTTCCTGATATTGAATTCAGCTTAATTAATGGGAACAAGTGGAGTGTATCCTCGACTAACTCCATTAAGCAAATAACAAATGACGTGGCATGTCTGGCGTTTGTTGACGGTGGTGAAACAAGCGAACCTGCAATTGTGATTGGGACATTTCAATTCGAGGACAACTTTTTGGAGTTTGATTTGGAGAACTTGACTTTTGGATTTAGTTCTTCACTGTTACGGAAGCAGACTTCTTGTTCAAACTTCAACTTTACGGTTACCCCTGGCCCTGCTTGAAGCTATTTCAGAGATCAAGGCATATTCAACTTGGAATGTATTTTATAGCCTTAACAGGATATGTACCAATAAATAAATTATTGTTCAATGTTTACCAAGTATTTCAATTGGTCAATCTCTTTGAAATGCAAATCTGAATTCAAAATTTGCTTCTGTAACTGTAATTTTTAAAGAAATATGCAACTTTGATCTAAAATTGATACAAGTAAAGATAAACGTAACTGAAAACTAGAGTTGCCAGATATTTTGAATAACAGATATAAGGATAAATATCACAAGTATAAAGTAACGTTCTAGCAAGATGCTAGGAAGGCAACGGTATAAATCGACAAAAGAGAACGAAATGGCAGCCCGAACACAAAAGAAACCACAGGCGTCCAATATTTTCGTAAAGACATGTATGCTATTGTGACCCAAATACAAGGCACATATACACCTTCACAGTCACTGAAATCAGACTCTAAAACAAGAAAACACGTGTAATTAGTAATAAGTGTGAACACCTGAACTGATGTACACCGCGGTGTACAACAAGAAGAATTCTGCTAACGACGTTACCCACAGTTGGACATGCTCCACATTGACGATGTCATGTGTGGCATGTTCTCAACACTACAAGGAAAGTGACATTTTACTAGTGACACACTTGTCACTAATTTACTAGCTTGCGACACTTTTAGTTATCGAAGTTTAACAGCAAGATTGTGTTCCATGGCCATAGGAGATGACTTCAACACAAAGTGTATGTCTTCTAACTAACTTGGCCATGGCTTAGGAATGACTATATGATTAATTGAAGGGTTTATTGCTTGGGGAATACCCTAGTTTGCTGTCTCCTTGACCATTGACTTTCCCCATAAGACTAAAACTCATTCAACCCATGCCCAGAAAAGCAAGTTGTACTCTGTACTTTACAATAAATTATCATTATATTTATTTTTAAAATATATATTTTCTGTTTATTTGGTTTCCTATTCAGATTATATTAGTTTAGTCTTCAAAGTTATCTTAGAACCTATATACTGGACATCTTGTACTTGCTCTGTTATTATTCAATAAAATGACATCTATTACTCGGTATATCATTAGTTTCCATGGTATCATAGCCAGAGTGTTAGTTTAATAAATCTAAAAATAATTATCGTCCCGTTGTCCGCTAAATGCTGCCGGTCCCGAGGATAATTAGTCTCAGTTTTTGCTTCATCGAAGTAGTATCTGTTACACAACATTCCTAAATCTCTTTTATTATTTTATTCTTGAAAATCTATATCATTGCCAGCCAATTTTTTAACTATCTTGTTCAGAGCACCGTGTACTTGATTTTCTTTATTGGTTGCATGAATTTTATGTAGTTATGTTTTCTACTCATAAATAGAAGTGTACAACATAAAATTTTTAACATAATTCCACTTTGAGTCTTTGAGATACTGTGGAGATTTACCTGTAGATTCATTCATGCATATCCATATGGTCATGTTCCAAAGCTTACACTGCAAAAGTGTTCATGGGTCGTAGATGACTTTGACTTTTTTCTGATACTCGAGATGTTCAAAATGGTCAAGGCTTTGATGTGTTAAGTATATGACTTGCAGTCCAAGTGTTGTATTAATCAATCAATCAAGATTAATGTGTATATAATGATAGTAAAAGAAATCAACTTGATGTTTAAATTAAGGGTTTATAAAATCAAGATTTAATTTGATTTTAAATTATTGTTCAAAGAAATCAGAAAAGACGCAACAGAGCACTTGACATATCTATATAAATCAACTTGATGATCTTTTAAAAAGTACAACTTAACCGAAATAAACAAAACATCCATTATGCTTTTGCTTCTAAAACTACTTGTACTTGTTCTAGCCTTCATTTCGCATGAAAATGAAGCCATAGCTTACAATTCCATGGGCGCTCCAATTACCAAACATACCGATGCTGATAAACCTCTCTTTAGTGTTCAGATCATAACATCCTATGTAAACATGCAATATATGCATACAAATTTCCTCATAGACATTGATGCTCCCTTTATATGGTATGATTGTCTTGTCCATTGGAGCCAATCTTTGTACTATGATACGTGCCCCCCTAACACGCACTGCACAGATGCTGTTTCGTGCCAAGACTACCAATGTTCGGATATGAGAACAACTTATGCTTATAAGAGTCCTAAATGCCCTCGAGATACCAACAGCACTCCAGGAGTACCTGGTTTTCAGTTTGATTGCTATTGTCAGGTCAATGTGGTTAACCCTGTAAACGGTGCATGTGACCAAGCCCTACTCAACTATGATGTTTTATCGGTGAACATAAGTAATGGTAGAAACTTTGATTATGGTGTCTATGATGCATTCCCTAATGCAGCATGTGCTCCTTCTTCGTCATTTGCATCATTCCCTGCGAATGTTACTGGTGTCATGGCATTATCATCCTCCCAAAATGCGTTTCCTACTGCCTTGTTTAATGAGCTTAAAAATACTGTAGCTCTATGTTTGCCTAGCACCCCATCTGCTCGTGGGGTTCTATTCTTTGGTCACGGTCCTTATTACTTTCATCCCCAATCTAATGTCGACATAAAGAGTTATCTTTCTTATACTCCATTGCTTAAGCATCCAAATTCTTTCGGATACTTTATTGGTGTCAATTCTATTGTGATTAAAAGCAGATCTATCCACGTTCCCGTTAATGCCACTACCAAGCTTAGTACAATCAACCCTTACACTACTCTTAGAACCGATATTTATAATCAAGTGCTTCAGAGGTTTTCGAAAGTTACAAAGCGAATCCCTCGCGCAGAGTCAGTCTCTCCATTTGGCCTTTGTTTCAGAACCAACACCAATGGTACTCAAGCTGGTTTAAAAGTTCCTAATATTGATTTCGGCTTCATGAATGGGACGAAGTGGAGTGTATCCACCACAAACTCCATTAAGCAAATAACAAATGACGTGGCATGTCTGGCATTTGTTGACGGTGGTGCAACAAGTGAACATGCAATCGTAATTGGGACTTTTCAGTTCGAGGACAACTTTTTGGAGTTTGATTTAGATGCTACAACTTTTGGATTTAGTTCTTCGTTGTTACGTAAGCAGACTTCTTGTGCAAACTTCAACTTTACGCTTACCCATTTGCCCTGAAGCTAGTTCGAAAGGGAATGTTCAACTTTGAATTGTTGCTAGCCTTTGCTTTCCAAATAAAACATATGTATTTGTTGTTCCATCTTTGCCAGATGTATTTCTAAACAGTTGGTTTTACAGATAAGAACAAATTGTAATTCTGTAATAGTCAATTAGTTGAACTTATCAATCCTATATATGTCCATATCTATCTATCTATCTATAATAAAATGACCATTGAACCTAATCAATTTCCTTCAAGTCCTTACAATGAATTAATTATTTTGAATATATTTGCGCCTAAAAAGTACTACCTCCGTCCCAAAAATATAGTCCACATTTCCTTTTTTAGACGTCCCAATTTAATTGTTCACATCCAAAAATAGAAAGGAAGTTTTGGTCATGATTACCATATTACATTTACTTGAAATTATTATTACAAACTTTAAAGAAAACAATAATTAATTGCTTAAGGGTAAAACTGTTATTCTGCAAAAAGTAAGAAAGAGAGAGCAGTTATGATTATATTTTTATTAAATTGTGTGTTTTTTGTTGGTGGATAATTATTTTGAGACGGAGGAGTGATAATAAATAAAAAATATTGAATTTTTTTGAGGCATCTATACTGTATGGGCCCATTCATCTGGGCCTACTCTTCTAAAGTCGTGGGCCTGCACCTCCAGGACCAAATATCAATAGATTTCAATCATTTTTAGGGTTAATAATGGTTTGATCCCCAAAGTTTCACTTTTTTTCGTTTTAATTACTCAACTTTTTTTAAAATGTTTTAACCACTCAACTTAGGGTCAATAATGGTTTAATCCATGAACTTTCAATTTGTTTTCGTTTGAACCACTCAACTTTGTTTTAAACGTTTTGACCACTCAACTTATAAGTTGACCATACTTTAACCACTAAAGTTCATTTAACCATTAAAAAAAACCCTTTCGTTAACTTATAATGAAAGTTTAGATCAGGATATATAAACTTTGAACTGATTTTTTATCGACCAAGGTTGTCAAGAGAGAGATCTTACCTAGGATCGTTTTTGTCTTCACAAGATTGAAATCGTAAGATCAAATCGGGATCGTAAGATCTTACGATTTCGATTTGAGCATAGGATCTTACGATGTCGATCCGATCCGATCTTACTTAACATGAATATAAGTTAAGAAAATATAAATTAGTTAATTTTTGTCCAATGAAAGGTTAATAGGTTTATTATTTGTCATGCAATTAATCTTTTATATGCATTATAATACACATTTATGAGATCATAATGTATGAGTAGGATCTTACGATCCCGATTTGATCTTACGATTTCGATCTTGTGAATACAAAAACGATTCTAGGTAAGATCTCTCTCTTGACAACCTTAGTCGATAAAAAAATCAGTTCAAAGTTTATATATCCCGATCTAAACTTTCATTATAAGTTAACGAAAGGGTTTTTTAAATGGGTAAATGAACTTTAGTGGTTAAAGTATGGTCAACTCATAAGTTGAGTGGTTAAAACGTTTAAAACAAAGTTGAGTGGTTAAAACGAAAACAAATTGAAAGTTCAGGGATTAAACCATTATTGACCCTAAGTTGAGTGGTTAAAACATTAAAAAAAAAATTGAGTGATTAAAACAAAAAAAAAAGTGAAACTTTATGTATTAAACCATTATTAACCCTCATTTTTAATTAAGTTTTAACAACTCAGATTTATAAGTTCTTAAGTAATTAATTTTTTTTAAAGAATTCAATAAATAAATAAATTGTTCCCAATCCAGTTTGTTCGACAATCAAATAAAGCGATGTTGATCATCGATCAAATCGATCGGCAATTATTTGCAAGGACGCATTTTAACAAACAGGTGATGGACTATTTGAATTATCGAATTGCAAATTGGGTAATTGATCGAATCCCATTTTGATTTAGGCCACTTTAAATCTTAAATATATCGATGGTGTTATTGAAAACCATATAAGATAAACATAAAATATACTAACATTACAATTTAATAAATACTGCCACCATTGTTTGAAAATTAAATGATACTTATTCAAGGGTTGTGGGTTTAAGATGGTTCCTAAAGTCAACCAGTTAAGGATTCAATTATATATTTATTGTTACGTCTCTAACATGATCATTCTGGTACAAATCCATACTTTGATGGCGATTAATGCGCAGATTCATGTAATCAACTGCATATAAGCGTACACTTTAAGATTGTGCTGATAGTTAAATATCATGTTGATATAAGTCTTAATATATACCATTTCTAGTTTTTACATAAATAACTTGTTTGATCCGGCCCCTTCTAAAAGTACAGTTTACAAAATACAAACCTCAAAAAATGTTTTCGCTTCCACACCTCATTGTTATGGTTCTAGCCTTCATTTCACATGAACATGAAGCTATGGCTGACCCTGTTTACGTAATTCCCATAGTTGCTCCGGTTACCAAACATACAGATGCTGCTAAACCTCTCTTTAGTGTTGAGATGATTACCGCATATCCACCAAGGATGCAAGAAGTACATGAAAACTTTCTTATTGACATCGATGCTCCCTTCACATGGCATGACTGTGTTGTCCATTGGGACTTAGATGACAACAGTTATTGCGATGACATTAGAGATTGCATAGGTGTTGTTTATTCTGAAGACCAGTTCAACCAATGTACAGATGTTCGAACTACTTACTCTTATCATCAGAATCCTGCCTGCCCACCAGAAAACTCGACTTTTCCTTCCGCATGCTCAGTCAACGTGGTCAACCCTGTGACTGGATCATGTGGCCAAGGTCTGCTCAACTATAATGATGCTTTCTTTTTTTCTACAAGTAACGGTAGGAATGCTTTTTCTGCTATTGGTCGTTATACTAATGCGGTATGTACTCCTTCTACTTCATTTGCATCATTCCCTACTAATGTTACGGGTGTCATGGCGTTTTCATCCTCGCCATACGCACTGCCTGCTTACATATTTCCATCATTTAAAAATTCATTAGCTCTATGTTTGCCAAGCACTTTGTCTGCCCGCGGGGTTCTATTCATTGGAGGAGGTCCTTATTACCTTCTTCCTCAATCGGATGTGGATGTAAGGAGTTATCTTTCTTATACTCCATTGCTAAATAATCAAGATTCATCTGGATACTATATCAGTGTAAATAGCATTGTTATTAAGAGCAGATCTATCATCGTTCCTGCGAATACCACTACCAAGCTTAGTACAATTGATCCTTACACCACTCTTAGAACTGATCTTTATAATAATGTGATTAAGAGGTTTTCAAAGGTTACAAAAAGAATCCCTTCTGCAAAGCCGGTGGCGCCGTTTGGCGTTTGTTTCAGCACGTTCAAAAATGGTATCAAAGTTGCTTTAACAGTTCCTGATATTAATTTAAGTCTGCAGGATGGGAAGAACTGGACTATATCCACGTCTAACTCCATTAAGCAAATAACAAAGGACGTAGCATGTCTAGCTTTTGTTGATGGTGGTGCAACAAGTGAACCTGCAATCGTTATTGGGTCATTTCAACTCGAGGATAACTTTCTGGTGTTTGATTTAGTGAATTCCACGCTTGGATTCAGCTCGTCGTTGTTACACAAGCACACTTCTTGCTCAAACTTCAACTTTACGCTTACCAAATGACCTTAATCAAGCTCCTTCAATAAGGGCATATCTAACTTCGAATATATGCATTTCTCAATAATTTGCTTCACAAATAATCAATATATATCGTGTTCAATGTTTGCCAAGTAGTTCAACAAGGCATATATCTAGCTTGTTCAATGTTTGCCAAGTACTACAAAATATATATGATCAACGCGCGTACTTATACTATTTTTAAGTTACACTTGATCTTCATGAATAATTAATTATTGCTTAGTATTAAATATTCCAGAACACTTTTCCGTCTTCAAAGCCCCTAAAAATTGAAAGCCAAGTTATCTATTTTCCATCTTCGTAGCCATCAAGTAAACAAAAATATAAAAGTACAAGTGAAATTAATATCGAAGAACTTATAATTATTGTCATAGTAGCGTAACATTGATTTATAGAAATATCATTCAATACCTGAATTCACATACATCTAAACGATGACCGATTGAACAAAAAGTTGTTTATTAGTAAGAAGCATTTGTAAACTGCTGATGGATATGATATGAGAGTAGAGTTCAAATGAGTACATCAATTTTGAATGAGAATAAGGGAATCAATCTCAATAACTCATTTTTATCAAATACATATTTCCCCACATTTTTGAAACTCAAATATCTCACAAACGGTAAGTCGAAAAATCATGAAAATTGCACAATCAAATTCAGTTTTTTCTCCTCTTCGATTTGCCATCCCTCAAGGCATACTTTTGACAACAATTTTTTTTCATTTTTTGGTGGGTTTACAAATTAGTAACACATATTTTAGTGATTGATTGTACATTTGATTTGTGGTTAGGGTTAGGGTTTAGTGTTTAGGATTTAAGGTTAGGGTTTAGCAGGGTTTAGTGTTTAATATGATTTAGGGTTTAGAGTTTTGTAAAGCGTTTAAGGTTTAGGGCCACGAAATTAAACCCCAAACCCTAAACCTCAAACCCTAAACGCAACATTAACACGTGTTACTAATTTACCCACCAAAAAATGAAAAAAAAAAAGTTTTCAAAAGTATGCCTTGAGGGACGGCAAATCGAAGAGGATAAAACGCTGAATTTTATTGTGCAATTTTTATAATTTTTCGACTTACCGTTTGTGAGATATTTAATTTTTAAAAAGATGGTGGAAATATGTATTTGATGAAAATGAGTAGTTGAGATTGATTTCCTCATTCTCATACAAATTTCTATTCTCATTTGAACCCCACCCTATGATATGAATCCACTTCTTGTTTAATAAGTTCTTTTCAGTTTCTCAAAAGCTCTTTTAACTACTCTCTCCGTTCTAAAATAATTGTTCAGTTTTAACTTTTTAAATTCTTTATTTTTCAACTTTGACCTTAAATATTTTTGTTTGTGTTACATAATACTTATGAAACTTATACCAATGAAAATACATTTAAAACCTGATCCATTCATATATTTTGCATAAATCAATTATTATATAACACAAACAGAAATATTTAAGGTCAAAGCTAAAAAAGAAAGATTTCATAAGGGAAAACCGGATAATTTCCCTTATCTATGGTTGCCAGGGAGTGAAACTGCCACCTGCAGTTACATTTTTGCTTTGAGTTGCGATATCATCCATTGGATCGCGTTGACTCCAGATCTAAGCCTTCTAATAAAGCTAGGTTTCGGTTATTTCGTGTGCGGTTGATTTTTGAGATGGGAGCGTCTGCCAACTGTCGGAAACTGCTCCCACGTTCACTCAAGGTCCGTTTAATCAGGATTCCCCCTTAGATGTTCTCTCCTTTTAATTAATTATTTCCAACCCAAAGCTTGCTGCGTTAAACTCATAGAAAAAAGAATCCCAGATCGTTCATAACAACTACACAGCAAATTGATCAAGTAAGTAGTATTATGATTTCATGCAAAAGGTTATAATGTTTGCGAAATTTTTTATTTTTAACTCACTTTTGATTTCGAATGAGTTGTTGAACCATTTATGTGAGATTCATCTTATGGGTATTGGTTATTTTGGAGGATAAATAACCCTTTTAACTAAATATTTCAGGATTTTTTTTTCTTTGTTGTTACTCCGTAGTATTCGTCTCAGAAAGTTACATGATGCGAAGTGAAAGTACGATAAGCATACAGGGGTAGTAAAGTGAAACATAATGAGAATATGTTATATACTGACTACTGTAGCTGAATACGTGTGTCACTATTGCTAACTGCATCGTTCCCAGTGACGGCGAGAATTGTCACTAATTCCACAATCGGTAGCTAGCATTGACGATTATCTTTAACATACCAAAAGGAATTGTAATGCTTTCTGAGAACTGACCAAACTTTAAATTGAATGGAACCAAACTATTACTCAAAACCGGAATCTCACCTAATATATAAAAGTCATAAACCGTAAACTTAGATAAGTCAGCTTTAAAATAAAATTAGATTACAAAAAGAATATGTATAATTAATTAATTAATTAATTAATTAATTACTTTATATTCTGATATACTCCGTAATACAGAAATGATATTCATAAATCATTATACTAGTAGTGTAAGACGTAAAATCACAGATTGAACACGTTTTTAAAATAAATAAATACTACTCGTAATATATAGTTTCTCGTACAAATTACGCTTACAGGAAATGTGGCAAGATTGTGTCACGTTCATTCTGATCCTCAAGCACTCCTTACAATTCAATGCCTTTAACGTATCAAGTTCATATATATTTTTTTTAATATGTCGTATCCAAAATTCCAAAACACGTGGCCGAAAGAAAATTAAAAAATATAATTATTTATTTATTTATTTATTTATCTTACTAATGTAAATGGGGTTGATAGATACAATAAATAATACTTCGTATGCTTCATGCACCAAAACTATGTTATTATATAATTTTAGTGCAAGTTTTAAATGTTGTACAGTTTGGTGTATGAAACAATTTATATGATGTAATTATCACCTCTGTAAAGAGACAGTGATTCATACATCACCAAAAATTATTCGTACACCACTAAATATATTTTATTATGTTGTTAAGTACTACACTAGTTTATGGATAATTATTGGCGGTGAATAGATAATCACAAAAACACAAACCAAATAGGTAGGCGCAAGCAATTCCAAGTCATCTCATTAGTCGGTAGTCTTTACACACTTCTCTTTTTCTTAGCATATATATATATATATATATATATATATATATATATATATATATATATAGAGAGAGAGAGAGAGAGAGAGGTGGGTTAAAATGAGAAGACTAATTTTCGTGAGAACGTGAGAAGCACTTCAAAATTAATTTTTAATTATTCGAAACACATTTTTCTATAAAACTTTTTCAATATTTACTATTAAAATAACTTTTGGAAGCTATGATATAAATATAAATAAAAAATATTAACTTTTTTTTTCGAACTTATTTTACAATCGTTACTGTTGTGATTATTTAAGATAATCACAAAATATAACATGATAATCACATGTGATTATTCTCTATTATAATGTGATTATCATGTGTTCAAGATAATCACAAAATATGGCATATTAATCACATATTATTCATGCGATTATCAAGTTATAAAATGCGATTATTATGAATAAAAAATTTAACAAAAAATAATTAAAAAAAATAAAACGTCGAAATTTTTTTTATTTAAAAAATAACTTCTAAGAGTTATTTAAAAAATAAGCTACGAAGAAAATTTTGTAAAAAAACATGTTTTGGATAGTTAAAAAATGATTTTAAAGTGCTTCTTACGTTCTCACATTCTCATTTGAACCTGGGACTATATATATATATATATATAAATCTGATCGATATCTCTTTTCAAAATCACACACTTATGACATTGCAGTTGCTACCCTAATTGTGATGCTTCTGGCCTTCATCCCACATGAAAATGAAGCCTCTGTTCCACCATACACTTCCATAGTTGCTCCGGTTACCAAACATACCGATGCTGCTAAACCTCTCTTTAGTGTTCAAATCATTACCTCATATGTAAACATGCAGTATGTGCATGAAAACTTAATCATAGACATTGATGCTCCCTTCATATCGCACGACTGTGTCGTTCGATGGTTTGAAGATTCAAACTATGGTTGCTCCGATGACAGGCTTTGCGCCGGTGCTGTTTCTTGTGAAGAATATGAATGTACAGATGTTCGAACTACTTACTCTTATGATCAGAATCATGCCAAATGCCCACCAGAAACCAATAGTTCAACTTTACCTGGTTCTGAATATTGCACGTGCCCGGTCAATGTGGTCAGCCCCGTGACTGGATCATGTGGCCAAGGCTTGCTCAACTACGAAGACGATTACACGTTGAATGCAAGTGATGGTAGAAATGTTTATACTGTTGGCCCCAATCCTCCGGATCTTTGATGTTAACCTTGTTCAAACTATATGATAATTTGATAGAGAATTTTCTGAACACTAAGCTTTTTATTGATTCCACCACACACTGTTTGTTACAGACTTCTATCTATATATACATATCGAAAAGGTGCTAAGAAAGGTTGTGTTGGTTCGTTGGTACCCTTTCACATTTGGTTATACCTCTTCACCAATAGTCACACCTTTTCACTATTTACATAAATACATACATACTATTCTAATTTACAATTTCTAGACCAAACTATAATAAGTTTAGTTTAACTTCCAATACTCCCCCTTAAACTAAACTTGTTCAAGGTGAGTCTTCCACTTGCTTGACTTGTCTTCACAGTAACTTTGCATCTTCATCAGAGTAGTAAGTGAGAAGAGATTCTTCCTTCTTGTCTTTTTCTTTCCATTTGGTGCACTCATATCCAAGGTGTCCATAGTTGTTACATTTATAACATTTCATGTCTTTCTTGTCTCGTTCTCCTTGATGTACGTCTCTTCCTCGACTTCTTTCTCCTTTATTAAATTTTCTTCCTTGTCCTCGACCGTAGTTATGATTACTAGGGATGAGCAAAAATACCAAAATACCGAAACCGAACCGGACCGGTACCGAACCGGTACCGACCGTTACAAATGGTACGGTATTCGGTTTTTGATTTGGGGAAAAAAAAAACCCGGTACCAACCGGTCGGTACCGGTTCGGTACCGGTTTGTACCATGCACACCAAAATACCTAAACCGAACCGGAACCGCACCGGACCGGTACCGAACCGGTACCAACCGATACAAATGGTACGGTATTCGGTTTTTGATTTGGGACAAATTAAAAACCGGTACCAACCGGTCGGTACCGGTTCGGTACCGGTATGGTACCACGCTCACCCCTAATGATTACCATGATACTTTCCTTGCCAATTACTAGCTTCTTTTGTCATCAGTAGCCTTTCTTCATTCTTTGTCTCCGGTTCTTCTTGCCCTTTAAGACGTTCTTCATATGCTATTAATCTTCCACCGGCTTCTTCGAATGACATTTTGTCTAAATCTTGATATTGTTCAATAGTTGCTACGATCGGTAGAAACTTCTTTGGAACGGAGTTAAGTAGTTTCCTTACTAATATCTTATCTTCCAAAGCTCCACCAAGGCCTTTATACTTGGCTTTTATACCACTTAACTTTCTTCCAAAATCACTTACTTTTTCGTTTGGTTTCATCCTTAATGTCTCGAGTTCACTGCTCAATGTTTGTAGTCGTGCCTTTTGCACTAGGTCGGCTCCCAAATACTTGACTTTGATTGAGTCCCATACTTCTTTTGCAGTCGAGTATTGAGCAACTTGCATTAAAACATCTTGTGGCAATGTTTGAAAGATCATTGCCTCTGATGTGTTTTCTTTCTTCTCATTTGCTATTGCTTTTCCTTCTTTTGCAACTATCGTTTCCCACATGCCATATGCCTTCAATATTGTCTCCATCATAATTGCCCATGTTGTGTAGTTTGTTTCAGTCAGTTTCGGGCATTGAAGTGCTATGTTTTGCTCATGTGTTGTGGATGCTTCTCCTTCTTTTGCCATCCTTTCTTTCTCGTTTGTACCACACAGGTTTTAATTTTGCCACTAAGGTCTTGTTTTGCCACTAAGGTCTTATTTTGCCACTAAGGTCTTATTTGCCACGAAGGTCTTGATTTGCCACGAAGGTCTTTTTGTCACTAAGGTCTTATTTGCCACGAAGGTCTTGATTTGCCACTAAGGTCTTATTTGCCACGAAGGTCTTGATTTGCCACTAAGGTCTTATTTGCCACTAAGGTCTTATTTGAATAATCTAAGGTTGCAATCCCTAAATTATTCTACCAATATAATAAGCAGTATAATTACTAAGTTATTATATTTCTACTATTCTTTGGAAAATTATATTTTCCTAACTTTTATTTTCTATATATATTAAAAAATATATATGTGAGGGGTTGGTTTGTAAAATATGGAACCTGATGGGTTTTATTATTAACCCGTAGTTTTTTTTTTTTGTTGGTTCCTGCGCGATGCCCTTCTCCTTCTCACTCGTTACTGCCGGTGTCTCTCTATCTCCGGTTAACCGTCGGTTCGGCCGGTGTAACTACCGCTATTCTTTCCTGTTTTCTTTCGACCGGTGGTGGCGGTTCCTCTGAGCTGTTGGAATCCCTCAATCGTTTGGGTGCGAAAAACTAGGGTTTCGCCTGATTCTTGGGATTCGATGTACCGGTTTGTTTTTGGACCTATCGTCTAGACAATATTTGAACCGTCATGATGGTTCAATCGAGGGGTTGCTTCTGCGGTTTTCAAATCAGGTGTACTCTTTCCTTTTGCCTTGCACCGTTTCACTTAATTTGCCCCTTTGATGCCTGATATATTGTCCCTGTTATGCTTTCTGTTAAATCCTTGAACACTGATGTAACCGCTCCCTTTGATGAATAAAAATCTGTGATTTCTGGGATTTTTTCGGTTATGTATATGAATATCTTGGAACCTTTGATGCCGGTGAATTAATCAACGCTTTGTTGGTTAATTCCCTTGGTGACGAAATGGATCCACATAATGATTTCTTTGAACACTTGATTGTTGATGAATTTCTGAATTGGTGTTCAAAGGTATCTGTTTTTCTGGGTTGATTCGAACAGAGAAGTTGTAATCTTGGTATGTGATGAATTTGGTTAACAAACAGGCTCTGATACCAATTGTTGGCCCCAATCCTCCGGATCTTTGATGTTAACCTTGTTCAAACTATATGATAATTTGATAGAGAATTTTCTGAACACTAAGTTTTTTATTGATTCCACCACACACTGTTTGTTACATACTTCTATCTATATATACATATCGAAAAGGTGCTAAGAAAGGTTGTGTTGGTTCGTTGGTACCCTTTCACATTCGGTTATACCTCTTCACCAATAGTCACACCTTTTCACTATTTACATAAATACACACATACTATTCTAATTTACAATTTCTAGACCAAACTATAATAAGTTTAGTTTAACTTCCAATATATACTGGTTTATATGGTCGTTATGCTAATGCTGTATGTGCTAATTCTTCTTCATTTGCATCACTTCCTGCTAATGTTACTGGCGTCATGGCTCTTTCGTCCTTGCCTTACGCACTACCCACTTACTTTTATCCAACATTTGGAAAGTCATTAGCTTTATGTCTTCCTAGTACTTTATCCGCTCATGGGGTTCTGTTCGTTGGAGATGGTCCGTATTACCTTCTTCCTCAAACGGATGTTGATGTACGTAGTTTACTTTCCTATACTCCAATAATAAAACATCAAGATTCGTTTGGATACTTTATTGGTGTCAATAGCATTGTTATCAAAAACAGATCTATTGACGTACCCATGAATTCATCCGTTACCAAGTTTAGTACGATTATCCCATATACAACTCTTAGAACCTACATTTATAATCAAGTAATTCAGAGATTTTCAAAGGTTACAAAACGAATCCCGCGTGGAAAGCCGGTGGAGCCTTTTGGCCTTTGTTTCAGCACTTCCACAAATGGTACCGAAGTTGGTATAAAATTTCCTGATATTGAATTAAGTCTCCACGGTGGAAAAAACTGGACTATATCCATGGCTAATTCCATCAAGCAAATAACAAAAGACGTAGCGTGTTTAGCATTTGTTGATGGTGGTGCAACAAGTGAACCGGCAATTGTTATTGGGACATTTCAGTTCGAAGATAACTTTTTGGAGTTTAATTTAAAGAATTCTACTTTTGGATTCAGCTCCTCGTTGTTACACAAGCACACTTCTTGCTCAAACTTCAACTTTACGCTTACCAAAAGCCCTTGATTGAGCTACTTCAATAATGGCATATCAAACATGGAATAGATCGACGCATTTCTAAATACTTTACTTTCCAAATAATCAATATATATCTTGTTCAGCGTTTGCCAAGTAGTTCAACAAGGCGTATATATAGTAATCAAATAAAGAAATAGTTAGCATTCTTTACTGCTTATAATAACAAATTCTTATCATACTACTTTCTGCAATCGTGTTTAATTTGGGACATTTCGGTTCGAGGTCAAGTTTCTGTGGTTCGATTTTGAGAACTCTACTTTTGGATTCAGTTCGTTGTTTTTACACAAGCAAACGTCTTCAACTTTACACTTACTACATCCAGCTGTGCGTGAAGTTATTGTGAAAAGGCATACGCAACTAGTAATTAATATAATTGACAAATTCCTTAACACTTTACTTTCCATATTACTTAATAATATATGGTTTAATTTCAACAGTGCTTTTGGTAATGTTTCAACGATAGCTTAATACAGCCAGATTGTGTCACGTTTTGATAGTTAACTAGTACTTTGAATCAATTCTTATCCTTATAATAATAGTTAATGTAATGCTTTTAGTGTAGTAAGTCATGTATTCATCCTTTTTGTACGTATATACGTTACACACCACACGCTCACATCAAAATAGTAAGAACGCATGCCCCCAAAATAAGGAGAAGGAAAAAAAGCATGCTTTCTAGCCGTATGATCAAGTGGCCTATATAGGTGATTTATAAATAATCAAATAAATAAATAGACATCAGCCTACTACTCGCGCGGTGCAACGCGACAAAAAATCTATGTGCATTAATATGTTGTTTATTTAAAATGTCTTCGTATAAATAAGAATATAGTACTTTGTAGTAAGTATCATTTTCTTATTATACGCAATGACAATCTCATCACAACTTGAAACTCGATACAAAACCAAACCCGTTAACTTGCTAAGTAAAAACCATCAATGCTTTTATCTTTTCCTGATAAGCCAAAAACATTTTGTCCTATCGTACAAGATATCAAGATATCAAGTATCAACGTGCATTATTTACTTTCAAGTTACACGTGATCTCCATAACATAATTAGGCATAAAAAAGAAGGAAAAAAATAAGAGAGAAGTTTTGTATAATCAAAAACACTTTTGAGAGTTGCAGAAGTTGTCAATTGAATCGATCTCATTTTGATGTATGCCGCTCTAAATCTTATTATGTTCCTGTAATTAATTAATTGTTGTCAACTGTTAGTGAAAAAGCCAAAACATTAAAAGATTGTGACGGAGTAAGCTGGGGCGGGGCTAGAAAATATATATGGAAGGGCAAAAATAAAATTAATTTGTACTTCTTTATAATTTTGAAGAGGTAAAATTTAAAACTGTCATTAATACCTTAAAAGATTTTTTTTTTTTTACATAATTTCAAAGTTTTTGTGGGGCAGCTACTCCCGCTGCCCCATTCTAGCTCCGCCCCTGAGAGTATGTATATATGCAACATCGTATCGTGGTCAGCTATGTGGTCAACCAATTAGGAATCAATTAAATAAACAAGTACAAATTAAAGTCATCGTAGAGTTAGTTTTACTCATTCTACTGTATGTATATAGAAATGTTTAAAAAGGGGGTTAATCAACAAAATCGGCTATGAACTGTCACCTTTCGTTGCAGATATGCAATCAACCCAAAGTATTGTTTATGTACGCAACAAACTGGTTGGTTTTGTATTTATGTAAGCAACATGGTAACATGTTACTGGCTCAGCCGGTAAACTTATATATTAACGTATTTTTTGTTTTTTTTTTTTTATAAATGTGACATGGTTAATATATTAACCAGTTTGTTGCGTACATGAACAATACTTGGGGTTTTGGTTGCGTATCTGCAACGAAAGGTGGCAGTTCAATGCCGATTTTGTTGATTAAGCAAAAAACTATATACGTGGTTTGTTCCGATCATCTTCTCCGGTGTGCTCCGGCCAAAAAATCCGACGAAGACCAACCATCAACATACGACGGATGGGGAGGGAGAAACGAAAATGAAAACGAAAGCGTAGATTCAGAGTAGTAAATGAAAACGAAAATATGGATCTGGAATATGAAAGAAAAACTTCAGAAACCCTAGATCGGATCCTGTGACACCGAAATTTACGGCGGTTGCTGGTTCGATTTTTCGAAACAGAATGAGAAACCAAAGCGGAGAGAGAGACGAAGAGATGTTTGTTACGTTGATCAACCAAGACAAATCTAGTAACGGGGAGAGAGACAAAGAGATTGGTCCCGTATCTGCCGCCGCCGGAATATGTTGGTGGTCGGAAATTGAAAAGGAGATTCAGATTGTGTGTACAAGTTCAATTATAAATGACGTGGCTACCAACCAGTTTGTTGCGTACATGAAAAGATAAAATCTCACTTTGTAAGATCGCAGTACGAAACCAACCAGTTTGTTGCGTACATGAACAATACTTTGGGTTGGTTGCTTAGCTGCAACAAAAGGAGGCAATTCATAGCCGATTTTGTTGATTAGCCCTTTAAAAAGAGATGAAATGTACGTACGTTGAGTTAAGTTTACTACTCCATATCTTCTTTATAATAACTATATATATAAGCCTAAATCTGTTCAATTATCCATCGATATGATGACTTTTTTTATTTTATTTTTATTATTTCTTATGATAGTTTTCAAGTTGATATAAAAACTCAGCTTTCCTATTATATGGATTTGGATTTACATTGTAAAACTGATCATCTGATTGTTTAGATTTAACGGTTGCATAAGTAATACTCCAGTACAGTGGCGGAGGTATGTGGTTGCAAGGGGATGCAGCTGCCACACATGATATTTGCTGACTATGTATCAAAAAATTGTATAGTCATTTGTTACATAATGAGAAAACATATGGCTTTAAAATATGGAGTTCATGAAAAATAACAAAAGTTCCATTGTGGATCAAATAAAAGTTCCATTGTGGATCAAATGGTAGAAGGGAGTTCATGAAAAATTACAAAAGATCCATTGTAGATCAAATGGTAGAAGTCTTGCATTATGATGATGTTGTCATGGGTTCGAGATTAGTTTGGAGCGATTATTTTTTAATATTTAATGTTTTTTTGATAGCACATTTCAACTAGATATTCTCTAATACATTTTGTTGTGTATCTTTGTGATTAATTTAAGGACACTAAACATGAAATTATATACCAAGTTTTATTTTGTTAAATATCTTTGAATTGATATTTATAGATACTCACCAAAATAAATTTCACAAATTTGTTTGTCTACAATGTCGATTTTACAACTTACAAAAACAATTAAATCTTAAATTTCACCTTTTGTTGTCTTGATTTTACAAACTTCAACTTCACAACTTCTAATTTTTACTCTCTGTAAATGACTTCATTTTCTAGGGTGTTTGTTTAGATTTCACAACTTTATGGTTTACTTTCCATGTTGAAGCTTTTTAGTAGAAGGTTATGATCTCTCTTTTTTTTTAACGATTCAATTTTAATTTTGAATCAACCTTTGTCATCATGTAACACGAATATTTTTTGCTACCCGTGAACAAGGTTTCTAGATCCGCCACTGCTCCAGTATATTATTTAAGGTCTAAATTGAACCAAGGTTTCTTTCCTGGCAAAAGTTGAATTTTACACTCATTCTCAAAATTTTAGATTTTATGTACCATACTAACCATCTTTGTTGTCAATTTGCCACTTCCTTCACAAAAATGTCCTTTTTAGTAATTAATTTCATGTATTAATCCCTTAGATAATACGACACTCATATCTGATTATTACTACTTCAAACACCAAAAACGCATCTACACTTAATTATCATCTGATTCTGATTTCTGATTATGGGTAAGGTTCAAATGAGACTAAAAATTTGTGTGAGAATAGAGCAACCAATGATATGGTGTCATGTGTACAAAGAGAATACAAAACCCATTAACCCCTTAAGTTAAATATCTCACAAACGACAAATCGAAAAATTATGAAAATTGCACCTTTAGATTCAGCGTTTGATCCTCTTCGATTTGCCGTCCATTAAGGCATACTTTCGACGAGCTTTTTTTTCCATCCCGAAACCCCAAACTCCCAACCCTAAACCCTAACCCCTAAACCTCAAACCCTAAACCCTAAACGCTTTATAAAACTCTAAACCTTAAATCATACTAAACCCTAAACCCTGCTAAACCCTAACACTGAACCCTGCTAAACCCTAACACTAAACCCTGCTAAACCCTAACTCTAAACCCTAACCCTAAACCCTAAATGTAGGTTCCATATACGGACCAAATCGAGTAGCTTGAACTTGTATATAAAAGCGGAAATTAAACACACAAGATATGCTAGATGTTCACAAGTAAATGACCAAAACACAAAGTGTGAGTTTATATATAATCAACAAGTAAGATTACAAACACTTTATACTAGACACACAAAGATCAAAATAACACAATAATGAAGTTTTTCTTCTGTGATTTTCGTGGTGTTATGTGTGTGTTTTTTGTGTTGAGGCTGTATAAACAGAAACTGGCGAGCCTCTATTTATAGCCTGGACCAAACTGTATGCGACACAAGCTTTGTGTCGCATGAAGGCTTATGCGACATAAGCATTGTGTCGCATAGAATGCTTCTGCGACACAGTGCTTGTGTCGCATGATGACAGAAACTGTAAATAAACTAGAACTTAAACAATTCAATACGTAATTACAATTTCGACACGATTACAGACTGAGACCAACTGACAGACACACATTGATGTACCAACAAACTCCCCCGGTCTTCGAAAAATTCTTCAATTTTCTTAAGTCTTCAGATGTCTGGTCTTCAAACCCATCCAGGTGGAAAGTTTCCACCAGCGTGTATGCCGTAGGTGAAGCATATATCAACAATCTTCTGAAATCGTTTCGCTAAAACAGAGTTGAACTCGTTTCCTGGATTGTAGCGAATCCGATTGTCGAATAGCTTCTTCATGTCATCTCTTGACAGATTAATCAAGCTCATTGGGTCAAAAATTCTGAAGTTGGCTTTTCGTAGACCCCACAAAGATCCTGTCTGAGGCTCTGAATCTGGTACAAAAACTAAGACGGCTTCGCCAGTGTGAGCATCCAGTTCCCAGTAATGAAAGCGTTTCAGTAGATTGAATGGAACTGTTTCCAGAGCTATTTCAGTCAGACATTTAGCAGGCGGATAGTGAACTTTCACAATTGGCTGCTTGGTCTTTGGATCGAGCTTCTTCTTGAACGTGTACCTTGTACCCAGTACTGGTTTGACATAATGATATTTCTTTCGTTTAATTTCCTCACGCATGACCTTTTGAATAACATCTGCAACTCCATCATCGTAAGGATTTATCAACTGAAGCTGAGTAAGACGAACGATGTCATGCTTTGGCAATGTACTCAATATCCTCAGTGATCGACGAAAGTACTGGATACCGTCAAGTCTTTTAATCATCAACCTTCCTTTGCTCACATTCCAGCTTTTTATCAGGCCTGTATAATCACCACCAACCTGATATTTCTTGCATGTAACTGGAGCAGGTTCTGGATTTTTACCTTTTGGAAACCAGTTGTCCCTTTCTCTGATGGGCATTTCTTTGTCAAAAGATACACATTCAGATGTGTCAAGAGGGAAAATGTCATTGTAATTTGTCGTTTCTCGAACAGGGACATGTTGTGCTTGTGAAGAACTGGAGGGTACAGAAGATTCTTGAGCAGGACCAGGTTGAGAAGTAGATCCTGGAACGTAATTGAATGCTGGCCCTGACTCATCGTCTGAAGAATCAGATAATACAACACCCTCTTGAGGATAGGCTGGACAATCAGAATATTCTTCATCAGGATTAAGCTCTTCTCGTTCAACATCAACATCATCGTCATTATCAGCTGAGTTGAAGTCAAAATGTTCTTCAGGCGCACGATCGTCATCGTCAACCGCAGATTGAAAGTAAGTCAGATTACAATACGTGTAATCTACAGCTAACGGTTTTGGTTGCCCTGGTTGCTCAATAATATACTCAAGAATAAGAGTTGTTTCATTAATTTCAGAAGCATTTACATTTTCAGGATTTACATTTTCTTCGCCTTCGGCGGAAACCCTAGGAATTGATTCTAAGGCCGGTTGGGCTGTCTCCCCCGAAGCAATAGCTTGGGTTTCCAGCTGCAGAACCTTTGTCTTCAATTCTTCATTCTCTTTCTCCAAGCGAGAGATCCTAGCATCCTGAGCTTCAGAAACTGATGCTTGAGCTTCCATAGTCTGCTGCATCTTTTCAATCTTTGACAGGAGCTCCTGAATGACAGCTGGATGAGGAGTGATTGGAGTTTCAGTCCTTAGGGGCTCAGAAGATGTGGAAGTGGAAGTACGGGAACGTCTGACCAGAGGATTCAAATCAGCAATGTCAGAAACATCTCGAGGCCTTTTTCCTCGGGTAGAAGATTCAGGGCGTGGAGAAGAAGGCTGATAATTATCGATCTCAAGATCGAGATCTACCAACTCTGGATCAGCTACAACAGGCTGAACTGGCGGTTGTTGAGCTGGAGGTTGTTGAATCGGAGGCTGCTGAACGGGAGGCTGTTGAACGGGTGGCTGCTGAACCGGAGGCTGTTGTACTGGGGGCCTCGGGATTTGAGGTTGCTGAGCAGGTGGATCATTAAATTGTTCGCCTGGAGGAGGTACATAATCAGGATCCACAATGTGACCGAACAACGCAACCTCACGTTCCGGTGCTTCGCCTGACTTCGCAAACTTTGTACAAGCAGTATAAATTCTGGTATTCATCGGCGTTTGCGCGTAGGTAAAAGAGTTGATCACTGGAAGATCCGGGTGCAAATGGTTGAGTAACAGCTGAGTGAATCGGGGATACAACGCCCATTTGTCTTTATTATCCAAAGCGTTGTTCACAAAACCCCTGAAGATATAGCCTGAGAAGTTGAAGGGCTTGTTGTATATCAGGGCAAGAATAGCAGAGGCAGTCGCAAATTTCATCCCTTCGAGACCTGCCTTGCGACTGGATAAGCACACAATGACGATGTGAGCCAGATACCTCCAAACCTTTGTCATATAGGTTTTCTTGTACTGATCAAATGGAATGTCTTGATAACCAATCGATCGCATGCCCTGAGCAATAGCAGCTGAAGAAAACTGGGTGATCATGTCAGAATTATCACCGAATTCGAAGAAATCTCGAATAAGCTGCTCAGAAAAGATGACTTGGCGGCCGCGGACAGTAGAAATGATCCTAGTATCAGCTTCATCATAGTTTACCACCGCATTATCCCAAAACTCGGTAATGTGATTTGTCAGGATCCGAGTATCTGCAGTGATAGCTTTGTAAATACGCGAGCGTTGAAGAAATGCGATCATTGGGCGATACGGGCGGGAAGTCTCGACCGTTGTATTCATGAACGCCACAATGTTGTGACGTGGCTCCCAGAAGTATTTAGAGATATAGATCTCTGGGAGTGCTGGAGCAGCTTGAGCAGGTTGTTCAGCCATTTCTACAAAAATAACAGTAATACAGCCAAAACTCGAAATGCGTTAGCGTTAGTACCAAAAAATAATTCGCGTTTTATTTTTACAAAATTTCTGCGACACAACAGTTGTGTCGCATGAGGTTCATACGACATAAGGACTGTGTCGTATAAGAATAATACGACACAAGCATTGTGTCGTATGACACGTGTCACGCGGACAGCATTTCCCCTGCATTTAGCAATAATTGAGAAATTAATCTCGAATGCGACATAGTCGCTGTGTCGTATGGTGTGTCGTATAAAGTGGGTACGACATAACGTTGGTGTCGTATAAAAATACGACATAAGGACCGGTGATCAATACGACATAAAAACCAAGTATCTATGCGACATAACGACTATGTCGTATGTTATGTCGCAAAGATGAACATCAAAGCAACCCAGATTCGATCGATGAAACTTTTTGGGGTTTTCGAAATCCAGTCATACCCTAGGGTTCGTACACAACAGGGGATCAATAATATGTATTTATCTAACCCTAATAACCCCTAAACCCTAAATAATTTAACGAAAAACCGAAACCCTAAAAACGTAATACGGGTCGATCGAATTCAGGACATAATACGCGATAAAAACACGAAAGAATTATACCTAAGGATGCGCAAACAGATGATGAACAAGAATCGAGCAACAAAACGCGAAGAAAAGCCTTCGAAATCACGAATCCGATCGAAAAACGCGTGTGTCGCAAAATCGCCTTTATGTCGTATAGTTTGTGTCGTGAAAGATTTGAAAACGTAAATGATTATGTCGTATGTTGTGAATAGTTATCCCTGACCCGCATACGACATAGTATACGACACAAACAAAACTGACTTATACGACATAGTATACGACATAAACAAAACTGACTTATACGACACAGATGTTGTGTCGTATAACAGGAGTACGACACAGTGGTTGTGTCGCACAGAACACAAATCAGAAATTTTCAAGATTAAAAATTCGATTTTTGTGCCGATTCGGATTTTGATTTTAGAATTTTCGCATAGAAGATGATTTGTGACTAAAAATAATTAAAAAGAAAAGATACAATTAAAAGAATATTAAAGAGATAAAACTAAATATAAACATAAAATAAAAGAAACAAATACAACTAAAAGCGAGAAATTTATAAAATCGTTTTGGTGACGGAGTTGAGATACTGGTTAGGGATCATACCGAAATAACATGCAATTATTAGGAATAGAAAGTGTTATTTCGATTATCAGTATGTTTGTCCACTTTAAATTTACGTGGCACATTTAAAACACGTTTTATAAAAATTATTTCAAGACGATTATCGATATTGTTTATCCACTTAAGCATGTTACAACCGAGTTTGTGGAGTTAACCTTTTATTGTTAGAATGTATAAGTCTCTGTGGCACCCACCATTGATATACCCCTATACTCTAGACAATAACATAGTTTCCATATTTAGAAAGAATAAAGAAAGATCATTTTTAAGAATCAGGCTAGAGTTGACAGGTCAGTACAGAAGTACAGCAAAGCAACCTAACGTGATTCAAGTATAATCACAACCAATCGCAGTCAAACTGAAGTTGGAGTTTCCGAAACAGCGACCTTGGTTAGTATGATTTAGGATTAAGCAAAACCGATCGCAGTCAAACTGGATTTGGAGTTTCCCAAACAGCGACCTTGTTCAGTATCATTAAGATTTTTCAAGTGCATTGACCTGTAATTGCTTAACCCCAAGTTTATAGTAACTGTTACCAGTTCTGTACTTTCGTACAACAGAGGCAACAACCAGCATAAACTCCCAAATGATTTCAGATAAAAGTTCCAAAGATAGAAATATGTTAAGCTACGTTAAGGAATTAAGACATTGAGTCGTACATCATACGGAGTTTACCACAAGATAATAGACACATATTTAAATGATTTCTTAATAACCCAGAGACAGGTGTGTATCATGCCTACCGGTACATCGCATGATGAAGACAATTTTCATAAAAACAGTTTTAAGTGTGTCAGATAAACCTACTGACACATCAAAGATAAAACTTAAAATTCTATTTTGTGCATGTCACTCGATGTACTATCATATCCCAAGTTGTTTACAGACTCAACTCAACGTCTATTTTAAAAATGTAGCAACCATTGCATTTCCTTGATACTAACGAGTATAAAGAGTGGCGGTTGCCCATTTTTTTTTTTTTTTTTTTTTTTTTTTTTTTTTACACAAGAAAAGCAAATAAACTGTACAGAAAATAAGTCACAAATCATTTCTTGAGATCAAGGGAAATCATCCCTATCATATCCACAAGTTCGTTGAAACGAGCACGCGAAAAAGCTTTAGTGAATAAGTCGGCCTTTTGCTTAAGGGTATCTATGTGAATGAGGTCAATTAAATGTTTCTCATAGCAATCTCGTATGAAGTGAAACCTAATCTCTATGTGCTTGGTCTTAGAGTGTTGAACGGGATTGCGAATAATAGATATAGTAGCAGTATTATCAATATGAATAGGAGTCAAAGTAAGAAGTAACCCATAGTCACGCAATTGATGTTGAATCCACAAAATCTGTGAACAACAGCTTGCAGCAGCAATGTATTCAGCTTCCGCTGTTGAGGTGGAAACTGTGGTTTGCTTCTTACACTGCCAAGACACCAGTCGAGAACCGAGGTATTGGCATCCTCCTGTAGTTGATTTTTTATCCGAATTGCAGCCGCCATAATCAGAATCAGAATAGGCAGTGAGAGCGAAATTTTTCTCATTTGAGTACCATAGACCAAGTGATGGTCTATATTTGAGGTAACCAAAAATTCGCTTCACAGCCTTCATGTGAGAAACTTTGGGCTTTGATTGATATCTGGAACAGATAGACACAGCAAACACAATATCTGGTCTGGATGCAGTGAGATACATCAATGATCCTATCATAGAACGATAGTCCCGCTCCTTGCAATCTTCTTCGTGTTCAGCGGGTCCGAGTTTGTGATCAGTTTCAATGGGAGTACCATATGGCTTACAGTCATGGAGTTCATACCGAGTCAACATGTCATTGACATATTTGGACTGATGAATGTAGAAACCCTTGTCAGACTGCTCAACCTGTACACCTAGAAAGAACTTAAGTTCTCCCATGGCACTCATCTCAAACTCGGACTTCATAATCTTCTCGAAGTCTCTGCACAAAGAATCATTTGTTGAACCAAATATGATGTCGTCCACGTAAACCTGCACAAGTAACAAATCTTTTCCAACCCTTTTTATGAAGAGAGTGCTATCAATTTGGCCTCGTGAGAAGCCATTTCTCGTGAGATGATTTGCCAACCTCGCATACCAAGCTCTTGGAGCTTGATGAAGACCATATAATGCCTTGCCTAACTTGCACACATAATCAGGATGGTTTGGATCTTCAAAACCAGGAGGTTGCAAGACATACACATCCTTCAAAACCTCTCCATACAGAAATGCGCTCTTGACATCGAGTTGATAAACCCGAAAACCTTTAAATGTCGCATAGGCCAGAAAAATGCGAATGGACTCCAATCTTGCAACTGGAGCAAACACATCATCATAGTCCAAACCCTCAATCTGAGTAAAACCTTGAACAACCAGCCGAGCCTTATTCCGAATAACTACGCCTCTGTCATCTTTCTTCACACGATAAACCCAGCGAGTTCCAATTGGATCGACATCCATTGGTAAAGGAACCAACTCCCAGACATCAAGCTTTTTGAATTGATTCAATTCTTCCTGCATAGCCTCAACCCAGTATGGATCTTTCAAAGCTTCAGCAATTTTCTTTGGTTCATGCTGAGACAAGAAGCATTCTTCCAATTCTTCTTCAACACAGGCAAAATTGGCAGATGAAGATTCTTCACGGACTTCATTAGCAGCAGATTGATGCCTAGTTAAGACACCTTGTTGAAGATCACCAATGATGTTTTCAGTGGGGTGAGTAGAATGAATTCTAAGCTGAGGAATCGGATCAGGCACAATGATCGAATCCAAATTTGACAGATCACCTCCAGGATTTTCAATTTCAACTGAGCTATTAGTGGCAGTATCCTCATTGTCAATTGGTGTGACAATATCGGTTTCAGTTTGAGGATTAGATTCAGAAGCCACTTGATCAACATCGGAGGGATTGTCATCATTGACAACATTCTCAGGAGGTACTACTCTAGAATTGGAGATTGAGTCGTCAGAGGTAAGATCCAATCCATGAAGTAGAGACACCACCTGTTCTTCTTCACTAAATTTGGGAAGATTGAAAGAGTCCACCAACTTATCATACTCAAACAAGGAATCAGGTCCCTTGCCTTTTGGAGAATCAGTATATTTCATAAACTTTACTTCAAAATGTTCTTCTATTCTCCCAGTAGACTTGTTGAAAACTCTTTTATTTGGAGAGTTCACAGAATATCCCAAAAATAACCCATCGACTGCTTTTTCATCAAATTTGCCTACCGAGTCCTTAGTAATTAAAATTGAGCAAGGACACCCGAAAGGCTCAAGAAACTTCAAATTTGGTTTGCGATTATCAGCAATTCGTAACATGTTTTCTTTCGCTTTTTAACAATCGAAACCCTATTTAACACATAGCAGGCAGTGTTAACAGCTTCTGCCCAAAAAGTGGTTGGCAGATGCGCATCAGACAACATGGTTCTTGCTGCCTCAATGATTGTCCTATTCTTTCTTTCAGCTACTCCATTTTGCTGAGGAGTACGAGCAGCACTAAACTGATGAAAGATTCCCTTTCGAAGACAATACATTTCCAAAGTTCTGTTCTTGAATTCTGTTCCATTATCACTGCGCAGTTTCTTGATTTTCAGATTACACAGATTTTCCAGTCTGTCGAACAAGTAAGTTAAAGTATCATCGGTTTCATCCTTTCCAGCCAAGAAATATACCCAAGAAAACCTTGAGTAATCATCAGTGACAACCAGACAGTATGATTTTCCTCCAATACTTTTCTTATTCACAGGACCGAACAGATCCATGTGAAGCAACTCCAATGGAGATTCAATAGAGTTCACCTGCTTAGACTTATGGAACTTCTTGTGTTGTTTCCCTTTGAGACAGGAAACGCATTCATCATCTGTTACGAATGACTTTTTAGGCACACCTAACACAAGATCATTATTAACAAGATAATTCATTCTGCGAAAATGAATATGTCCCATTCGTCTGTGCCAAAGCAGTGAATCTTTAGAAGATGCTTTTGATAGCAAACAAGTATGCTCCTTGGTAATCACAGTTTGCATATCCAAAATGTACGAGTTGCGTACACGGGGTGCTCTCAGTAACACCCATTCCTCGGGAATAACAAATCCCGGTTTCAAAATTAAACATTCAACATCTGTAAATGCGGTAGTGAACTTCTTGTCGCAGACTTGAGAAACACTGATCAGATTGTGTTGCAGTTCCTCGACATAGTTCACTTTATCAAAACTCACTTGCCCATTAGAAAGAGTACCCTGACCCGTGATATTACCACCTGTATCTCCCGCAAAAGCAACATGTCCTCCTCGATATGGTTTCACATCAGACAGAAGGGACATGTCACCAGTCATGTGCCGTGAGCAGCCACTATCCACATACCATTTACTTCTTTGTATATGATCTGACTGCTACAGCACAACATAGAGAGAAAGTTAGTTAGAAATGGAGACCCAGGCCTTTACAGACTTGGGTACTCCAGAGACCTCATCAATAATAACTACATCAGTTAAAACTTTGTTTTTCAATAAATCAGGTGCAATTCCTGATGCAGTATTACTTGATGATGAGTCATTTAACGACTCTTTTGGTCTCCAAATTTTCACAGGAACAATAGTGGGTTGCTTGTTAACATTGTCAGGCTGTTTAACCGGAGGTTTACTAGGCCTAGCAGCATTAACTTTTGGGATAGAAGTATGAGAGAGTGAACCCTTCTTTGAAAAAGATTTAACAGATGAATTTTTGTAAACAGAATTTCTGGGAACACCTTTTGAAAACTTCTTTCTCAAAAGCAACGGGCATTGATTGATCAAGTGACCTTGTTTCTTACAGTAGAAACATGATCGTCTTTCCCTAAAGGTGCGGTCGTTACTGCCTAAAAATTGAGGTGAGACAGGTAACTTATGTGAGCATGTTGAAGTGGATGCACCAGAATGTGAAACAGAAGGTTTAACAGAATTCTTAATTGATTTGTCATTAGTATTCTGTAAATCTTTCCTTTTATGTTCAGCCTTAACCTTAGTATTCATTGGAAAAGTTTCATCATCTGATTCAGTAGTGAGAATGTGATGTTCAGGCTTAATGTTTTTCTTTTCACATTGAGGCATAAACTTACAGGGAACATCCTCAACCTCGACCTTTTCTTCAATAGTTTTTAAGGGAACAGGCGACAAACTACCAAAGGGGGTAAACTTGACGGTTCCTGAGGGGGTAAACCTAACAGGTTCAAAAGGCTTCACGGGTTCAGCCTTAATTGTCTTAGGTTTCTTCTTATCATGGTTAACTTCTATGTTGGCTTTATAGAATTCAGGCAACTTAAACGGATTCAAACTAACAGGTTTACATACAGGCATAGCTACATTCTTAACAACAGGCTCATTAACGGATATTTCAATGGGCTTTGCATCTACTAAAGCAGTAGGCACAAAATCTTTAATTTCATCCTTAGACGGTCTACACAAATTCACATCTAAAGACGGAGGCGGTTGGTGATGATAACCATAACCGGACTTATCTTTAGAACTAGTTCTACCCGTCTGCAGGATATCAGTAAAGACCAAGGCTGAAGTGTTGATATTCTTGAGTTTTCGTTGCAAATCAACAGCTTTGGCTTGAGAGTCAGCCAATTCCTTTTTCAAATGAGCAATCATTTTTAAGTAACTATCAATTTCATCTTGATTACTGAAAATTAGAGCTTTCAGCTCCTTTTTATCTTCAATAAGTTGATTAATGTTACTTTCAAAGTGTTTCTCATTAATTTTTAAAACTTTGTTTGCTTCCATCAAATTCAAGATATCTGACTTCAAGTTGTCATTATGTTCCATAAGCCCATTTACTTTACCAGTTAAACTAATACATGAATCACAAGTAAATTTAGCAAATGGTACCTCATTGTTGATAGCCATGAAGCATTGCTCTTGAGTTTCATGAGCAGAAAAATCATAAGCATCTCCATCCTCAATCAACAATGCAGCCTTAGCAGTAGTATGCTCAATCTGTTTTGGAACAACAGATGGTTTAGTGAAACCCGAAGCAGGCTGTCGTCCTTTCTCACATTCACGGGCAAAGTGTCCAAGATTCTGACACTTATAACACTTGATTTTGCTTTTATCGAATCCCGTTGGTGTTCGGTCAGCTGCATCTTCAAGAGATCTCTTTCCAGTTCGTCTTAGATAGTTTTTGGCTCTACGAGTGAGCATAGCCATATTCCATCTAATGTCGATCCTTTCTAACTCATCGGGATCAACCTGATTGAAGTCTTCATCAGTCAGTTCCAATGTACTGACTCTTTTAGAAAGAAAGTCTTCATATGATGACAAGAAAGCAGTAAACATGGCTGCATGTTCATCAGTGGTTGCTGAAGTAGGAACAGATGGTGATGAACATGTACTGCTTGAAGAAGCATTATAAGCTGGTAGGGCTGAAAATGTTCCTACAGTAGGATTACTGTAAGAAGAGAATCTCTGAGAATTTGTCTCAGCTGAGATGAAAGCTGTTCCACCATGACTTGATTCTGATGCACGAGCAGTAGATCTTGTTTCCTTCTTTTCAATATCCAATGCCCCAGCTTCAAGTTTTCCAATAAGATCATCCAGAGACAATTGCTTTGTTTTTGGATCGCTTTCTAATAACAAAACTCGTGTTTCCCAACTTGATGGCAGAGCAGCTAAAGCCTTTTTGTTAATCTCAGAATTTTTGAGATTATATCCGCCAGCTTGCAGTTCATTTACTGTGCGAGTAAATCTGCAAAGCATGTCTCTGACAGTTTCATTCTTCTGGATATAGAAATAATCAAACTGAGTTTTGACTAATTCCAATTTGCTTTCGATGTACTCAGTGTTGCCACAAAATCTCTTTTCAATTGCAGTCCAAAGATCATAAGCAATAGTTTGTGGAAACATATCCAAAACGTCTGTTGGAAGTGACATAGTAATAGCAGAATGAGTTTTCCGTTCAATTTCCCATGCTTTACGTTCTTCGGGAGTGTATGAACGAACGGGTTTGGGAGGAGGAACACCCATGTGTTCTCCAAGAGCAACAGGTGGAACATATCGTTCAAGAAGGGCCAACTCCATATCTGGATCGGTGAATAAAACAAACGATATGAACCTTTGTTTCCATGCTCGAAATGGCAAACCCGGTGCAAAATAAGGAGGTTTATTTGCACTACCAATCGTAGCATTATGTTGTAAAACTGCATCAACGCTTTGAAGAGACATGATGAAAATCTGCAAAACAAATCAGAAAAATACACACAAAACAAACTGATTTTTGTCTAAGTCAGGAATTATGCGACACAGTGTTATGTCGCAGAGTATCAATACGACACAAGATTTGTGTCGCAGAATACAAATACGACACAGATGTAGTGTCGCAGAACTTAATCTGACAGAAGACAAAAATGCGACACAACAGTTATGTCGTATGTTATGTCGCAACTTGTGTCGCAGACCAGTCAAGGTCAAAAAGTGTTATGTCGCAAGGTTATGTCGCACGTTATGTCGCAGACAATTTAATGTCGTATTGTTGTGTCGTATGAACAGTGATACGACACAAGCCTTGTGTCGCAAAAGTGCACGTGCAGACAGTTTTTGAGCCCACAAAAATTTCAACTTTCAAAGTAAATCATAACCTACTTTTCTGCAGACGAAAAACCAACTTTGGAAGCAAAATAATCATCACCTTTTACCAACCAAATCCAAAAAGTTAGACTAACAACTTTTCTTTGAAGATCAAGCAACAAAATGGATTAAACTAGCACTTTTGACCAAGAACACCAAGAACACTTAAAGACATAAATTATGAAAATAATGTTTTTGGACCAAAATCTAGCACCAAACTAACTCGAAACCGCAACTCAAGAGTATGCGGCTCTGATACCAATTGTAGGTTCCATATACGGACCAAATCGAGTAGCTTGAACTTGTATATAAAAGCGGAAATTAAACACACAAGATATGCTAGATGTTCACAAGTAAATGACCAAAACACAAAGTGTGAGTTTATATATAATCAACAAGTAAGATTACAAACACTTTATACTAGACACACAAAGATCAAAATAACACAATAATGAAGTTTTTCTTCTGTGATTTTCGTGGTGTTATGTGTGTGTTTTTTGTGTTGAGGCTGTATAAACAGAAACTGGCGAGCCTCTATTTATAGCCTGGACCAAACTGTATGCGACACAAGCTTTGTGTCGCATGAAGGCTTATGCGACATAAGCATTGTGTCGCATGAGATGATTCTGCGACACAAGCCTTGTGTCGCATAGAATGCTTCTGCGACACAGTGCTTGTGTCGCATGATGACAGAAACTGTAAATAAACTAGAACTTAAACAATTCAATACGTAATTACAATTTCGACACGATTACAGACTGAGACCAACTGACAGACACACATTGATGTACCAACACTAAATCAAATGTATAATCAATCAATAACACATGTGTTACTAATATGTAAAACCCATCAAAAAAATGAAAAAAAAAAAAAGTTCGTCGGAAGTATGCCTTGATGGACGGCAAATCGAAGAGGATAAAACGCTGAAAAATATGGTGCAATTTTCATGATTTTTCGACTTGTCGTTTGTGAGATATTTAATTTTTAAAAACGTGGATGAGAGAGAAAAAAGTGACACATGGCATATTGTGGTTGGTTCCCCATTCTCACACAAAATAAATGGTCTCAATTGAACCCTTCTCTTCTGAATATATATTCAAATGGAATAATAACGTAACTTTTATAGTATCTACTGAATCCATTACGTTGGGTGTTTTGGGATGTACATATTTTTTTAAATAAATTATGGTGTGTATTACTTGTAGTAGGCAGATTCGGCGATTCTTGGGTTAGTGGAAGTGGGATCAAGTTGAATTGCTGTATACGGGGATTCCTGCTAATTTATGAAAGATCCCATACTTTCCTCAAATTGTGTCAAACAAAAAATGTTTCTACACCAAGATGATGATCAGTTTCCGATTTAATTTTCTCAACAGATTCTTCGGTGGCTGGAAAGGAATTGATTTGCAGGAGTAATTCAAGGTTTGATGTGTGGGGAACAAAGGGGTATGGATTACAAGTCAGAGGATGGAATCGTAGATTGCCAGGCTATAAAGCAATTGATCTTGGCAGGGGACTAAATTCTCCATCTGATATCTCCGTTTCAAAAAGTCCCAAGATAACTCATTTGTCGATAGTTTGTTTATTATTGGGCTGGAGGGTGTTTCGACTACTTCAAATTAAGTGTCGTACAATCTAAACCTTGTAGTTAGATGGTAAGTAAGAACTAGCTACACCTAGAATATATGCATTCAAATGAACTAATGTAAGTAACATCTCATACCGTCTTCCGCGGGTTAGGGCTCAATACCGTCTAGGACAGTGTATGGGGGAGGTATCGATGTAGACAGCCTTACCCCTAGCCTAGTGTAGAGAGGCTGGTTAGAGTTCTACCTAAGGTAGAAAGGACCTCCGACCTTTTGCAGGGGATGAGATTCGAACCCCTGACCTCTTGTTCAGAGGCAAGGGACTCAGCCACTAATCCAACCCTGCTGCTTTTTATTCAAATGAACTAATGTAACACTCACAATTTATAGCGGGATGTAAATTGTAAAAAGGTGGAACTAATGTAATGAACCCTTAAAATCAAATTAATAGGAAAACCTATACGTAATATCTCATTTGATAATTTTTAAGATCAAGCCAATAATCAAATGTTTATCAGTTAAAAAATAATATTAACAAAAAACAATTTGTCAATCCGAATTTGATGTGATAATAATTAGAAATATGGTTAAATTTTCGTGAGTATGACAATAAGGTCGCCATATTTGTAACAAGTGTGTAATTTAAACATGCTACTTACTCATAAAATTGAGCATGATATTAGAGATAGTCCCTACCATATTAAATTTTTGGACCTTAAGTATTATACAACTTTAAGACTCATACTATATATATATATATATATATATATATATATATATATATATATATATATATGAAACGCTCCGAAAATAGAACCATTTTTTTTACTCACTTATTTTATACCATAAATCACACTCTATAGGTCCCAGTCATATTTTAAATCAATAGCATGTTCGAACGACTCACATTAACACTTAAAGAATACTAACGAATTATAAAGAATACTAACACTTTTTAAAGAATACTAACATATTATAAAGAATACTAACGCTAGTGAGACCAACTCGCACCCATCTTGACACATTCCTTTTTAAACACTTATCTACAAATGTATTTGCACATTTGGAGATCACAACAAACACCCAAAGCTATCTCATCCATCATCCCAACTAGTTTAACAACATGACCCGTTAGAAGACCCATTTTGACACTATGATGAACAAATTTTCGGACGCGCATATCTCTCAAACCACAATGAGTTAGACTCTAAAAATTTACATGCACCTCTAATATGACAAACTGAAACTTTCACTTTTTACACTTTTCTAAATTTCCCAAAAATGACCATTTTGGACATGTCACCAATATATGCCCATTTCGACTCTTTTTGTGATACCATCAAAACACAAACTACACATTTTCAAACCTGGGCACTTTACCAACACTTCTCCAATACCATTTTGACACTAACCACAATTCCCATTTATGTTTATTCAAACTCTAACTCATTTTCACACGTAAATGCATTCTAGACCCATTTTGACCCATTTTTGACCCGTTAAATAAATCACCCATATTTCAACCAAACGCTACTTAACTTCACACATGTTTGACTCTTTCGACATTGTTGACTATATGTCAACTTCACATTTGACCATCCAATCACTTTCGACCTATTTCTACAATTTAACACTTTGACCCAAACCAAACCAATCATATGACTTCATACACTTGACAACCACATACACTAGACACTATACCTCTGTTTGACTTTCAAGTCATCTACTACATATTGACCAACCTATTTAATTCGAAAACTCTTTGTTTGGGCGATTTACACAATTGGGCATCAAAACAACAATTCAAAAGAAGAAGCATATTCTAACCATAAGCATGCTCCATATCCATGTCACTAGCTTCTCATAACCCTTCTATCCACATGTTGCTAGCCAAACATCAACCTACAACATAAACACTGAAGCGGGTAAGCACAACTGCTTAGTGAGTACACAGGCAATCAAACAAGCAATACACATAACACTTAACACATAACACATTTCAACACAATACATAAACACAAAATCACTGGGCCCTGAACACTAAACACTGTGTTAACCGCAGTTAACTCTCTGATCACCACTGAATCTTTACACATAATCATTTTCATAATTTCATTAACCATAATCACAACACTAATCAACAACAACTTTCAACATAACATATTAACATTAAGTAAACACATAAGAAACCATACATATAACAAGCAATTTCCACCCGATTGTGTAGCCTCTTGCTCGGAAGCAATCCGGATCCAACACAATCGAATCATACACTATTCACCACATAATCACTATTTAATCAACATATATCAACAAATCATCTTCCACTCGATTGTGTAGCCTCTTGCTCGGAAGCAATCCGGATCCAACACAATCGAATCATACACTGTTCATAATTAACTTATTCCTTTACCTTCAAGCTAGTGACATACTCATTACTCGCTAATGAGATAATCACTACTGACTTTTCCAAATAACATGTATTCACATAACAATTAAACATAACAAGTAATTTAACACAACAAACTAATTTAAGCAGTAAACACAATTAAACAAATATAAACAAATAACTTCTTCCTTGGTTGTGCAAACCTCTAACCCACAAGCTAGCCGGTACTACACAACCAAATCACCTGTTTAACCCCCGTATCACTCACCACAATCTCTTAAACGATGATTTCTCCATCTTGATCAACATAAGCCTCCATGTCTCTAGTCACCTATTACATAAACACGTAATCATAACAACACTTTTAGACACTAATGATTATCCATCTTAATCATATTCAATCCCTTCCCCACTTTGATTACACTTACTTTGATTCTTTAATTAACTACACTAAACTTCATCATATGATCACTTATAAGCTTTCACTATTGTAATTCATATTTCACCTTTATAATCATACTCTAATTACCTCATTGACAACCTTCTCAACTTATTAACATCATTACATACAATTTTAACATAAACCCTAAAATTATCCAAGAACACAATTCATGATTTCACCATTTTCAACATGTTATACGATTACGAACAAACTCTATTACACTTATACACATCAATTCCATCATTTTATAACCCTAAATTCGGATTAAAACCTTTAATTTCTCATAACTTCATAAATTCCCATAAAACCCATAAACCCTAGATTATAAACATGAAAATTCAACTTACATAGAATAAAAGATGATGGAAGGAGGATTAATTCGAATCCCTAAAGCTTGAATCATGAATTGAATTGAAGAATTGAAGCTTAGAAATCGTCCCTGAGGTTTTCTCCCTTTTTTCTCCCGCTTTCTAAATCTCTCTGGAACATATACGTATGTGTGTGTAATATTAGATATAAGTACTTAAATTTTATTTCCCTTTTAAACCCTACAGTCTGGAACTGGTAAAACCATTTACGTTTTTCACTATATCTTATTATCTACATAATACTATTTCATAATAAAAATATATCCGCGTACGATATTAATTTTCTGAAATTCAGGGTGTTACAATATATATATATATATATATATATATATATATATATATATATATATATATATATATATATATATATATAGCCAAAAGTTCAAATGAGAACCACAAAAAGGTACACAACTGCGAGAACTTTTAAATTATAGAGATTTTAACATGTTTAATGATTCAATTACATGTGAACATTGATCTAGATTAAGGTTAAAAGCAAAATAGTTTGAGAAAAATATCAAAATAACCTTTAAAATCAAGTTTATATATTTTGTTCACATGTGCACATTTGATATGTGTGTGAACACTTCATATATTTTATAGTTTACCACGTTTTTTGTAATCTTTAACTTTTGTTTGTCAATAATATGAACATTAAATAACATTTATGTGTAATTTGTTGCGTTTACATGTATAAAAACAATGTAATTAAAAATTTTCACAGTTCTGTACCTTCTGTAGTTCTCGTTTGAACCTAACCCTATATATATATATATATATATATATATATATATATATATATATATATATAGGATGTGGTTCTAGGGAGAAGGTTTTTTAGGTGGAGAAATGTGAGAAACAATCTTGACCATTAAATAACTTGATCAATGGTTACAAATTAAAGTGGCATAAATGTAAATTTTTACAATATTAAATGGGTGTTAGAGGGGTAGAATTGTCCGATCATATTCAATTAATTAGAAAACCGTCGCTTTTTGAATCATTCAAATCGTTTCCCAAAATATTGTGATTATCTCAAAATAGAATATATATATCAAGTCTTCGAGCTAGCTAGTTCTCAATCAATCCATTAAGTCCGAAAAGAATTTCAAGCGCATAGGATAACTCTTGTTGCAAATCAGCAACAATTCCAAATAACCTCAAGTCTCACAATCAAATCTTTGATTTAATCTAACCATCACCCATATCTCCATGAGTTTAAGGTAAAACAACCATTACAAACTCCAAGCCAAGGATGAAATAATTCCATCACGTAGCTTAGGCTATCAAAGCATAAACAATAATCAAGTCTCAATACATCTCAACACGATTCAATCATATGGAAGGTATTATACACTTTCGAGGATCTTAAATCCTTCAAATAGTACAAGGTCAAAATCTGACATAGCAACTATTCCACTGTCAAATAAATTTCCACTGTTCAGTCCATAGTTAATTCCAAGATAATCAATTTATCATTTCCGTCAAGTCAAATCAATTAACATGTATGAGATAAAACTAATCATCCATTTCCCGAAGCACATCACATTGACTTTACCAAATTAATGTCTCATTCAATGCATGTCAAAGTCTTGTTCCAAAATTTGACACTAACAGAATCAACCGCGATATAACCCACTATCCAATACTAATTCTAGTCACCAACAAGGTAACCAGAATTATCTACTATCAATTAATTCTACTATAAAAGAATTAACAGCTACAGGGGATCAATTCAGTTTAGCACACAATACACAAATTTAAAGTGCAACTAACTCTAAATCACATAAGCATATGATAATACAGAGTTAATACAAATGTACCTGGAATGACGTTAGGCAACGCACAATTTATCAATTGTCATATGAAGAACTCTGTCAGCAACTGATGACGAATTCTCCCACCCATAGCAAGAAGATGACGACCTCCCGACCAACCCCAACTCCTATCTCCTAGCCTCTTGACAATAATTCGCTAGATGGCTCTCCTTATGACAATTCCAACAAACATGGTGAGGATAATCACAATCCTTTGCAACATGTCCAAACACGTCACATTTAATGCATCTAGCAGTCTGAGAATTACACCGCCCGATGTGTCTGATTTTACATTTATAGCACCATTTGGGTTTATCAACTGAACCCTTACGGTCACTCTGCCATTTTCGTTTACCCTTACCAGAAGTATCACATTCAGATTTCAACAAAACCCTTTCTCTGCTTCTAGCATCCTGAGCCCGCAAGTCACAATCCACTGAACGAGCCAAGTCAAAAGCCCGAGAAAGCGAATATGCTAATCTCACTGTTGCCCGATAATCAAGTGGCAATGTTCCAACAAAATGATCAATTTTAGTCCTATCAGTTGGGACCCACTGTTGAACAAATCTCAATTTCTCTGTAAACTGATTAATCAACTCATCAATAGTCATTTGATCAGTCAGGTGAAGTTCCATAAACTCGTCTCTAATACGCTATATATCAAACTCAGAACAATATCGTTTACATATCTCATTATGGAAATCTAACCATTTAATAAAAGCTTTCTGTTGTGAAGTCAAAACGGCTGTAACTGAATCCCACCAGTTCATTGCTTGACCCTTCAAAAGTTGAACTGCATAAGGAACCTTATCTTCTTCTCTACACTGACAAACCTCAAATTTCTTTTCAATATCTCGCAACCAATTCAAAGTATCTGAAGGATTTGAACTGCCCTGAAATTTTGAAGGTTTACATGACATAAAAGTAGTAAAGGAACAAACTTTCTGCTGAGAAGATCCAGCCTGTATATGTCTATCAATCTGTGAATCCAAAGAAGAAGCATCCATCCGAGAGGCACTATAAGGAGCATTGGTCGGGTAATCATTATCTGCCATATATGTAACAAGAAAACAATAATCTCGCAACTTGTTAATGGTTAGTACATAACATGCTAACCAATTCTCATGCAACACTAAACCCACACAATGGAATGTTTGACCAAACACAAATAGATTTGTGATTGAACATTACCAAAGTTCAATTCGCCCAAACCTATGCTCTGATACCACTTGAAACACCCGTCCTTTTCAAACAATACAATAATGTAATTCAACCCGGAAGCGTTTGTACCAAGTCCCAAAATAGGCTTTCCATTTTATATACATGAAATCCCGCTTATTTCAACATGTTCATAAAGTTATATAAACCAAATTACAAGAGTTGGGTGTTAACGAAAAATCCAAACAACATTGATTTAATAAAATCAATATCAGAGTAATACGCAAGGTCGTCAAACAATCTATTCCAGCCACCAACTTCTTGCCCAGCATATATAACCAATCATAATCTGCAAGGAGTGGGAATGTGGGGGTTAGCTCAAAGCTAAGTGAGATAGAACTGTAACCGACAGTCCAACTCAGATATAACACATCAGCTTACAATAAATAATCGTAATCACAACAACAATCAATGTTTACATCATCAAGCACTGTAAACACACAAGCACTAAAGAGGACCGGTGGTCCTTGAGGAACCCTCAAGCCGCGGTGGCCCTCAAGCGACACTTATTAAACCCCACTGAGCTGCAGGCCAATACAGCGGTTTACCGATAGCCTGTTACTATTATCTCACACGACTAAGATTCCCATTAACGATGTGTACAAGGAATCCTTCATCGTCCAAACAATAGTAACCAATGCCCAACATACGTTGACCTCTTTATTAACGCATATATGCCTCAAAGGCCATATAGCACATATCACAATTATAATCATAACAGATTAATAATCAGTCAACAATAACATATACGGTTACACGTTGTAACCAAACATGTTATAACTCAATCACACTTAAGGTACAGGTCCACTCACCGATACCTCAGATGTCCACTCAGTAGTCTAATGTCACTGAGTCTTCTGCGTATCTGAAAACACCACAGAATGCAACGAGTCAGAACTCATTCATAATAATAATCTCATGTTATAAAAATATAACATATCACAATAGCTCGTTATTCAACGTATTATATAAATACGATAATAATAATTAATACTCGAATAATAGTTAGTACTTATATCACCATATTATCAAATTCATAAGTATAACTAACTCAGGATTATAACATATATCAATATACTATTCAATTATACAATACCTCGTATCAACATTGTAATTACAATCGAATAGTAATTCACATACAATATATATAATTAAGTCAATAGAGTCCGGCTATAATTAGTATAGAGTCCATAACCACATAGAGTCTGGTGTATACTGAAACCAAAATTACATAGTGTCCGGTGGTATATAAATGACCCGGTCCCTTTTAAAGCAATAGAGTCTGGTCATATACAAATAGAGATTGGCTAAACAACCGGACCCAAAAACATAGTATAGAGTCCAGTCAAATAACCGGACCCAAAGGCTCATACAACTGGACTCAAAATAATTACAAGTTTGAAACAGAGGGAATCCGCCCGGATTCCCCTGAATCCGCCGGATTCCCAGCCCCTTCCAGCCCAATTTTTGATCAGCCGAAAACTTAAGGAATACGTTCTTGAATCCGGTTTTGAATCCGTCCGGATTCCCCAATTTTTCCCATGAATCCGCCGGATTCCCATGAATCCGGCCGGATTCCCGTGTCGTCCAGACCCTGAACCTGCTGTTCATACTCTAACCCGAAACCAAACCACCAAATCACCAAACTCAGGTCATAATCGATCATAACAAACAACAAGAAGCATATAACATCACCTATCATCATTTATATCATCTAATTACACATATAATCACAAACCCTAAGAATTTGCATATATATACATATATATGAAGAACACTTACAATTCAAAGATGATGATGATGATCTAGTGATGAAGATGAAGCTATAGCAAGATCACAAACAACCTCTCAATCTCTACTTCCTTTCTCTTTTGATTTCTTATTTTTGATATGTATGTGTGTAATGAGATGAGAGAAAAAGATCAAGAAAAGTAAAAATGAAGAAAAAGGGTCGGCTCCCCCTTTTTAACCAACCTCAACCCAGTACAAAATAATACCCCTTCTAACCCTATTGTCTGGAACCCGAAAATACCCGCGAGATAAAGTATTTTATTTTACCGTCAGGCTCAATTATTTAAAAAAACTAGTATTTTATTAGTCACCATAATACCTGTGACTCTTTGACCTATTTATTATCAAATAAACCAACAATACAATTTCCTAACTCATCTAAATAATTGTTTAAATCCGGAAATATACCATAAACGTCTAGGCCAGGTAACAGGATGTTACAGGGTAAGCACAACTGCTTAATGAGTACACAGGCAATCAAACAAGCAATACACATAACACTTAACACATAACACATATCAACACAATACATAAACACAAAAACTAGGCCCTGAACACTGAACACTAAACACTGTGTTAAACGAAGTTAACTCTCTGATCACCACTGAATCTTTACACATAATCATTTCCATAATTTCATTAACCATAATCACAACATTAATCAACAACAACTTTCAACATAACATATTAACATTAAGTAAACACATAAGAAACCATACATATAACACGCAATTTCCACCCGATTGTGTAGCCTCTTGCTCGGAAGCAATCCGGATCCAACACAATCGAATCATACACTATTCACCACATAATCACTATTTAATCAACATATATCAACAAATCATCTTCCACTCGATTGTGTAGCCTCTTGCTCGAAAGCAATCCGGATCCAACACAATCGAATCATACACTGTTCATAATTAACTTATTCCTTTACATTCAAGCTAGTGACATACTCATTACTCGCTAATGAGATAATCACTACTGACTTTTCCAAATAACATGTATTCACATAACAATTAAACATAACAAGTAATTTAACACAACAAACTAATTTAAGCAGTAAACACAATTAAACAAATATAAACAAATAACTTCTTCCTTGGTTGTGCAAACCTCTAACCCGCAAGCTAGCCGGTACTACACAACCAAATCACCTGTTTAACCCCCATATCACTCATCACAATCTCTTAAACGATGATTTCTCCATCTTGATCAACATAAGCCTCCATGTCTCTAGTCACCTATTACATAAATACGTAATCATAACAACACTTTTAGACACTAATGATTATCCATCTTAATCATATTCAATCCCTTCCCCACTTTGATTACACTTACTTTGATTCTTTAATTAACTACACTAAACTTCATCATATGATCACTTATAAGCTTTCACTATTGTAATTCATATTTCACCTTTATAATCATACTCTAATTACCTCATTGACAACCTTTTCAACTTATTAACATCATTACATACAATTTTAACATAAACCCTAAAATTATCCAAGAACACAATTCATGATTTCACCATTTTCAACATGTTATACGATTACTAACAAACTCTATTACACTTATACACATCAATTCCATCATTTTATAACCCTAAATTCGGATTAAAACCTTTAATTTCTCATAACTTCATAAAACCCCATAAAACCTATAAACCCTAGATTAAGAACATGAAAATTCAACTTACATAGAATAAAAGATGATGGAAGGAGGATTAATTCGAATCCCTAAAGCTTGAATCATGAATTGAATTGAAGAATTGAAGCTTAGAAATCGTCCATGAGGTTTTCTCCCTTTTTTCTCCCGCTTTCTAAATCTCTCTGGAACATATACGTATGTGTGTGTAATATTAGATATAAGTAATTAAATTTTATTTCCCTTTTAAACCCTACAGTCTGGAACTGGTAAAACCATTTACGTTTTTCACTATATCTTATTATCTACATAATACTATTTCATAATAAAAATATATCCGCGTACGATATTAATTTCCTGAAATTCAGGGTGTTACAATATATATATATATATATATAGCCAAAAGTTCAAATGAGAACCACAAAAAGGTACACAACTGCGAGAACTTTTAAATTATAGAGATTTTAACATGTTTAATGATTCAATTACATGTGAACATTGATCTAGATTAAGGTTAAAAGCAAAACAGTTTGAGAAAAATATCAAAATAACCTTTAAAATCAAGTTTATATATTTTGTTCACATGTGCACATTTGATATGTGTGTGAACACTTCATATATTTTATAGTTTACCACGTTTTTTGTAATCTTTAACTTTTGTTTGTCAATAATATGAACATTAAATAACATTTATGTGTAATTTGTTGCGTTTACATGTATAAAAACAATGTAATTAAAAATTTTCACAGTTCTGTACCTTCTGTAGTTCTCGTTTGAACCTAACCCTATATATATATATATATATATATATATATATATATATATATATATATATATATATATAGGATGTGGTTCTAGGGAGAAGGTTTTTTAGGTGGAGAAATGTGAGAAACAATCTTGACCATTAAATAACTTGATCAATGGTTACAAATTAAAGTGGCATAAATGTAAATTTTTACAATATTAAATGGGTGTTAGAGGGGTAGAATTGTCCGATCATATTCAATTAATTAGAAAACCGTCGCTTTTTGAATCATTCAAATCGTTTCCCAAAATATTGTGATTATCTCAAAATAGAATATATATATATATATATATATATATATATATATATATATATATATATATATATATATAGATTCATCATGTTTTTATTCTGGTTACTTGATAAAATATAGTAGGATAAATGCCATCTTGGGTTTGTGATATACGAAGTGGGCTGCTTCCATATTATTTTTTTCTTCTTTTAATTAGTGGATGTGAATCACAATGCTATATAAACAAATAACTAAATATGCATGTAGACATCTATATATATTTATTAGTTTTTGATGGCTTTGTTATATTTTTGTAAAATTTTGAAACATGCTAAAATGTGTGAATCAATGTTTATAAAATTTATAAATGAGCATGAATAAGTTCTTGAATCAATGTGATAAAATTAGTGAATCAATGTTATAAAACTTGTGAATCAATGTCATAAAAGTTGTGCATCATTGTTTTAAAATTTATGAATCAATTTCATAATTATTATATTGATAAAAAATGTTATATTATTTGAATCAATTTCATTTATCTCACTAGATTAACATTATGTTAACTTATAATACATTGAATCGTTATAAAAAAATTATAAATAAAAAAGATTCATATTATAATATGATGATTCAAATAATGAACTTTCGTAAATAACTAAATCATATATATAAATGTGAATCAACATCATAATAATGAAAAGTTTAGTGAATCAACACTACAAAACTAATGTATATTTATATAAAGGGTTGAGTTGTAATGCAAAATCCTTGAACGGATTTGGGTTCCTATAAAAATCATGAATCGATTGAAGACATGATAATTCTAAGATTTAATTATTAATAATAGTAATAAAATAAAACTTGATCCTCAAATTCATCAACCTCTCACGCATTACAATAAAAAATTGACGATCGATTACCATGGATTATTGGATTTATTGGTGATGGTTTAAAAAAATTATGATAATAATAATGGAGGAATAAATATCCATTCATCCACTATTAACGTATGAGCATTTTAAACTTCCATTGTGAGTTATGTATATAAGAATATTTGACAGTGCTTTTCTTTTCGTTTATGAGATACATCAATTACTTAATTATATTTTAAAAATCATGAAACTGCAACTCCATAATTATAGGAGAAATACGTTCAATAAATATGGATAATGAAAATCAAATAATTGAAAGTCAAATACCCATAATACCCCTTGACCTTGAATTTAAATGATTGGCCCATATTCCTTCTCTCTCTTCTCCACCTAAATTCCTTTCTTTTTTGATCCCTCTAATATATATATATATATATATATATATATATATATATATATATATATATATAGAGAGAGAGAGAGAGAGAGAGAGAGGATGTGGTTATAATTGTGAAACAATTCTTAACATAGAATAAATAAAACAAATTGTGAACCATTGGATGTGAATTTAATCTATCGATTGATTGACTAATTAGTAACCGGTTTTTAATTACTCCAAATGGTGAATATGGGTAAACAAGTCTTTTGCATAAACGATGTATTTATTGTCATATAAGCTTCTTCAATATATTATTTTCAACTTGACTTGATGCACGTCATAATCAACAACTTCATCTAGTAACGAGGAACAAACCTGAATTTATGATAGTTTGATTAAACCTAATAGATAAAAAAAAAAAAAAAAGAAGATGATGCATACACTACAACAAATATATCATTTATCCACAATTTTTTCTTAACACTTTTTAAAAATGTGTGGAAATTATGTTAAATTATCCACACTTAAAAATGTGGAGAAAATTGTTACATCAATAAGTGTGAAAATCACCACAATCTTCACATATATATGTAACACCCCCAAATTTGATGATTTGCGGAAGCTTGATTTGGGTGTTACTAATCAATAACAAAACACAAAGATATATAGTAAACGACTCTATATGCGTCGTTTTAACAAAATATATTGATAATAGAAATGTTTACAACATTTAAGCTTTACATAGCTCGAGTTTAAATCAAATGAGATTTCAGTACATAAGTACTTGTACGAAATATACTAATGCAAGAAAATCTCAATCTTCTGTATGCTGACTCGAGCTAAAATCCTGAAGCAGAAACATCCTACTGCTTGGTACCTGCGATATATGCTAAAAGGTCAGCTAAAAGCTGGTGAGCTCACAGGTTTGAAATCAGTTAATATAGTGTGAACCGCAAGATTTAAATAATGAATTGCATCCAGCAATTTAATAATGAATTGCATCCAGCAATTAAATGATTGTCATCGTGTATACAGCCATGAGCGCATAGTTGAGCTTAACTCGAGGGCCGGGTCCCCTATAGAGAATTCCGGGCGAGGTGCCTCCACGAATGCCTAATCCACATTCGTCTTCCCAAATATTAGTACGTCCGTTTACCCGGTTAGTGCTTGCTAACCCGGACGAGGTGGGTCAATCCTATATGGTACCATATACTAATATTCACGCTACAACGTATTAACAACTATGCTGACGGAGGACTTTAAATGATTAGTTTCGAAAAACTCATGTAGTATATGAAATGTTTGTACTTGCGTTCACATGTTAAAAGTTGAGCAGTATATCACACCCCTGAGTAAAACAGTAAAAAGAGGGGCTATGAGACTCACCTGAGTCTGAAAGCGTTTAAACAAACGTGAGTTGATTAGCCGAGTATGAAGTCCAAAGACTTGTAACCTGAGGGTGTCCACGACACGCGATGGTTAACATCATGATTGGGTATCTCAACAATCACCCTTGTAGTTGTTCGTTCAACTATGATGTCCAAATTCCCACTATTTGGTTGATAAGTTTAAGTATTTGAAAAGTGTACGGCCCGTTGGTGACGGATTTGTAATAATAATCTCAACTATTATTATTTTGATTCCGTGTCGTTTTACTTGAAAAATGTGTTTTGATTGTGTTTTAGAAGCCGTTACGAAATCTAAGTACGGGGGTCCGGGGCAGCGCCCCTGGTAGCGGGGTCCAAGGGGCGGCAGCCCCTGGCGGGGTCCAAGGGGCAGAGCCCCTGGCTGGGGTCGAGCTGGCAGGTCAGCTTGGAAAATTTTTATTTCTACTATATTGCTTTGACGAAAAACGCATCTGGAACCGAATTTGGGTAAAATCGAGTGATAAATTTCGAGTCTCGACACTTAGTAAAAATCTATGTTTTGAGGTTCTGATTTGTGCGACGTTGGGTGCGACGTCGCAGGTAGGATTGCGACGTTGAGCATGACGTCGCTAAAGGCGACGTTTCGCAATTTAATGTGACGTTGTACGTGGCGTCGCTATATGCGACGTTGTTGATTTCTGCGACGTAGGGGCTTGCGTCGCTAAGTGCGACGTAGTGAGGTATTAGCGACGTTAAGGCTGATGTCGCTATATGCGACGTCGCAATTTAATGCGACGTTGTGACTGGCATCGCACCATGCGACGTCACGAGGGGTTTTGCGACGTTGAAGCCGACGTCGCATAAATTCTGGGCCAACTGCGACGTAGCGGTCTGTTGGCCGGAAAATGTGTCGAAAACGAGTTTTTCGGTTTCCGTTCGGTCCAAAACTTTTACCCAACCCTTATATGGACATTACAAGGTTAAACAAACAACTAGAAGGTGAAAACACTTAAAAACGAGAGATTTCGGGATTTGTCGGAAACTTACAAAGTGTCGGATGAGAAATCCGAAAAGATAGGATGATAGATCGTGATGCGGTGGTTGTTTTCTTCCAAAGAGATGGTATAATCCGAGGCCGTTTGATGTTGTTATTTTGCGATTTTGTAGGAAAATGTGGAGGTGGTGGTGGTTAGTGATTTGAGAGAAAAGAAGAAAGAAGAGAGAGAAAGAAAAAGATAAATGAGAGAAGAGATGGTGGGAATGGGAGGTTATCCTCCCATTTTCGCCCCGCGTTCCCGCTCCGTGCGGTGTTCGTTTTCTCCGTCGTTTAATCGTAAATAATTATCTTAAATATTAAAGGTACGTTTTAAAATACAAATTATTACGCGAGATTTTATTTAAATGTTTTACAATTTAATTTATATTTGAGTTATTAAATGGTAAGTTAGTTTATTTAATTTGCGCGTTTTAATATTTTAAATTGTGTAAGGTTTGTTTGTACGATACGAATGAATACGAAATATTATCATAATAATATTTTTGACATAACAACGTTATTTAATAAAATTGGTCACCAACGTCCGTATTAAATTGAATCGAAATACATTCGATTTAAATTTGCGTACGATTTAACCAAATCGCATTTTCGTATATATTCAACAATATATATAATTCGATACATTAATTAGCCTAACCAGGAACTAATTACATGTATTAACATATGATTAGGCACTAATTACTAGTCCTAATTTGGCGGGTGTTACATTCTCCCCCTGTTAGAAGAATTTCGTCCCGAAATTTAGTTCGAAGTCGTGTTTAACGTGGAATCAGTGAAGAGTTGAGGATATTTGAGTCGCATTTGGTCTTCCCGTTCCCAGGTGAACTCCGGACCACGCCGCGAATTCCATCTGACCTTGACAATGGGGATACGACTTTGTTTCAGTTGTTTGACCTCACGGTCCATAATCTCAGCGGGTTCCTCAACGAAATAAAGTTTATCGTCAATACGAATTTCATCTAGTGGGATAATAAGTGTCTCATCAGACAGACACTTCTTCAAATTTGAAATGTGAAAAGTGGGGTGCACGCTGCTGAGTTCGGATGGCAGCTGCAATCGATAAGCTACGGGGCCAATCCGTTCGAGGATCTCAAAAGGCCCGATGTACCTGGGATTCAACTTCCCGCGTTTGCCAAAACGGATGACGCCTTTCCAAGGCGATACTTTTAAGAGTACTCGATCCCCAACTTGGAACTCGAGCGGTTTGCGTCTCACGTCAGCGTAACTTTTCTGACGATCACGTGCGGCTTTGAGTCGGTTTTGGATTTCCACAATTTTCTCAGTGGTGACGTGTATGAGTTCAGGACCAGTGAGTTGACTGTCTCCCACTTCAGTCCAACAGATCGGTGATCGGCACTTACGACCGTACAGTGCCTCAAAAGGTGCAACTTTAATGCTGGCGTGATAGCTGTTATTGTACGAGAATTCGCACAACGGTAGGTGTCTTTCCCAGTTTGTACCAAAATCAACTACGCAGGCGCGTAACATATCTTCCAGGGTTTGGATGGTTCGTTCACTTTGGCCGTCGGTTTGAGGATGGTACGCGGTGCTCATATCGAGACGAGTACCCAATGCTTTTTGAAGTGATTGCCAAAAGTGAGAGGTAAAGCGGGCATCTCTGTCAGAGATGATTGAGATTGGAACGCCGTGATGAGAAACGATTTCTTTGATGTAGATTTGTGCAAGGCGTTCCATTTTATCGTTTTCTTTGATTGCCAGGAAATGAGCAGATTTGGTGAGACGATCGACAATCACCCAAATGGTATCGCCACCGCTCGACGACTTGGGTAGTTTGGTTATGAAATCCATGGCAATTTGTTCCCATTTCCATTCAGGAATTTCAGGTTGTTGGAGTAAGCCAGAAGGTTTCTGATGTTCGGTTTTGACTTTCGAGCAAGTAAGGCACTTGCTGACGTAAGTGGCGATTTCGGCTTTCATATTTGGCCACCAATAAAATTCCTTGATGTCGTGGTACATCTTATCGGATCCCGGATGGATAGAATATTTAGACTTGTGAGCCTCGTCCATCACCAAGTCTCGTAGGTTTCCGAAATTAGGCAACCAGATTCGGTTTGAGAAATACCTAATCCCGTTAGATTTGGTTTCAAATTGTTTGTCAATACCCCGTAAGGCTTCGTTTTTGATGTTTTCAGGTTTCAGGGCTTCGATCTGAGCGGTATGAATTTGAATAGTAAGATCGTTATGAATGGTCATACTGAGAGCTCGGACTCGAAGTGGTTTCGGTCGTTCCTTTCGGCTGAGGGCATCGGCTACAACATTAGCCTTCCCTGGATGGTACTTGATCTCACAGTCGTAATCGGTAAGCAACTCGACCTATCGACGTTGCCTCATATTGAGATCCTTCTGATCGAATATATGTTGGAGGCTTTTATGATCGGTAAAGATGGTGCACTTAGTGCCGTAGAGATAATGTCTCCAGATTTTGAGAGCAAAAACGACAGCTCCAAGTTCGAGATCATGAGTGGTGTAGTTCTTTTCGTGAATTTTCAGCTGTCGTGAGGCATAGGCAATAACTTTGTCTCGTTGCATCAGCACGCACCCGAGACCTTGGTGAGAAGCATCGCAGTATACCACAAAGTCATCGGTGCCTTCGGGTAGTGATAGAATTGGAGCACTGCAAAGCTTTTGTTTCAGAAGTTGGAACGCTGACTCTTGTTTATCGGTCCAATCGAACCTTTTGTCCTTCTGAGTTAGTACCGTGAGTGGTTGAGCTATTTTGGAGAAATTTTCGATAAATCACCGATAGTACCCAGCCAGACCCAAGAATTGTCGCACTTCAGTTGCAGAGGTGGGTGCTTGCCAGTCTTTGATAGCCTCGATTTTTGATGGGTCAACGTGAATTCCTTGACTGTCGATCACGTGACCAAGGAATTGAACAGTTTGGATCCAGAACTCACACTTAGAGAATTTTGCATACTGCTCCTCGTGTCTAAGTAGTTCAAGGATGGTTCTGAGGTGTTGCGCATGTTCTTGCTCGTTGCGCGAGTAAATGAGTATGTCATCAATAAAGACGATGACAAACTTATCGAGGTAAGGTTTGCACACCCGATTCATGAGGTCCATGAATACAGCCGGTGCGTTGGTTAGACCAAAGGGCATCACTTGGAATTCGTAGTGCCCGTAACGAGTTCTGAAAGCAGTTTTTGGAATATCGGTGTCGCGAACTCGTAACTGATGATAGCCTGATCGCAGGTCGATTTTTGAGTAGAAGCTTGAACCCTGAAGTTGGTCGAATAGATCATCAATGCGAGGAAGTGGATAACGGTTCTTGACGGTCAATTTGTTCAACTCTCGGTAGTCGATGCACATTCGAAATGAACCGTCCTTCTTTTTAACAAATAAGACCGGAGCTCCCCAAGGCGAAGAACTCGGCCTAATGAATCCTCTATCCAGAAGTTCCTGTAACTGAGAGGACAACTCCTGAAGTTCGGATGGGGCTAAACGGTACGGTGCACGGGCCACCGGTGCGGCACCCGGCACGAGATCAATTGAGAACTCAACCTGTCTAGGCGGAGGTAAACCAGGTAGTTCTTCCGGAAAGACTTCGGGAAAGTCTCTAACAATTGGCACATCCTCAATCCGCTTCTCCTCCGACTTCTTCTCTGTGATGTGTGCGAGTATTGCAGGGTAACCCTTTCTCAGAAATTTTCGGGTTTTTAAGCAAGAGATGATATTGAGTCCCGTCCCACCGGTCTCCCCCTGTATGATCAAGGTTCCACCGGCAGCGAGTGGAATGCGGACGATCTTATCGTAACAAACGATTTCAGCTCGGTGTTTGGACAACCAGTCCATTCCAATGATGACGTCGAAACTTCCGATTTCAACGGGTACAAGATCGATTGGAAAGGTTTCGTCAGCTAGGTTTAAAGTGCAATTAGGTATCACACTATCGGTTTCTATAAGTTCGCCATTTGCTAGTTCTACAGTGTACTTAACATCTAAGGCAACAGGATTGATGTCAAGTAGTGGGCAAAAGTCATCAGAGATAAAGCTTCGATCAGCACCAGTATCAAATAGAACAGAAGCAGTTAAGTTGTTGAGGAGGAACATACCCGAGACCACATTCGGGTCTTGGCGGGCGTCCCCGGATTTGATGACGAAGGCTCTGCTTCGGGTGTTGTTGTTGTTGTTGCTGTTGCGGTTGTTGTTGTTGTTGTTGCTGCTGTTGCGGTTGTTGTTGTTGTTGTTGTTATTCTTCAGCTTTGGGCACGTATCCCTGAAGTGCCCTGGTTTCCCACACTCAAAACAGACTTTGGGTGGTCTGGTGTTGTTGTTGGAATTGTTGTTGGCAGGAGAATTGCAATCTTTGGTGAGATGGCCGTACCTCTTGCAATTGTTGCAAAAGGGACCACAGGAGCCTTCATGGTGACGGCTGCACTTGGAACAATAGGGTTTGTTCCCAGTGTAGCCCCGTGTGATGTCAGTGGTGGTGTTGTAGGCTTTGATGGTGTCGGGTTTCTTGTTTTGTTGGTTGGAGTGGTTGTTGTGGTAGTCAGACCACTTTCGCTTGTTGTTCTGGGAGGATGAAGTGGGTGGTTCAGAATCTTGGCTCATGGACATCAGATCTTGGGCCAATAGGATTGCACCGTCAATGGTGGTTTGGTTGGAAGAGGCAACATGCCCCCGAACAGGCTCAGGAAGGCCGAGGATGTACTTCCTGATTTTATCAGGTTCTGTGCTTACCATGGCTGGGCGGAGGGCAGCTAGTTGCTGGAATCTGGTGGTATAACCATCGATATCACCACCCTGAACCTTTAGGTTCCAGAACTCCTCGTCCAGCTTTTGGAGTTTGGCGATTGAGCAGTATTTGGCAGTGAGTTTTGCTTTCAAGTCCTCCCAAGAGAGTTGGTAGGCAGTGTCAGCACCCACTGATTGGGTATATGAATTCCACCAAGAGTGGGCATCATCTTCAAGAGAGCAGGTGGCGAAGTTTACTTTGTCGTTCTCCGCGCATTTGCTGACACGGAAAACAGTTTCCATTTTCTCGAACCATCTGATAAGTCCGATGGCTCCTTCAGAACCCTTGAAGCTGGAGGGTTTGCAGCTTTGAAAGTCCTTGTAAGAACAAGGTTTAGCAGTAGTGGTTTCAGCGGCATCGCTGTTTCTGGTGGAGTTTTGTGGGGTATTCCGAGCCAAGGCTTCAGTAACAGCCTGGGTTATAAGCGATGTAAGCTGAGCATCGGTGTATGGTCTTGACTTTGGCGGCATGATTCTTCAATAAAAGAAATGAAGATACATGAGATTTCGTAGGAAAGTTGTATTTGTTATAGATGTACATGTATAAAAGCTGTAATACATGACATCAACATGGAAAAATGACAATTAATATGAGTTGAACAACAAGGAATATTTGATAGCTAATATGAGTTCAAAGGTTACATCCTACATAGTTATTACAAAAGGCGTCGGGAATTGTTACATCCGACCGAATTTTAGAGTAGCGCATAGATAGTTACTAGATTACAGAATAGATTACAAGGCAAAGACTACACTAGTCTTAACGTAGATTAATTTGTTCCATCATCGTGACAAGACGGTCCATAGTGTTTGCAAGTCTGCTAGCTTGACGGGCGTTATCTTCTGCTAGTGCTAGTCGTTGTGTTAGTCCATGGGCATACTCTTCTGCTTCATGTGAACGATGTTCACATTCTTCCATCCTTTGACGCAGGAGGGCATTTTCCACGCTTATCGCTATTACTTGGTTGCGAAGGACATCCATGTTGTTGTTTGTGGTTTCCAGGTCGTCGGAGACTTGTTCGATGCGTTCAAGGGATGTAAGTCTCCAGTTTTCGTTTGTTTCTTGCAACACGACATCCATGGTGCGAAGTCGCTACTCGTGTTGGTTCACCCTAGCGGCTAAGGCCGGAAAGGTGAAGTGAGTGGGGTACGGGCCAGCTCGAGGCAACCTGGCATTCCTCCTAGCTACCCTTGGGTTCTGCGACCCGGATTGAGGGCGAGATGAATTTGATGGTGTGTTTGCCATTTCTGAGACAAAACGTTAGTAAGATTGAGGCCTATATTCATATAGCTCCTATATAATATAGCCTATTGAGTGTCTAGCATAAACATGTTTAAGTCTCGGTTCTCTCGAGATCAGAGTCTTCTATTGTACCCTGTTCAGCCATAACTACTTTCAGATCTTACATCATCCTTGCTTAATTGTACATAGTTGATCAGGCTATGTTAAATTAAACTCGTATGATGTAATCACTGAACCAGTTATACCTAATAAGGAATACCGCCTAATGGTCATAGTCTAGGTCCACTAAATGCAACCTAGTTCACTATAACCTTAGGCTCTGATACCAATCTGTAACACCCCCAAATTTGATGATTTGCGGAAGCTTGATTTGGGTGTTACTAATCAATAACAAAACACAAAGATATATAGTAAACGACTCTATATGCGTCGTTTTAACAAAATATATTGATAATAGAAATGTTTACAACATTTAAGCTTTACATAGCTCGAGTTTAAATCAAATGAGATTTCAGTACATAAGTACTTGTACAAAATATACTAATGCAAGAAAATCTCAATCTTCTGTATGCTGACTCGAGCTAAAATCCTGAAGCAGAAACATCCTACTGCTTGGTACCTGCGATATATGCTAAAAGGTCAGCTAAAAGCTGGTGAGCTCACAGGTTTGAAATCAGTTAATATAGTGTGAACCGCAAGATTTAAATAATGAATTGCATCCAGCAATTTAATAATGAATTGCATCCAGCAATTAAATGATTGTCATCGTGTATACAGCCATGAGCACATAGTTGAGCTTAACTCGAGGGCCGGGTCCCCTATAGAGAATTCCGGGCGAGGTGCCTCCACGAATGCCTAATCCACATTCGTCTTCCCAAATATTAGTACGTCCGTTTACCCGGTTAGTTCTTGCTAACCCGGACGAGGTGGGTCAATCCTATATGGTACCATATACTAATATTCACGCTACAACGTATTAACAACTATGCTGACGGAGGACTTTAAATGATTAGTTTCGAAAAACTCATGTAGTATATGAAATGTTTGTACTTGCGTTCACATGTTAAAAGTTGAGCAGTATATCACACCCCTGAGTAAAACAGTAAAAAGAGGGGCTATGAGACTCACCTGAGTCTGAAAGCGTTTAAACAAACGTGAGTTGATTAGCCGAGTATGAAGTCCAAAGACTTGTAACCTGAGGGTGTCCACGACACGCGATGGTTAACATCATGATTGGGTATCTCAACAGATCACCCTTGTAGTTGTTCGTTCAACTATGATGTCCAAATTCCCACTATTTGGTTGATAAGTTTAAGTATTTGAAAAGTGTACGGCCCGTTGGTGACGGATTTGTAATAATAATCTCAACTATTATTATTTTGATTCCGTGTCGTTTTACTTGAAAAATGTGTTTTGATTGTGTTTTAGAAGCCGTTACGAAATCTAAGTACGGGGGTCCGGCGCAGCGCCCCTGGTAGCGGGGTCCAAGGGGCGGCAGCCCCTGGCGGGGTCCAAGGGGCAGAGCCCCTGGCTGGGGTCGAGCTGGCAGGTCAGCTTGGAAAATTTTTATTTATACTATATTGCTTTGACGAAAAACGCATCTGGAACCGAATTTGGGTAAAATCGAGTGATAAATTTCGAGTCTCGACACTTAGTAAAAATCTATGTTTTGAGGTTCTGATTTGTGCGACGTTGGGTGCGACGTCGCAGGTAGGATTGCGACGTTGAGCATGACGTCGCTAAAGGCGACGTTTCGCAATTTAATGCGACGTTGTACGTGGCGTCGCTATATGCGACGTTGTTGATTTCTGCGACGTAGGGGCTTGCGTCGCTAAGTTCGACGTAGTGAGGTATTAGCGACGTTAAGGCTGATGTCGCTATATGCGACGTCGCAATTTAATGCGACGTTGTGACTGGCGTCGCACCATGCGACGTCACGAGGGGTTTTGCGACGTTGAAGCCGACGTCGCATAAATTCTGGGCCAACTGCGACGTAGCGGTCTGTTGGCCGGAAAATGTGTCGAAAACGAGTTTTTCGGTTTCCGTTCGGTCCAAAACTTTTACCCAACCCTTATATGGACATTACAAGGTTAAACAAACAACTAGAAGGTGAAAACACTTAAAAACGAGAGATTTCGGGATTTGTCGGAAACTTACAAAGTGTCGGATGAGAAATCCGAAAAGATAGGATGATAGATCGTGATGCGGTGGTTGTTTTCTTCCAAAGAGATGGTATAATCCGAGGCCGTTTGATGTTGTTATTTTGCGATTTTGTAGAAAAATGTGGAGGTGGTGGTGGTTAGTGATTTGAGAGAAAAGAAGAAAGAAGAGAGAGAAAGAAAAAGATAAATGAGAGAAGAGATGGTGGGAATGGGAGGTTATCCTCCCATTTTCGCCCCGCGTTCCCGCTCCGTGCGGTGTTCGTTTTCTCCGTCGTTTAATCGTAAATAATTATCTTAAATATTAAAGGTACGTTTTAAAATACAAATTATTACGCGAGATTTTATTTAAATATTTTACAATTTAATTTATATTTGAGTTATTAAATGGTAAGTTAGTTTATTTAATTTGCGCGTTTTAATATTTTAAATTGTGTAAGGTTTGTTTGTACGATACGAATGAATACGAAATATTATCATAATAATATTTTTGACATAACAACGTTATTTAATAAAATTGGTCACCAACGTCCGTATTAAATTGAATCGAAATACATTCGATTTAAATTTGCGTACGATTTAACCAAATCGCATTTTCGTATATATTCAACAATATATATAATTCGATACATTAATTAGCCTAACCAGGAACTAATTACATGTATTAACATATGATTAGGCACTAATTACTAGTTCTAATTTGGCGGGTGTTACAATATAAGTGTGAGAAAAAAAAGTTAACACTTAAAAGTGTGGAGAATTTACAACTTGTCAACATTTAAAAGTGTGAAAAACCATTTGTAACACCCAAATTATCCACACTTTCTCTTGTGTGGAAAAATCATGTGCTACAAATTTTTTGCCACATTTTTAAGTGTTAAAAACTTGTGACTAAAAGTGTGGACTTTTCTTTCTTACGTATATAAGTGTGGAAAATCATATATTTTTCAATAAATTTTACACATTTTCTAAAAGTGTGGTAAAATGATATATTTTTTGTAACACAACTGAATTTTATTGATGCACATATCTCAGATTTAACTTATCCAAATAACATCAAATCAATGTTAATTAAACTAATACTTAAAAAAAAAAAAAAAAAAAAAAAAAAAAAAAAAAAAAAAACCTCTCAAAGAATTCAGAAAACATCGAAATCATAATACAAAAATACAAAGAACACCAAAAACATGATAAAAAGATGAAGTAATTAATATACAAATGAAAGCAACTGATGCACAATATAGCGAAGCTTGATTCACTGATCTTCGAAGCTTGATTCACAATACATCAAAGCTTGATTCACGGATCTTCACGACTTGATGCACAAAAAAGACGGCAACGTAACTTATTGTCCTTGAATAAAAAGTATGCATTCCAGAAGAACAATCGATACACAGACGGGAAAAAATAGATCCACGCTAGAAATCAAAGTCCGATTGATGGACTACTTTGATGAGACCTGATGCGCACTTAATCAACAACCTGGTTCAGATCGTAGACGGAACGTAATCGAGATGCCGATTACACAACGTATAAGTGAAAAAAATAGGGCGGCTATGGTCTCTTGAAGAGGATGACGACTTGTGTAGATTAAAAAAAAGGGATGGGTAGTTTTGTTAGGACATTAAAGATTGGAGCCAAATGTCTAAAACACCCTTCAACTCATATTTAAATTTAAGAATATTTTTAAAATTTTCTTTTTATTCTATTTATTATACAATAAAGTTTATTCTATTTGATCCAAACCATATATATATATATATATATATATATATATATATATATATATATATATATATATATATATATATATATATTATATATATATATATATATATAGGATTGGAATCAAGGGAAAAGAGTTTTTAGATGGAGAAGGTGGAGAAGCAATCTTGGCCATCAATTGATTGATTCAATGGTTGAGATTAGTCAATGGGTTTGCTTAGGAAATTTAAAGCGTCAGGGGTATTATGGTCTATTACTTATGTTGACATAAAAAAGGAAACAGATAACATTTAATATAGAAATAAAACCCGATCAATTATCATGTAGAAAATAATAATCGATCAACACTCCTCTTCCATCTCGAGCGCCGATATTTACAAATCATAAACCCCAGGTTTGATTTCGCACAGAGAAACGGTTCAAAGAAACAACATGATTATATCCATAGTTTTGAAGTGGCATTTTAAACGATTGAATCAACGCATAGTTCGAGGCGGCGGCGATTTTTATCGTTAGGGAAGATGGTTACAACAAAAAAACCGAAACAATCGAACATCAAAGGTAATCTATCTCGTTTGGTTGCTGTGTATTGATTTCTTTTTTCTGAATGGGTGATTCAACAATTAGGTTTTGTGTTTTTTAGAAAATTGGGTGGAGATCAATGGAAAACTAGAATAAATTGGGGGTTTGTTGCAGGGGTAATTGCGAATTGTGGGAAATCGTTAGTATAATTTACCGAAAATGATAACGTTGGTCGGATTGCATATTTTGGGTGAATGGGTTATGGTTTTTTTAGGTCTGAATGTTGCGATGTTTCATTATTGGATTACAGAATCAAAGGTGGTATAAAGCGATTGTTTCATTATGGTGGTATAAAGCGACTGAATCGGTTTTCGTTGATCATTAAAGTCTTTAGATTAGTGTAGCGAAAATGGTGTTTTTGAGAGGACTGCATGTTTAGCGTTGATGGAAGATGGTTTTTTTAAGTTTTTAGGGTAGCAAAATTGAAATCGATTCAATGTGAAATTGGAAAATGTTTTGTACAATTTAGATAGTTGGTCATCGGTAGTTGGAAATTTGGCTTGCTTGATTCCGGTATGTGTAGTTGTTGTACGAAGGTTTTAGCTTCGGCCAAAAGACCCTGAAACTTACAATTGTCTTTGCAGCAAGGATGATTCAAATAATAGTCACGACTGAAAGGAGATTGAGATTTATTGGTGACAAATGGCTAATATAAATGTAATAAGAGTTGTAATCAACTAATGAATCAAGTTGATATATTATCGAATCAAAATGTAGGAACCTCTGAATCAGAATGGTTTGTAACTGAATCAAGTTGATATATTATCGAATCAAAATGTAGCTTTTGATTTATTGACTTTTGTGTTATGCGGTTGCATTTGATTTGATATGCAAAGAGTTTGAAAGGAATGCCTGAATAAACGTGTAAATTTACGTAATCTTAGATGCATAACAACTGATTCATAGTGTTGCTTCATTAAATCATTATGTTGTATTTATATGTAGTGTTATGGACCTGTTTTTTTTCCAGAGTTTTAATTCTTTTGTTTTGTTTTTTTTTTTTTTTTTTTTTTTTTTTGTTATAGGAGGATTTGAATTATAAGTTTGCCAAATGAGGACAAGATATGTGCAGTAAGAGTTGTAATCAACTAATGAATCAAGTTGATGTATTATCGAATCAAAATGTAGGAACCTCTGAATCAGAATGGTTTGTAACTGAATCATTTTACTGTGTCTATTTTGCTCGTGTCACGTTGATGAGTACCAACAATATAAGTAACCTAAAACAACGAAATAGCAAGGCGAAATGTATACGTCAAAAACAAGTACTTTATATAAAGTTTAGCAAGCACACAAAAAAAAATTACAAAGTATCTGGCAGACAGGGTCAAACATAGTGAACCCAAACATTTTGGAAAAATAAAACGCCTACAACCGCCACACGTTCTTGTTCGATAAACTTCAAGACATCGATCCAAGTAACCTTTTTAGCGATTGTTGATTACGTTGAAACAGGCAACGAAGTATAGTGTGGGCCAAACAATTATCTTTTTCAATGAACTATATTGTTGCTTACGATGAAATAGACAACGAAGTATTTTTTGGCACGATCAACAATCTTTTACAATGAAATATAGAAAATATGAGGATCAAAGTAAACATGGAAATGAAATGTGGATCTATTTTGTTGCCACTTTCCAAGAATGTTGAAGCCATATTCGTGGACATTTAAAACCGTCGACCATTAATGCATTTAATTTTCTAATATTAGATTAAATAACAAAATTACAAAATGTCTATTATACCCTTTGACCCAATATTGGAATGACTGGTCAGGATTTCTTCTCCCCTTTCTCCATAAAATTTTTCTTCTTTTTAGATCCCCCAACTATATATATATATATATATATATATATATATATATATATATATATATATAGTTGGGGGATCTAAAAAGAAATAATTTTGTTGGAGAAGAGGGAGAATGATTTCTGGCCAATCATTTCAATTAACGGTCAAAGGGTAATATAGTCTTTTCTAATTATATATATAAATAAAGTAACACGTAAATTAAATTAAATAGGAGTGGGCGGTTATTTTTATCCAAGATTGTAGGACATTAACAAATAAAATCCTTCTCGTATCCTTCTCCCCCAAAGCATTATAGGACATTTTCTCCAAAATTAAATAGTAGTGGGCATATCATACTCAATTTTATTTATAGCATCTTCTCGTACACTACGCAATAGGGATGTCAACGGGTCGGGTTATTTGGGTTTCGGGTTATTCGGGTCGGGTTATTCGATTTTCCAAGTTTATAATCTAACCCGAAACTCAATTCAAATAAGGTCGGGTTATTCGGGTTCGGGCTATTCGATTTCGGGTTGGGTTCGGGTTATTCATTTAAACTCGAATAAGATGATATTTCAAATTTTCGTATTTTGAATAAAACTTGAACTTACAAAATGACACTAATAGTTTATATAAATCATCATGAGTAACTTATATATGTATATTATATATGGATAAACCATAAATAACTTATATATATAGTTATATTTGTAAATTAAATAATTTATTAGGTTATTCGGGTTACCCGAATTGAAAAAAATTTATCCGAAACCCGACTCAAATAAGATGCGGGTTATTCGGGTTCGGGTTATTCGGGTTCGGGTGGCCAAATAAGTTTCGAATTCGGGTTGAGTCGGGTCGGGTTCGGGTTATCTATTCGGGTTCGGGTTTTTTTGACACCCCTACTACGCAATTGGCGATTTCATTTTATAGCTTCTTCACGTATTCTTAAAAAAAATGAGGTGTCCAAATTCACATTCTATTAGCCTTCATTTTTAAGTAGCCTTTAATCCTTTATGTCGGTAATCTAATTTTTCTTGTTAGCATAACTGAAACGTAGTGAGTTTTCATGTCGATGCATTCGTAATGAGTGTATTTAAATCGTATTATTATACTGTTATATAATATAAAATGTCTTAAATATGTGTTATACTCCGTATAATATATGAATCAAAATTAATGGGATATTTTTCGTGAATCAGTGTTTAAACTTTTTGAATTGATGTTTAAATTCCCTGAATCGATGTTTAACATCTTCTGAATTGATTTTTAATTTTCCCGAATCGATGGTAGAAAACTACTGAATCGATGTTTAAAATTTTCTGAATATATCCATCTCAAATTTTCTGAATCGATGTTAAAAATCTGAATCTATATATTCACCTGCATTTCGACTTATATATTCACCTGCATTTTAAAAGTATATAAACACATGAGCAAGTGGAGTCATATAATATAGTAAGCTAATGGTAGTAAACGTCATCTATATAATAACTAAAAAATAGTGTCACAAAGTCTAGTAAGTCGCTAACTTTCGACTTATATGCTAATACTATACTATATATTGTGAAGATGTGGATTATCGATGATGTATACCAATACCCACTTATATGCAATTAATTAAGGAAAATGCATATACAAATACATCTATATATTTATTAGATGTATTGGTATAAGTGGGTATTGGTATACATCTATAAAAATCAGGTGATTTTATTGATCCCCCACTTATATGCTAATACAGTAATACTATACAAAGAAAGGGTCCCTCACGTACAGTCAGAACGATGAAACGATGTTTAAATTTTCTGAATACGTGTTATTAAATTAATGAATCGACGAAGTGTCGTTAAAAGTTTATATGAATCATCACTGAAGTAATATTAAAAAAAAATATCAATCAATTTGTTGAAACATTGAAATGGCTCATTTTAATCATGTCGATTTTGGTGATTCTTTCGTTTGTAATCATATAAGTTGTGGAAATTAGAATCTTTTGGAATTAAGCGATCAATAGGAACAACCCATACACTTCATTCACTGCCTCTCTCGAGACCAAGAGCTTTTTTCCACCAACATTTAGTGTATTAGTTTCTGAATCGTAGTTTTCAACTAACCAAAATCCTAGCTTCAAAGGTAACTTCCCAACAACGAGATTCAACACATGTTGGAATCTGATCCTCCGTACAACCGCCTTCTGTTCATCGGTAAATTTACATAGCACATCGACTAAAACATTCGGTGGGTTCCTAACGTTAACCGATGCCTTTTTAGATTTTTCGACTTTTTCCGCATACTTGTGGCTTACTTTTTTTCTATCATCTCCCCTCTTACGCTTTTGACTTCTGAATTCCTTTGGAGGTGGTGGCATAAAATCGTCATCCGAATCAGCATCATATAATTGGGTCTTGCCTGAAACAGTTATAATACACCAAGAATCATAATACGCCATATATAAGCACTATTCAAGTTACAATAAAGGATGCTGATTCTGAAAATTTTATACTAACAGGCCACTATGACTTAATAACATTTGAATATATTTATACTGGGTTTACTTATTATATTGTTGATTCACAACATCATAAATTCATAATTGTGCTCCATCATATAATGTTCATTGATTCACCCAATCATAACTGTGATTCAGTTGGTTTACGTTTACCCTTTACAATAACCCTTTCACCATAGGATGCAATATATATTCAATATTCCAAGTTCAAAAAAAATATGTGATTCTGAAAATTTTATAATACACCATTAATTATAGGGAAATGCTATTGACAGCCCTAAGGACTGTCAATAAGTGCATTTATTGAAGTCAAAGTTTCCTTATGTAATCAAAATTATAATTAATACACTGAAGTTTTGTATTTAATTCATTGAGACTTTCCTTTTATATATGATGTATTATTATGATTTTTGATAATAAAGGAAAGTTTGAGTTTAATAAATAAGTTCAAGGGTTCTTATTAACAGCCCTAAGGGCTGTCAATATCATTTCCCATAAGCTGCACTATATAGTAAACCTTGATACATCACAACAAACATACTTCATTCAGTAGACATGTTAACTTGCAAATTTAATGGTCGCACCAAACAAATGATCGCTAAGGGTGTCTTTCTTTTAATTTAATGTGCTACAACCCACTACAAACACCCCCCTAAAAATCGCATTCCATTATTCTGCAAATACAATTGAATCAACACATTGTTTTAACATTATTATGTCGATTGATTCATAAAATATGTTACCTTTAACATTCGATCGATTCAGATTTCTTGATTTCACCATATTGCTTATCCCACCCCCAACAATGAAAACGTTTTTCTGTGAATGATTCAGCACTAAACTTTCCGCTTACAGATGTTGATAAACTCGTCTTGTTCGTTCGATTATTGTGTAAGTGTGAACTTACAATATGGGTTTTTGTTTTTGGTGTTGCACCGATGGAGAAGGAAGAAAGGATTTTTTGATCGGTTTTATTTTTTGCATGCAAATCAATTGGGTGGTTACTTGCAAATTAAATGTGTTTTATTTCAGATATTTTTGTGATTACAACGAAAGGACAATAATGCCCCCACTGCATATCTTTTTGTTAACAAATTTTACATATCCCTCCTTGACTAATCTCAGCCATTGAATCAATTAATAAATGGTCAGGATTGCTCCCTTCTTCACATAAAAAACATTCTCCATTGATCCCAATCTTATATACTCCGTATATATATATATATATATATATATATATATATATATATATATATATATATATATATATAACATAGGATTCAGGGAGAAACAAAATAGATGAGAGAAATGAGAGAAGATATCTGGACCATAGATTTGTCTAATCAATGATTAAAAAGTGTAACGCATAAATTTCTAATAATTGTAATATTAATTGCACGTTGAAGGGGTAAATTTGTCAAGATGGGTCCAGTTTTATTTTTTAATGGAACCGTCACATTTTAATATACTTACAAAGAGTTAAGTTCAAATGAGTACAACAACTTTGTGTAAGAATAGGAGAATCAATCTCAACAACTCATTTTCATAAAATACCTATTTCCCCCACGTTTTGAAACTTGAATATCTTGCAAACGACAAGTCAAAAAATTATGAAAATTGCACCTTAAAATTCAGCGTTTTCTCCTATTCGATTTAAGATCCCACAAGCTATAATTTTGACGAGTTTTTTTTTTTTCATTTTTTTGTGGGTTTTACAAATTAGTAACACGTGTGATAGTGATATGTTGTACATTTGATTTGCAGTTAGGGTTAGGGTTCAGCATGGTTTAGGGTTTAGGGTTTAGGGTTTAGGTTTTAGCAGGGTTTAGTGTCTAAGGTCTAGTATGAATTAGGGTTTAGGGTTTTGTAAAGCGTTTTGGGTTTATGGTTTGGAGTTTATAGTTTCGAGTTTTTAACCCGAACCCCTAAACCCTAAACGTAATACTAACACATGTGATAGTAATTTGTAAACTCACTAAAAAATGAAGAAGAAAAAATTATCGAAAGTATATCTTATGAGATCTTAAATCGAAGAGGAGAAAACGCTAAATTTTATGGTGCAATTTTCATAGTTTTTCGACTCGTCCTTTGTGAGATATTTAATTTTTTAAAAAGGTGAGAAAATGGGTATTTGATGAACCTCTCCCTCCTTAATCTGAGGTCTATAATTTGAAATAAAGGGAACGCTATTTAATTTTCTAGTCTTTCAGTTTTTTAGCTTGTGTATTGAAAATTTGAAATTAACAAAGAAGGAATAAACAAGAGATGGAGTCCACTATCAATTTTAATTCATTTGAATTGTCGTCGTGAGTCTAATCATGTTAATTATCTAATTTCTTTTTCTTTGCATCACTGAATCGTGGTAGTGAGTTACTTAATTATTGATAATCAGTGTATTTAATTAACTTTGAATTGTTATGTAGTTATTATAGATTATAGAAAGAATGTAGAATTTGTAATCAACAGTGTTATAGAACATAAAAAATCAAAATCAATGGTATATATTACCTGAATCAATGTTCAAAACTTCTGAATTGATGTTATAATATTACTGAATCCATGTTTTAATATTCTGAATTGATGTTATAATATCACCGAATCAATGCTTTAATTTTTGAATCCATGTGATATAATTACTGAATCTATGTTTCAATTTCTGAATCCATGTGATAAAAATACTGAATATGTGTTTCAATCACTGTATCCATGTTATAAAATTACTGAATCAGTAAGGTAACATTAAAAAACTATATGAAATAATGGAATTAATAACATTCAAAAATTATCAACATTATCGTGTACATCGATCATCAATAAATATTATAAGAATTAATGTTTTAACAAATCAAGTTATTTAATATGCTTTGATTTCCGTTGAATAAGAATTAATGTTTTTATCGCAAATTTTCTAGAACTCAAAAACAAGTGTTCAGTTACAAAAATAGGAGTTGAAAAAATGGAAGAGTCAAAGAGTCCATGATCCACGTAATTTTCCGTAAATTATTAATTATTTTTCTAAATATTGATTCACATGAAATTCCATTATTGCCCTTATATGATGTGGTTAAATGATTGGCTGTAATTCCTTCTCTTTTTTCTCTCCAAAAATTTATCTTTTTTTTTAATCAGGTTCATATATATATATATATATATATATATATATATATATATATATATATATATATATAAAGTATAGTGTAACCGTGAGGGGAAAAAATATTTTATATTTTTAGGTTCGAACTTTATATTGGTAAAATGACGTGGATAAAACATCTACAATATTAAAAAATAATACTTATCTAAAGTTCTTATGTATGAGATTATTACATGTAATGTAATTATTCGTTGTAAAAATGGATAAGTATCAATGTATCATCAATCAAATCAAATGAAAGAATTAACTCAACTATTTGCTCTTATTTATTTAATAATTTTAATTGAATTATAGATGGATAAAAATAAAAGAGATTTTGTGTTTGGCATGAAGCTTTTAAGAGCTTTTATGACTTTTAAGAGCTTTTAATTTTGATGGACTTTAAAAGTCCCGTTTGATATGTACAAGCTGTAGCTTTTAAATCCAACTAAAAGCTCCAAATTTCAAGACTCTCAAAACAAGCGTTCAAAACTGGCTGTAGCTTTTTGTATGTATAATTACTTTTATACCATTCCAAATCAATATCAATTATTAACATATATGGAGTATAAATTATCATTTCTTCTCTGTCCGTAATTTAACACCCATTCATATTCATATTTGCATGTAAAACACACAGGAAACTTGTCTCGCTTTGCGTGCACTTTGTTCTTTCCTTTTATTACATTCAAATAATACACTAATAATAATAATTTTAAAATAGTTCATAAACTTCAAAGTTTTATATGTTATATATGCAAAATAACATATTAGTTTATTGTGTATTACTTGAATTTATTTATTGTTAGAAAAAAAGACTCACATTTACACATATAATGAATAAAGATATTTATTAGTGACTTTAATGTCAAAGTTAATTAATTTTGCCCTTTTATGTCATTTTATACAATTTACTTACAGCTACAACTACTCTACCAAATATATATACAAAAGTAAAATCTAAAACTACAGCTCTTAATAAAAGCTACAGCTTGTAGCTACAGCTTGCAGCTACAGCTAAAGCTTACAGCTAGTTTTACCAAACATACATATTAAGTAGATTTTGTACGGAAATAAACTAAATTTGATTATGTTAGATGAAAATAATGCAATGATTGGTTGATTGAAGTTTACAAAAAGATTTGATTTGGTTTAGTTTAATTTTTGTAACTAACTTTGTTTTGTTATTCAGTGTTTGTAAAACGAAAAATTACAAAGAGGATAGCTTGGGATGGTTTCTGAATTCTCAATTTCTCATCGGTCGACAATTATTTTTTGGGCCGATCAAGTTTAAATCTTTAAGCCTCAACCATATCACTTAAGTAAGCCAGCCCAACTCGTTTGTCCATGGATTTTAATGGTTGGGCTTGAAGTTTTTCTTCTTTAAATTTTAGGTATTTATTTATTAGTTATTACCATCTAATTTAATTCTTTATATTTTAGGTCATTATTTATTACCATATAATTTAATCTTTTTTATGATTAATACGTGTTATATATAGTTCATGCATGCACATCCTTCACCCAAAATCCCTCCCTCCACCGAAAATCCATATCGACAAACAAACAAAAATATAGTTCCGTGGTCGTATAATCAAATTTACAAACAAAGTTGAGACGGTCCAGGGTGCATGCTTCTTTGACATTCAGACGTACTCAGGTAATCACCGAACTCGTAAATTGATAAATAATTCCTGTGTTGAGTGTTTGATTTTTGTCGATTGCTATAAACTCTAGAAAACTCAATATTGACGAAATTGCAAACTGGAAGTTTGTGAAATTGAACACACGTTATTCATCGGGTTTAAGAGGTTTAGTGTGTGTAAATAGTTGGTTATCTCTGAGATGTCGATTAGTATATATGAATATGAGATCTATATCATCAAAATCTCATTGATTCTGCTTGTAATTAAAATAAACGGTTCCAAACTCATTTTGATTTTAAATACTAGAGTGTTTGGAACTGAAAAAAAGTTTAGGCTAAATCATGTCAATCTCTTAGACATTTTTCAAGTCTCAATTGAAAGTTTTAAAATTGTCGATGTCTTGATGTTTGGAGCTTTTTACAAAGTTGTCAATATGAAGGGAAAAAAAAAAAAAAAAACTCATATCGATATCTTTTAACTCTGTCGATATCGATATCTTCTTATAATATCGATATATACATACAATATTAAGTTTAGTGTCCGTATCGATATAGAGACACTTTGGTTTATCTTCATATTGTATCTACACTAACTTATTTTGCCTGTTCATATCGACATCTCTAAACAAGGACGGAAATTAATAGAGGCAGGGGGCGAAAAGCCTAAAACGTTATGGATATATAATAATTATATCAAGGATTTACTGAATAGTTGCACGTAGTTGAGTTGGTTACGTTTGTATATATATATATATATATATATATATATATATATATATATATATATATATATATATATAGAATTGTGAGAACTTTTAAATTATAGAAATTTTAACATGTTTAATGATTCAATTACATGTGAAAATTGATCTAGATTAAGGTTAAAACCAAAATAGTTTGATAAAATATCAAAATAAACTTTAAAATCAAATTTATATGTTTCTTTCACATGTGCATATTTGATATGTGCACATGTGAACACTTCATATATTTTTAGTTTAACACGTCTTTTGTGGGTTTTATTTTTTATTTGTCAATGATATTAACATTAAATAACATTTATGTGTAATTTGTTATGTTTATATGTATAAAAACAATGTAATTTAAAAATTCTCGCAAATCTATACCTTTTGTGGGTCTCCTTTGAACCTAACTCAAAGGTTAAATACTTAAGTTCACATAGTTCATGTAGATATCTTAGGACAGATTTTACTTTAGTGTATATAGATATGTATATGTATTGCTATCAATTTTATTTCCCATTTGCTTTGACCGACGATATCCACATGCTAACCTTTGATTCCTTCTTCTATTGATATAGTGTTCTTCAACTAGGGCACATATCGATATCTATATCACTTGAGATCAAAACTTGCTATCATTATAATGTAAGTACGTTACGCTTTTATTTACGTCTAGGCTTTTTTTTTAAGCATCAAACAACATTATTGCACTAACCTTTCATTTATATATTTAGGTCTACACGTAAACAAATAGCATTGGTTGCGCACGACGGTAGTATCTATAGCTTTGTCATTGATACCGATGTCGAGACAAATACCAAGACTATTTTCGGAAAGGTCAATTTGTTGCATAAATCAAAGTTGTCAAATCCGCAAATCTACGATGCACCTAAAAGAGAAGGTGTAATGGATTATTTAGATATTAACATAATGGATTATTTAGATATTAACATTTCAACCAATGAAGAGTCAATGGATATCTACCATTACTCGGATGGATCATTACATAACGTCAAACCAGAGGAGTTCAATATCATTTACCGCAACAAGGCTTCTATGAATACCAACAAAAGCACTATCCATGTTGCATTTCCTTCGGGCCCTAAAGTCATAACGAGAAACAACATTACATTTTTGAGCAACAAGGGAGATTGGAAACTACTCATTGCGAATTTTAATGGTTTCCCTGAACATGTAACGGTCAAGTATGCTCCCACTGCGGCTTCCTTCATAAGATTTTGCCTGAAGTACAATTTACATCAACTAAATGATAAATCAAAATTTGTGCTTAATCCTGTCCCAAGTATCACAAAAGGCACGACCAAGATATTTGGGGGAACGTACGATGAGTTTTGCGTTGATGTGAAACGGGTTGATGCGGTGACTGCCCGTTCTGATTATTTTCTATCGATCATCAACCAAAGATCTTGTAATGAACAAGATAATATGGTTAGAGTCTACGGGATACATTTAAACGAAGAATACTATTATACTATAATGGAAAGCTGCGCGGGGTCCTTCGTTAAATTCATGAAATTTTACCTTATAAAACACAATTATCCACAGTTAAAGACATTATTGAGGTATTAAGGATTTAGTTTACAGTGATATTTGTCTTTTTGCTTGTTCTTTTTAAAATCGTAATATATATATATACAACTTTTTGTCAACAGGGGCATAGTTCGGGGGATAATACATCTTCACCACCATGGTATCATACATGGCAGCATACGTCCCGCTAATATCATGATAAAACATTATTCAAATTATTCTGCGGTACCAAAGTTAGGTGGAATGAGTAGATGCAAAAAGCTTTCATCCGGTAAAATTTCAAACATCTATCTTTATTTGTTAAGTATTTAAATGTTGTATTTCTTATTTAGTACCGATATTAAATTTGTATAGAGGAGACGAATTCCATATTGTACACTCGGGATCTATACAATTTTGGACGTATTATTGTGGTTTGTGAGACCGAAGGCAAACACCAATTCCAGGACGATGACAAGATGGACGACATGTCTTATGAACGTAAAGAACAATTCACGAACGAGGTGACCGAAGTCCGTAAGTCAAATGGGGTTGCTTATGATATCATTGACAAACTCTTAAATTGCAAAACAAGCAAGTATGTCATCACTTAATATAACAATTTATATTAACATAAATTTAGGATGAAAATATACAACATCCTTACTTATATATATGTTTGTTATTGTTGTCTAGCATGTCAGCCGCACAAGTATACCTACACCCTTACTTTTGGCAGCCTGGGTTGTTTCTCGAGTTTGTGCAAGTTGTAAGTGATCACATTACAGAAGGACCAACTGCTAACATGCAACTATCGCATGCTATCAAAAATGCATCGTCTGAAGTTTTTACTTGTACTTGGTTTGATAAAGTTGATGCCACGTGGATTGATAAAATGACTTCGAAGGGTGAGTCTTATGACTTTAAAACAATCAATGGTCTCTTAAGAATCATTAGAAATACAATGCATCATCCTACTTCCCTCGATACGTCAAGATGGAACAAGATTGGGATCACATACATGGGGTTCGAGGATTATATCAACAAAAAATTTCCAAAACTATTCATTACGGTGTATAATTTAGTGAAATCACAACCACGTAGGAACTCATGTTTCCAAAAGTTTTCTTTTTATTAGCATTGACTTGGTTACATTTTTGTTCATCAATAAACTATGTGTGTGATACTATGTGCTCTTGTATTATTGTACTCTTAAACACCCATAGACTCATAAAATAAAATAGACCTGGCCATACAAAAGAATCTCAACCTAATTATATGAAAACATGCCAACTTGGGCAATTACACTCTAGCCCTAGCCTTGATACAAACAAAACTAACATTCTTCCAAAATGAATGGATACTGCTTCTCACCTTTAATGGATACTGCTTCTCACCTTTAACGGAAATCTTACTTCCTCCATCGTAATTCAAGTGTTTACATTTCTATTTTTGTTTGTCTTATATTAATTGTCAACTTTCAATTTCAACTACACAAAAAGCATCTAAAGAATAAAAGCTAAAATCTTATTGGTTTCTAAGCAGTGTTTTAAGACCCGGTTCGACCGGCCCGGTCGGACCGGTCGGACCGCATTTTTAAAGATTTCCGGGCGAAAAAAAACCGGGTTTTTCAAAATGTTGACTAGTCAACGACCCGGTTGACCCGGCCGGTCGGACCGGGTTGGACCGGGACCCGGACCGGTGCATTGACCCGGGTTTCATGTTTTTTTTTTTTTTGTTTTTTTTTTTTTTCTTTTTTTACAATTTCTATGTACATTTAATCATTTATAATTAGGGAATATTGATTAATTGTGTATTTCAAGAATAATGAGGGAATTTTTGACTGATGTGTCATCACTATTTATTACTCTATGGATTATATAATTATTATATTGATCTATATTCCAAGAATAACAAGGGAATCGATGTGTCATTACCCTTTATTATTCTATGGATTATAATTATTATACATGATATAATCAATAATTATATTTTTAATTATAAAAAAATAAAAAAAGTCACTAAATACTACTACTGTATACTATTATTAACTCCGGTCCGACCTTCCGGCCCAACCGGTCCGACCGGTCCGACCAGAAATTAACACTTTTCCGGGTCGACTAAAAACCCGGGTTTTAAAACATTGTTTCTAAGGAATCTTTTGTATTTTTCTAAATCATACCCATACCGAACCCATTAATACCTGCTCCTTGGTCCTTGCTTTTGATGCCGAGCCAATAACTGCTCAAAAAACTTCATGAAAGTTTACCTTTTAATATTTACCTAGAAATGTACTTTAGTATAAGTAATTAGTGACTCAAGTGTAACCACCTAAAAACACTTAATTGTCCAAAGATGATCCTTTTTCAGAATAAAATAATATAGTTGGTTTTATGCATTATATATATATATATATATATATATATATATATATATTAGATGGGTGCCAAACGCTTTCTTCGGTTGGAACCGAAGAATGCTTTCAAAAGAGACACTGTTGGCACGGGCTCTTCTTTTGCTTCGTTAGTTTGAGTTCTTCGATTTACCGAAGAAATGAAAAGAAAAAAGTGTGGGGCTCAGCTTATATTTAATGTATTGTTATTTTTTATTTAGTGTATGTAAATGTAGGTATATTGGTAAATGTGGGGCTCAAATATTAAAGTGATGAAATGAGTGTTGGGAGTGTTTCATTAGTCTTTCATTAGTTGTGGATGTGCTGACATGGCCCAAATGAAGAAGCAACTGAAGAAGCTGGGGTTGGGAGTGGTCTTAGGGTGTGTTTGGGAAAAAGAGATGGAGATGAAGATGAGGATGGAGCTGGAGATGGAAACTAGAAGCTGGAGATGAGGCTTTTATCTAAGGCAGGAGCTGGTGATTTTATCTATTTATAAGTGTTTGGTAAAATAGCTGAAGCTGAAGATTATTAATGTAAAATGACATAAAAGGACATGATATTATATGACTCTAGTTTTTATTAATTTAAATGGAGGGTATTATAGTAATATAACAATCAGGGGATGGAGCTTCTTTAGAGAAGCTAGTTTTGAAAGCTTTCATTTGAAGGGATTATTTTTTATAGAATCATTTTTTAATTTTTTTTTATACCAAACAAGGTTTATGAATTTACAAGAGATGAAGATTCTCAAAACATGGTGCATTTAGTTACAGAAAAATTTCTTTATTTTTCTTTTTCCATTTCTCTAGAGAATGAGAAGTGTTTTACTTCTCTAGAAATGCATTTAGAAAACATGTTTAGTTGTAAGGAATTGAGTTTTCTTTTTCCAAGGAAGAGTGGAGATGGAAAACTTAGAAAACCAATAAAAGTAGTTTTCAACTTTGTAGTTATGAAAAAGAAACAAAATTTTTCCTTTTCTTATAAAAGTTTGTTAGAAAACTTAAATTTGAACACGTTTTTTAATTTTCTTACAAAAAATTTCTGAAAAAGTGATGAGTTTTCTGTAACTCAACGTAGCCGGCCTCAATCCCCTACAATCTCTCGTAACCCCTTAAAATTATGTTCGCAAACACACCCTTATATAGCTTACATTTTAAGTAAGTAATGAGTAGTAAGTCACTAACATCACCACCCAGAATTAGACACGTGTGATTAGAGTATTTATGTAATTTCAATATATTTTTTCCCTTTTCTTTTAAGCCCTGCTCCCGAGTTTTTAGTGAATGAAGAAAAGAGAAAAGGGTAAAAACTGATAGAAAAAAAAAAGATGAGAAATAATATTTATATATTCCCGAGTCTAAAAGAATTGGAAAGAAGGGAAATGAAATCTATACGGATTCGTGTTTAAGAGTTGGAGAGAAACGGAAAGAACTCACATTTTATAACTTGTTTGACCTTCCATCCTTCCATTTCTTTCCACTTTTGAAAAGAAAAGAAGCTTAAATCCTCATTCCACTTCTCTTCTCTTCTCTTCTCTTCTCTTCTCTCCGTAAACAAAACTCTGGAACACAATGTGATTTGTATTTCTTTCAACTTCCCTTCTCTTCTTCCGAAAAAACTACTCGGAAGCGGACCCTTACTATCAAAATTCAATCATTCTTTTCTTTCTCGCCCATAGCATCTCCATCTCTCTCTTGAAATTTTCTACTTAATTTTCCACCCCTTTTTACCTCTCCTCCTTCATATCAAATCACAATAATCTCAAAACAAAAACATACTCATTTAAACATAAAATTGAAATATCAATCAATTACATTTAATTACATAAACTTTCATTTTGGTACTGCTAATCAAATAGTAACTTTCATATGTTTGTCAATTATTAATGTGTTTAGTTGTTGGTTGTATTTTGTAGATGTTATTGGACACGCGGTCTATTGTAGTAACATGGATGTATGTGATTGTATTGTACGTATAATCCATATGCGTACTATTCATGCTCATTTTATTTAGAGTAAATTACATTCCCCGTCTCTCAAGTATGTTCGTTAGTTTCGCTCCCCGTCCTTGCATCGGGTTTTTTTACGTGTTTACTCCTTCGACCCGGATTTTAGTTTCACTCCCCGTCCCTCTTCCAATATATAAAAGGGTAAAATCATCATTTTCTTATCTTTTCAGTTTATAAATTCAATAAACTATTTTTTAGCTTTTTATTTATATTTAATTTAATGTAATTTACTTTAAAGATTAAATAACAACAACATCACCATAACCATCCCTATAACCACAAATTTCATCATTATTGTCACGAGCTTATCACCGTTCATTATCATCGTTACCATTCATTATGTACACAACACAACCGATTCTTAATCCTTTAGATAACATAAAACACATCTCGAAAACCAATTTTTTTATTCTAAAACATAAGATCAAAACCACCGATTGGCCGGATGCTGCAATTGAAGGTGTTCAAGGTTGTGGGTTCTCGAACAATTATGTGGGAACATGGTGGTCTTCGGCGGTTTGGGATCTGGAGGAAGAAGGGGGAGGGTGACGGTTTGGGTTTGTAAGAGTTGCATAATGGTCGGCGATTTAGTGGGTATTGGTGAATGGTGGGCGGCGGTGTAACGATCGCTGCCGGTTTGATGGGTGATGGTGAATAGTGGTCGGCGGTGTAATGATCAGTTTGTGATGATTATGTTATGATCCCATATTGACCAAGTATGTGATTGGTTGGTTGCTTATAAGTCTAGGTATTCTCTCCTCCTTCAAGCTAGCTTTTGAGAGTGAGTTTTACACTTGGGCTTAAGACTTGATGTGGGCCTAGTATTGGCTAGGTTCGTATCAATTGGTATCAGAGCCAACCCTATCTTTCAAGGTTCCAACACCTCGGAGTGGTGGCTTGGACCCGAAAGAAGGTGCCAACTGTGACCAACATAGCCGTGACCAACGAGGCCTCGGAGTGGTGGCCTATGGAGTGGTGGCTTGGACCCGAAAAGAGGGTGCCAACCGTGACCAAGATAGCCATGACCAACAAGGATGTTGGCTCTTCAATGGTGGGGTATTGTTATGATCCCACATTGACCAAATATGGGATTGGTTGGTTGCTTATAAATCTAGGTGTTCCCTCCTCCTTCAAGCTAGCTTTTGGGAGTGATATCTACACTTGGGCTTAAGGCTTGATGTGGGTGTAGTATGGATTAGGTTCGTATCAATAATGTTATGGTCCAAATAAAGGCACGTGAGAAGCGTGTGCTACATGAATATGACACACACGAGTAGCACATGATTGAAGCAATTAGTTCATATTCATAGTATAAATAGACATTCTTTAGTTTACATGTAGTTAGTTTTTGGATCAAGTGTAATCCTTTTTTTCAAGCAGCCTACTCTGTGTTTGGGTTAACTATTGATTCCATAATTGTGACAAGAGCTTTTTCTTTCCTTTCAAAGAGGCATTTGATCTTTCTTTCTATCTATGTAAATCTCTCTCTCTCCCTCTCTCTCTCTCTCTCTAATCAGTGATAATACATTCATTTGACTTTCGATCATCTTCAATTCAATTTTCTTTGCATGTGAATTTTGGATCTTGAAACCGATTCTTCAATCCTATTGGATTTGGAATTTGGATCATAACAGATTCCGGGAACACGCACGCCCGCATCTTTTCCAATGAAAGAATTGATTTGGCGAGGGAGCAAGTAACCTTTATTGTCTTCCGCATAATCTTTACAATCACTGGTTAGGGTTATGTAAATTATTGGATAATATGCGTTTGTTATATTTATTGATTTCGAAAAAAAATCAACTACACCATCTTTGTTGTCGTCGTTACCACTGCCTAACACCAGCGTACTCTGCTTCTTTTGAAAGCATATTTAATTATGGGTTAATAGTCTAAAAATGCATTGAACTTGTCACGAAATCCTATTGTATGCATCCATCTTCGAAAAATCCTATTGTATGTACCGATTAACCTGAAACCGGATTTTAGCTTATGTGGCACCGGTTAATCAGTTTTTGTCCATGTCACCCGCCACAAAGAAGCTATGTTGGACCACGAAAATGTAACCAACTTTAAATATTTGTATTGAACTTAGATTTTTTCACATTCAATATTTTTTTTTCCGGTTAACTTTATATTTTCAATTTGAATCAAAGTAATACTCCGTAGTACCAAATTATTAACTAGTAAAAAAAAATTAAGAAAAAAAAAATAGTAGTACGGTACTACCATTATTAACTACTGTAAAAGTTTTTGAAGAAAAAACACAAAATCATCGTGATTCATCATCATTAACAGCAACAACACTACAACATAGAAATCAAACAAAAGTAATACTCCGTAACATCTTTATCATTATCGTTTTCTTCGATTCCTTCTTCTTCTTTTTTCATGTATCAAACCTAAACACTTCATCGAATCAAGAAGCCTAACATCATGTTTTACAGATCAAAAACTCAAATCAAAAACTCTAAAATCATATTATACATATAAAAAACCCAATTCCAAATTCTCCCTCCCCGTTGATATCCAATATTGGTGAAAATCCATGAAAGACGTCAAATTCAACCCGAGCAAGACAACCATCGCCTTCTGCCGAAACCCACCGGCCACCACCACCGTACGGACGACCGGAATCTGAATCGATCGGTATCTAAAATGGTGGGGAGGGGTCGAAATGGACAAATGAAACCGGAATCATATGTTGACGGAGTGTTACTAAATCACCGGCGACGATGATTCCTTGTCGATCGCGGTCTCCCCTTAGAATGTTTCCGACCGGATCTTGAGATAAATGATGGTCCAACGATGAATAAAAGTGTTGGTGGAGCAAGGGGGTAAGGGGAGTGACTGATGAAGAAAATTAGGTTTAGGGAAATGGGAGAGAGAAGGTGGGTGATGATGGTGTGACCGGCGGCGGTGGTTCAACATAAAGAATTTGTTTGATAGAAGGTAGGTGGAGGTGGGTGGTTGGGGAAAGAGGAGATGATGAATATATTTATCATTTTCTGTTTTTCATATGCAAACCGAATTAAAAACCATATTTTATAATTAAAAATTGAGAAAGGGTATGTTAGTCATTTCATAAAGAGGCACAGGGACCCATGGGTAAATTACCAAAAATATTAATGACATCGCAATGACATGTCGTTGCCATGTCAGCAACTTTAAGCCACATAATCAGCTAATTAAATGCTACCTTGATCCACATACAATAGGGATGATTAGTAACTTCGATACATACAATATGATTTTTCACAGATGGATGCATACATATACAGAAGTTACAATACATTTCACATCCGAGACATAAGGAAAGAAGCACTCCGGTTAATGAGACGGGTAACATGTCGTTCAAACAGAACAACAGATGTCGAACCGGTAGAATCTTGTACCCTAAGCTGAACCAGAATCCTATATCACGATTAGTTAAGCATTATGATAAGTATAAGGTGGCGACTTTCATGAAAATGTAAATTTGTAATTACACAATGTAAGGTTATAGGAATCAAGTTCACAGCTAAACACGTGTTCCAATTAGTATACCTTCAACACACATCATCCACGTCGCCACATTCTGCACAAAGATATGGGTTAGTTGTCTCATGAACGTTCTCGTTGCGATCAACTTTCTTCCCGCACTTACGACATGCATTGTAGTACCAACCCATATCTTTCTGAATTCTGATGACTTTGGCCAAAATCACTCATCCAATAGGCTGCACAATAGGCTAAGGTATTAACAGTAAAATACGTTTGAATGGAAGATGAGTTACTGCCACTAATATAAGAATACTATAATTATGTATCCAAACATTTCTAAGGAACCGTTTTCTACAACTTACCTCATCAAGCTCTCTGACCTCATCAATTGTTTTCACCCTGAATTGACCATAGTAGTCTTCAGGTTTGGTGACAATAGTTGTTGGGGAGAAAACATGTGGTATCAAAGGGAGTTTAGAGCCACCATCTATGTCTAGCAAGCTGAAATCAACAATCAACAAATAGGTAGTAAAAGAAAACGAATTTATCTTTATTCAATGCTGGCAATCAAAAATTCAAAAGGTTGACAAATTAAAGTAAGAATTTATTGTCTAGTATACCTCAATTTGTAAATTTGAACAGCAGGTATATCTGAGTTGATATAAAGTCTTGTGCCAAACAAGGAATTTGATATTTGGGGTTTGCCTACAAATGTCGTTCATACAATAACATAATTTATATACTAAACATGTAATAAATAGTGTAGGTGGAAAGACTACTAAACCATATATAGTGAATTTTTACCTTGCCAATTCTTCGCTTTGGCTAATTGAATTAGGATTACAATTGGTCCACCTGAGCTACCATTTCCATTGATCGTTGTATACATTTGAGTGGCAAAATCGTCCCATAAACAACAATCAACCTTGGTTCCACTGTTACATCGAAAGATCCACTGTAATTATAGCTTATAAAGTAATTTTTAATTACTAACAGATTTATCAACACTAACAGGGTAGTATAATTATACCTCAAGTCTTGAAGCTCAAATGTAAGATATTGTGATTGTTTGCCCCCTTCATACCTGACCCTTAGGTCATCAGTCCTTACCAGATGCCCAACCAAATCTGCTTGTACATTAAACATGTAATATAATGGACTCATTGTAATGTAATACACGTAAACATAGAATGCAGGTTAAAATAGTTTACCAAATGCTATTCTCGGGTTTAGATTCCAGCTATTGATATCATCAAATTGGACTAAAGATGTACATCTATGTCGCCCTCAAATGGTTGGGAAATCTTGACCTTAGTAGATTTGTAAAAATTGATTCTATGCTTATGGTCGACCAGAACATAGTTTCCCGTGTTGCCCCCAGTTCCAAAGTTTGACAACTCAATAAATACACCTTCCTCAAGCTGATCTTTATAGTCAGGTATCAAAACCTTCTTGATGGAAGCCTGAATTTTGTCACCCTGACATTTTATAAAAACACAAATATTATAAGTACAAAAATACTACAGCAAACAAAATTATATGACAATTAGTGTTTATTACCTCTTCATCTATCAGGATAGTCTCCAAAGAAGCCACAATATTTGGGTTGTTACGATAGTACGTATTGCCTCCAAAGCAACAAAACCTTAACCTTGATGTTATAGTCGTCTTTCTCACCATCTATGTCAGACACGTGATCAAAACGCTGAGCTGTAGCCATGACAAATATAAAAGTGTGGATCGATTTCGAGAGGAAATGTATACCTTACTAGTGTGTTGAATGTGACAATAATGAGCCTTTTATAATGGAGTGAAATCAAGGACTTCAAGGAATGCAGGTTAAGTCGCACACAAAACCGCGTAGGGTTTTATTACCCAAATCGTTTTGGAATCGGTTTCCATCGATATGATTTTCTATTGTTTGCAAGTAAATCGCAAAGCGTTTTTGAATTGAAGTTGACCATCTATTTTGGGATACATATTGAAATCGCAAAGGGGAATCAATCAATTTATATTATGTATTTTGGGAATCGATTCAAAATTGAAAACTGTTGAAGAGTAAGATAAAAAAAAAAAAGATATTTGGGGACGAAGATGACGACTTGCGTTCAGGTAGTCAACATAAAATATTGCACTTCTATATTAATTTAAATTATTTAAATTAAATTAAATAATATAATGAAAAGAAAAAAACAATATGTTGCCCGCCATGCTTTTGCTTTTATTTTATTTTTAATAAAACTGTGTAAAGGACCCGCGATAGCAGACTACAATATTTGACTTTCTAAATTTTACAATTTGAAATTTGTACCTTTCAAGATACAATAGCATATCAACCGTTGTATTATATGTAGTTTCATATGTCAAATAATTATGATCATGTAAAGATAAAGATGATTTTATTTATACAATTTTATTATTTAATTTTGGATTAAAGCTATAAATTAGCAACGTACTTACCTTTTTCTACTAAGGTGAGTAATATTCTCATTTTATTACCAATGTGAATAACCAACCGTTAAGTTTTGTTCCAATGTTGTCAAAATGGTACTTTAATCATAGTTTAATTATCATCATTACTCACATTTGGATGACATGTATAATTTTTAAAGACATGACATGACATGTTAGATACATTTAGTATACTTAAACTTTATTTCTTGATGAAATTCATTTGGAACACTAATTTTATAAGTTAAATTCAACATAAAAGATTGGTTGTGGAAAAAATAGGGTAACGAAAGAAATTTCATCAAGAAATAAAGTTCAAGTAGACTAAATATATATAACGTGTCATGCCAAATCATTAAAAGTATAAAGGTCATCGAAATGTGAGCAATGTTGATAGTTAAACGGTGACTAAAGTACCATGTTACTCACATTGAAACAAACATAAAAGTTGGTTACTCACCTTGGTAATAAAATGACTACGTTACTCGTCTTGGTACAAAAAGTAAGTAGGTTACAAATTTATTGCTTTAACCCTTTAATTTCTAATAACAAAACATTCAATACCATAAGTAGTGTATAAACTAAAATTGTACAATAAATTCATTCATTCATTCATAAACATGATAATAAATCTCAATACTTTTATTAATCATAACTAAACATTTACATGCCTTATATTTACAGTCCCAAATACACCTACTCATAAAACTACTAATGCAGACACATAAACCCGTCATTTGCTTATAAACAATTAATTAAAACTATACTATTTACAAAACTCATTAACCTATCTAGGGCTGGCAACCAACCCGTGAACCCGAAACCCGACACGAACCCAACCCGAATATTATAAGGTTAGGGTCGGGATTTTTGAGGCGCCAACCCGTCAACCCGAAACCCGCCAACTCGATATTTTTTTGGGTCGGGTCTGGGTCAGCAAATGCATTTTTGGGTTGAACCCGACAACCCGAAATTCAGGTAATATCATTATAAATTTATTTTAATTTAAATATGACACATAATTTAGACCTTTCCAGTTACTGATTTATAATTTTTTTTCTTTGATATCTTTACGTTTTGATATAAGTTAGTAAATTAATGATGTTTTGATGATCAATTCAAATTGATATAATATTTATTTTTGTTAATTTTGAAATTTTATAATTATTTATGCTTATAAATGATTAGCTGTTTTTTTCAAAAGATTGATTAATGTGACTTAACTGACCCAAAACCGACCTGAAAACTCGAAAATAACGTGAAAATTTGTTGAATTATTAGCAATTCGGGTTGGGTCGGGTTGGGTTCGGGTTGTCGGGTTTTGGGTTGGGTTGAAATACCCAACCCGATTTTAGAATCAGGTTGGGTTCGGGTTGACCATTTCTGACCCGCCAACCCGAACCCGCCAACCCGACCCAACCCGAATTGCCACCCCTAAACCTATCTTTTCTTCACCCAAGCCTCACGATCACCAATGCTCACGGGCTTTAGTCTCTTCTTTCCAGCCACATCCATTTTGACCTATTATATCCCAAACATCAAACTCCATGTGATGTTATATTATTGGTCATACTGCACAACCAAATTAGCACCAACTGAGATTGGGTTAGTAACCCATCGATGACATGGATATCATGAAATAGCCCGGCACCTCTTAACATCTTAGCCTCAAATATTTTCACAATCCTATTTTTCCATAGCATATATACAATCACCCAATCAACCCCTTCCCATAGACCTCTATCACTTTATCATTGTAGCGACTTTACTTCTAAATCTATATCCACTTCATCTTTACATAATGGCCACATATTAAGTGTGGAACAAACTGAAGCCAGCACAAACCTTTAGGCAAATTGTCGATGGTATCAAAATGGCCTCTCAATTTCCATAGTTTGCAGACATTTTTTTTTTCCAAAAGCATGGGCTCTGATTTAACTACTTCATGTGGTATTATTGCTATATATAAATACCTTCTCTCTATTAGTAATCAACTTCTCTTTAGCTTTCGACTTTTCTACCACATTTTCGCTCCTAAATCCACCACCTCATCTTTCTATGATCAACAAAACATATAAACCAATTAGAACTTATACATGAAGCAAGAAAAGATAAAAATTTAAAATATGAAAATTGACTTTATGCAGCTTCAAGAGCTTCATCACATAAGAAATTTAAAAGCCGAGGAGACAGTTTCGATGAGCATAGGATATCTATACTCGAGCATTCAACTGGCCCCTAACAGGATATGTGAGGAATCGCTCTTGATCTTTTTTATTGGGGCCTACAATGATATCCATTATTAAAACACACCAAAAGACTCTTTTGATGTATACATGGATTCAAATATGCAAAAATCTTCCACCCTGATTTTAACCATCTCTTTTGTTTGTAATACTCCATCATTATTACTACAAAACCCAACATTAAAGACCTGATTTTCATGCTTACGATTTTTTGGAAACTATGAATATAAAGCACCAATACATTAGTAATGCATACTATTAGAGCTGTAAAAGTCCTCCCATTTAAATGTCTCTGGCCCTAGCTATAGTTATTTCTCCTCTGACCAGACTAAATGATGAGAAAAATATTAATAGTTTCAAGTAGTAGTGGTAATAGTCGCATTGTCACATCTCTCTTATTTAAAAATCCTTAATTGCAGCAACCCAAATCTTATAACTAATGATGTTGATATCTACTTGATACCTCACCATTTCATATTGTTTTTCCATCGTTTGGTCGAATCAGGAAAATCAGAGAGTTCCACCTGGGAATACTTTTTACTAATTAGAGCTAAAACTTGTTTGCTACAATTGAACCAAAAGTATCACTATCAAATTAGCTCAAAGCATATAATTGCACAAGTGTTTTACCTTTGGATATATATAAAAAAAAAATAGGTTCCGCACCATTATGGAGCCCTTTACCATCTGGTTGCACATAATCCTGTAATCAAATCATGTAAAGGTAACAAATATAATGAAAATGCTAATTTCGATGTAAGTTTATAGAAGATGTACCGTACTATGGAATCTACATTTTGCTCGTTTTCATACCATCATGAGCCCAACAGAAGGGTGTCCAGTTGGGTACCTAAGCATCCGCTTTCCAATTCAATTTGGGTCATTGATGTTTGCCCAACATGCCTTGAAACAGCTGGTGGTGCACGATATATATTTTTATTCATGTTCAACCATAAACACAAGAGTTAGGAGATTAACAAAGTTTCATAGTCAACCCTTACTATTTGTGCGTTTCAAGACAGATAATCAGTGTTCATGGCTAAACGGGCATGGCTAAACGGGCAGTTTGTGTGCAATATTTTTTTTATTTACTGCTTAGCACATGTTATAAATTAATCCTTTGCATGCATTAAGAAGAACTTTCACGGACTTTAGACCCATTTGATATGTTTTCCTTTAGCTGATTTTTTGGCCCATGAGACCCATTTCAAATAAATAATAACCAAATCGACCCCTTTATAAACTTATCAGGAGAAATTGCCATTTCTAGATAGGAGTGTCGAGGAACGTCTAGCATAATTTGTCATCCTTAAGAGTGGAATTTTATTTTCCCAACAAATAGCAGCACCAACTTTCCATAATTGGCTATCAATTACTATATGTGACCGGTCACCAAATCCCCATATAATACGTTCCAACGTACTTGGCCTGAGTTTCCTATGCTTCTCAAGGTAGCGTCCTTGATTATTATAAAATATATATACTATAAAGAGCAAACACATGTCTTTATATAACTCCCATCTCCAAATATATTTTACACTATCTAGCTATTGTTGGCAATAAACTAAACACAATCATAAGAACATAAAACAAATAATTATGATTTTCTTAATGATACTTATTTCTAATCATAAATGCATGGCTTTTCCAGGTACATTAAACTTTTGAAATAAGAATCGAGTGTATACCCCTTATGAAACAAAAAACTATGGACATTTGATTTTGATCTGTTGAAAATGTAAGAGAAAAAATATTCAAACCTGTCCCATAACAGCACCAAAAAGAATCAAACTTTGCTATTTTTCTTATTTGTGAATGTCTTTTCTTGAATCCCTTTCATCAGCTACCTTCTTTCGTCTTTTGTCTGGTCACCAAAAAGATTAAGTTTATAATCAGTAAGAATTGTAACCAAATAGACCAATCGTTCACAAGTGTTTTTTTTTTTAAAAAAAACTTCATTTACTGTTATATATTACTCTTAATCATTTATATATCTCAATTTCATATTTTAACTTTCTTATGGTCAAACAATTTTGATTTTCTTCTATATTATCCTATTCTACAATATGCTTATTACACAGTTTGACCTTAACTAAATAAGTGTAAGTTGGGATTTATCATTAAATCAATAACATAGTTTGACTTTCAATGGTATAACGGTTGTGATTTCTTGTATATATGTTTACTCCATGCATAGATTAGAAGTTTAGAACAATGAGTACTGCATCTAACTTAAATAAGAATATATTAAACCTCATATATAAAAATTATTATATTGCAGTTACTACGTACTAAAATGGATGTAATGGCCGTTAACATATTTTACAATTAAAATGAGCGTTAACATATTGATACATGAAGATCAGTTCTTGTTGCACAGATGATCACTTTTAAACATGTGTGAAGTGTAAGGAAAAAGAGACATAATAATTGAATAGTTGAATACATTTGGATATAAGAAGTTACATGTATGAGATATGTGACATTGAAGATATCATACTAAGTAAAACATATGCAAAACCTTTTATATGTCCTCTATAGCCTTTTATTACACTATCACACACTTTTCATAACAAATAATAATGTGTATTGCAACTTCATTTGATTTGTCCCTAAATTCTATCTGCATTAATAATCAATGAAACCTAATGGTTTTAGCATTTTATACTTCTTTGGAAACTTATCAAGTGAAAAACATCTACCTAAGGCTTGAATATCATTCAGATGTCGACTTTGAGTGCTCATTAGTGCAATCCCACTACTTTAGTGAATGGTAAAACATCAATTCGTGATATAAACCTGGCAAATATTTTAATTCACGAGAACTTTAGCAAAAAATATGCCATCTAGATAAAGTCAACACATAAAAGAGAGCATTTCTATTCATTCAAATTCAAACAAACACTTTGTGTGCTCATATGCATAAGCAACTCAGGATCTATACTCACTGTGCAATTTCTTCACCTTGTCGTAATGTGTGCATACTATTCCAAAAAGAAATAATTATCTTAAACTAATACTCCGTATAAACCAATAATTAGTACTAATACTATATACATTATATCTCTATAAATACGCATGAGTATTCAGCTAGCTTCTTAATTGATCATCATTCTCTGTCTATAAACACATATAAAAAAATATTGGATATTTTGACATAATCTGATAACCTGAGAGGTCGGAATCGGACAGGAACTGTAACAATTCAACTACGAAATCGAAACTCATAAATTAATCTCCATAAAATTGAAAAGCTAATACTACAAACAAATCGATTGCAACATAATTTCATGAAAATTAAATCAAAACACATTAAAGAAGGATGAAAGATAATACCCGCGTCGATCGGAGGCTGTAGTACAAATGAAGATGGTTAATAGAGGGTTTGGTTTTGATGTGTTCTTTGTTTATGGTTGTGGAGTTGTTGTGGTGGAGCTCTAATTTGATAAACGGAGATGGTGGAGTAGGGTTCAGGATGATGGAGAAATATGGGCCAATTTATTAATTTAAATTGTGGCTGGATTTTTTTATTAATTAAATAAAAAATATATGAATCAATTTAAATATTTAAAATAATATTTTATTTTAGGGGATTAACTGTAAATATCAAGATTAAATCTAGATCATCAGATCAATTTTGAAAAACTTATGGTGCGTTTAGTTGCAGCAAACTCCCCACTTTTCTAGAAAAATTCTCTAAGAAGACAAGAAAATTAAAAAACGTGTTCAAATTCGAGTTTTCTAAAAAACAATTCTAAGAAAAGGAAAACCTTTGTTTTCCTTTTTATAACTATAAAGTTAAAAACTATTTTTTATGATCTTCAAAGTTTTCCATCTATAGTATTCCTTGGAAAAGGAAAACTCCACCCCTTGCAACTAAACACGTTTTCAAGATTTTTCATGATTTTCTAGAGAGGTAAAACACTCATCATTCTCTAGATAAATGGAAAAGGAAAAATGGAGAGATTTTTCTGTAACTAAACGCACCCTTAGTGATGGGCTAAGATTTCTCCATGGTATTTTGCTTTAAGTATATATATATGTTAATGTTATTAGTGAAGGGCTAAGATTTCTCCATGGAATTTTGTTTTAAGTATATGTTAAAGATAGAAGATAGATAGATAGATAATAAAGGGATAAGGGATATGTGATGTCATGATTTAAAAATTTTAAAAAAATGTATAAAAGTAAAATAGATAACAAATATTTATTGTGAACCGTTTGAGATTGGATCAGTAACCATATATGTGCCATCATTTATAAAATGGGTTAAAAGTGCCACCTATACCAAAACATGGGGTTACTAAAAGGCAGGAGTAATTACAACTTGGAGTGGGGAGCTTTAAGTAACCTAGAGCAAATGTCATAAACAGCCTCATTGTCAAGGACCATAAATTTATAAGCGTTTATAAACCTTTGAAAAGGCAAAACAGAGGATGAAAGTGTCATTCTTCCTTAGTTTTTCTCCCTTATCTTTCAAATCAAGAGTGATCCCATTTTGGAAACTGTGCCTCCTTCAAGTGAGTGGCATACCTGAAAACCTGTTCATCACAAAAACACAAAAAAGAGAAAGATTATAACTGAACACAACTCAGAGCCTAAGTGACCATGGTGAAAACAATCTTGCATTATAAATCTAAAAAACACAACCATCATACTCAAAAAATCATTTAGCTTCACAAACAAAACACGTTGTCAATAAATAAGGGAGGTACTCGTGTTAATTTAGCTTAAAATACTTATATATCACGTTAAGACCCATATCTACTGAACTAAACAATATAATTTGAGGTGGCAAGATGGACGGGTTGACTAAACTGAAGGACTTGCATGACTTCCCTAAATTACATAATATCCTTGAATCACGTGAAATCACATCTTCAATCAGGAACCAAAACACAAATATCACCTAATTCTTCTCAAACAATTAAAAGGGACTACAATAATAGCAATCACATATGCTTATTAATTCTAAAAGATAGCATATTTATGGGCATTTAAAAAAGCTCTGTACAATTAGAACCACGGCTGCAGTTGCTACAACATTCCCATGAGTCATTATCACCCTCAGAAAATCAAAGCCAGAGCATGTTAGCACCAGTTAAAGCACAAAGATTATACAGAACAAGGGGGTTTCTAAATTGGCATTTTAATATAATCCCATCTCACAAAATGTGTCTCCTTTTTTCCACAAAAATGCCTCTCTTTTTTTTTTTTGTCATTTGATGCACTCCTTGCAATATAGCTGACTATCTAAAATTATGATTTCACATAAACATTCAAACCATTTTTAAAATAATTGTGGGGTAAACAAGTCATTATAGTTGAAACCTTACTTTTCCTTCAACTTGTATTTGTCTTAATTATCAACATCATAAAGCAGCCCTTTAAGCGTTCTTATTCTTCCCCTGTATACAGTTTCCACCAAGTTCTAAGCAAACCATATCTTAGTTCTTTCTGGACAACTTGACTGACCCATTCTGGATTCTTGAGTATGATTAAGGTCGACCCGCGGCCATCTACAGAATGTGGATCCATCAGATCCTTCGGTGGTAGTTGAGTAGCCAAAATGCTCAACATCAGTTTTTCTTGCGCGGCCATCTACAGAATATGTTCCCTTTCTTCATTTTCATCAAAGTTTTCTTGCGTATTTAGACTCAATCCCCCCTGGTCACCATAGCTTTTATCTGACGGCTCTTGTAGAGGGTCTGAATACGCTTCAATAACCAAATCCTCACATCATGAAGAGTCCTAGTTATAAGCATTTTCAGAAAGTTCATCACTTGAAACGCATACATCAATGCAGTCAAAGGATCCACCATCTACACAAAGAGTGTAACATCCCGTTTCTGGACCCGAAAATAAATTGTATTTTATTAAGTTTGGTTGGTTTATTTGAATATAAACAAGTAAAAGAGCCACAGTTTTTATTGTGACAAGTAAAATGTTACTTGTTTTAAAAAGTTAAAGTTGACGGTAAAATAAAATATTTTGACTTGCGGGTATTTTCAGGTTCCAGACAATAGGCTTAGAAGGGGTATAATTTTAAACATAATAAGATGGGGCAGTGGGGATATACCGACTCATTTTATTCTCATCACTTCTCTTTTCTTCTTGAACCTTCAAACTCATTCTCTCAAAGTTCACTAAACTAAAGAAATCAAAAAAGAAAGAAAGATTAACAAGTTGTGAGATTAATTCATAGAATCAGATTCACCATCATCATCACTATCTTGTGTATCTTTTGATTGTAAGTGTTCTTGAACCTATTTCATAGAATTTGGGTATAGAATGAATATAAATGATTGATATGAATTGAAGCTTAGAAATTGTTGTATGAAGATTATAGATTGATTATATGATGATTTGTGATTGTTGGTAGTGTTCTTCAAATTATAAGTTAGGTTTTGGTGATTTTGTAAATTGATGATGATATATGTTAGAAATTAAGTTAGATAGTTTATTAGATGATGTTTGCTGTAATGGTATGTTTCTAGTTCATTTTCATTACTTGTAATCGGAGCTAAGACTTAAAAATTAGGAGTTGGGTGTTAAAAGTTCGTAACTTGTTTGCTGTTTCTGCTGATGCTGTAAATGATGATCCAGCCGGCGGGTCATTAGACTCAGCCGGCGGGTTGTGTTTGTGTGTAGGTGAGCCGGCGGGTGAAAACACCTAGCCGGCGGCTCGTAAAAGCTTTATTACTCAAAATAAGTTCTGATGTGGTAAAAGTTAAATCACCCGGCGGTTGAACATGGGAACCCGGCGGGTCAGGGTGCCAAGCCGGCGGCTTCCCTACCCAAGCCGGCGGCTTTTGGGTGTTTTCAGCAAATTAAGTTTTGATTGTATGATTAATTGATAAGTGTTTAATTGTTGTATGTTATAATATGAATTAGTTGAATGATATGATAAATAGTGTTATGTTTTGGATTATGTTAGAATTTGAAGAATTGAAGTGGAATACGGAATAAGATACTAACTTGTTGTTATTGTTGTATTATCAGATAAGCGGACGACCACTCAGTAAAGTTAGACCTCTGAGTTGGTGATCAGACGATAATATTTGGTGAGTGGAATTGTAGTCCTCGGTTCAACCCAGTTGTAACGGGTTTGGTTACAACGGGTAAATCAGGATAGTTTCAGTTGTAGTTATTGCCATGTTACTTTCAATTATTCAGTTGTTGATTATATTGATAGAATTTGATTGATCAAGTTGTAAAGTTATTCAGTTGGTTTACATAACTGCATATGATATGCCTTTATGTGACAAGTTGTTGTGATGAATTGGAGTGAGGTCAGCGTGCGGGTTGGGTTTGATTACTACTGTGTAGCTGTCTAGGTTACTTGAATACACATAGTTGAAGATTAGCCTATTCAGTGAAAGCAGTAATCAGGCTATCGGTAGATCACTGGGAATGGCATGGCGCCCAGTGGTTGTGGCATACTGAGAATCGCATACAGGAGCCGCCGATCCTCATGTAGTTATGTGCTTATGTGTTTAAATCGTTGTAGTTATCAGTTGTAAGATTTGTTATAAATGGATTGAACCGTCGGTTACGGTTCCATTCACTTAGCAAAGGCTAATCCCCTCGTTGTTGTATGTTTTGCAGATTTTGGTTAGTTGATGAAGTAGATCGGATAGTAGAAGTTGACTGGGTGTTTGACTAAAATGGCGCAAACTCTGACTTTTGACAATAGAATGTTTTGGAAAGTTGAATATAACACCCGAATTTAGTAGTATGGTTTGTAACAATAGAAGTTGATAAAAGTTTATTATGGTTCGTTTTGTAAATAATGAATATGTATATGTTTTGGGACGCGCTTCTAACGTATAAATTATATAATATGTTTGTTTTAAAAGTGGGGTCTTACAAGTTGGTATCAGAGCATAGGTTTGGGTGAATTGGGCATTTGTAAATGTTCAATCCCAAATCTAGTCGGTGTTAGTCAAACATTTCGGTATGTGGGATTAGCTTTGGGATTGGGGATTGGTTAGTATAGTGAATGCTAACGATTAACAAGTTGCAAGTTGTGTTTTGATTGTGAGTACAGGCATGGCAGATAACGAGAACCCGATCAACAATGTTGTTCCACCTTCGGATACTCAGAATGATAATCAGAGGCAGGCTGGTACTACACAGGTTAATCAGGAAGAAACTAGTCAAGAGGATTATATGTTGCAACTAGAGGATGATGTGATAAGACTTTAAAAGATAGAACAGTTGTACTTGGAACAACAAGCTAGGTTAGCTCAGCAAGCTTATCAGTTTCCTTCACCACCACAGCAGAATAAGTTGTGTTCGTTTAAGACATTTAAAGCTAGTGGTCCGAAAGAATTTGAAGGAGGCAATGATCCTTCAGTAACATTGAATTGGTTGAGAGATACGGAGAAAAAGTTTGAAGTGTGTCGGTGTGAAGAAGAATTAAAGGTTGGTTATGCTGTGCAATTACTGAAGGGACAGGCGATGAATTGGTGGGATTCTATAACTGAGCAATTGACAAAGGAGCAGAGATCGAGAATTACCTGGGCAGAGTTTCATAATGAGGTTTGTAGACAGTTTTGTTCAGAGTTTGATATGCTTAGAATTAGACAAGAGTTTATGGATTTGAAGTTAACTGAACAAATGTCGATGGATGACCTCATTAATAAATTCACTGAGAAGTTACGTTTTGTTCAACAATGGGTCCCAGATGACAGGATGAGGATAAATCACTTTGTAGGAACTTTACCACCGGAGTACCGAACTAGTGTGAGATTGGCAGGTACTCTTACACAGGCTTTTACTTTAGCCCGATCTGTAGATGGTGACATGCGAGCTTCTGGTAAAACGACCAAGGAAAAGAGTTTCTCACAGGTTAAAAGTAGTTCTTCGGGAAACAAAGGACAGACTAGAAGAATAGTTTATAATGATGATTCGGTGGGAAGTAATCCATGGTGTGTAAATTGTAAGTCGAAACATTCTGGTCCGTGTACTTCAGAGACTATGAGATGTGTTAAGTGTGGGGTATTTGGTCATGGTATGCGGGATTGTACTTTTCCACAGTTTGTTTGTTGGAATTGTAAAAAGGAAGGACATAGATCACTGAACTGCCCGGAGAAGACAATGCAAGGTTCGGGTTTGGTTGGGAGTGTGGCCTCGGGTTCTGCGTCATCTGTTGGACAGAAGAGAAAGATTCCACCGGCTACAGGAAGGGCTTTTCAAATGACGGCGGAGAATGTTTTTGGACTTGATAGTGATGCGACAGGTATATCTTATGTTTATTTTCTTTTAACATACAGTAATGTGATTAGAGTTGTATGTTAATAGGAAAATTGAGTATGTTTAGTTTAATTGGGTGTGGTTGGATTTCGGGGACGAAATCCTATAAGGGGGGAAGATTTGTAACATCCCGTTTCTGGACCCGAAAATAAATTGTATTTTATTAAGTTTGGTTGGTTTATTTGAATATAAACAAGTAAAAGAGCCCCAGTTTTTATTGTGACAAGTAAAATGTTACTTGTTTTAAAAAGTTAAAGTTGACGGTAAAATAAAATATTTTGACTTGCGGGTATTTTCAGGTTCCAGACAATAGGCTTAGAAGGGGTATAATTTTAAACATAATAAGATGGGGCAGTGGGGATATACCGACTCATTTTATTCTCATCACTTCTCTTTTCTTCTTGAACCTTCAAACCCATTCTCTCAAAGTTCACTAAACTAAAGAAATCAAAAAAGAAAGAAAGATTAACAAGTTGTGAGATTAATTCATAGAATCAGATTCACCATCATCATCACTATCTTGTGTATCTTTTGATTGTAAGTGTTCTTGAACCTATTTCATAGAATTTGGGTATAGAATGAATATAAATGATTGATATGAATTGAAGCTTAGAAATTGTTGTATGAAGATTATAGATTGATTATATGATGATTTGTGATTGTTGGTAGTGTTCTTCAAATTATAAGTTAGGTTTTGGTGATTTTGTAAATTGATGATGATATATGTTAGAAATTAAGTTAGATAGTTTATTAGATGATGTTTGCTGTAATGGTATGTTTCTAGTTCATTTTCATTACTTGTAATCGGAGCTAAGACTTAAAAATTAGGAGTTGGGTGTTAAAAGTTCGTAACTTGTTTGCTGTTTCTGCTGATGCTGTAAATGATGATCCAGCCGGCGGGTCATTAGACTCAGCCGGCGGGTTGTGTTTGTGTGTAGGTGAGCCGGCGGGTGAAAACACCTAGCCGGCGGCTCGTAAAAGCTTTATTACTCAAAATAAGTTCTGATGTGGTAAAAGTTAAATCACCCGGCGGTTGAACATGGGTACCCGGCGGGTCAGGGTGCCAAGCCGGCGGCTTCCCTACCCAAGCCGGCGGCTTTTGGGTGTTTTCAGCAAATTAAGTTTTGATTGTATGATTAATTGATAAGTGTTTAATTGTTGTATGTTATAATATGAATTAGTTGAATGATATGATAAATAGTGTTATGTTTTGGATTATGTTAGAATTTGAAGAATTGAAGTGGAATACGGAATAAGATACTAACTTGTTGTTATTGTTGTATTATCAGATAAGCGGACGACCACTCAGTAAAGTTAGACCTCTGAGTTGGTGATCAGACGATAATATTTGGTGAGTGGAATTGTAGTCCTCGGTTCAACCCAGTTGTAACGGGTTTGGTTACAACGGGTAAATCAGGATAGTTTCAGTTGTAGTTATTGCCATGTTACTTTCAATTATTCAGTTGTTGATTATATTGATAGAATTTGATTGATCAAGTTGTAAAGTTATTCAGTTGGTTTACATAACTGCATATGATATGCCTTTATGTGACAAGTTGTTGTGATGAATTGGAGTGAGGTCAGCGTGCGGGTTGGGTTTGATTACTACTGTGTAGCTGTCTAGGTTACTTGAATACACATAGTTGAAGATTAGCCTATTCAGAGAAAGCAGTAATCAGGCTATCGGTAGATCACTGGGAATGGCATGGCGCCCAGTGGTTGTGGCATACTGAGAATTCGCATACAGGAGCCGCCGATCCTCATGTAGTTATGTGCTTATGTGTTTAAATCGTTGTAGTTATCAGTTGTAAGATTTGTTATAAATGGATTGAACCGTCGGTTACGGTTCCATTCACTTAGCAAAGGCTAATCCCCTCGTTGTTGTATGTTTTGCAGATTTTGGTTAGTTGATGAAGTAGATCGGATAGTAGAAGTTGACTGGGTGTTTGACTAAAATGGCGCAAACTCTGACTTTTGACAATAGAATGTTTTGGAAAGTTGAATATAACACCCGAATTTAGTAGTATGGTTTGTAACAATAGAAGTTGATAAAAGTTTATTATGGTTCGTTTTGTAAATAATGAATATGTATATGTTTTGGGACGCGCTTCTAACGTATAAATTATATAATATGTTTGTTTTAAAAGTGGGGTCTTACAAAGAGAGTCAAACCACTTAGCACTTCTTTTCTTTTCGTCACTGAATGTTATTGAAAAAATACAAACCTTTGCCATAGTTGGGCCGGAAACCATTGCACCGGGTTCTTCCCTCTGTACATATACCAATCAACCTGACCAAATTTCTATTGTGCAGGCGGCTAAACATCTCGACTTCAGCCAAGAACTCTTGATCTCCTTGTTGATCGTCGCGTTTAAGTACCTGCACTGCAATTTTTGTCCCGTCTTCAAGCACACCACTATGCACACGCCCAAATCCACCTTCACCAAGAACACCCAACCTCATTGAATCAATCAGTTGCTATCTCCATATCACTCAAACTAAATGTCTTTTGCAGATCCCTTAATGATAGTGAAGCCGACTCAGGCCCACTTCCTATCACAGATGCACACATTTTGACAAAATTGGTCAAACAATTTAAGAATGAAATGAAGTTTCAGATTACTATTTACATTTCCGTTTGAGGGACCGCGTGTGTGCGTGTATTATCTACAAGGACAAAAAAATTATTTGCAGGTCAACCCCACCGCCATCTTGGCAACTCTGTTTTTAAAGTTGGCAACTATTTTGTAATCATAAAGGATCCCTTAGTCATTAAATGATGATTTTGTGACAGAAGGTAAAGTAGCTGTTATCTTTGGTCCCTTCTGAGCTCCGTCTCTACGTTTCACCATTAGAGCCCGAACAGCAACACAGACTAGAACAGCAGCTGCAACCGCTGAAAAAGCTATCATAGAAATAAAACCGCCACTTAGTTTATTGCTACGCCTCCGATTACTCACATCAATCCCAAGTGGCTTTATGTCCCTTCCAAGGTGTTGCCATGACCATATGGTTCACCATTTACACCATTCGTAGATGGCATAGGTGGTGATGGAAGAAGCCCTATCAACAGCATAACTATAACAAAATGTACGCAAGCAGAAGTTGGATTTTACTAATAATTAGTTTCGACTAAAAGTTGGATTATGATTCTTCCATCATTAATCCTAACAGATTTGCCCACAAAGGTACTTTTGGAGTGCAATTTCCACACTCGATAGCCCATGTGAATAAGAATGTTACTTGTGAAAGGATGACAAAAATTAAAAAAGGAATGACAAGCCATGGCATCGTTCTTCTTCTGTTTTGAAATCCTGGAAACGAAAATGATATAGAGTATCGTATGCTATGAGCTTGCATTATATATGTATAAATGACTACATATATAATGTTATACCTCTTTTTGGAGGAGTGAATAGAATAAGTGAAGAAGCTAGCAAACTGCCAAGCAAGATCAAACTTCAATTGAGTAAGGCGGCTGAAAAAGCAGAAAGGATGAGGTTCTCATGATGCAATAACTATTCAAACAGACTAATGGAATACTCAAGCGCCCATTAAAGGCTTCATAAACTAATCACAATATCTCATGTTCATAAACATATGAAGTGACGCGAACTGAATATTAACACCAAGAGTGTCATAATTATCAATTTAAATATCAAAAAAGTGAATATAAGCAGGGCCACTACCTCCTACTTTAGGCAACACAATAGGCTCAGTCCTCTCCTCATCGGGCCAACAAACTATGAATGAATCAAATTTCGCATAGTAATCATCTGTTCAGGATTCCGTAAACTTCAGGATTAATGCTCCAAAGTTGAATGCGTTACCTGTGTAGCCGATAATCACACAAGGGCCTTTGAAGTCGCTGCATTCTTGAATTGATCTTGAAGTAAATCCATCTACAGTTTGTAGCAGCGTTTTTGCTCCTTCCCAGTTCATGATCATGCAAAAGTAACGCAGATTAGTCTTTGTGTGTGGTTTTATATGTTAGTTTTCACCAAGTTTTAAGCAAACCATATTTTAATTTTTACAGGACCACTTGACTGACCCATTCTGGATTCTTGAGTATGGTTAACAGTGGTTGTGGTCCCTGGCTCGACGGGCGGGCATCTACAGAACGTAGATCCATCAGATCCTTCAGTGGTAGTTGAGTAGCCAAGGTGATCATCATCGGTGGTGAAGTTAAGTTCCCTCTCTTCATTTTCATCACGGTTTTCTTGCACATTTAGACTCAATCTCGGCCCTTATACACCATAGTTTTTATCATATGGTTCTTGTATAGGGTTCTGGATACGTTTCAATAACCACGTCCTCACATCACGAAGAGTCCTAGTAACAAGGATTCTTGGAAAGTTCATCCCTTAAACCGCATACATCAATGCAGTCAAAGGATCCACCATCAGCACAAAGAAAGTCAAACCACTTGGTACTTCTTTTCTTTTCGTCACTGAAAATTATTGAAAACAATACAAACCTGCATCATATTTGGGCCAAAAACCATTCCAATATTGTGTGAATTCATCTTGTTGAGATGTTCATGTTGGACAACATCAACAATCAACTTGATGGCCCAATCAAGCAGGGCAGTTTCTGATGGCGGCAGCTGGTGGCAAGGGGTGGTGCAGTCTTCCTCTGATCGACATGGATTATCTGCTGACCCCAGTTGGTTGTTCTCAGAACCAAGCCTATAAATTATGAACCAAGAATTAAGCACCAAAAAGGATTTCATTTTCATAATTGATATAATGAAAGTTGCAAGTACCTTAATTAGACCTGCTAAGCAGTGTTCATTAGTACTGTCTCAAATGACTCCATAGTTCAACTGGGTTCTTAAATATTCTTTCTAGATTGATTCAGAAAATACCTCGAGGAGGAGTATGGTTCTTGAATTTGAGAACCAAATCCCCATGGGATTTCAAATTACAAGAGATATAAAAACCCATGATTTATAACCCCATTGCATGTTTTTTTTTTTGGGTAAAGAACCCCATTGCATGTTTGGTAAGGCCAGTAAAAGTTCCGAAGGATTCGTATTTTACATAGTAAATGACAAGTCCTTAATCAACACAAAGACAAAAACAAAAAACAAACTGTTTAGAAACTTGTAGCGAGCGCATAAATGAAGAACAAGATGTCAAAATTTAATTGGTTGATCGGATGTCACCAAGGAAAATGACTAAGCATTACCGACAACTGAACGTCTGTCAGATGGTTAAAGTAAACATGCCTTTCAAAAAAGTTTGCTTAGTAAAAAGCGTACACATGTAATGTAATAATATATAAGATAATAATAATAAAAATAAAACCAGGGTCAATCTTTATAGTTTGAATATAATAAGAAAGAGAAACACAAGTGTTCCAGAATAAAAATTAAACATTTAACAAAGAAACAACTTAAACAACTCGAACCCATTCAACGGGGCGGCGACTTGAAACTATCATGCCACTGCTTCCAACTTGTGCAACAGGAGGGAGGATTGGAGAGGTTAACAGGTGTTCACAGATAGTGGACACATTATCTGGAATGCGAAAACAGCGACTACGTTGATTCTCATTATTACTATTCATTGCATTAATCAACGCTTTAAGATTTTTCGTCTTAAATTCCTCGCCCTCGCTATCACCCTTGAGAGGGCCACCAAAGTTAACAACATCAACTACTACAGCACTCTCTTTTAAGAAGTTCGTAACATTTGTCAAGTCACGCTCGGTAAAATCAAAAGGACTGTATGAGAAATAATAATAATCAGAGAGGGTAAGCATAAATAAACATAAACATAGTAATTAAAAGAAGACATGCATAATTAGGAAATTGGACATACGCACCCTCCAACAAACACAACAATCCTTTTTGCCATATCTTCGTTACGTACCGTCCAACCAAACCCACAAAACAGAAGGGCCTGAAGCAAGTCTGTAAATTGACATTGTGGGTGTATAGCTGAATAACAAACAAACAAATTTTGATAATTAATATTATTAAACATCGAAGATGATAAAAATAAAATTGTATAGTTAAAGAAAGTAACGTACCACGAAGAATAACACGCTTGACCTCATTAAGATCATCAGTAGGTTCAAGCGAACATCCACAATGAAGTTCACCCATTGTAATCAAGCCAACAAGATTATCGGGATGAGCCTGTAAAGAAAATAACAATATTTATTTATTTATATTTATAATGAAATATATAATAACAATAACAATAATAAGCATAAAATTCAAACACGTAGGCAGCAATTATAATTAAACAATAGGTACGTACATTGAGTTTTCTTTCAGAATAAAGTATAATAGCAGCCGCTTGCTCAGCAAACCAATGTGAGTTTTCAGGATACAGCATCCATCTAGAAGTGTCCACACAGATCATCGTAACCTCGCCCACCATCGCCATCGCTGAATTCACGGATTACAACGGTGAAGATTAAAATAAACTAATTAGTTCATATTCTTGGCTGTTATAAACCAATACTTACGCCTTTCGAAAAATTAGGTCAAATACAACACGAAACCTAGTTACTACAGAACAAATATACACGTGTATATATATATATATATATATATATAAACGTGTGCGTGATGATAAATATAATAGATTATATGTAATACGAAATAACGATTAGATTAGATGGTCGACTTACCGGAGATATATGAGGTATGGACCGATGAAATTGACGAAGGATGAAGGAAGCAGATTACGATTGAAATCAAAATGAGTGGGATGAGATTTGGGAATCGTGGTTTTGTAATTGGAATATCTAGGGTTTCGTTTGGATGAAGTTGTCTGAATATATAAATCTTTGCTAGCTAGAGGCCTGGAGTCGGTGCTTTTTTATAAATTTGGTCCTTCATTTATTCATTTACTTAGAGCACAGGGTGTGGTGTAGGTGTTCTGAGACAGTGTTATGGAGAATGTTGAAAGTGAGGATTTTGTGGTGTGGTGAAACTGAATTCTCAGTGTTCGTTTTCTAGAGTTTTTTATTATTTGTTTTATTTGATTTTTTAATAAAGTTAATTGTATAAATTAATAAATTAAAAAACAAATAAATTAAATAAATGTTTTTTTATTAGTAAAAGCGGCTGACAACTTGACAAGTGAATAAACAAACATAAAAAAAAGAACACCGAACTACCCCAATGTCTGTATATGGACGCTGAACCCAAAAATGCCATGGGAACATTGGCGAGAACTTCGAAGGGGTGTGCCAGAACACTGTCTCTCAGTGTTCTCGATGGGGAACGTCGGTGCCACATAGGTGCGCACCGTATGCTCTTACAGATTTAGCAATTCTAAAAATTATTATTATTAAATTTCTAAGAATCATTATTATTTAAATAATGACAAGAAGGAAGATTACGCATTTACGCACACTATGTCGCGGTAGTTTAACGTTTAATTCACCTAACTTTTTGCACTATGTTATTTAACACACTTTTTATGTTGCTCTATTTGAAAAATGTAAAAGAAGTCATGTTTGCTATTTTTGCACATGCAAGAGTTTTTTTTATTCAAAAAAATAATAGAAAATTTGTTCGACCTTGCCTTTTTATGTTACACTATAGTGTATCCTTCGGAATTATGCTTCCTTGACATATTTTCCGTCATCACATTAACCTCAGGTATTTAATTGCGCTATAGTAGGAGATTCTGCCACTGTCTTACTTGAGTTGAAAAGGTCGTCACATGACTTTTTAAGTAATTAATTTGTAGATTTTTATGTCATGCTCGTAAACATAGGTGGCAATTTGGAACCGTTTTTGGTGACTGGGTTGTCGCCAACATGTCGTGTTTCATCTCTAATCAGTCAAATAACAAAGGATTAGCTTATAAGGAAATAAGTCACAAGGGTCAAAATGGCCCAAATTGCAGCTGTACTAACGCAAAAGGAAATGATTTATTTATGATCTTATCTAAGTACTTTGTATAAGATTATTATTATTATTATTATTATTATTATTTCCCCTTAATATCAATTTTACCCTACTTATGAATAGTAACTTCTTTGTCTTATTATAATTAATAAAAAAAATTAAGTATTTATTTATTTACATTAATTTAAACCTACTTATAAATAGTAATTTCTTTGTTTTATTATGAATTTAAAAAGTTGAGTATTTATTTATTTAACTTAATTATTACCTACTATCAATTAACAAACAACCATGAATAGTAAGTTGTTTAAACTTTTGTATAACTAGGTTTGAAAGCTAATATAAAAACTTCTATTTTGGTATAAGTAAAGTAAGTTTAGCTCAAGTGATAGAGTTAATTATATTTTGAACTTAGACATCCATGTTCAAATCTTAGGCTCTTCACTCTCTACTACTTTTATACTCATTTTTAGTTGATGTTCATTACCCTTAATATCAATTGGCAACCTATTATGAATAGTAACTTATTTGTCTTTTTGTGATACATAAATTTGTATATATATATATATATATATATATATATATATATATATATATATATTGATGCTAAATATATTATAATAACATAATTGTAGTTTAATGGTAAAAGACTTTGAATTTTGTTATGGGCTATAATGCTATATGAGTTTAAAACCTTTAAGGTGGCATTAATTTTTCTATTATTTTAAAAATCTAAACTTTTTTGAAGTTGTATAAAAGTGATATAAGAGTCTTTAACTTTATATCGTCTCTAAATATCATACTATTAACTACAATAATTATATCTCATGATTATTATCTGTTGATATATTGAACTCTTATAGAGTGTATATGTTTTAGGTTTTCAAAAGAAATAATATCTTACATATATATATGATGACTAAGGTATAAATTATTCAATAAGGATGTTGTACCACTACTTAATGTTACATTTTGTGTTTTCATTTCTATATTTAAGAAAATTTTGATTAACTGCGATAGTTATATATATAAGTTAGAAAAAAGACAAGTGTAAATAAAGTTACAAAACTGTACAAAGCTACTATTGAATTCAATGTTAGTGCTTTTGCTAAGATAAAAATAACATGGGTAACTAATATCAATGTTTCATTTGCGTATTAATTGGATGTTTTAGTGATTTTTGTCGCAACGTCTACATTTGAACCATTTTGATGAATTTTAGTAAATAACCTTTGTTTTAAGATGTTTTCACCAAATATTAGCTCAAATAGTGCGGAATAATGTACGTAAAAACGTGACTTTTTGCATTACATTAGAGTTCATAACTTTTCAATTAAAGTTAAAAGCACCGAAACCAAATTTAAGGTTTAATTTTTAGGTGAAAAAATATTTACTATTAAAACCCGTCGCAACACGAGGGCATTAAAATTCTTGTTATTATTATTATTTGAAATAAGAAGGAAAAAAAAGTTGATGATGTATCAATCAAAGAAGGCAATATATCTTTCTTTATATAATAACTTATGATATATTATCTTAACTATTTAGCATTTCATTGAATGTCTTAATATTATACTCAACAGTAGTAAATGTGTATATTATCCTTTCATTTAATTAATTAACTCCAAATATCTTAACTTTTTATAAAGCATTTCATTCAATGTCTTAAAATTATACTCAACAGTAGTAAATATCTATATTATCCTTTCATTTAATTAACTAGTTTAAGACCCGCAAAATCTGCGGGAATACACATTATTTATATTTTTAGGGATGTAATAAGCATTTTTATGTTTATGGGATTAGACAGTGTAAGGTGTTTAACAAACGTAATAGATAGTTGTGTGTTTGTACTAAATATGCGATTTATTTTATTAATGTTTTATTCTTTCAAAACAGTTAATCATTATAGTTTATGACCCGCGATTTTAGTGTAGCTGTAATAGCTTGCTTCTTGGGTGGCTCGCACCCTGGGGGGTGCAGCTGAGCCAGGGGGTGAGCCCTGTCCCCGACATTCTTCTACGACGATGTCCCCTAGGCGAAAAGATGTGTAATATTTAACAACATTTTTCTTATCATATAAACAAAATATTGCAAATGGGCTCTCATATACCTTGATCATTGTCTCATGTATGGCGGGTTATAAGGGTTATAACAGGCCAATCAGCTAAATAATTACCCAGCACCATACCCATACTTGGGTTAGTGATCTAATTATTCGAGTAAAAGTAGTGAAGAGTGTAGTAGTCCATATCAAAATCCCACGCAACATTAATAAACAAACGGGAACCATTAAGAGATGACATGAATATTGTTCGGTGACTCTGATATTGGTACTATGCAAACATCTACATTCATGTAATCCAGGTTTTAATGCGAATAGAGGCTACACTAAATATAATAATAGAGTTCGAATTAGATGATATAAAAGTTGCATGGCAAAGTTAAATTAAAAGAAGAAACAAATAAAGACTTCCTATCCAATTCTTGTTCATGCACAACAAAGTTACCATTCGTTTGATTAACATGGAATCCCCAAACTAATACCAATGATAGGCTGCTTATGCACATTATCAGTCACCAACGTCATTTCCCACCTGTGAATTCATTGTATGCACCCCATCCATGTGAAATCTATAACAATGGCCCCCTGATCCCGGCTAACCTACAACGCAAAGTTGACCAGAAATATATATATCCACATTATATAATAAATCTAATGTTAATAACAATAATATAATATAAAAGAATATATTACTTGGGTATTGTTTCTTAGTTTTTTGCTGACATGGTATTATATATGTAGACACAGCAAGGATGAATTCTTCCATAATGTAGAATATGACTTGAAGATTCGGGCTTGAATCTTAGACGGGAGATTATACAGAAAATTGAAAGAACGTTGAAAAGAGAGAACATTATAAACCACCACTGTGGCATTACTCTACAAATAGCGCCCGCTGAAAATGCCCCCTGCTCCAATTTGACAAACATGGTAGATTTAATAAGGGAAATATAAACCACCGTAAGGGCACCTGAGTCACACTTTCGACTGGCATAAAACGGAAAATGTTGTACTCCAAGCCATTGCAACGAACTTTGAAACTTCATAATTTATTACTACAAAAATAAGAAATTAACATAAATAGTCCTCCTTTTGTCCCAAATTAAGTGTATCATTTATTATTTTGGGTTGTCCCAAAATAAGTGTGTAGATTCTATTACAAGCCAATCAAAAAGATTTTGGTAGGTAAAGATGAGATCTTATTGGTAGAAAGTGATTTTTTTGAAATGAGACATTTATTTTGGGGCGGATGGAGTATTAAACAATTAACAGTGGGCATAATGGGTCAAACGAATTAATAATCAAGCAAGATGCATGTATGTACTTAAACCTCCACTATATCGTTAATTCTTAAACACTACATCATTATTGAGTAGTATTGTTTGGTAATTATAACCATTGTAAAACTACATAAAACGATAAAGAATGTTAGTCAATCAGCCCAACAGACCCAACCTGTTTTTTGACTCATATATGATACTGGTAGCAGCTAGTAGAAACTTCCAATCAACTCTTCAAAATTTTGATATATCATTCCGTTACTTAGAGATGTAATGAGTGCACATCCAATCTCAAACTCTTTCTTTAAACATAACTCGGTATACTTAAAGTCGATTTCCTCTAATGATTCATATATAAGTTCGCTAAAAAAAACTGCAATTAAATAATAAGTAACCATTTAAGAAAGAAGCATCCAACCATGTGTACACTGGTATGAAGTTCAAGTACCTGATATAGCTAGAAGACTTTTGACGCCTTTGTCCCCAAGTTCTACGATTGTTTAATCACTGTAGAGTTATAACCTTTCTGAAGGGCCAACTCCACTCTGCATACAAGTAATCAACACAACCAACTAAACACGACAACTCACTTTAAATAGAGATGACAGTTTTCATTTTGCAAAGGCGTTATTCTCAGTGATCGTCACAGATAGTGCATGTATATCATCATCTACCACGCAATGTTGAAAGTTGAAACAAAAAGTCAGAATTATTTATGATGAAATGAATACCTGGCCACTTCGAGGATCCAATTTGATGTTAATTTTGAAACATAAAGCTAAATTATCAAGTCCCCTGCAACAACTTGGGAACATCAGCTAATGGGTCGGATCTTGTGCTATTCGTTCCGTTTATGAGAATAGAAAACCTAATAAGTCTCACAATAAACTTGGATCGACTTAGACACATTTACGAAGGCTGTTCTTACCTAGCTTTTTTCAATGAATGTTGTAAGCCCGTCTAATGTAAAATGTCTGTGACAATAGTTGTCAAAGGCTTCTGGTAAAAACAAAAACAAAAAAACATGCAAGTAACTCAAACTCTTGAAAGAGAGCAATATTGAAAACAGTTCAAGAAACATTGTGTGCTTTTGGTTACAAAACAGAAGGTTGATTTATGGAAAGCTTGAAGAACAAACATTGTGTTCAACTATAACCTTTCCTGAAAATATTCAAGTGAACATTCATAACTTAAATTTAAAAGTAGTCGAGTATTTTCGTAGATACCTTTCTTCCTCCAAAACAATTGCAGGCATTTGAGCGAGCAGACGATTCCAATTGAATTCACAAACAATGGAATCTAACCTTGCAGATCTGATTCAGACACCATCATTGACAATGGTTCCAAAATTTCATGTAGTTTTCTATGAAGCTGACCCACAATAAAGCCTTTGTCATATTACAAAATAAGCTACACAAACAGATCAAACCAAAAGACCAAATAATAAGTGCTTTTAACAATTTTAAATGACCAAATATGTATTTTAATTGGGTCAAACCGGATAATTTTTAATGTAAATTCAATCTGTACATAGATAATTGATTAGTATGTGTGCACTTGAGAAGATGACAATGAAGAGGATATATAGCTGATCGAAAATTCATGATTATGATATCACTATATTACTACATTTCAGAGGACTAAGCACGATAACAAATCTTGATAGTTTTTTTTATTAAATTTTACTCTACAAAGCATTACAAAAAAAATTTCAGATAAGCACACACATACTAAACAGATCACATAACACGTCTTCCCCTGATGAGTGGCATAGAAAAGAGAGAACTTAATGTAAGATAGAATGTCCTCTTATTATGGTTGGCATAATGCAGATTCTATATGAGTACTACATAAGGTTGCAATTGAAAGGAATTGTGTCTAATTCACACCCATTGATTATGCTTATACAATTGATTTCATCACGCCTAATGCCCTAAACATATCATTTTTTCAATTTCAATGTATCATCAATCTGAAACCAAGAAAGAACATAACATTTATCAGAAAGCAAAGCAAGAACATTATAAAGAAATATAGACTGTTGCAATTACCTCTATTTGACCCGTTTCAATTAAAAGGTTGACTCTTTTAATCTAAATTAACAGAGAATATGTATACTTTATTATTTTGAGTTTCTTACAGTGAGACATGTTAATGATGATTAAATGGAATTTATGCCTACAACCTTTTTTCGGTTAAAACTGTTATCCAGATCAATGGCATGCATTAGCTAAAAGCTTAGAGATGGCAAATAAGACAAATAGACAAATTAACGGTGTTCTACCAGCGGCAAAAATGACAACATGAATGACCCATCCATTCCCCTTCACCGTTGCCCTTAATATTATAATACCCATACATGGCATATAGACATATTGATGGATTCTTTGTACATAATCTGAACACTAATAAGGAAATAAATAGATATATTCATGAACCTTTATTTGCAATTCAAATTTACGGATGACAATAGTGGAGACTCGAGACTAAGGACTCCATATTGCAAAAGATTTGCAATAGCTTTCACGTCTTCCGAAACTACCTTGCCTCACACATATTTCATCGAGCACGTACAGGGCAGTATCCAAACACCAGTACTTCAGTTCTTCCTCATGAAGTGAACACATATAAATCAATAAAAAAATCACAAAAACTCGAGAAAAGAAAGAAGTAGACGCTAAAAAATTTGACTCTTAGCAAACAAAAAACTTCCAGTTACCGTATTCTTTCAGAAAATCAATACTACAACTCCTGACGTTTTCCTCACCAACAATTTCTTCGTTTCAGCCCAAGAATAAGCCAAGTAATCCTGCAAACAAAGTTTCATTTAGTACACGTTTTTGATTGAAATAGTTAATATTTCAATCAAAATGTTAATTTACTTCGCTGCGCATTTTATCAAACACATGGGGTGCGCTTTATCAATGTTGTTATCAAACACATTAAGAATCTATATGGCTTCAAGTCTGGTCCAAAAAACAACGATTTCCAATCTTATTTAACACTCATTTTCTTATAAAACCACATTTATCTTATGAAAAATAATATTAATAACAAAGAAATACAGACCTGTTGTCATTTTTGAAGATTGAAAATCGTAACGGCTTCACTTTGTTCCACATAGGATCTTACATGGAATACGATCAATCAGTAGTAATTAATTCACATATGAATGTTTGAAATCGAAATTGAATCGAACAAATTGCTTACCGATGATGTTGTGGTTGATCTAGTAGGAACCCTTGAAATCGTACAAAATGAAACCCTTGCTTAAATTACGAAGAAACCAACGAAAACAAATTCGATCGGCGCCAACACGACTGAACCCAAAAATCGGATATCGAAAGCGATTTCAACTGTACAGAAACCCTAGGCAACCACTTGATCACAAAATCAGCATCAGTTAAATACAAATCATCAGCTTCATCCTCCACATCATCAAACGACACATCACGAAGCGGTTTATCAGTTCCAAGGCACACCGATTTAACGACACTTAAATTCGATACAAGATTGAGGAAAATTGACGAAAGGTGTAACGATTTGGGAGGAATTTGAAACCTTAGATCTTGTTTTGATGTACCTGATCAATGAACATCGAAGATTGATGGATCGAAGGTGTGACTGATACGGTGTTGAATGTTTATTCAAACCTCGAATTGATGTTAATTTACTAAGACATATGGCATTTTAGTAATTTGTTACATAATTAAATGGGTTAAATGATGTCATGTTTTGATCTGATGTACTTAGAGCACTGGGTGCGGTAACACCGTAAACATAGTGTTCAGGACAGTTTCCTGGAAAATGTTGTAAGTGAAGATTTTGTGGTGTGGTGATAGTGTTTTCAAAGTGTTCTGGATTTTTTATTATTTGTTTTTATTATTCTTTTAATGTAAATAATTGTATAAATTAATAATTAAAAATAAATAAATTAAATAAAACAACATTTAATTTATTAAAACAAATAAAAAATTACAATTTATAAAATAAATATATATATATATATATATATATATATATATATATATATATATATATATATATATTCAGGATCTTTTAAAAATATTTATGGAAATTATAACACCCCTCTTGTTATTCACATTATAATAATATAGTTTGACCAGAAAGCGTTAGTCCAAAACAAATATCTTATATTATATATAAAGTCCAGCTGTTTCAAACAAATATACTATAAACATAAAATCCCAAAATACAATCCTCGGGTGTTATCTAATTCCCAAAACATCACATTGATTTAATAAAACCAATATCAGAGTCAACGCAGTAGTTGTCAAACATTCAGTCAGGTCGACACCTTCTTGCCCGACCACCCTGTCAAGTCATAACCTGCAAGAAGTAATTAAAGCGGTGGGATTAGCACAACTGCTAAGTGAGATAGAACTGTAACCGACAGTCCAATCCAGCAATAACAACTATAATCACAACAAATAATCACATATCACATGGTTTCACACAACATCAGAGGATCGGTGGTTGCTAGCAGTAAAGCAACATTTAGTAACCCCACTGAGCTGTAGATCCCAACAGCTGTTAATCACAACCCAACTGAGCTGCTGGTCCAACAACGGTTAACCGATAGCCGGTTACTATTTTCACACGACCTAATTTCCTATTAACGACATGTACAAGGAAATCCCTGTCGTCCAACAATAGTAACCCAGCCCAAATCATCTTGACCTCTGATTAATCACTTATACCCAAAGGCCACATAATCACAATCAACATATCAGACTAAACAGTCTATCAACAATAATTCTACGTTCACTTGCTGTAACCAAACCTGTTACAGCTAAATCACACTGAAGGTACAGAACCACTCACCAATACCTCATCCGTATGCTCAGAGATCTAATGTTACTGAGCTATCTCCGTATCTGAGAATAACACAGAATACAACAAGTTAGTACTCATCACTTATAATGATCTCCTGTTATAATAATATAACATATCACATTTCTCATTATTCAACATATTATAATAATATGATAATAACAATCACTTTTACATCATAAGCCTTCAAATTTTATAGCAACTACAAACTATAATTAGTTTGTAAATATCATCATTAATCACACGCATTTACTTAACAACAAGGCTGCTGGAGCCAAACTACCCGCCGGGTAAGGTTAGTGCCCGCCGGGTACTAACCAAAACCCACGAACCCGCCGGCTAGCTACTGAAGCCGCCGGCTTCCCTTGAAGTTTCATTTACCCGCCGGGTAAGGGAGATACCCGCCGGGTACTCCCTTCGTCCCAGCGACCTGCGCATCTGTTACAGCCCAGAAACCGAACAAACTTATACCAAATCACATATATCAGCTATTTAATCGATTATATATCATAAATAATGATTTCTAACTTCGTCTAACATCACAAATCATCATTTCCCTCTTCAATTTCACTAATTCAAGAATTCAATCAAACTTTAAATATAAACTATGAAAAACACTTACTATTTGAAGAACATAGTGGTGATAGTGATGATAATATGATGATGATGATGATGAATCACAGAAGCAAATTAATCCCTTCCTTTCTTTCTTTTAATTTCAAAAGTGGTATGTGTGTATTTGGAGTTTGCATCAGGAAACAATTGAGAATTAGGGAAATAAAAAGGAAAGAAAGGTCGGCTCACAAACTACCGGCTTCAATATACGGGTATAATTTAATACCCCTTCTCAACCTATTGTCTGGAACCCGAAAACCATTTGCGAGTCCAAACATTTTATTGTACCGTCAACTTTATTAATTTAAATCAATTAATATTTTACTACTCACAATAAGTCCTGAACTTATTTTACCCATTTATTTCCAACAAATGTAATCAAAACTATTTCATAACAATTGAAATAACAATAAAAAAAACCAGGAATTAATATAAAACTCCTAGGCCCAATTTGCGGATGTTACAGAAATAATAAGAAGAGAAAGGATACCAAATATGTTCAGGATCTTTTAAAAATATTTATGGAAACAATAAAAAGAGAAAGGATTATAAAAAGATACCTTTATTAATAGAATCTGAATTAATACAAGGACAATTTGTCGTTATACAAGGGTTGCTCTCTTCTATAGTATTTGATTGAGCTGTTGGAAATATACAAATATTGAAATCGAGGGTTTTGGTACATCTAGTTGTAGAGAATTTTATTGAAGGTTTTTTCATAAAAAAGGCTCTGCTTCACTATTGAAATCTTCTTCGTTTTATAGATAGATCATTCGGTTTCATAACCGGCATCTTTAGGTAAAAGTCTTCAATAATTTTGACATCTGGTAAATCTTCAATTATCAGAACGTAATAAGGCATCTTTAAAGTTCTTGTCTTGTTTTATCAATAATTTGAAGCTTGTCGGGGAATCTTCTCTTTAATAATTCCGATCTTTGAAAATTGAGGATACGACATCTTTTCTTTTTATAGGGTCTTCTGTCTTCTTCCTTAATAATTGATCATCAAGTCTCTTGTCTTCTTTAATAATCTTCATATTGTTGAATGTCTCTATTATCATTCTTTTCTAATAATCCTGCAATTTTAATAATTACGCATTTTCTGGTTCATACGGATAATAAAGTCTTTTGGTAATATATTTCGCATAAACACCTTTTCTGGTTAATAAGAATATTTTCTTCTAATATAAACACACTCTAAACTTTTATCTGTCTTTATTATAGACTCTCATTGGGACACAGAATATAAACCAAATTACTATAAAGTTATATCTTCGTATGGATCTTGGGCTTCTTGTAATAAGTCTTCACTCGGAGTAGGGGAACTCTTGATCTCATTAATAATTTTCTGTATTTCTTCTGGAGAGGAACATGCCTGTAGTCTTCTTATAAAGTCTTTATCTTGAATAATAGGGGAAGAACTCGAACTGCTATCTTTATCAGAAATAAGCTTTTGATAGTAATTGGTAACAACCTTAACATCAGCTTGACCGTCATCAATCTTTTTCCACCATTTGACACTGAACTGTCTGTATAAAAGTGGTGGAGAAGTATCTCGAGCTTCCTGTTTCTTATAAGTGAACAAAATAATCCAGGGTAATTTGAATATAATGGAGAATTGGAGTGTGTATTCTTCGAGACATGTTTGGTCGTCTAAAAAGAAATCTTTGTATCTGTGAAAACCATCTAGAATTCTGTTGGGGAAAATTGCTGGAATGCTTCCAAAATATCTAAACCATTTTATAAACTATTTGGGATAATTTTTTGGGGAATTTTTCTGAGAAATGAAAGAACCAGGTATGGTTGAAATTTCTTAATAAAAAAGCATAAAATCAAGCTCCTTGGTAATCATAATAATCATAAATCGGATAATGTGGAAAAGTAGCAAGGGGTTTGTGACTATAGGGTTTTGATGACCGTTCTTCTGGGGTGATAACCTTTAGAATTTTTACTTTGCTACAATCAATATAACTTGGATTCTTATGGTTTGGGGTATGTTCAATAATCACAGATCCACTGTCAACAAGAACAGTTTGATAATATTCTCTTGTCTTGTAATCATCAACATAAAAATGAGAATCTTTTGGATAAAGATATTCTATCAAGGTCTTGAAATTTTGATATAATTTCTGTTCTTCTAACGGTTCCAAAATCTTTACAATCTGTTTATTTGGATTTATAAAATATTCCGGATTATTAGTTGGAGTACTGGTGGAAGGTATATTTGGGGTTTTTGGTGAAACGGTTGGTAATATAGGTGTTTTGGTAGGAATAGATTGTGCCAGGACAGAATAAGGTGGTCTGGCTCTGGGTGCGATGGGTCCAAATCTGTTTGGGTGTATTGGTAGGTCTGGAAATTCTCTCGTATTATAAGCTGGTGTGGAAGGTGAGGTCTGACTGATGGATTTTCTGGATAATATAATCTTTTTCTTTGAGTCACTCATTTTCCCTGTAAAAATTCTCGGGATAAAAAGTCGGGCAAAGAATTGTTTTTCCCTTTTATAAATTCAATGGAAAAATCGAAATTACTTAAGATAGCCTGCCATCTGGCAAAAACTTGTTTTGAAATTAAATTTTTGACATCTTTTTCTAAAATATATTTAGCAGATAAGCAATCAATTCTTAATAGAAAAGTTTTCATATATAAATCATCTTCAAATTTTTTAATATTTAAAACAATACTTAAAATTTCTTTTTTAATGGTAGAATAATTTTTTTGTGTATCATTCCATGATCCTGAGTAATATCTTACTAATTTTTCTTCTTCATTATCCAATTTTTGTTTTAATATTCCTCCAAATCCTAAGTCATTAGCGTCAGTTTCAACAATAAGACTAGCATTAGGATGTGGTATATTTAGACATGGAAGAAATTTTATTTTTTCTTTAATATGTTTGACAATTTTTGTATGTTCTTCAGTCCAAGGTTTTGGATTTTTTTTTAATCGATCGTATAGTGGTTTACATATAATTCCAAAATCTTTAAAGAAATCATGAATATAATTTAAGCATCCTAAAAATCTTTGTAATTGAGTTTTATCTTTTATTTCATCAGGGAATTTATTAGTGAATTCAAGACTTCTTTCAATAGGCTTTATAGTTCCCTGAATAATTTTATGACCTAAGAATCGTATTTCTGTTTGGAATAAAGATATTTTCGTGGGTGAATTTTTATAAATAGTATCATAAAATATATTTAAATGTTTAAAATGTTGATCAATATTTTTTGAAAATATTAAGACGTCATCAATATAAACAATTACAAATTCACCAATTGGTAAAATAATGTCATTCATTATATTTTGAAATTCTGAAGGGACATTTTTTAATCCGAAGGGCATAACATTCCATTCAAAATGTCCAAACGGGACATTAAAACCAGTTTTATATTTATCTTCTTCTTTACTTTGGATTTGCCAAAATCCAGATTTCATATCGAATTTTGAAAATACTTTTGAATCATATAGTTTCTTTAATAAATCTCTTTTATCAGGTATTGGGTATCTAATCCATTCTAATACTTTATTTAAAGGTTTATAATTTATAACTAATCTTGGTACCCCTCTTTCTATCTCAGCATTATTAATAACATAGAAGGCTGAACATGACCATGGAGATTTTGATGGTCTGATAAGTTTCTTTTCTAATAACTCTTTTATTTCTTTTTTACAATGTTGTTCAAGTTCAATATACATATGTATAGATTTCGATTTAGTAAGTATATTCTTTTCGCTAAATTCTTTAATATATGTTAATCCTACAATATGTTGTTTTCTTTTCCAAAAGGCACCAGGAATAGTAGAACATATATTATTTTTAAAATTTTTCTTCTATAGCTTTTATTTTATTTTGTATCGTTTTATCTTTTAATTGATTATATATTCTTTTATCATTTATTTCATTAATTAAAAACTCAGCTTGTCTCTTTTTATTTTTGATTAAATGTAGTTTATGAGTAACCATGGGTTCAGTGAATTCAAATATTATTTCTATAACATGCTCAATTTTTACCAAGGCTTTTTTTTTTTTTTTTTCATTTCGGAAGCGTACTTTAATATTCACCAATTGGATTACCTAGCATCATCAAAGATACATTAAATGATACCATATAGATTGCATATTAAATCAAAAGTGCAATCTACACAATATCATCCAAATACTTAATCCAATACAACCTTTAAAACATAAAGCCTTAGAGTTAATAATTACAAATGTGATATCAAATAGTTAAAATGATTATCCAAAACAGAGTATGCGTCCTCAAACATTCCATTTCCATCATCTTGCATACCCACATACCAAAAGATTATCTGCAAGAAGTAATGAGGGGAATTAGCACAAAGCTAAGTGAATAAATCATTCACTATCAACCTAACTCAGATTCACAATTGTTTACAGCTAAGCATCATAAACAAATAACTTCAAAGAGGATCGGTGGTCCTTGAGGCACCCTACTGCCGCGGTGGCCCCCAAGCAACACTTATAATCACTGAAGGCCAATTCAGTGATCTAACCGATGATTTGGTACTATTACTACTTCCAACATCATTCCAGTGAGCAACACATGAACAAAGTACTAATGTTATCCAAGTAATAGTGCCCAAACCCAATCGCAATTGACCTCTGAAAGATTCACATAATCCATAATCATCATGGCAATATGTTAATTAAACAATACTCAAGTAAAACCACATTTACCCATTGTAACCAGATTGTTACAACCAACTTAGACTGAAAGTCAATGATCCACTCACCCTTGACGTCACTGTCTCCACTCAGAGTTCTTATATTACTGAGTCTTCGGCTTATCTGAAACACAGCAAAGGTATACGAGTCAATTACTCATCTCAAATATCCATAGTGTAATTAAAAGTGCACCATTGCCATCAACCCTGACAGCTCGATTTACAACACCTCAACATGTGCATAAATTCATAGATTAACCTATCATGAATCCCTATTACATGTTACTAATCATATAAACGTATAACCGGTTAATTACAAAGGAATGCAAGAAGTGAAATTGGTTATGCTGGAAACGGTCAGGAAGCCGTCGGCTGGGTCACCAGACCCGCCGGTTCCACTACACTAGCTGCCGGCTGGAATACCCAAGCCGCCGGTTAATACGGGTTTTTCACAAACAGAAACAAAATGCGTTTTAAAGCCAAAATAAGCTGCCGGGTTGGCCCACGAGCCGCCGGGTGGGTAATGGGACCCGCCGGCTGGGTATATGACCCGCCGGTTCCCTTTGGATTTTAAACAAGCCGCCGGCTCGGGACTTGAACCCGTCGGCTTGTTCATCAAAATTGCAGCAGCAGCTAATTTCCAAAAAAACCACGAACCAAAACCCCAAAATCTCAATTTCGAACACCACCAACGATTTTCACAAATAAGCAACCTCAAATATACACATATATCATGTTTTAGCAACAACTAACTTCATCAAACCTCAAATCCATGCATTATTACTCATTCAATCTAATTTCTTCAAACCCTAACATATATACACATATATTGAAGCATTTGAACTTACAATCAAGATAGTAACAAGGTAGATGATGATGATGATTATGAGCAACAAACAAAAATTCCAAGCTTCACTCGATCAATACTCGTTTTCCTCTTTTGATTTTCTTTAAAAGCATGTGTGTGTGTGTTTGTAGAGAGAGTTAGGTGATCAAGAATAAAAGAGTAAAGTTGCTATATCCTTTTAGTCCCATCCAATACAGTGTCATATTATACCCGCTTTAAACCTATTGTCTGGAACCTAAAACCAATTTGCGAGACAATACATTTTATTTTTTCCGTCAACTAAGGCTAGTTTAAAGAAATAATATTTCACTATCCACAATAAGTTATCTAACCAATTAACTTATTTATTTCAAGTATCACATAATACCAATTAATTCGAAACGCAATTAAATCATCAAATAAAATAAGGAATTTACCGAATTTCTACTAGGCCCAAATCGAGGATGTTACAAATCTTCCCTTCTTAAGAAGATTTCATCCCCGAAATCTCGCCATGCTCAAAAAGACTAGGATACCGCGACCTCATGCTAGACTCGGTCTCCCATGTAAGGTTTGATCCCAAACTATGATTCCACTTAACCAACACCATGGGTATGTCCTTCTTTCGAAGTTTAGTCACCTTACGATCCAAAAGTTCTACGGGCTCTTCTACAAGTCTTTGGCTTTGGTCAATAAGCAAGTCTTGCAATGGAAGAACTTGGGATTGGTCCTCCACATTGCATTTCCTTAAGTAACACACATTGAAAGTATCATGAATACCCGACATTTCCGGAGGAAGATCTAAGGACACCGTTTGATCATTGACGACTTGTCGAATTTTAAACGGTCCAATGAATCTAGGAGCTAGCTTACCACGTTTCCCAAACCGAATAACCCCCTTCCAAGGTGAAACCTTCAAGTAAACCAACTCACCTTCTACAAACGAAACAGGTCTACGACGGGGATCGGCATATTGCTTTTGTCTATCACGGGCAGCTTTTAACCTATCTCGGGCTATAGTCACCTTGTCGGCAGTAATTTGCACTAAATCAGGACCCGCAAATTGCTTCTCACCCGCCTCTAACCAACAAGTTGGTGTTCTACATCTACGGCCATACAAGATTTCATAGGGTGGCATGCCTATACTAGAATGAAAAGAATTATTATAGGCGAATTCAACCAAAGGCAAGTGAGAATCCCAAGACCCACCAAACTCCAAAACACACGCCCGCAACATATCCTCTAAAGTCTGGATAGTCCGCTCAGACTGACCGTCAGTCTGCGGATGATAAGCCGTACTCAAGTTAACTCTAGTACCTAGTTCTCTTTGTAAACTCTGCCAAAAACCCGATACAAACCGAGGATCTCTGTCGGAAACAATGGATAATGGAATCCCATGCCTAGTATAACGCCCCAAAATTCTACAACAGTTTTTTTTTTTTTTTTTTTAAACAATTCGGAAGCTCCAGTCCCAAAACATATATATACATAAAATGACATGTCGTCATCTTCCATTACCTAAGTTCTAAGTATTGATTATTACCGATTACAAAACAATCCTTTATATCCTGGGCATTATATAATCACACGTTTTAAACTTTATTAAATAAATCAGAGTAATCCTGGTCAAACATACTTCAGTTACTCCTTGACCCGCCCATAACAAAAGATATTAACCTGCAAGGAGTAAACAACGAGGGATTAGCACGAAGCTAAGTGAGTTAACTCATCACTAACAATACAACTTAGTTTAACACCATGAGTTCACCACATTTAACACTTTGACTCAACATCACCAGAGGATCGGTGGCCCTTGTGGCGCCCTCAGCCGCGGTGGCCCACCAAGCGACACTTACACCAACTGCAGGCCAATACAGTGGTTAACCGATAACTGTTTGTTACCTTTAGTCAACACAAGCCTTACTTACAACGAATGTTCACAACCCTTGTGTTGACTAACCTGTAACAACACAGTCCAACATAGTTGACCTCTATATAACACAGTTACCATATAGGTCACTTAACACTTAACACTTTAACACAATTCACAATTCAACTTAACACAGGAATAACACTTAACACTTGAAGTAACCACAATAGTGATCACTAAATTATAGTGAGAGATCAAAGTCCACTCACCGACTACCATAGTCGCCCACTCAGTAGTCTAATATCACTGAGTCTTCTCCATATCTGGAAATACAACAAAATACACAAGTCAGTTACTTGTATCAAATCTACATAACAATACTCCAATAGATTTATACCAACAATCTCAATTCATATGTATTATCACAATCATCACAAACATCAAGTTCATACTTCTTGAATTTGTTTCTTAATCATGATTAGATATCATGTTAACCACTTTTCAACTATACATCATTTAGTTATCACTTGTAGTAATTTCACATAATTCATTCCAATAATATGAATTATCACTATTAACTTCATTAGTTCACTCTCACCTAATAAATCATGATAATTATAATCAACTTATCACCTTAGTTCACATTAATCCTTGTTAACTAACATGATCACATCAATAACAAGATTAATAGCTTCCAAATTAACAATCCACTAAAACACTTCATGAACACTTAATCAAATTCTTCCATTTTAAGTTAGGGCTCATGTCATAATCATGGATTAGGCACTAATTAACAACTCTAACATAACCAAAATCTTTACTTCATGAATTATTAACTAAATCACACTTTTATCATGAATACACCATAATCTTTTCTCTCTAAGTTAGGGTTTTACTTATAATCAAGAATTTCTTATCAACTAATGATAATATGATCATTACTAGCTTAATTTCAAGATAAATCATGCCAACTAAATCAAATATTCAAAACCCCAATTTCTAGGGTTAAAGAAATCACGAAATTAACACATATAACATGATTAAGATGATGCTAGAATGATTATTACATGTTATTGAAGCTTAACTAACATCAATTTACACTTTAGAAACCCTAATTTCGGATTTTGCTCAAGAACATCAAAAACCCCAAATTCTAGGTTGAAGAACATGAAGAACACAAGATCATACCTTGTTTGTGATGATTAAGAAATCTTGAATTCGAGTTTTAAAGCTCCAATTTGATGTTCTTCATGATTTTGATAAAGATTTAAGGTTAATTGTGTGTGTGTATATGTACGTATGTATGTATGTGTGTATGAAATAAAGCCCGACTCAAAACATAGATATATTACCTAATTAGTTACTTTGTGTACTAGTTTTGTCCCCCGTACTTATCATTGTCTGGAACTTAAAAATTATTTACGGGAAAACTATTTTATTTTACCGTCACCTAAATAAATTTAAAACAATCAATATTTCACTAGCCACAATATTTCCTGAGGCTTATCGACCTATTAATTTTACAATCAAACGCAATAACAATTTTAAATCGCGTTTAAAATTTACAGAAAATGCCTATTACTTCTAGGCCCAATTTGAGGATGTTACAAATCTCTCCCCCTTAAAGAGATTTCGTCCTCGAAATCTAATCAACCTTAATTATTCTAAAGAACTCAATCACGTGACATCTCTCATTTCTTATATGAGATTCTACTAACACCATATTTCCAGTTTATTAATATTGCACTCTTCATACCATTCTGACAACACAATTACTCATCACTATATTTACTTAAAGTGTGTGTACACAACCTAAATTACCTATGCATGACATGCTTCTGCATACATTTCACTACACGCACCAAGTACCTACATATATAATATTTCATCGACTCACACACGACTAGTGTGTATCTCAATTAGATTCACGGAACCACATAAATTGTGTCTTATACTCAATTTAACTTGCAATACTATACAACAAGTGTGATATTTATCACTTAAAATAGTTACTCCCTTGAGCAACTCTTAATTATATGCACACAATTTAAATTCTATCTACATATACATATCCACATGTACATGTTTCTATTTCTTACCTTAACATATGATATGTATCTAAATCATATTTTCATGCATACTATGATCACTTAAGGAAATTATTCCCAATTAATCACTTTAAACAGGTAATCACTTGACGTAAGTGGATAACATCATCATGTACATAACATACTTTTAACACTAGAAACTAACGACGTGCTAGAATCTTTAAAATAGATATATGATTTATACCCCTTTTAACAGCAAAACAATGATTATGAAAATCACAATACACCTGACAACAATGAAATTTAAATTTCAATTCATAACTAACATTTGTGCTAGTACCACATATCACTAATGTATTTGATAATCTTTTATTTAATAAATATCTCAAAATCATATAACACTATTCACATATTAACAATCAAAATACAAGTCAATTCTCATGGTTAAAACCATTATCACTTAATCACCAAGTCACTTAGTACCAATTCAAATTGGATAATTACCAAGTTTTTCCATCAACGGGTACATTGCCATTCAAGCGCAAGTACCACTCCAACAAAATGTGCTAACCACACACACATTTTTTCAACAACATTTCATCAATCAATTTTATCTCTTTAATCTCCACGGAAGATTATTTCATGTTTTATTTTCTTCTATATGCAACTTATCACTTCACCTTGATATTAAGCATATATAACAATCAAATTTAACACAATTCTCAATTAATAATAATATAACTATCAATCAAAAGGCTCTCTATATATAAATATTTATATATATATCTCTTTTATTAATAGATAGTTCATTAATACAATAATTTAATGCTTTACTACCATTTCATTTTAGTCCTCTATGACTCTCTCTCATATGTCAACATCGAAAACCTACCAATTTTAAAGTCACATTAATTTCTCTGGTACTTGGTAGCCTCAATACTCCATGTGAAATGGCATAATATAAATACGTTGGCCAGACATCGTCATATTATGTCAATCACACTTAATTCTCAGGCCACTTCATACCATTGATCTCTAATGTAATTAACTTTTACTTTCACATAATTCACAATGTTGAAATCAACAGTTATCACACATATAATAGCACTTAAAATAGATTTATGACCAAGTGTTAACTTGTTACTATTTTCATTTATCACTTGAATGTGAAACTACTCACAAAATTAAGTAAACATAACAATTCAATCATCTAACACATTTCTCATTGTCTCCTTAACACAGGTTAAAATTTTTAATACAACTAAATCAATGTAGTACCCTCTCTACACGATTCAATATCAATCACTTAACACTTAATTATCAAGTATAATACTCTATATAACATTTAGCACTAAGTACCTTGTTAAAATACCAGGTCATATTCCACATATATTCATCAATATATAATTTCTAAGTTGATTAATAAATAACCTTCCATATTTAGTTATCAAGCAAGAGTAAGCTCCTATAATACTCTTCAACTCTTACAAATACTTATTCGATCATATTAAGTATTTCACATAATGTAATTAACATAATTACATAATCAATATTTATTTACCCTAACAAGCAACAATCAACAATACCCTTACTGGTATACTATGCTGTTAGTTAAACTGCCTATAAACAACTCCTACACAAAAACCATATAGACCTCTTAAAACAACTTTTAATATTGCATATAGTCACAGGAATGATCTCTGGGCTCAAAAAAACAAAAGCCCAATACAATTCATAAGCTAAAAGTTCGAAATAATGTCCCAAAAACAATAAAACGCGATTTTCGGGCCCCAAACGACCCCGAAGTGCCGAAAACTGACAGGGCTCATGGCAAAGCCATGAGCTTTGACCGTTGGGCCGTTTTTGAGTGGACATGTAAATTTCGTCTTAATCGGACACCGAAATTTTCTAAAAATTTTTCTACGTCAAGTATTACGTCGAACGTCGCAAGAATTTTTTTTTTTTTTTTTAACTAACGCGATCCGGGAAACAGGTCAGGATCGCGTTCCCTAGTGAAAAATATTCTGTAACCAAATTAGGCATACAAACGCGATCCGGAGAAGTGAGCGGGATCGCGTTCCCAAGAGAAAACGCATCTGAACACGAAATACACACACAAACGCGATCCTGGAAAATGGCTGGGATCGTGTTCCCAAGCATAAAAATAATCTGAGACAAAATAACACGTACGAACGCGATCCAGAAAAACTTGTTGGGATCGCGTTCCCAAGCAGAAATCTGAGATTCAGAAAAATCATATTTTTAGCCAATTTCAAACGCGTATAACTTTTTACTCTTTTAGAGTTAGACTCTAAAATTTTGCAGGCACATCCACTATGCCAAAATGAAACTTTCCCTTTTTACACTTTTTCAATTTACTCGTTTTACGAAAAACGGACGTACGACTCATTTTTGACCATTTTCGACCATTTTGGTTGACACGCTATATTTCAAACGACTTGGTTTCTGACTTCCACCTTTTACCAACATGTTTCTATATACATTAGTGACGTGTGGGCATATTCATCATATACAAATACTCCTTCTACATTATTTTAACACGTTGACCCGTTTAGGGGTCAAAATGGACAATTTCACCAATTTCATTCAAAATGACAACATTAACATTTTCAATCCACCTTTTATCTATACTTATGACTTTCGGTCACTTTAAAAGTTATCATACCCGTACCACATCAAATTCTATACATTTTAACACTAAGTGACCCATTTGGACACTTAAATGACCCGTTTGGTTTTACAACCATATGATCACCATTCCAACACCCAACCCACACTTCTTTGACTATTTCAAGTCAAACTAACCCACTTTCATCATTAGTTTCATATTATCACCCTAAAACATCAAGTTCACAAAATTTCACCATATATAAACCAACTTGATCATATATTTTCAACTTTGACTTTTCACAACTTGTCATCGCACATTTAGACTCATTGACCACTTTGACTTTCTTACTACACTATTTACAATACAAAGATCATAATTCACCCTAATCACATTCCTCACTTCATAGCATGGCATATCATGACAATTATCGAGTTTGACACAATTACATTCAACATTGACCTTTCCAAGTCAATAGCATATATTTCAACAAATAGACACATTCTAAGTCACACAACAATACAACTCCAAACTTATAAATGGATAATACCCGCAACCCATTGATTTCATTATAGCAAGTCACACCTTGCATTTATCGACTTATATTCACACACTGTTTTTTCACATTGCATATACACTTAATTCCACATAACACAACTGTTACACCCTATTCACCAATCTATCTTCACACCGTTTTTAACACTTTTCTGAAATTACTATTTCCGTCTTAATTACCTATTAATATCTCTATCACCTTATTAACACGTAATAATCATCAAAATTTCAATTTACTTTACTAACAATCATAATATAGTAAAGTAAAACAATTAAAATTTATTGAAATTCACCAAGTTTATCATAAATTACCTGGCACTTCTAGGCCCACGAGTGTTGAGGATTGAGAATACCAATCAGTTCCTCATGATCCTCCGTCTCTGCACTCAAAACAACAATCTGACATCTTGTTATAGATTAGTTCACATTTAACAACAACTTGCTCATACAACCACTAATCCCACACTTCGGAATGTTTGACCACTATCACTAGGCTTGGGATTGAACCATCCAACCATTGTTCAATTCGCCCAAACCTATGCTCTGATACCAACTTATAACGCCCCAAAATTCTACAACAGTTTTTTTTTTTAAAACAATTCGGAAGCTCCAGTCCCAAAACATATATATACATAAAATGACATGTCGTCATCTTCCATTACCTAAGTTCTAAGTATTGATTATTACCGATTATAAAACAATCCTTTATATCCTGGGCATTATATAATCACACGTTTTAAACTGTATTAAATAAATCAGAGTAATCCTAGTCAAACATTCTTCAGTTACTCCTTGACCCGCCCATAACAAAAGATATTAACCTGCAAGGAGTAAACAACGAGGGATTATCACGAAGCTAAGTGAGTTAACTCATCACTAACAATACAACTTAGTTTAACACCATGAGTTCACCACATTTAACACTTTGACTCAACATCACCAGAGGATCGGTGGCCCTTGTGGCACCCTCAGCCGCGGTGGCCCACCAAGCGACACTTACACCAACTGCAGGCCAATACAGTGGTTAACCGATAACTGTTTGTTACCTTTAGTCAACAAAAGCCTTACTTACAACGAATGTTCACAACCCTTGTGTTGACTAACCTGTAACAACACAGTCCAACATAGTTGACCTCTATATAACACAGTTACCATATAGGTCACTTAACACTTAACACTTTAACACAATTCACAATTCAACTTAACACAGGAATAACACTTAACACTTGAAGTAACCACAATAGTGATCACTAAATTATAGTGAGAGATCAAAGTCCACTCACCGACTACCATAGTCGCCCACTCAGTAGTCTAATATCACTGAGTCTTCTCCATATCTGGAAATACAACAAAATACACAAGTCAGTTACTTGTATCAAATCTACATAACAATACTCCAATAGATTTATACCAACAATCTCAATTCATATGTATTATCACAATCATCACAAACATCAAGTTCATACTTCTTGAATTTGTTTCTTAATCATGATTAGATATCATGTTAACCACTTTTCAACTATACATCATTTAGTTATCACTTGTAGTAATTTCACATAATTCATTCCATTAATATGAATTATCACTATTAACTTCATTAGTTCACTCTCACCTAATAAATCATGATAATTATAATCAACTTATCACCTTAGTTCACATTAATCCTTGTTAACTAACATGATCACATCAATAACAAGATTAATAGCTTCCAAATTAACAATCCACTAAAACACTTCATGAACACTTAATCAAATTCTTCCATTTTAAGTTAGGGCTCATGTCATAATCATGGATTAGGCACTAATTAACAACTCTAACATAACCAAAATCTTTACTTCATGAATTATCAACTAAATCACACTTTTATCATGAATACACCATAATCTTTTCTCTCTAAGTTAGGGTTTTACTTATAATCAAGAATTTCTTATCAACTAATGATAATATGATCATTACTAGCTTAATTTCAAGATAAATCATGCCAACTAAATCAAATATTCAAAACCCCAATTTCTAGGGTTAAAGAAATCACGAAATTAACACATATAACATGATTAAGATGATGCTAGAATGATTATTACATGTTATTGAAGCTTAACTAACATCAATTTACACTTTAGAAACCCTAATTTCGGATTTTGCTCAAGAACATCAAAAACCCCAAATTCTAGGTTGAAGAACATGAAGAACACAAGATCATACCTTGTTTGTGATGATTAAGAAAGCTTGAATTCTAGTTTTAAAGCTCCAATTTGATGTTCTTCATGATTTTGATAAAGATTTAAGGTTAATTGTGTGTGTGTATATGTACGTATGTATGTATGTGTGTATGAAATAAAGCCCGACTCAAAACATAGATATATTACCTAATTAGTTACTTTGTGTACTAGTTTTGTCCCCCGTACTTATCATTGTCTGGAACTTAAAAACTATTTACGGGAAAACTATTTTATTTTACCGTCACCTAAATAAATTTAAAACAATCAATATTTCACTAGCCACAATATTTCCTGAGGCTTATCGACCTATTAATTTTACAATCAAACGCAATAACAATTTTAAATCGCGTTTAAAATTTACAGAAAATGCCTATTACTTCTAGGCCCAATTTGAGGATGTTACACCTAGAAACCACCTCATTAATGTACAACTGTGCCAACTTACTCAATGATGCCGTCTCACATGTAGCGAGAAAGTTGGTTAATCTGTCAACAATTACCCAATTCATATCGTTTCCCTTGACCGTTCGAGGCAATTTGGTTACGAAATCCGTGGTTATATGTTCCCATTTTCACTCGGGAATCTCAAGTTGTTTCAAAGCTCCATACGGTTTCTGATGTTCGGCTTTCACTTGCGAGCAAATATGGCAAGATCCAACAAACCGAGCAACATCCAGTTTCAAAGTAGGCCACCAGTACAACGGTTTCAAATCTTGGTACATCTTGGTACTTCCGGGATGAACCGACAATCTAGATTTGTGAGCCTCCAACAAAATTATATCTCTAAGACCACCAAGCAAAGGAACCCAAACTCGGGATTGAAAGGTCTTCAAACCCCGAGAATCATTAGTCAATAAATCCTTTCTTCTCAACATAACCTCGGACTTCAAGTTATCATCCATCAACGCCTCCCTTTGAACCGCTTTTAACTGATCAATCAAATCGGAAGAAACCTCCAAACGCATAAAACAAACCTTTTCTGATTTTCCTTTCCGACTTAACGCATCCGCCACAACATTGGCTTTACCCGGGTGGTAACGGATCTCGCAATCATAGTCTTTAATCAATTCCAGCCACCGTCTTTGTCGCATATTAAGCTCTTTCTAAGTGAACATATACTGGAGACTTTTGTGATCCGAACAAACGACACATTTAGTGCCATAAAGGTAGTGCCTCCAGATTTTCAATGCAAAAACCACGGCCGCTAGCTCCAAGTCATGGGTAGGGTAATTAATCTCATGAGGTTTCAATTGACGCGAAGCATATGCAATAGCACGGTCTCGTTGCATTAAAACACAACCTAATCCTGCAGAAGATGCATCACAATAAACAATGAAGTCATCAGACCCATCAGGCAATGCTAAAACTGGAGCTTGACACAAAAGCTGCCTCAAAGTTTGAAAAGCTGATTCTTGCTGTTCAGTCCACAGAAATTTAACATCTTTCCGAGTTAGCCTAGTCAAAGGACCCGCAATCTTAGAAAAATCCTTTATGAACTTCCGATAGTAGCCCGCTAAACCCAGAAAACTCTTAATTTCGGAAGGTGACTTAGGTGCTTGCCAATTCATAACAGCCTCAATCTTTGATGGATCCACCTTAACCCCATCTTTACAAATGATGTGTCCCAAAAACTGAACTTCACGAAGCCAAAACTCGCATTTCGAAAACTTAGCATACAATTGTTCCCTTCTCAAGGTGTTAAGAACCATATGCAAGTGTAACTCATGACCGGATTCGGATTTAGAATAAACCAAGATGTCATCGATGAATACAATAACAAATTTATCAAGGAAGGGTCGACAAACTCTATTCATTAAATCCATGAAAATCGCCAGAGCATTGGTCAAACCAAAGGGCATAACAAGAAACTCATAATGACCATATCTAGTGCGGAAAGCTGTCTTAGGGATATCCTCCTCACAAACCCGCACTTGGTGATAGCCCGATCTTAAATCGATTTTTGAAAAATAAGAAGACCCTTGCAATTGATCAAACAACTCATCTATTCGGGGCAAAGGGTACGTATTCTTGATGGTTCTCTTATTCAACTCCCTATAGTCAATACACATACGAAAGGTGCCATTCTTCTTTTTAACAAATAACACAGGTGCACCCCAAGGAGAAGAACTAGGCCTTACAAAACCCTTGTCTAACAACTCCTGGATTTGACTCATCATTTCTCGAATTTCTGAAGGAGCTAATCTATAAGGAGCCTTAGCTACAGGAGAAGAACCAGGAATCAAATCAATCTTATACTCCACCTCTCTAATGGGAGGTAGGCCAGGCAACTCATCAGGAAAGACATCCGAGTATTCAGAAACCACTCGAACATCTGAGACCTTTTTCTTTTCTAACTTAGCGTCAACAACATAGGCCAAGTATGATTCACACCCTTTAGCTAGAGATTTTCTAGCTTTTAACAAGGAAATCAAAGGTATGCTACCCCTTTCCCGTTCCCCTCGAGCCACGACATGCGACTCATCCAAAATTGGGATTTTTATTAACTTTCTATGACAATCAATGTTGGCTCTATTCTGACTTAACCAATCCATGCCCAAAACCGCATCAAAACCGGGAATAGGCATCAAAAGAAAGGAGACAGGAAAACTATGTCCTTCGATTAAAATATTAGCTCCAGTCACTGATGTGGTAACCGGAACCATTTTGCCATTAGCTACCTCAACCTCAATAGGATTTGTAATAACAGTGGGAGCTAATTTCAATCTATCACAGAAATGTATAGATACAAAAGAGCAATTGGCTCCCGAATCGAATAAAACACATGCCGGTACAGGATTGATAAGAAAAGTACCGGTTATGACATCCTCCGTTCTGACAGCTTTGTAAGTCCCCTAGTTCTAGGATCGATAACTTCGTTATCTGTAGTATTAAGGTGCGGAATCCCTCAATACGATGTTATCTTACTAACAATGAATACGTTCGAATTGCGTTTTAATAAAGCTTAACTTTAAACGATGAATCGTCAAAGCCTAGCCGTAGGTTATGTTTTCTCTGGTTTGCTGGAATCGCAGGTTCGGAATATGCAAAAGTGTTGTGTTTTTCACGTTAGAAAAACATTATATAGTTCAGTTCGTCTCGGCTCGCATGGGCCTGCGAGTTCGGTCCAACTCGCAGCCCAAGCCCAACAAAGAACTCGGCTCGCCAGATTAATGCTTCGCGAGTTCAGATCTCACCTCACAACTCAACTCGCTGCGACCTGAGATCTCGACTCGCCTCGCATTAAACGTCTATTATTTATTTCGTCTTTAAACATTCGTCTAACTTAGCACAATAATATGTTTAACGAATATTACTAATGTAACAACCGCCAAATTAGGGCTAGTATTAGCGCCTAATTCTTTGTTAATACATGTAATTAGTCCTGTGTTAGGCTAATTTATGTATCAGATTATATGTTGGTAAATATATACAACTTTGCGATTTGGCTTAAATCGTACGCAACTAAAATAGAATGAAATTCTATTCGATTAACACGGACGTTGGTGAACAAATGTTTATAAACTAAAATAACGCAATTATGACTGAAATGCTATTTTATAATAACTAGTAACTGCCTTATACTACTCGATTAAAACGTACACGATTTAAAAACAAAAGTAATTAAATTTAATTTAATCTATTAAAGATTTAGGGAAATAATTTAATTAAATTATTTAACAAGATTTGTGATTTCATAAATACAATTAAACGCGTAAAATACATATTTAACGTAAAACGACGGAGAAAACGAACACCGCCCGGAACGCGGAGCGGAGACTGAAGGTGGGGGAGCTTCACCAAAACCCCACCCACCTCCATTTTCTTCTCATTTTCATCCTTTCTCTCTCTCTCCTCTCATCTTTTTCTTTCAACTAACAATCCACCACCACCCACTTAAATCACCAAATAACACCATCAAACCTCGCCGAAACATACCACTCGTTTGGAGAAAAGTGACCACGACTACACGATCTACATTCCTATCTTTTCGGATTTTCAATCCGACACTTTGTAAGTTTCCGACAAATCCCGACATCTCTCGTTTTTGATCATTTTTACTAGATTATGGTTTAAATAGGCTTAATATGTTCATATAAGGGTTGGGTAAAAGATTTGGACCTAACGAAAACCCGGAAACTCGTTTTTGACCAAAATTCCGGCCATCAGACCGCTACGTCGCACCTGGCCAGGGGCCTCTGCGACGTCGCGACCTACGTCGCACAAAAACCTCAACGTCGCACTAGCGACGCAGCCTATTACGTCGCATTAACTTACGGACGTCGCAAGTAGCGACGTAGACTTTAACGTCGCAAACCGAACCAACGTCGCATTAGCGACGTCGCCCCCTACGTCGCATTGATTTGCGAAGGTCGCATCATGCGACGTACCTGCCTACGTCGCACCTTACGTCGCTTGCAACGTCGCATGCTACATCGCACAAACCAGAACCTTGAAAACTCACATTTTCACTAAGTGTCGAACTTTTACAACCTCAAATCCTTATACGATACGACCTAACAATCATAATAAAACATACTTTCCTATTACAATTACTCTAATTTGCGTATTGAATGATAAACTTTAAATATAACAAATCACCAACGGGCCGTATACTTTGATACGAACGCAAACAAACCAACATTTAAACACAACGGGTTGTATGAACAACTAGCCTAGATGGTCTTGCGAGACATCTACTTACTTAACCTTACGTGTTTAGGCACTAGAAGGTTACGGGTTCGGAGAACCTACTTGCTTTACTACTACTTGCTATTTACCACCGCTCGACTCAGGTGAGTCTTACAGCCCCACTTTTACTGTTTTATACTTTGGGGTGAGATACTTAGCAACTGTTTTAGTTATGAACACAATGTACTGAACTGAAAACATTACTGTTTACAAACAAACGCATGAGTTACTTTTATCCACTGAAAGCCTCCTAATCGTAAGTTGTTAGTTATGGACTTAAGCGCGATTACTAATAGATGGATCCATTTGGGACTGACAATCCCTGTCTGGGGTGGTAGCGCCACCACGTACTGATTTACACGTAGAAACAGACATATTAGTATTTGTTACATATGAGGGTGCGGATAGCACTCACGGGGGTACGTGATATATTCACACTACACGGTTAAGCTTCAACTTATGAGCTCATGGCACTGTACTGATTTACTGAATTACTTACTTTGCTTGATAGCAATACGGGTACATACTTGTAGTTCATAACACCTACTTATTACTAAACCTGTGAGATTCACCAACCTTTTTGGTTGACACTGTTTAGCTTTGTATCTCAGGTACACTTACGGAGTAGGATCACTCCAGGATTACTAGCTAGAGTCGCATGATTTCCAAACTGCATTTAACGGAGATTCTTTGGCATTATCTTTTGTATATTATGATTATGTATTAGAATCTCCCGCTATACGCGCGGACTCTAGGAAACTACATTTTTGTGTACGAAAACCTACGGTTTTCAAACGATTCAAATTATGAAATGTAACTATTTTACAAACGTCTCATTTAGAGGTCGTTTGCTATATATCTTGTGCTTTGTATATTGATTAGTAACACCCAATGTATGCTTCCGCAACTCGGTAAATTTGGGGGTGTTACAGATTGGTATCAGAGCCTAAGGTTATAGTGAACTAGGTTGCATTTAGTAGGCCTAGACTATGACCGTTAGGCAGTATTTCCTTACTAGGCATGATTGGTTCAGGAATTACATCATACGACTTTAATTTAACATAGCCTGATCAACTATGTACAATTAAGGAAAGATGATGTAAGGTCTGAAATGGTTATGTTGAGCCGGAATACATTAGTGACTCTGATCTCGAGAGAACCGAGACTTAAACATGTTTATGCTAGACACTCAATAGGCTATATTATATAGGAACTATATGAATATAGGCCTTAATCTTACTAACGCTTTGTCTCAGAAATGGCAAACATCCCATCCGATTCATCTTGTTCTCAATCCGGGTCGTAGAACCCAAGGGTAGCAAGGAGGAACAACAGGTTGCCTCGAGCTGGCCCGTACTCTACTAACTTCACCTTGCCGGCCTTAGCTGCTAGGGTGAACCAACAAGAGCAACGACTTCGCACCATGGATGTCGTGTTGCAAGAAACCAACGAAAACCGGAGACTTACATCACTTGAGCGCATCGAACAAGTCTCTAAGGATCACGAAACCACCGTTAATAATGTGGACGTTCTTTTCAACAAAGTGGTGGAGATAAGCGTGGAAACCGCTCTTTTGAAACACAGACTTGATGAGTGTGAACAACGCTCACGGGAAACGGAAGAATCTAACCGCGGATTGGTACAGCGACTAGCATTAGCTGAAGACAATGCTCGACAAGCCAGCAGACTTGCAAATACTGTGGATCGTCTCATCGAAATGATGGAGCAGATTAACCTACGTTAAGACTAGCGTAGTCTTTGTTTTGTAAACTATCCTGTAATCTAGTAACTATCTAAGCGCTACTCTATGTTTCAGTCGGATGTAACAATTCCCGACACCTTTTGTAATACATCCGCAGGATGTAACCTTTGAACTCGTATCATCTATTAAATATTCCTTGCTGTTTCGACTCATATTAATTGCCATAATCCTTTTTCATATTGATGTTATGTATTACCAACTTTATACGTGTACATCTGAAATAAATGCAATTCTCTTACAAAATCTCATGTATCTTCATCTCTTTTATTGAAGAATCATGCCGCCAAAGTCAAGACCTTACACTGATGCTCAGATCATGTCACTCATAACCCAGGCTGTTACTGAAGCCTTGGCTCGGAATACTCCACCTAACTCCACAAGAAACAGCGATGCCGCTGAAACCTCTGCTGCTAAACCTTGTTCATACAAGGATTTTCAAAACTGCAAACCCTTGAGCTTCAAGGGAACCGAAGGAGCCATCGGACTTATCAGATGGTTCGAAAAGATGGAATCCGTTTTCCGCATCAGCAAATGTGCGGAGGACGACAAAGTCAAATTCTCCACCTGCACCCTCGAAGATGGTGCCCTCTCGTGGTGGAATTCCTATACCCAGTCTGTGGGTATTGACACCGCTTATCTACTCCCTTGGGAGGATCTGAAGAAATGTCTGTCTGACGAGACACTGATTATACCACTCGACGAAATTCAAATCGATGACAAACTTCATTTTGTCGAGGAACCTATGGAAATCATGGACCGCGAGGTCAAACAACTAAAACAGAGTCGTATTCCCATCGTAAAAGTCAGGTGGAATTCTAGACGTGGTCCTGAATTCACCTGGGAACGGGAAGACCAAATGCGACAGAAATACCCACATCTCTTCCCAGACAACGCACCGACTGTGCAATCGAACTAATTTCGGGACGAAATTCTTTTAACAAGGGGAGAATGTAACAACCGCCAAATTAGGGCTAGTATTAGCGCCTAATTATTTGTTAATACATGTAATTAGTCCTGTGTTAGGCTAATTTATGTATCAGATTATATGTTGGTAAATATATACAACTTTGCGATTTGGCTTAAATCGTACGCAACTAAAATAGAATGAAATTCTATTCGATTAACACGGACGTTGGTGAACAAATGTTTATAAACTAAAATAACGCAATTATGACTGAAATGCTATTTTATAATAACTAGTAACTGCCTTATACTACTCGATTAAAACGTACACTATTTAAAAACAAAAGTAATTAAATTTAATTTAATCTATTAAAGATTTAGGGAAATAATTTAATTAAATTATTTAACAAGATTTGTGATTTCATAAATATAATTAAACGCGTAAAATACATATTTAACGTAAAACGACGGAGAAAACGAACACCGCCCGGAACGCGGAGCGGAGACTGAAGGTGGGGGAGCTTCACCAAAACCCCACCCACCTCCATTTTCTTCTCATTTTCATCCTTTCTCTCTCTCTCCTCTCATCTTTTTCTTTCAACTAACAATCCACCACCACCCACTTAAATCACCAAATAACACCATCAAACCTCACCGAAACATACCACTCGTTTGGAGAAAAGTGACCACGACTACACGATCTACATTCCTATCTTTTCGGATTTTCAATCCGACACTTTGTAAGTTTCCGACAAATCCCGACATCTCTCGTTTTTGATCATTTTTACTAGATTATGGTTTAAATAGGCTTAATATGTTCATATAAGGGTTGGGTAAAAGATTTGGACCCAACGGAAACCCGGAAACTGGTTTTCGACCAAAATTCCGGCCATCAGACCGCTACGTCGCACCTGGCCAGGGGCCTCTGCGACGTCGCGACCTACGTCGCACAAAAACCTCAACGTCGCACTAGCGACGCAGCCTATTACGTCGCATTAACTTGCGGACGTCGCAAGTAGCGACGTAGACTTTAACGTCGCAAACCGAACCAACGTCGCATTAGCGACGTCGCCCCCTACGTCGCATTGATTTGCGAAGGTCGCATCATGCGACGTACCTGCCTACGTCGCACCTTACGTCGCTTGCAACGTCACACAAACCAGAACCTTGAAAACTCACATTTTCACTAAGTGTCGAACTTTTACAACCTCAAATCCTTATACGATACGACCTAACAATCATAATAAAACATACTTTCCTATTACAATTACTCTAATTTGCGTATTGAATGATAAACTTTAAATATAACAAATCACCAACGGGCCGTATACTTTGATACGAACGCGAACAAACCAACATTTAAACACAACGGGTTGTATGAACAACTAGCCTAGATGGTCTTGCGAGACATCTACTTACTTAACCTTACGTGTTTAGGCACTAGAAGGTTACGGGTTCGGAGAACCTACTTGCTTTACTACTACTTGCTATTTACCACCGCTCGACTCAGGTGAGTCTTACATCCCCACTTTTACTGTTTTATACTTTGGGGTGAGATACTTAGCAACTGTTTTACGTATGAACACAATGTACTGAACTGAAAACATTACTGTTTACAAACAAACGCATGAGTTACTTTTATCCACTGAAAGCCTCCTAATCGTAAGTTGTTAGTTATGGACTTAAGCGCGATTACTAATAGATGGATCCATTTGGGACTGACAATCCCTGTCTGGGGTGGTAGCGCCACCACGTACTGATTTACACGTAGAAACAGACATATTAGTATTTGTTACATATGAGTGTGCGGATAGCACTCACGGGGGTACGTGATATATTCACACTACACGGTTAAGCTTCAACTTATGAGCTCATGGCACTGTACTGATTTACTGAATTACTTACTTTGCTTGATAGCAATACGGGTACATACTTGTGGTTCATAACACCTACTTATTACTAAACCTGTGAGATTCACCAACCTTTTTGGTTGACACTGTTTAGCTTTGTATCTCAGGTACACTTACGGAGTAGGATCACTCCAGGATTACTAGCTAGAGTCGCATGATTTCCAAACTGCATTTAACGGAGATTCTTTGGCATTATCTTTTGTATATTATGATTATGTATTAGAATCTATACGCGCGGACTCTAGGAAACTACATTTTTGTGTACGAAAACCTACGGTTTTCAAACGATTCAAATTATGAAATGTAACTATTTTACAAACGTCTCATTTAGAGGTCGTTTGCTATATATCTTGTGCTTTGTATATTGATTAGTAACACCCAATGTATGCTTCCGCAACTCGGTAAATTTGGGGGTGTTACAACTAACAAAACAAATATTTATTTACACATCTAAACCAATGTACAAACGTAATAATAATTACACCAGTCCTATTTCAAGCTAGATCTGTTGTCACAATCTATGTCCCAACAGACTCCCCCTTGACAATAGCTCTAGCGTCTTTATCTTCAAGCTGTCTTTAGTCTTCATTTGTAAATCTTACTTCCTGCAAAAATTTTAAGCTTGATGCATGTTTTAACCATCCTGTGATAATCTCGTGCTAAATCACCCCAACCAATAGTAGATTTGATCTTGTTCTTGTACAACATAATCAGATCTTCCTTTGATAAGTTCATCAGATGTCTGTGATCATATACACGAAGAATCTCTTTTTCGCCATCAGGATAATCATCATCAGCTTCAATCATAAAGGCTTCCCCTGTTCCAGCATCTACCCCCCAATATTTCAATTTTCCCAAAATATTCTGAGGCATAGTCTTCATAGGTATTTGCTTAGAGAAAAATGTAAATACAAATATATTAATAATTCAAATTCTTCATTGATTTCCCTGAACCAATCTAAGAATTTCTTTATTAATTCTTTTGTATATTTTAACCTAACATATAAACGCAATTTACATATAACTTATAAAATCTTTTATTGATTACCCTGAATCAATCCAAAATCTCTTAAGTCTACTTAACAAATATTAATTAATTTTAAATTCTAATGCATTGTGAATAATCACCAAACATTTAAATTTACTATTAATTACCTTATATAATTTCCAAGTGTTAATTGATCTCCTTCATTATCAATTTAACCTTTAAATTATATATCATTTGTCTAGTTAATACGAATACATTTTTAACTTGTTAATTACTTATATACCTTACGGTCTTAAGTCCATAATCAAATCTAAAATGCATATGTTATCATAAAAATTTTGACCGCCGATATTAATCGGAACACGCCGCTCGACTACTCAATGAGTCGGAAGTCTTTCGATCACTATTTTATCTTAACACAATTATATAAACTTAAATTACCAAACATATTTTACTTAAAATAATAATAACCCTAAGCCAAATATATTTACACAATAAATTAAGTTTACATTTGTTCACTACAAACTATTACAAATATTACAGTACTATGATAATACTAAGCTATCTTACTAGCTTCAGTATCACCCGGTACAGTCTTATCTGCACTTGTATCCACTCCAGAACCACTAGCACCAGCACCAGACTCCCCTTGAGTTGTAGCTTGCTCACCAGTCTTTGAAGGACCGGTCTGCTCACCACTCGGTGCATTGGGATCATCGTCCTTGTCAGAGTCTCTCTTCCTCTTCAGCTCATCCTCTCTGCAAGACTCCAGATATACCAATATCTCCCCCTGAGTAGACTAACCTGAATGCGATCTCAAGACCAGACTCTCCAAAGAAGATAACTTCAGTCTCTGTACATTGAAGTCCGCAAGCAAAGTCTCATGAGTCTTCATCAACAGATTGTACGATTCACTCTGCTTGAGTATCTGCTGAGAAAGAAGAAGATTGCTCGACACCAGCTCTGGAATCTGAGAAGTAAGCTTCTCTAAATCCTTTACCCTAGAGTCTAAGGATGTAATCCTTTCAGCATCAGTCATCGGAGTAACAGGTATCGTCGTTGGTCCAGGCGGTGTAAGAGACTCAATATGCCAGTCTCTGGTCAGCGGTGTATGAGGTTGAGACAAAGCCTGCGTAAGCAAGCTTGTCGCAAATCTAGCTGTTTTGTTCGTCGGAAAATTAGCTCCACGAACTAGATCAGCAACCTCATGCTGTAAAGTTAAACACAATTAAAATCAGTTATTGTTACAGATTACTCTGTCTCAAACTCTAATTAATTGCATAACACTCATAGTTATAGAACTTATATCTCATACCTGAAGCGGTAAAGACATCGGTTCAGTAACCACCGGTGCATCCATCTCCACATGTGGTGTATCTTGAGCAACTGTATACAGAATTAACTGTCTCAGTTTAACTCCTGATAAACAACAAGTTAAGATTATTTAACTTTTATTATCAATACTAACCTTCTCGAATAGTCAGCGTTCTCGGACGCTTCATCAAAGGAATCTCAACTTCCTCAGTACCTGCCTCCATAACACTCTTACCTTTTCTCTTCCTTTCAGAAACAGATGGAGGAGGAGAAGGTGTATTATCAGAATCTTCATCTGAAGCCGTCTCACCATCACGACCTCCAGATGATCTAACAGGATCCTAAAGTTTAAATATATTAAACATTTATGATTAGCATAAGCTCTATCATACAAGTTCTATATATTTAAGATTAATCAGATATAATACCTCAGTCGGTACAACTACTGATCTATCAAGCTGTATCTGCTCCCCCTCAAGTAATACAACTTCTGGGTTTGCAGCCTCAGCTTCAGCTTCCTGTTCGTTTAATGATATTTATATTTTAAAATCAAAAATAATATCCAATTAACTAAATATCTAATATCATAAGCATTAGATAATAATATTATGCATCTATGATTAATAAAACAATCTATTAACTAAGCATCTATATTATTATATAAATAAAATATTACCTCAGGTGGTGCTAAATAACTCTCAATGTCTTGAAGCAAAGGATTTGTCGCATCATCATTCTGCTCCAAAACCTCTTGCACAACCTGTGCAGCAACCTCTTGGTTCACCTGCTGATCAACCTGACCAGCCTGAATAAGAACATCCTCAAGGAGCCCTTGTGGATCTTCAGGTTGAGCTTCCTCAGCTGCAGGTTCTGGTACAACATCAGCATCAGCAGGAGCAGCAGCAGCAGTAGGAGCAACGTCTAACCACCCATGATTTGGCGGTGCAACGTAGTTCGGGTCAATAACATACCCAAATAGTGGTCTAACTTCCGGTTTCACCACTCCCTCCTTCCTAACCGTCTGCATAAACATGGCGTTATACCCACGATGGTCAATCGTATTAACCACAAGATGTGGTTCAGGTATAGCCAAATCCGGTAGACGTGCACAGATAATCAGCATGCAAAATCGCGGGTAAACCAAAAATCTTGATCTAACAGACCCCGATATCTGTTTCGCAATCTCACCAAAAAGATAATCACAAAAACTGTATGGTTTATTATAAACCAGTGACAGTGCAGCCGATAGAATCGCATGACTCAACTCATCAAATCCACCCTTCTTCGCTGCAAAAACGATATTCATCACGTGCCAGAGAAACCTCCGCTGACCAATGACCAGAGGTTTCTGGAACTGACGTCCGCGTCTATCTCCCGTATAACCCATACGGCCTATAGCACCCTCAATAAAATCCATAGGATACTCAATATCCCCATTCTCCTGTTCTACCGTACCTAGCTGCAAAATCTCACGGAGATTACCAGCTGAAAATGTAACAGGCTGACCACTAACCGTAGCTCGAATCTCTGGCGGGTTGACAGATTCGTCATATACTATATCCGTCCAGAAATCGTTCAGTATAGCCTGAGAGATAGGAGGATTGGCCGTAATGGCGTATCTAATCCGTGATCGTGCAAGGAATCGTAGTATATCAGCAACCCTATCAGCACGCTTGGCTTCAAGATTCAGATCAACCAAAATGTTGTGACCCTTGTCAAATGCTCTAGCCATATCTGTAACATAAACACAAACAACAGATATAATTTAATGCACGATTAGAAATATTGAAATTATATATAACTTGTTACAAAAATAGTCTCAAGTCTTATATAAAAATTTAACTTATAACTAAAAAGTCTTAAGTCTAATTTAAATTAATTATATAAAAGTTATTACAAAATTTTTTTTGTATGTTCTGGACTCGCATAAACTGGCCTAACGAGTTGAGGTCGACTCGTTTTGCTTTTCAACTCGCTACATTGATCAACTCGCTAAACTTATCAAGCAGCTATTGAAGTGAACTCGCTAATCACACCGATTCGCTAGTCAACTCGCTGCGAGTTGATTCATAATGTCAACTCGTTCGATGAACTGCCGTCGCGAATTTATACTTAAAATCGATTAATCTTGTAATTTTAACATGATCTATCGATTGATTCACGTTCATTAATGTTCGTTTAACATAAACCCTAAAGATCTATGTCCAATAACATCATAATCGACGCAAATCGATTAGTTTATAACCCGAAACCCTAAGTTTATAAAAACTTCGATTTCTCGTTATTTACGCGGTGAAATCCGTTGATATATACCTCAAAATGTTCGTAAATTGACGATGTATAAAGTCTACGGATTGAAAAACTCGTTCCCGTACTCTAAAAATCGAAATCAAGCGAAAATCAAAAATCGCCTCGTTTCGCCCGTGTGACGGGTTCGCAAAGTTTTAGTGAACTCGCGAAATTTGTGGGTTCGGTGGGTTGGCTTGACTCGTTTGACCCCCTTTATACTTTGTATCCGAATCGCGAGATGTGAGGCGGATCCGCAAGTTGATGTCAACTCGCAGGAATAAATAAAAACGCGAATTTAACTCTAAGTATAAATAAAACCCGATATTTTACAAGTCTAAATTATAATTAATTTTCACTTGTATTTGTCACGTTTGTTCAACTCAAAAATATTCAGTATAATTTAATTCCGAAGGGTAAAACCTAATAAAAACTTAAATTAAAAACAAATAAAAATAAGATAAAAAACAAAATTATATAACCATTGGCATCAAGTACCATTTTATTAATCACTTGATCAAAATAAAATACATAAACAAAATGAATAAGAATTAATCTGCTTAGGGATCATATTAGAAAGAATAAGCAATTAATTATATATTTAAAAGTCTAAACAGATTGGTAGTATACATACCTCATGAAATTCAAGTAAATCACTGTAAAATTACAACTAAATTTATCATATATACATTTATATTTATGAAACTATATCTTAGGTACCTTTATCCACATAGCATAATTAATAAATGCATTACTCACATAAAGTGAATATTTAATTATAGACAGTCCAAGACGATTACCGGTATTATGATCCACATAAACAAATTATACTCAATTTTCTAAGCAAACTCTTTATTGTTAGTATGAATATTATCAAGTGCTTCCTATTATATGACATACTGAAGAATTCAAGTAAAACTCATAACACTGTATCATTAAATTTCAAGGTAGTGGTTACTAAATGATGTATCTTTTCGAAACATATAACATACACTTGAATTTTAAAGGTTAGACAAATATCAAACATACTTTGAATATGCTATGTTATCTAAGTCTGTACGTAGTACAACAGAAGATCCCTTCTAGCATAATTCAAAATATATTTGAGAATATTAATTTAATTAAAGGTTTCAGTTCTGTACTTAGTACAACAAAGTTACCAGTAATTAAGTTAATACCCATATTGCTACTATTTGCCAATTCAAATTAATATGCATGATAACAGTGTATGGCAATACCATCCTTCAACAATTAAGACTTGATGTCATACATCATAGAATAGTAACACAAGATAATATACAAGTAATTAATTAACTTCTTAAGACTTAGAAAATTTCATAAAATTTGCCTACAAGTACATCATATGATGAAGCCATCTAAAGTTTTCACTTAAAAATAGACAAATTATAACTTGTGGATATAGGTGTATAATCAAATAAATATAAACACATACCTGATAGAACCGCTGTAGTTCTAAAGCAACTTTATTTGAACCTACTACCACATCATACTTTAGGACTTAAGCTTATTATTGTGAAGCTTATTCTCCTAATGTACTATCATTTCCCTTAGTTTTTGCAAATAAAAACTTAAATGAAGGCGATTCCCCTTAGGTAACAAGCAAATGAATGCCATACGCCTTTTTCTTTTTTTTTTTTTTTTAATGAACACAGAAATACTAACTATTACAAAAATACCCTTGGAAGACTAATCACTCTGGATTTCTCATTCCGTTCAGTTGAACCAACGTCTCAAATCTTGCTCTGTCGAACGCCTTTGTGTATAAGTCTGCTAAGTTATCCAATGATGGAACCTTAACTAACTTTATCAACTTTTTCTCAGCACAATCTCTAATAAAATGATGTCGAATATCAATATGCTTAGTTTTACTGTGCTTCACCGGATTATTGGTGATCGACATAGTAGATTCGTTATCAATCATCATAGGAGTATTGGTTATATTTAACCCGTAATCCCGCAGTTGCTGTTGAATCCAAAGTACTTGCGAGCAACAGCTGCCAGCTGCAACATACTCAGCTTCACATGTAGAAATGGCTACCGAAGTTTGCTTCTTGCACTGCCAGGATACTAATCTACCTCCTAGGAATTGACATCCTCCGGTCGTAGATTTCCTATTCTGATTGCATCCTCCGTAATCCGAATCAGTATAAGCTACGAGATCTAAGTCTCCATCAATCGGATACCAAAGACCCAGCTTAGGTTTCCCTTTGAGGTAACGAAAGATTCGTTTAACAGCTTGCATGTGTGACTCTTTCGGATTAGCCTGATATCTTGCGCATAAACAGACAGCAAACATTATGTCAGGCCTAGAGGCTGTTAGATACATTAGTGATCCGATCATGGCTCTATAAAGAGTTGGATCCACATCGCTATCACTCGATGTATCTGGACCTAGTCCATGATTGACTGGAATTGGAGTATTGTAGACCTTACTTTCATCCATCTTAAAGCTATCTAATAGCTCATATGTATATTTAGATTGATGAATAAAGAATCCATCCTTCTTTTGATCAACTTGTAATCCTAAGAAGAAATTCAACTCTCCCATTGCAGACATTTCAAATCTTTTCCTCATGACTTTCTCAAATTCTTGACACATCTTTTCATCAGACGATCCAAAGATAATGTCATCAACATAAACTTGTACGAGAAGAAAGTCTTTCTTTTTCCACTTCACAAATAGTGTACTATCAATCGATCCTCTTGTAAATCCATTCTCAAGTAGATACGTTGATAGTGTTCCATACCATGCCCTAGGTGCTTGATGTAATCCATATAGAACCTTATTCAAACGATATACTCTATCTGGATACTCAGGATCAGCAAACCCTGGCGGTTGTGAAACATACACCAATTCTTCCACTTTGCCATACAAAAAGGCACTCTTAACATCCAACTGATACACTTTTATACCAAAATATGATGCAAATGCTAAGAATACTCTAATTGCTTCTAGCCTAGCAACTGGTGCAAACACTTCGTTGTAGTCAATACCTTCTTATTGATTAAAACCTTGAACCACCAGACGAGCTTTATTGCGAGTAATGATTCCCTTATCATCTCTCTTGCACTTAAATACCCATCTAGTTCCAATTGGATATTCTCCCTTTGGTAGGTCAACCAACTCCCATACTTGTAATTTAGAGAACTGTGATAGTTCCTCTTGCATTGCTTCTACCCACGAACTTTCTTTTAAAGCCATTTGAACATTTTTAGGCTCGATTTGTGAGATAAAGCATGAATATAGACATTGATTAGGAATCCCTGTCTCTTTCATTGCAGTATACAAGCTTTGGTATTCTAAGTTCTCAGACGTACTAGCTCTGGATTGATGCCTAGTTTGAACCGGAGTATTAATATCACCGATGATGTTTTCAACGGGATGATTCTTACTCGTACTAGTTGTAGTAACTGGTTCAACCGGTATCTCATTTTCCAAATTAGTACCAATCTCTTCCAATTCAGGTACATCTTCCGTACGTGCTGAAGATATCCTTAAATGTTTCAAAGGAGTAAGTATATCATCAAACTTTGTAGAAAGATCATCAAGATCTTCTGTTTCTTGAGACTTATCCTCTGAAGGTTGTTGTGACTCACTTGTGGAAGCTTTATCTGAGTCAACATTAGTCTTAATTCCAGAATGCTTAACACTTGATGTTGAAGCGGGACCAATATTCTCATCTTCAAACAATAAATGTTCAGCTATCTCTGAATCACTGACATAGTCACTAATAGGAACTTTAAATGATGCAAAGAGATCAGAATAATCAAATTGCCAATCTAAGCCCTTATGAACATCAGGTGAGTAGCTCGTAACCTCAATATTATAAAATACCTCCAAACGTCCTGTGACTTTATTAAAGACTCTCTTGTTTGGCGAATTGGGCATATAACCTAGGAAAAATCCTTCGTCAGCCTTCTCACCAAATTTTGCTTGATGTCCAGTCTTTAATATGGTGCATGACACTCCAAAGGGTTCAAACCCTTTTAAGTTAGGTTTCTTATTGTTCAAAAGCTCATAACAAGTCTTGTTATGTCTCTTAACCGTAAGAACTCTATTAAGAACATAACATGCTGTATTCACTGCTTCTGCCCAAAAAATGACCGGAAGCTTTGAATCAGCAAGCATTGTTCTAGCAGCTTCAATCAACGTTCTATTTTTCCTTTTAGCAACACCATTCTGTTGAGGTTCATACGGTGCACTGAATTAATGTAATATCCCTTTGCTTAAGCAATAGATATTCAACATTGAATTCTTAAACTCTGTTCCATTGTCACTACGAATACGCTTAACTCTCTTTTTATAGACATTCTCTACTAGATCAAAGAACTCAATTAGAATTCCAGGAGTCTCATCCTTTGATCCCAAAAAGAATACCCATGAGAATCTAGAATAATCATCTGTGACAACCAAACAGTACCATTTGCCACCTAGACTTCTCTTGCTTATAGGGCCAAAGAGATCCATATGTAGCAATTCAAATGGCGAGGAGATAGAGTTTTCAGTCTTAGGTCTGTGTGGTTTCTTGTGCTGCTTTCCTTTCATGCAAGGAACACACTTATCCTCAGACTCGAAACGTTTTTGTGGTACACCTAGAACCAAACCATCTTTGGTTATGAAATTCATCTTTCTCCAGTTCAGGTGTGCCATTCTCCTATGCCATAATAATGCGTCTGTTTCCGAAGCCTTGGATAATAAACATGTAGACACCATTGAAGAGTTAGGAACACCCATGTTAATAGCATAGATGTCCTTCTTCCTTGGAGCCCTCATCAATATCCATTTATCAGGAATTTTAAAACCTGGCTTCAGGACTAAGGCCTCCTTTTCATTGAAATAAACTGGATGACCTTTGTCACAGACTTGGGAAACACTCACTAGGTTGTGAGTTAGTTCTTCAACATAGTTCACATCCTCAAGAGTCAAAGTTCCATTTGAAACTTTTCCTTTTCCCGAAATTACTCCTCCTTTATCTCCTGCAAAATTTACTTTTTGCTTGAGACTCTCCTTGAAGTCCTTCAACAGACTTCTTTCTCCGGTCATGTGCCTTGAGCATCCACTGTCTACATACCACCAGCTGTCCTTGTTCACAGCATACTTCTGCACATAACACAAGATACGATCAGTTATCAAGAGGGACCCAAGCCATTACGGTCTTGGTTTGTCCCTTATCATCAACAAACTTAAGCTCTTTAAAATAACCATCCTTCCCATCAGGAGCTTTGGTTACTTTCGAAGTAGCTTTAGTTTGTGGACGATCAGCCTTAAGAGGTGAATTTGAGGAGAACCTCTTAGGCACATAATTATGAGCTCTATGATTATAATTAAACTCATGTGATCGCGAAGTAGTACCACTCTCATAATGACTATGGCCTCTACTTGGAGTTCTAAACCTCGACGGTGTCACATCCCTAGACTTATGGACAGAATTATCACTTTGAGTATATGGCCGTTTAGGTTTAGGTGGGGAGACACTATGCTTACCATCTCTTTTAAGAATGTTAACAGGTTTATTACCTAACTTAAGTTTGGTATCTAACCCATCTACAGTCATACTAGAGTCGGTCTGTGTCTTTTCATCAATCACAAGCTTATGTAGTGTTTCAGGCTTTTTGTTAGGACAACACGAAGCCACGTGTCCCTTTTGATGACACTTGAAACATGACATCTGCTTGCTTGATTTAGTCACTTTTGCTTTCTCATCCGGAGTCTTAGGCACTAAAGGTTTAAGCTGTTCCTTATTAACCTTATCATCAGTCTTAGCATCGTTAATCACTCCACCCGATACAAATTGTATTTTGGTGAAATGAGAAGCCTTGCTATTATCTAATGATACGTTCTTAATAACATCTTTCTGTGCCTCTAACTTTTCCTGATCATTAGTTACTGAAATTTCAGGAGTAGCATCTGTCATTTCAGAATCTTCAGGAATAGGAGTGTAATTGGCATTAAAAGGAGGGGATACATCATTGTAACCTAACCCAGTCTTGTCCTTTACACTTCGTTGAGCATCTAACATTTTATCCATTTGAGATGTCCTATAGTTCTCAAGTTTACGATTTTGCTCAATTAACCTTAAGTTAAGGTTCACTATTTCCTGATCCTTACTAGCAATCGTCTCATTTAAGTCTTTGATATTCATATAGAGACCATCTATGATAACAGATTTTTCACTTATGGTATCTCTAAGTTTTGTTCTATCCGAAGCATCAGACTTAATTTTATCTTTTAAGACTTGTTTATCATCACTTAATCTACGAATATCCATAATAGCTTGATCAAGTTCAGATCTAACAGTCTTATAGGATTCCTTATCCATATTTAATTGTGATGACAGGTTGCTATTTGACACAGTTAAGACACTATTCTGAGATTGTAAATCAGTAACTAAGTAACAAACATCAGCAAGATTAAGAATATCTAAACATACCTTCTTCTTGTCAGTTTGTAATTCAGCCATGCGTGCCACAAATTCTTCAGGACTCATATCTGGAGCTGAATTCATATAGAGCACGTCATCATCACTTACCTTCACTTCAGACTCAGGTACCTCTACTTTCTGTTCCATATCAGTGGGCATGTAGGACACTGATCCAGCAGTTGTCTCTTCGATCTCGGTGTAACACCCCCAAATTTAACAGTTTGCGGAAGCGACGTTTTTGGGTGTTACTAATCAATAATCACAAGCACAAAGGATACAGTGAACGACTCTAAATGAGACGTTCGAAAAGTTATTACATTAATACATAAGTAGTTTCAAAATACAAGCCCGAGTTCAAGTAAATTCCTAGAGATTCTAATACATAACAACTAGTACAAAAGTAATGTAATAAAATCTCCAAGCGTGTAAATGCATGCGACTCGAGCTAAGTAAGCTTATCCTGCTGGGCATCCCTACTGATGCTGTGTACCTGAGAAGCATTACTAAAACGGTCAACCAAAAAGGTTGGTGAATCTCACAGGTTTGTAAGTAAGTAAACAGTTTGAACACACAAGTAGTATTTGTAAATCATAGCCAGCCAGTAAGTAACGATCACAGGTTATGCTCATCGTTAACTTAAGTTTTAATAAGTGGTGGTTGCAGGTTATGCTAACCGTTTGATACAATTGCCATGAGCCACCATAGTTGAAGCTTAACGTACAGTAAATATAGGTACCCCCTCATGAATGTAATCCAAAACATTCATACGGAACGAGTAAGAAACGTCCGTTTCTACAGGAACGGTTCGTGGTAGTGCTTGCTACCCCGGGCGGGGATTGTCAGTCCCATATGGATCCATATACTAAAACTCGCGCTTATCACATAACTAACAACTATGGTTCAGGAGGATTTCATTGGATTAGTCGTAAACTCATGCAGTTGGCGTATTCGTAATCTCATACAGTAAGTAAATCATGGCAGCAAGTAAGTTTTGTGTGTTCATGTAAAACAGTAATGCATCTCACCCCTGAGTATAAAACAGTAAAGTAGGGGCTGTAAGACTCACCTGAGTCTGGCAGACAATGCAGTAAGTAAGCAAGTAGTATCCCGAACTAGCAACCCTTAGCGTCCTAATACGCATAAGGTTTAGTGAGTAAATGGAATACTTGTAAAGTATCCATGCTAGTTGTTCCCAAACTAGTTAATGTCCGTTAGTTTGTTTGTACGTTTGTATTCGTTTGTAAATCGTAGTTTGTATAAAAGTTGTACGGTCTGTTTGTTAATCAGTGTATAATAATAATTCCATCCATTATTATTATGTATTCATAGTAGTGGTACAGTTGTAAAGTATACTCGTATGATCGTTTGTTTGTATTACAACCTGTATCGTTTGTGTACGTTCCAATGGGCTTAGACCCCAAAGGGTACGAGTGAAACCTCGTAAGTATTCGTATGTATGTTCGTATCAGTTAACGTGTAATCCAGCACGTAACTAGTGAGTGAACTCGTAAGTTTGTATCGGATGTAATCCCGTGTAATGTACAAGTGTATGTTCGTTGGAGTGTAATCTCCTAAGTATTTCCAAGTGTAATCCCGTACGCGTGTGTGAGTGAAATCTCACGTTTAGTTTAGTATAGTCTTGTACGTATTCAAGTGTTGTTGTATACTTTCAAAAGTATAGTATCTTCAGGTATAAGTAGCATCGTATTTGATTTAGTAGTTGAAAAGTGATTCCAACACTTAGAATATATTTTGTTTTCTGATCTGGGCTTTCTGCGACACAAGGCTTGTGTCGCAGACCGTATGCGACATAAAGTCTGTGTCGTATGGATTTGTTTCGGTTTGGTGTTTATGCGACACAATGTTTGTGTCGCAGACAAGGGTACGACACAACGATACGACATAGTCGTTGTGTCGCAATCAAGCGATAGGTAAACTTTGTGTCGTAGATGGTACGACATATAATGCGACATAAGCGTTGTGTCGCATACATTGCGACATAACGTGCGACATAACATGCGACATAGTGTTGTGTCGCATGAGATTTCGGTCCGATGCGACACAAGAGGTCTGTTCGGAAATTTAGTTTCCGAAAACGTATTTTCCGGTTTCCGTTGGGTCTAGAACTTTTATACTAGTTTTAATATGTTGTAATAAGTCCATAATAACTATTGTTAGTCGTTTTTAATGTTTGTGGTGTCGTTTTCTTTAAAATGACCAAAACCGACATTTTCGTAAAGGTGTTCAAAAACGAGTTTAGATTATATTTTAGGACATCATTTAGCTAGGGGAACAATAATCTAGCAAAATAAAAGTAATCGGAAAAGTTTCGGGTCGCCGGAAAACTTACAAAGTTGTCGAAACAAAAATCCGAAAAGATGAAGTTGTAGCCCTCGTTGTGGTGCTCGTCGTTGCTCCTTTGCGTTTTGTGATTTAAGCTTGTTTCGGGTGTGTTTTCTAGAGAGAGAGGGTGTACCGATTTAGAGAGAGAGAATGAGCTAGAGAGAGAGTTGAGAGAGATTGAGTGAGGAGGTGAGTTTGGTTATGTTTGTGATCAAAGGGGTATGGGGGGGGGGGGGGGGTTGTCCCCTTTGACCCTTGGGCCGGTTTTGGTGGGGCCACCATGGTGTGGTCTCACCAAGTTTTGCTTCCTCGCGTTTGCGCTTCGTGCGGTGTTCGTTTCCCCGGTCGTTTAAACGTAAAAATCATTTTGTACGCGATTAAATATACGTTTTAAATTACGAAATATTACTCGATAATTAAGTTGAAGTATTTTATCAAAATACTAGTTTTCAAGTTATAAATCATAACTTAGTTTGTTTTGTCGGTTGGTCGAGTTTTCAGAGAGTTCGATAACGTTTTAAATCAAAACGTATGTTTTCCGTTATATTATAAACATAATATAATGTACTGGTCAAAGTAATTAAATAATTTCACATTATTTAATAATCGTTTTACAATGTTCGCAAGTTTGTACGATTGTTGTTTTATACGATATGTACGAATCGTATACGCGTATATATATATATATTCCATCCATATATACATATAGTAAATAACGTATATAATCCTATTTCATATTATATACAAGCAATAAACACGTAATTAGGAAAATTTTAAATTGGTCCTAATTTTGGGGTTGTTACATTCTCCCCTTGTTAATAAAATTTCGTCCCGAAATTTGTTCGAAGTAGTGGTCGGTAGTTCGATACCAGTCAGGTAGCTACAATGTGTACTAGTAGTCTACGGTAGTAGGGTAGGTCCTACAGTGTTTGAAATCAAGTAATCGTTAGGTGGTAACGTACCCTAAATTTTGTTGCCTGATGGTAGTGGGCATTGGGCCTTGAGATGGCCAGCACTCTCACAGTTGAAGCAGAGTTTCACCTTAGGAGGATTCGTACATTTAGGGTAGGATTTGCATCGACCGGTGGGTATGGTACACGGTCCTTCATGATGCCGAGTGCATCGGGAACAGAAAGGTTTCTTTCCCAAGTAATTTCCTGAAGAGTTGGAGGGAGTAATCTTCACCCTTTTTGCTGGGGGTGACGTACAGTCAGTGTCGGTATCCTCTTCAGTAGGAGTACCTTGTGATGTTGATGTTGAAGCGAGGTTTTCTAAAGCTAACAAACGTAGCTCGTACTCACGCATACGTATGTCATTTTGGAAAGCAATTTGTCGTAGGTCATCAATGTCTTCCCGTGCTTCAGTAAGTTGTTTTCGTAGCGAATCAATAGTTTGGTTAAGGTGGCTGACTGATTCAGCAGTCAAGGTTTCATCAACTGATGCTTTTGCAGCAGTTATAGCAGCAGGAGGGGCAGGTGCTGCTGCTGATTCAGCGGAGTGTTCTGTATCACACTCGAGTTCGAGGAGGTAAGGAAACATCTTCGGTTCCTCACTGAGCAGTTCATTTTGCAATGTAGGGTTGTTGACGGAGTGAGTTGTCATTTCCTACGAAATAAGTGTTCTATTTAAGAATTTGCCTCAAGTAAGTGAAGTTATATTAATTTATCTGTTTAAAGTAACGAATAGCATACAAGCTCCCGATCTCAACCAGTGTGAGATAATTGGGAAGGGAGTTTGGGTTACTGTATCTAAAGTGTAAGGCAAATTGTGTTGTCGGGATTTAAGTAGTCGGTCGTTTCCTAATCCTATTGTGTACTTAGGATCAAAGGAAACACACAGAATAAAATACAGTTATACATAAGTCATTAAGCGAGAGATTTATGAGAAAACAGATTCGGGTAGTCAAAGAATAAGCGTACCCGGGTTGAGTAAATCACCGAGTCTCGGATTTGGGTCATCCTCCCTAGCATTGATTACATAAGCTCTACTCCTTGTATTGTTGGTTCGGGGTTTCAGCCTAGGGCAATCCTTCCTGAAGTGCCCGGTACCGTTGCACTCATAGCAGGTCTTGGGTGCAGAAGTATCAGTACCAATGGGGTTGGTTCGGCAGTCTTGGGCCAGGTGCCCGAATTTCTTGCACTTAGTGCAGGGACAGGAGCCGTTATGATGGCGGCTACATTTGGAGCAGTAAGGCTTGCTCCCCTTGTAAGCCTTTGAGTCATTGACGTTGACAATTGCAAGCTTCTTGTCGGAGGTAGAGTTAGATGAGTGGGGACTCACTTCCCATTTGCGTTTGTTACTCGCAGACGGGGTTGAAGTCGAGCCACGACGGACAGAATTGGCTGTTAACTCATGAGCCATACGAATGGCGCTCTGAATAGTTCCCGGTTTGGACGAAGTAACTAAGTCTTGAAGTCGCTCAGGAAGTCCATCAACGTACTTTTCGATCCTTTTGTACTCAGGATCAACCATGGATGGGCACAGAAGTGCCAGTTGGTGAAAACGGTTGGTGTAGCCGGTGATGTCATCACCCTGCATCTTGTGATTCCAGAATTCTACTTCCAATTGCTTCAGCTCATCTCTTGGGCAGTACTCGCCCCTCAGCATATTCTTTAGTTCATCCCACTGTAGTTTGTAAGCATCGGCAATGCTCACCGTTTGCGCATAAGTGTTCCACCAAGTAAGGGCGGTGTCAGAAAAGGTGCTGGCGGCGAATTTAACTTTATCCTCTTCCTTGCAGTTGCAGATGAGAAATACTGATTCGATTTTCTCGGTCCAACGAATCAGACCGATTGCTCCTTCAGTTCCTGCAAAGTTCAGCGGCTTGCAGTTATGGAAATCCTTGTAGGTGCAGGTTTTGGGTTGTGGTCCATTAGTAGCTGTATCTTCGCTACCAGGGGTTGATGTTCGGGTAGCTAGGGCTTGAGCCACGCTACGGGCAATTATACCTGCTACTTCGGCTTCAGTAAGAGTGATTTGTCGTCGAGGAGGCATGTTCCTTGAAACAATAAATAAAGAACATGTGAAGGTTTGAACAAAAATTATGATTGGGATGGTTTTAGTAAGTTTAGAGAAAATATGCCAAAGTTTGAAGGTTATTTAAAGTTGTGTACTATAATTAAGTTTATACGGTTTTGAAGTTTTGAAAATTTTATAAAACATTTTTGTGAGAAATTTTGTAACAAGTTTGATAAAAATACATTTGTTATAAAATTTTGATAGTAAAAGTCGGTTGTATAATTCGAAGTCTAACGAAAACTTGAGTTGAAAATGGTTCGGTTGAGAGTATGGTCGGTGACAAGGTTTTGAAATTTTTGTATAACAATAACTGTTTAAAACAGAAGTTATGAAAGTTCCAGTGTAAAAGCAGGTTAAAATTTGTTGAAGATGTTTTTCCTAGAATACATCTAACAGTGCAGTAACGTACGTTGTAGAATGTTATAAACGTAGAATTAGATAGGAATAGCAAATGAAAACAAGGTCTCGATCTTCATATCGAAGGATGTTCGAGTAACTATGGTTGTTGGTTAAAACGGTGTGGAAGTCTTCGGACGTAAGCCGGTAGTCGTGAATTTATAAAAAGTCGAATAAGGATGGAACGACGAGAGTCGGGTTGTCGTTTGTTCGGTGAAATGTTAAGGAATATTAATTTCGTAGTAGTCGAGAGAGAATATCGTATCGGGGAAAGAGGCCTATGTATATATATATATATATCACATAACCGCCTAGTTCGTGTCTAGCACAATCACGTAAAAGTCCCGGTTCTCTCGAGGTCAGAGTCAGCTAATGCATTCCGGTTCAACATAACCCCTTTCAGAACTCACATCATCTTCATTTAATTGTACATAGTTGATAAGGCTATGTTAAATTAAACTTGTATGCTGTAACTCCTGAACCAGTTATACCTAATGAGGAATACTGCCTAACGGTCATAGTCTAGGCCCACTAAATGCAACCTAGTTCACTATAACCTTAGGCTCTGATACCAATCTGTAACACCCCCAAATTTAACAGTTTGCGGAAGCGACGTTTTTGGGTGTTACTAATCAATAATCACAAGCACAAAGGATACAGTGAACGACTCTAAATGAGACGTTCGAAAAGTTATTACATTAATACATAAGTAGTTTCAAAATACAAGCCCGAGTTCAAGTAAATTCCTAGAGATTCTAATACATAACAACTAGTACAAAAGTAATGTAATAAAATCTCCAAGCGTGTAAATGCATGCGACTCGAGCTAAGTAAGCTTATCCTGCTGGGCATCCCTACTGATGCTGTGTACCTGAGAAGCATTACTAAAACGGTCAACCAAAAAGGTTGGTGAATCTCACAGGTTTGTAAGTAAGTAAACAGTTTGAACACACAAGTAGTATTTGTAAATCATAGCCAGCCAGTAAGTAACGATCACAGGTTATGCTCATCGTTAACTTAAGTTTTAATAAGTGGTGGTTGCAGGTTATGCTAACCGTTTGATACAATTGCCATGAGCCACCATAGTTGAAGCTTAACGTACAGTAAATATAGGTACCCCCTCATGAATGTAATCCAAAACATTCATACGGAACGAGTAAGAAACGCCCGTTTCTACAGGAACGGTTCGTGGTAGTGCTTGCTACCCCGGGCGGGGATTGTCAGTCCCATATGGATCCATATACTAAAACTCGCGCTTATCACATAACTAACAACTATGGTTCAGGAGGATTTCATTGGATTAGTCGTAAACTCATGCAGTTGGCGTATTCGTAATCTCATACAGTAAGTAAATCATGGCAGCAAGTAAGTTTTGTGTGTTCATGTAAAACAGTAATGCATCTCACCCCTGAGTATAAAACAGTAAAGTAGGGGCTGTAAGACTCACCTGAGTCTGGCAGACAATGCAGTAAGTAAGCAAGTAGTATCCCGAACTAGCAACCCTTAGCGTCCTAATACGCATAAGGTTTAGTGAGTAAATGGAATACTTGTAAAGTATCCATGCTAGTTGTTCCCAAACTAGTTAATGTCCGTTAGTTTGTTTGTACGTTTGTATTCGTTTGTAAATCGTAGTTTGTATAAAAGTTGTACGGTCTGTTTGTTAATCAGTGTATAATAATAATTCCATCCATTATTATTATGTATTCATAGTAGTGGTACAGTTGTAAAGTATACTCGTATGATCGTTTGTTTGTATTACAACCTGTATCGTTTGTGTACGTTCCAATGGGCTTAGACCCCAAAGGGTACGAGTGAAACCTCGTAAGTATTCGTATGTATGTTCGTATCAGTTAACGTGTAATCCAGCACGTAACTAGTGAGTGAACTCGTAAGTTTGTATCGGATGTAATCCCGTGTAATGTACAAGTGTATGTTCGTTGGAGTGTAATCTCCTAAGTATTTCCAAGTGTAATCCCGTACGCGTGTGTGAGTGAAATCTCACGTTTAGTTTAGTATAGTCTTGTACGTATTCAAGTGTTGTTGTATACTTTCAAAAGTATAGTATCTTCAGGTATAAGTAGCATCGTATTTGATTTAGTAGTTGAAAAGTGATTCCAACACTTAGAATATATTTTGTTTTCTGATCTGGGCTTTCTGCGACACAAGGCTTGTGTCGCAGACCGTATGCGACATAAAGTCTGTGTCGTATGGATTTGTTTCGGTTTGGTGTTTATGCGACACAATGGTTGTGTCGCAGACAAGGGTACGACACAACGATACGACATAGTCGTTGTGTCGCAATCAAGCGATAGGTAAACTTTGTGTCGTAGATGGTACGACATATAATGCGACATAAGCGTTGTGTCGCATACATTGCGACATAACGTGCGACATAACATGCGACATAGTGTTGTGTCGCATGAGATTTCGGTCCGATGCGACACAAGAGGTCTGTTCGGAAATTTAGTTTCCGAAAACGTATTTTCCGGTTTCCGTTGGGTCTAGAACTTTTATATTAGTTTTAATATGTTGTAATAAGTCCATAATAACTATTGTTAGTCGTTTTTAATGTTTGTGGTGTCGTTTTCTTTAAAATGACCAAAACCGACATTTTCGTAAAGGTGTTCAAAAACGAGTTTAGATTATATTTTCGGACATCATTTAGCTAGGGGAACAATAATCTAGCAAAATAAAAGTAATCGGAAAAGTTTCGGGTCGCCGGAAAACTTACAAAGTTGTCGAAACAAAAATCCGAAAAGATGAAGTTGTAGCCCTCGTTGTGGTGCTCGTCGTTGCTCCTTTGCGTTTTGTGATTTAAGCTTGTTTCGGGTGTGTTTTCTAGAGAGAGAGGGTGTACCGATTTAGAGAGAGAGAATGAGCTAGAGAGAGAGTTGAGAGAGATTGAGTGAGGAGGTGAGTTTGGTTATGTTTGTGATCAAAGGGGTATGGGGGGGGGGGGGGGGATGTTGTCCCCTTTGACCCTTGGGCCGGTTTTGGTGGGGCCACCATGGTGTGGTCTCACCAAGTTTTGCTTCCTCGCGTTTGCGCTTCGTGCGGTGTTCGTTTCCCCGGTCGTTTAAACGTAAAAATCATTTTGTACGCGATTAAATATACGTTTTAAATTACGAAATATTACTCGATAATTAAGTTGAAGTATTTTATCAAAATACTAGTTTTCAAGTTATAAATCATAACTTAGTTTGTTTTGTCGGTTGGTCGAGTTTTCAGAGAGTTCGATAACGTTTTAAATCAAAACGTACGTTTTCCGTTATATTATAAACACAATATAATGTACTGGTCAAAGTAATTAAATAATTTCACATTATTTAATAATCGTTTTACAATGTTCGCAAGTTTGTACGATTGTTGTTTTATACGATATGTACGAATCGTATACGCGTATATATATATATTCCATCCATATATACATATAGTAAATAACGTATATAATCCTATTTCATATTATATACAAGCAATAAACACGTAATTAGGAAAATTTTAAATTGGTCCTAATTTTGGGGTTGTTACACTCGGCCATCAAAGCTTCCTCATAATGAGCTTGCCAATCATAAGAGCCATCCAACTGCTTCACCACTAAGGCTTTGGAAGCAAGAGTACTTCCCGAACCTTGTTTTCCTTGTGCTTCTACTTTAGGTCTTTGGCATTCTCTAGCAAAATGACCAATACCCTAACAGTTAAAGCATCTGACCTTGGTTTTGTCAAACCCTGATCTATTGCCCAATACTTTTCTACCAGTTCTCTTGAGGAAATTCTTCACCTTTCTAGATATCAACGCTAGTTGATCTTGAAGCTCCAATTCCTCAAGATAATCAGAATCTATCTGCTCATAATTCTCATCAAACAGAATAGGATCATTGATCTTTCCCCCTATGTAGTTCTCATATGATGCCACAAAGGAAGCAAGAACAGACAGTTGCTGTTCAGCAGATTTCACACTCATCGGCATCTTCTGATGCTCTTGAGGTGACTTCTCAGAATTCTTTCCCTTTGTCTCATCACCAGAGGAGGAAATAAAGCACAGATCTTCAGTAATCATTTCTCCATTTTCACTAGTATCACCAACTAACAGTGCAGTGGTCGAACTAGATGACGCAGTCGAAAGACTTGACTTTCCATGATACAACCCAGGGTTCTGAACCTGATTAGAATCACTATCTCTTGACTTTTTGGAGAAATCATAACCTTTCAGCTTGTCAATGACTTGCTCTAAGGTCATAGTAGAATACCTAGTTTCGTTATCCTTAATCATAACGCCATACATTTCCCATTTAGAAGGCAAACCCTCAAGAAACTTGTCGGTTTTAGCTACTTCTTCTTCAACAATTTCATGGTATTCCAGTTCACTTAGTAGATGGTAGAAACGCGTGACATAGGCATCAAGATCTTCTCCTTTTAAAGCTTTAAACATAGTAAACTGCTTTTTAAGAAGACTCCTCTTGCCAGCTCTCACCTGTGGACTTCCCTCACCTCTTTTCTCTAGAGCTTCCCAGAGCGTTCTAGCAGTATGAAAAGACTTCAGTTGATGAGCAATCTCTTTAGGAAGACACATCTTTATGCATGAATGTGCTTTATTCTCATTTCTGTAAGCTTCCTTCTCTTGATCACTCATGTTCGCATAGGTAAGAACCACAGTGGCATTTTGAACAGTTTGAGTAGGTGCAGTGTATCCACTCTTGATACACATCCAGATTGACAGGTCATGGAATCTATAGTAAGATTCGAATCTGTCCTTCCAATTGTAGTAATCCTCGATTCTTAACAACTTAGGTGGAACGTTTGACTTTCCCACCTCGTGGTCCATTTCGATCATTCTACTTAAGTCAGACATCTTAAAAACGTAAAATTAAACTGTTTCAGCGAATTTAGAAAACTCAACTCGCAAGACTCCGCTCAACTCGCAGAATACGTCGATTCGCAAGCCTCAGTTCGGATTGCTAAAGATGTCGATTCGCAAGTGATGTAGATTCGTGAGGGATCTCGGTTCGACTCGCAAGCCTCAGTTCGACTCGCTAGTTCAACTCGGTTCGCAGGCGACGCTGGAACCCTAATCTCGACTCGCGAAACGGCTGTTAAACCCGAAAAACGAATGTTAAGGTATTTTTACGACTGAAACTAAGAATTTCGGCTGTAAACAAACCCTAAAACGTCCAGAGAATGATTTTGATAGTTAGTATTGCAAGAACGCACGTAAAAACGACCCGAATCAAAAACGCAATAACACTAAAACTTATGAACACACTCGTATTTAGCCCGAAAGCTCTGATACCAGATGTAAGTCCCCTAGTTCTAGGATCGATAACTTCGTTATCTGTAGTATTAAGGTGCGGAATCCCTCAATACGATGTTATCTTACTAACAACGAATACGTTCGAATTGCGTTTTAATAAAGCTTAACTTTAAACGATGAATCGTCAAAGCCTAGCCATAGGTTATGTTTTCTCTGGTTTGCTGGAATTGCAGGTTCGGAATATGCAAAAGTGTTGTGTTTTTCACGTTAGAAAAACATTATATAGTTCAGTTCGTCTCGGCTCGCATGGGCCTGCGAGTTCGGTCCAACTCGCAGCCTAAGCCCAACAAAGAACTCGGCTCGCCAGATTAATGCTTCGCGAGTTCAGATCTCACCTCACAGCTCAACTCGCTGCGACCTGAGATCTCGACTCGCCTCGCATTAAACGTCTATTATTTATTTCATCTTTAAACATTCGTCTAACTTAGCACAATAATATGTTTAACGAATATTACTAACAAAACAAATATTTATTTACACATCTAAACCAATGTACAAACGTAATAATAATTACACTAGTCCTATTTCAAGCTAGATCTGTTGTCACAATCTATGTCCCAACAAGCTTGATCAGCTGTCATCTGGAACGCTCTGCCAGTTGCTGATGGTGGATTCTTTCTTTTCTGGCCAGATGCTGAAGACCCACCGACCGTACCCACTGTTTGTCTACCAGCCACGGTACACTGCCCTGCTCGATGACCCTCTTTATGGCAATTCCAGCAAACATTATTAGGAAAAGTGCAATCCTTGAAGTCATGACCAAGCTGCCCACACTTAATACATCTACGAGTCTGAGGAGTACATGGTCCAGTGTGCTTGGACTTACAACTTTGGCACCAATTAGTTCTATCCATATTAACACCACTACCAGAACTTAGTTTCTTACCCTGAGATGACCCATGCCATTTCTTCTTTCCCGGACTCCCTGAAGAATCACTCTTAGGTTTCAATGCAGATCTTTCTTTAACTTCCAAACCTAGTGCCCGAATATCACCATCCACTGAACGGGCCAACTCAAAAGCTTGGGTAAGGGAACCTGCTAGTCTCACTTTCGTCCGATAATCATGGGGCAACGTTCCTACAAAGTGGTCAATCTGGGTACGTACATCCGGTACCCATTGGTGCACAAACCTTAGTTTTTCGGTAAATTGAGAAATGAGATCATCCATTGTCATCCTATCCGTCAATTGCAGATCCATAAACTCACGACGAATATGGGTCATATCAAATCCAGAACAGTCGTTCTTGCAAACCTCATTGTAGAAGTCAGACCATCTAATAGAAGCCCTTTGTTGTGGTGTCAGATGTGAGGTGATAGAATCCCACCAACCCATTGCTGAGCCCTTAAGTAGTTGCACCACATAAGGAACCTTTACCTCGTCTTCACATCTACAAACCTCAAATTTCCTTTCCACATCCCTCAACCAATCCAAAGTAACGGAGGGATTGGTACTACCATGGTAATCGGATGGTCCGCTAGATTTAAAAGTCTTAAACGAGCACAACTTATGTTGATACGATGGAGGAAATACCGGAAATTGATAACCTGAAGGCCCGGAAGAGAACGGGGCCGATGTTCGATAATTACCATCATGCTGCTGTTGATGATATTGAGGCAAAGATGTGGGAATCTGTGATGTCACTAATGAAGGTGGTACAGTGCTAATAAACGGTGGTAAAGTCTGATGAATCTGCTGAGATGTTTGAGCTTGTTGATCTATTAGAAACTGTTGTACAACCGCCTTAAGTCTAACCACTTCCCTTCTAGGTGCAACATATAATCCTCTTGACTTAACTCCCTTGCCGAGAAAGAAGTACCAGTCTGACCCTGACTAACACTTTGATTTTCGGGAGAGGTGTCATTCGTTCCTGAGATGTTGTTGTTGGGGGTAACGGTCGGGTTCTCATTATCTGCCATTCCCTGTATTAAAACACATCTCACCATTCGTTAATCGTTAGTACCTACATACTAACCAATTCTACTATCCTAGCTAAATCCCACACCTTGGAATGTTTGACTAACACAAATAGGTTTGGGATTGAACACTTAACCAATGCTCAATTCACCCAAACCTATGCTCTGATACCAATTTATAACACGCTCAATTTTTACCAAGGCTTTTTTTTTTTCATTTCGGAAGCGTACTTTAATATTCACCAATTGGATTACCTAGCATCATCAAAGAACCAATTTGCGAGACAATACATTTTATTTTTTCCATCAACTAAGGCTAGTTAAAAGAAATAATATTTCACTATCCACAATAAGTTATCTAACCAATTAACTTATTTATTTCAAGTATCACATAATACCAATTAATTCGAAACGCAATTAAATCATCAAATAAAATAAGGAATTTACCGAATTTCTACTAGGCCCAAATCGAGGATGTTACAAATTCTTTATTTAATACCTTAGTAATAATTCCCTTTTAATCTACATTTATAGGATATAATTGTATTATAAACGGTAATCCTAAAATAATTTGTGAAGTTAAATTTTTTACTAATATAAGGTGTGTTTTGAAGCAATAATTTTCTTTACATATATGAACATTAGATAATTTATAGCCTATATTTAACTTAGATCCACTAGCAGTGGATAATCTTTGAGTAGATTTTTCAAAATACTTAGTTGGAATTAGTCCTTCTTGTATACAATTTAAATCTGCACCAGAATCAACTAAAGCGATTAAAGTTATTCTAAATTCTCCGTTTATCATTATATTTACTTTTGTATGCCATCTTTGATATTTAGTATATTGAATTTCGTTAATTATGGGTTCAAAAGGGTCTTCTATAGTGGTTGAAACCTGTTTGTCTTTATTTTCTTCAATAGTTTCAACCTTTTATTTTAAAATTCTTATTTCTGTTTTTACAGTATTAAGTTCTTCTTGTAATTCTTGTATGGTTATAGGTTTAGCTTTACTGAATCTTTTACATATTTCATTAAAATTATATACTTCATAATTTTCTTCCTTATTACTATCTTGTTTGTTTAACCTGTCTTCTAAATGTTTTAAATATAGAGTTTTAGTGTCTCTATCAGAAATCTTACTTATCATATCAATTAGAGAGTGTAATTCGTCATTATTAGTAATAACATTAATTTCTTTATAATTGCAATTACATGTTCCTATACATTCACAATTTTCTGAGCTGCTGCTGGTTTCAGATAATTCATTATTAATTTTATTTAAATCGTTTTCACTATAATCAGTAATACTAGATTCATTGTTTTTAAGTAATTCATTTATTTTTTGTCTAAGATTTTCTATCTCTAGTTCATTAACTTTCGTTTTAGCATAGCAGTCATTTGACATGTGTCCTGGTCTACCACATTTATAGCAAATAATTATATCCTTTTGTTTTTTTTTTCTCTTTTGTTTTTATTATTATATTTTTTGTAAGATGTTTTTCTTTTTCTTTTGTATTCTCCGTTTTTGTAATATTCTTGGTTATTTTTAATAGGTTTTCTTTTATATTTTATTTTCTTACTACTTGAAGGAGGTAAAATTAAAGGTTCGTAACCATATTGTTCACAGAAGTTTCCTAATTCATGTCTTCCACTTATACCTTCTTTCTTAATCATAGCTTTTAATTTTAAATCAGAACATATAGCTAATCCTTCCTTATTAACATAATTAATTATTTCTCCATAAGTTAATTCTTTATAAGGAATTTCATTATTATAATCATTACTTAATTTATTTCTAATTCTTTCTGCAAATAATTTTGGTAATCTTGCTATAAATCTTTCTTTCCAATATGCTTCCTTACAGTCTGGTCTAGTCATAACTTTAGCCAAAAATACGTCTTTATACCATCTAAAATCTTGTAATTTTCTACACGTTAGATTTAATAATATAGTAGAATTTCTTTCTTGATATTCTGTTGGATTTCCAACATAATTTTTTATAATAGCATATACTAATGTATTTAAAGAATCATCTATATGGGTTTGTACAGGTTGGTTATTTTCAGTTTTTATAACTAACTTTCTTGCATTCATTATAAGATTTTTCTCATCTTGGGTAGCGTAACTATCCCACCATCCTTTTAATACTCCAGTGAATCCTGATATAATCATTTTTGTAATTTTATCATTAGTATTATTATGGGCTTTATACGAAGTTGCTGCCATAGTCATTTCTTGTAATAGATTTAATACTTGATATTCAGTTAAACCATCAATATTCCATTCATATATAGAATTACCATCGTATCTAGACTGTACAATCTTATCTCTTTCCTCATATTGTAAATCTTGTGGTGTTGGTCTGTAATAATAGTTTTTAGTTTCTGGGCGAGGCGTATAGATTTTATTAGAAGTATATGGATTATATTTTATTTTCTCAATCCTATTAAATTGTTCTTCAATTTTAGATATATCAAAGGTACCATCTTCTTCATTTATGACATTAATGTTATTGTTTGATATACTAAATTTAGAAAGTTTTTCTTCTATTTCTTTGATTAATTTATTTTGTCCTCCTAAGTTTATAGGGGTTTCTATATTATAGGGTATGAATATAGAATTTTCTTCTACGTATATACTTCTTGATGTACTAGACGTACTAGCTTCATTATTACTAATTATTTCTTCATTTTTATTTTCTATTCTGTCTAGTTATTCTTCTATAGTATTAAGCATTTCATTAGTATAGTTATTCTGATAAACAATATTTTTTAATACCTTTTCTGTGTTAGGATTATTTTCTTTAGATAAGGGGATTCCTATATATTCATTATCTTCCTTTTTATAATTATATTTTTGCAGGGGGGTTTAGTACTTATAATTTCTTCATTGGTTGTTAGATCAACATATGTTTTATTTATATTAGTTGTTGCTTCTACCTTTGCCTTATAAGAAAATTCTATATTTTCTTTTATACAATATAATTCAAACCATGTGAAAAAAGGAATATTTTCATTATTATCTTGCATATAAATAATCCACATAAGTTCGTTAAAAATAATCTTTTGATCTTTATCAAAATTAAGATAATACCAAATAAGTTTATCGTTATTATAGTCATTAAGTCTCTCTTCTTTTAAATAATCTAAATCCTTTTTATTCAAAGTGTTTAGCAAATAGTTAATCTTGATCTTGTATTTTTTATTTTATTCTTGTTTAATTCTAACAATATATTTAGCGTGTCTATATTTTTTGTATAATCTTTTATCTTATATTTTATATTTTATTTATTTCTAAGATTTTCTCTTTCTGTAATTAGTCTTTTTCTTTCATTTATAATAATTCTAAATAGTCTGATACTGTTATGATTATTATTCATTTGTATTTTACTCATATTAACAAATTACTAGTTTAGTTCTTGCTTCAGCGACTAATATATAATTAATTCTTAATTTTGTTCTAAAAAGTTTTCGTAAAATTTCTATATGTTTTCCTTTTAATTCTGGTTTTCTTTTTATTATATTTTCTACTCGTTGTATTTCTATCATTAAACTATTTCTCTCTCTAAATAGTTTTTGTAAATATAAACCCGTTCCTTTATTTCTACTATTTTTCATTTGTAATTTCGTATCACTCATAATTGTTCCTCACGATAATAATCTACTTCAGATTTAGTAGGATTATAAGAGTTACTAAAATCTTCACTAACATTATCATCTTCATATAGTGGTTTAGGTATAGGTCTATTAAAATCAACTCCTTTAACTCTCATAGATTGTGATCTTCGTAATAATGGTTCATTCGATTTAGAACTAGATGTTTCAGGAATATAAGTAGAGTATATGGCTGGTTCTATATTATCTCCAAAGTTTATATCTATACTTCCATCAGTATGTTCTGTTATATTTGATATTTTACTAGTGGTATCTAAAGGTTTGGGTGGACTTATATCCTCTAACTTCCAATTTTGATTTTGAGTAATTTCATTCCATTTTAATCTTTTAGGTATATTAACTCTACTATGTTAAGTATTAGCTTCAAATATGATAGTTTCATTTTTTGGTGATATTAATTTTGATCTTGGTTCTATAGTAGTAGTCATAGTTTTATATAGTACTCTATATATTACGACTATAGGGTCAGTTCCTTGTTTAATATCTAAATTTTTTGTCTTAATAGTTAAAGTTGAAGTATCTAATATGTAAATAAAGATACTGTAAAATTAGGATAACAATTAAAATATATAGGACCATTACATATATTAGATTCTGCCATAGCTAATAAAGAATTTTGAAAATTCAAATGTCTAGCATCTCTTAATATAACTAAAGTAGGTACATCGAATCCAATTCTAGTTAATGGTCTAATAGCTATTTGTACTAATCCTATATGTAAAAACTTATAATTTTTCATATGATCTTTAATAATATTTTTTGAAAATAGTTGTACATTCTGATTGTTTTGTAAAAGAGGTAAAGTTTTTTCTGTTTGTTTTATAGAATATCCTTGAAAGTAATCAAAAGAGCCAATTTTGTAAATATTGCTTATTTTCTGCTTAGGTATACTCCAATCTAACAAGCTGTTTTCAATTTTTGAAATAGAAACTTCCATAGAATTCGTTTGATCATGTTCTTCTTCGATTTCAGAAGTAGGACTATCCTTTTGATTTAATAGTAGTTTTGAGATTCTATTCATATTCAATCATTGATTATTCAACTTCGAACTAAACTATCAGAAAGTCTTAACTTATAATGTTGATCGAACATACCTTCTCCGGGAACACCCCCTTATCGTCGTGGTACGGTCATCTTACTGTTCGTCTGCGACTAATTCCAACCGGCTGATCGACAGGGCTTACCAACGCAGATGTATAATCTTTCAACATATATAAAATTTTCTTTTCTTTTAATGTAGTTGAAATTAAACAATAAATAATTTTCATATCAATAAGACTCATCCCTACTACCACCTCAAAAAAGAAGAGGTCCTAGCTCTGATACCAAAATTATTTATCAATAATTCAGATTCTATTAATAAAGGTATCTTTTTATAATCCTTTCTCTTCTTATGGTTTCCATATTTATTTTAAAAGATCCTGTATACCAAATATGTACAGGATTTTTAAAATAAATATGGAAACAATAAGAAGAGAAAGGATTATAAAAAGATACCTTTATTAATAGAATCTGAATTAATACAAGGACAATTTGTGGTTATACAAGGGTTGCTCTCTTCTATAGAATTTGATTGAGCTATTGGAAATATACAAATATTGAAATCGAGGGTTTTGGTACATCTAGTTGTAGAGAATTTTATTGAAGGTTTTTTTCATAAAAAAAGGCTCTGCTTCACTCTTGAAATCTTCTTCGTTTTATAGATAGATCATTCGGTTTCATAACCGGCATCTTCGGGTAAAAGTCTTCAATAATTTTGACATCCGGTAAATATCTTCAATTATCAGAACGTGATAAGGCATCTTTAAGGTTCTTGTCTTGTTTTATCAATAATTTGAAGCTTGTCGGGGAATCTTCTCTTTAATAATTCCGATCTTTGAAAATTGAGGATACTGCATCTTTTCTTTTTATAGGGTCTTCTGTCTTCTTCCTTAATAATTGATCATCAAGTCTCTTGTCTTCTTTAATAATCTTCATATTGTTGAATGTCTCTATTATCATTCTTTTCTAATAATCCTGCAATTTTAATAATTACGCATTTTCTGGTTCATACGGATAATAAAGTCTTTTGGTAATATATTTCGCATAAACACCTTTTCTGGTTAATAAGAATATTTTCTTCTAATATAAACACACTCTAAACTTTTATATGTCTTTATTATAGACTCTTATTGGGACACAGAATATAAACCAAATTATTATAAAGTTATATCTTCGTATGGATCTTGGGCTTCTTGTAATAAGTCTTCACTCGGAGTAGGGGAACTCTTGATCTCATTAATAATTTTATGCATTTCTTCTGGAGAGGAACATGCCTATAGTCTTCTTATAAAGTCTTTATCTAGAATAATAGGGGAAGAACTCGAACTGCTATCTTTATCAGAAATAAGCTTTTGATAGTAATTGGTAACAGCCTTAACATCAGCTTGACCGTCATCAATCTTTTTCAACCATTTGACACTAAACTATCTGTATAAAAGTGGTGGAGAAGTATCTCGAGCTTCCTGTTTCTTATAAGTGAACAAAATAATCCAGGGTAATTTGAATATAATGGAGAATTGGAGTGTGTATTCTTCAGGACATGTTTGGTCGTCTAAAAAGAAATCTTTGTATCTGTGAAAACCATCTAGAATTCTGTTGGGGAAAATTGCTGGAATGCTTCCAAAATATCTAAACCATTTTATAAACTATTTGGGATAAAAAATGGGGAATTTTTCTGAGAAATGAAAGAACCAGGTATGGTTGAAATTTCTTAATAAAAAAGCATAAAACCAAGCTCCTTTGTAATCATAATAATTATAAATCGGATAATGTGGAAAAGTAGCAAGGGGTTTGTGACTATAGGGTTTTGATGACCATTCTTCTGGGGTGATAACCTTTAGAATTTTTACTTTGCTACAATCAATATAACTTGGATTCTTATGGTTTGGGGTATGTTCAATAATCACAGATCCACTGTCAACAAGAACAGTTTGATAATATTCTCTTGTCTTGTAATCATCAACATAAAAATGAGAATCTTTTGGATAAAGATATTCTATCAAGGTCTTGAAATTTTGATCTAATTTATGTTCTTCTAACGGTTCCAAAATCTTTACAATCTGTTTATTTGGATTTATAAAATATTCCGGATTATTAGTTGGAGTACTGGTGGAAGATATATTTGAGGTTTTTGGTGAAACGGTTGGTAATATAGGTGTTTTGGTAGGAATAGATTGTGCCAGGACAGAATAAGGTGGTCTGGCTCTGGGTGCGATGGGTCCAAATCTGTTTGGGTGTATAGGTAGGTCTGGAAATTCTCTCGTATTATAAGCTGGTGTGGAAGGTGAGGTCTGACTGATGGATTGTCTGGATAATATAATCTTTTTCTTTGAGTCACTCATTTTCCCTGTAAAAATTCTCGAGATAAAAAACCGTGTAAAGAATTGTTTTTCCCTTTTATAAATTCAATGGAAAAATCGAAATTACTTAAGATAGCCTGCCATCTGGCAAAAACTTGTTTTGAAATTAAATTTTTGACATCTTTTTCTAAAATATATTTAGCAGATAAGCAATCAATTCTTAATAGAAAAGTTTTCATATATAAATCATCTTCAAATTTTTTAATATTTATAACAATACTTAAAATTTCTTTTTTAATGGTAGAATAATTTTTTTGTGTATCATCCTATGATCCTGAGTAATATCTTACTAATTTTTCTTCTTCATTATCCAATTTTTGTTTTAGTGTTCCTCCAAATCCTAAGTCACTAGCGTCAGTTTCAACAATAAGACTAGCATTAGGATGTGGTATATTTAGACATGGAAGAAATTTTATTTTTCTTTAATATGTTTGACAATTTTTGTATGTTCTTCGGTCCAAGGTTTTGGATTTTTCTTTAATCGATCGTATAGTGGTTTACATATAATTCCTAAATCTTTAAAGAAATCATGAATATAATTTAAGCATCCTAAAAATCTTTGTAATTGAGTTTTATCTTTTATTTCATCAGGAATTTATTAGTGAATTCAAGACTTCTTTCAATAGGCTTTATAGTTCCCTGAATAATTTTATGACCTAAGAATCGTATTTCTGTTTGGAATAAAGATATTTTCATGGGTGAAATAGCTAAACCATTTTTATAAATAGTATCATAAAATATATTTAAATGTTTAAAATGTTGATCAATATTTTTTGAAAATATTAAGACGTCATCGATATAAACAATTACAAATTCACCAATTGGTAAAATAATGTCATTCATTATATTTTGAAATTCCGAAGGGGCATTTTTTAATCCGAAGGGCATAACATTCCATTCAAAATGTCCAAACGGAACATTAAAACCAGTTTTATATTTATCTTCTTCTTTAATTTGGATTTGCCAATATCCAGATTTCATATCGAATTTTGAAAATACTTTTGAATCATATAGTTTCTTTAATAAATCTCTTTTATCAGGTATTGGGTATCTAATCCATTCTAATACTTTATTTAAAGGTTTATAATTTATAACTAATCTTGGTACCCCTCTTTCTATCTCAGCATTATTAATAACATAGAAGGCTGAACATGACCATGGAGATTTTGATGGCCTGATAAGTTTCTTTTCTAATAACTCTTTTATTTCTTTTTTACAATGTTGTTCTAGTTCAATAGACATATGTATAGATTTTGATTTAGTAGGTATATTCTTTTCGCTAAATTCTTTAATATATGGTAATCCTACAATATGTTGTTTTCTTTTCCAAAAAGCACTAGGAATATTAGAACATATATTATTTTTAAAATTTTCTTCTATAGATTTTATTTTATTTTGTATCGTTTTATCTTTTAATTGATTATATATTCTTTTATCATTTATTTCATTAATTAAAAACTCAGCTTGTCTCTTTTTATTTTTGATTAAATGTAGTTTATGAGTAACCACGGGTTCAGTGAATTCAAATATTATTTCTTTATTTAATACCTTAGTAATAATTCCCTTTTCATCTACATTTATAGGATATAATTGTATTATAATCGGTAATCCTAAAATAATTTGTGAAGTTAAATTTTTTACTAATATAAGGTGTGTTTTGAAGCAATAATTTTCTTTACATATATGAACATTAGATAATTTATAGCCTATATTTAACTTAGATCCACTAGCAGTGGATAATCTTTGAGTATATTTTTCAAAATACTTAGTTGGAATTAGTCCTTCTTGTATACAATTTAAATCTGCACCAGAATCAACTAAAGCGATTAAAGTTATTCTAAATTCTCCGTTTATCATTATATTTACTTTTGTATGCCATCTTTGATATTTAGTATATTGAATTTCGTTAATTATGGGTTCAAAAGGGTCTTCTATAGTGGTTGAAACCTGTTTGTCTTTATTTTCTTCAATAGTTTCAACCTTTTCTTTTAAAATTCTTATTTCTGTTTTTACAGTATTAAGTTCTTCTAGTAATTCTTGTATGGTTATAGGTTTAGCTTTACTGATTCTTTTACATATTTCATTAAAATTATATACTTCATAATTTTCTTCCTTATTACTATCTTGTTTGTTTAACCTGTCTTCTAAATGTTTTAAATATAGAGTTTTAGTGTCTTTATCAGAAATCTTACTTATCATATCAATTAGAGAGTGTAATTCGTCATTATTAGTAATAACATTAATTTCTTTATAATTGCAATTACATGTTCCTATACATTCACAATTTTCTGAGCTGCTGCTGGTTTCAGATAATTCATTATTAATTTTATTTAAATCGTTTTCACTATAATCTGTAATACTAGATTCATTGTTTTTAAGTAATTCATTTATTTTTTGTCTAAGATTTTCTATCTCTAGTTCATTAACTTTCGTTTTAGCATTGCAGTCATTTGACATGTGTCCTGGTCTACCATATTTATAGCAAATAATTATATCCTTTTATTTTTTATTTTCTCTTTTATATTTATTATTATATTTTTTGTAAGATGTTTTTCTTTTTCTTTTGTATTCTTCGTTTTTGTAATATTCTCGGTTATTTTTAAAGAAAGGGATCAGAGGAGATGCCTCATTTAGAGGAGCATGAAAAGCAGTCATCATCTCCCCCTTCCATTTAATATTTAATGCTCCAGATGATGCCACATCATGCAAGGATGTGTTTGCAAACTCTTTTGGGTGGAAGGACCTGAAAGCAATTTATGTAAAAAGAATTTTTGGGGTTAAACACGGGCAGATACAAGGTCAGCTCATTTTTTCATCTGATCCTCTCTCTCTCTTTTCACACACAACACACAAATCCTCCATTTTTTCACACTAAATTCAAACACACACACACACACAACCACCACCACAACCAACACCTTCACCTCTAATACCACCACCTTCAACGGCACCACCACCACCATCTTCACCGCCACCACCACTTCTCAGCCGCCACCACCACCGTCTACTTTCACTGCCACCAAAACCTTTACCGTCATTCTGTTACCAGGATCAATTAGACGTCATCGGCGTTAGTAACGCCGCTGTTAACCGTCGAAATTCTATTCGAAAACCCCCTAACGATTAGATAACGTTGTTTTACGCAGGAAAAAGGGAGTTCGGTTATGTTTATTACGATGATAACGCCGTTAAGGTTAAGATCGGTGTAGATCTACTTTCCATATTGTAGATCTACTTTTCATATATCATGTTTCCTGTTACTAGATTTGTTGAAAAAAGTAGATCTGAAAAAAGTAGATCTAGATCTACTTTTTCAGATCTAGATCTAAAAACTAGATCTGAAAACAACGGCTGCATTTTACGTTCGTACTACTGCATTTTACATTTCGTCTTCCTTTTTTAAATATGAAAACATTGACTACATTTTACTTTCGTACTACTGCATTTTACGTTTCTATAACTGCATTTTACGTTTTCTCTACATTTTAGATCTGATGAAATCCGCTGCATTTTAAGTTTTTTTACTTTATTTTATGTTTTTACTGCATTTTTGTGTGTTTATGCAACTTGATTTTATACCTGAATTCAAAATTTTACTAGTACTTGTTTCCTGCACTTTATATATTTTTACTGCATTTTAAGTTTTGTTTTTAGCATTATTATGTGTGTATATAGCTTGCTCTCACTGTAAGTTGCATTAAATTTGTTATTCATTTTATAGGTAAAACTTTAAGAAAATTGCAATGAAGAAATCTACCAAATCGAAGGCGGTTAAGCTTGAAGTTGATCGAAAAGAAGAAATCATCATTACAAAGCATGATGAAAATGAAGCATTTGTATCTTTTAAATTATTGAAATGATGTATTATTAAAATTAGAAACGTTGGTGATGTCGGCTATGAAAGCGCGTCTTGTTTTACAATTTATAAATAGAAATACCTAATAAATACTTTCAAGCAACCAGGCAAGAATACCCGATCAATTGTAAATATAGATTTGGTAAGTCAAGTTCGAACACAGGGAAAAGGTGGAATATTTAAAAATAGAAATCAACAATTAACTATTAACTAGAAAACAGTAAATATGGGGGTGTTTTAGTTCCGTACGAACAATTCAGAAAACATTTAATTAACATAAACAACCTTAAATAAAACTTTAAATTAAAATAATAAATAAGTAATAACAAGAAATCCTAATTGGAAGGAATAAGTAATTGTATAGTTAATGTCACTTAGATTCATATTTCCCGATTGATTACGTATTGATTATCTAATTGTGATTCTTTTAGATCAACTTAATACCAAATTCTTCAATGAATACTAAGTCGAATATGAACTAGCCAACGTTTCGGGTCCAACTAATTCCTATAATCTAGGGTCCAACATGAAACACTGGTTCCAATGTCACAAGATGATCAGTCAATTGTGTGCCTTTCCCTAGATTATGCATTAAACATTCACAACGCGTTATAATTAACTCTATTGGTATGACTCAACAATACCCAATAATTAACTTATTGTCTTGCTCATCTTAAAGTAGATTATTATTGTATACTCGACCTATCAGACTCAACGTATTTAGTGATAATTCAAAACCCTAAAGTTATGACCATCAATAGTTAATAACATTAAAGGAACTCAATCTCATCAACATTATTAACCACGTGAAGCAACAATAATAACTAGTTACCAATAAACAAGTGTCCACGAGTAATATAACCGTTTTCAATCAAATAAATTATTCAATACGCAATTATAATCGTTCAATAATCATAATCTAATTTAAATCAACAACACAATCACATTAATATTCAATTCATCATCAAAACAGCAATATTCAGATTCATTAAATCAAATTCTTCAATGAAAATAAAGAAACGAAATATACCGAATTGATTAACGATGAACTACGAAAGATTAGAGCGAATTATCCTCGATCTTAGCTTCCGTACCTCCAAACTAACCCTAAAATACGAATTATAAACCCTAAAAGTCGTCTGGAACCGAAAGAAATCGAAAACACTGAAAAAACTGTCGAAATAGGGTTTAAAACGCGTTTTTATACTTCCTGGAATTTTGATCCATACGGCGTATGGATTTCCATACGGCGTATGGATTGATTTCAAGCCCAGCCCAAGTCCGCGTAACCTGGGCCTCCACTGCTGCAATCCATACGGCGTATGGATTCCATACGGCGTATGGATGCATTTTCCAGCCGATTTTTGATTTTTCTTCATTTCTTCTTTTCTTCGACTTCGGCTTTACTTTATTCTTCAAATATGTATCATTTAGCTTGATTATTGACTGTTTTCCGTTCCTTTTCCATAAACGCTCCATTTCCACATCTATTTGTAAATATGAACGAAATCAATATCTATTCTAAACAAAATGCAATAAAAACATTCAAGATTAGGGGTAAAATACTACTAAAATATAGTACTTTTGAGAGTTTATCAAACATCCCCCACTTGAATCCTACTTGTCCTCAAGTAAACTATCGATTCAAAAATCAAATTCTTAGGAAAACAGTCATCTCCATTAAACTAAATAACTAAAGTAGGAATTACACAACATCACCCGTCTTCAACTCAAATGTTTAAATTTAAAAATCTGTTAATTCTAAAAACAATTATTAAGAAACTATGAGATTTACAAAAATTGATCTACACATAGAGTTATTATTCTTAAACATCAAATAGTTCATAATGATTACTGATATTTGTTATCCACTTAAACAATCTATATTTGAATACTCGAGCTCAACTTATTATTATTCGTGTAAATATTCCCTTAGATTCCCCAAAACTATATACCTTCATACTCATAATATGCCAATATTACATATCTTGAAATTTAATCAAAACAATCATTTTTCAAATCAAGACAGAGGTGACAGGTCTGTGCCTCAACATAACAAAGCAACATAACTTGATTTTGGTTTAGCAATAATGTTTTTAGTCAAACCATTGGTGACAGGTCTGTACCTCAGTACAATAAAGCAACTTAATTTGACCACATTTTAAAATTATGAGTTATTAAACTCTTTTGCTCTTTTTCATTAGATATACTGACGGAGACCAGGTCTGTACTTTCGTACAACAAAGGAAACAACACCCAGTATATCCCCAAATGATTATTAATTAAATTCCCAAAAATATGGCATATCACACATTACTGATACAAAAATTAAGACATACATCATACATAGCTAAAGTTCATCTAAAAGAAACATTTACTCTTTAATTATCATTTCTTAACAGCTCAAACATTCTCATATAATGAAGCTAAATAACATCTTTAATAGCTTTAATATTTAATTAAAAGTGTAGAAAATTTTAAATTTAACCTACAAAGTTACAAAATAATTATCTCTAAAAAACAAAAATTTAAATGCAAAAATTTGGTTGAAAAATGGGCAACTCATAACCTCCTAGTTACTTACCTTAATAAGATAACTATTAACCAAATTACAAAATCATTTACTACTTAACAGAACACTTATGTGGAAATTTCACTTCTTTTCTCTCCCATCCCCCACTTAAAGATGTACAATGCCCTCATTGTACAAACACTGAAATACTTAAAATGGAAAAAAGAGAAAAGAACTTAAAACAGAAAAACTCCCCTGGAATAGTCTGCAGTTTAATGACAAGGATGATACGAATTCCCCACATCCTTTCGATTCAATTGTTCGTTGTGCTGAACTTACTGCCAGCATGACACGTACTCACAACACAATTCTGAGGGATAAATCAACAAACATAATTAAACAATACCAAATTAAAACAACCGAATTAAAAAGTAACTACTATCAAATCCTAAAATTACCAATCCAACACAATTAATAAAACCTACAAATAAAAACAGTCATAATAATAATAATAAAACAATAATAATAATAGTGTCTGGAATCGTAAACCAAATAGGATGAACATCATCCTAATCACTGTCATCATCCTGTCGGTACCGGTACTGGTGAGAAGGCGCTCCATACTCTGACTGCGATGGTGGTGGTGGTCGTGGCATGAACTCTGGTGGCATCTGGTACTGGAATGGCTGATATGCGGGTCCAGAAGGAAACTGACCAAACAGCTGCTCAAACAAGCCATCCTGGTAGTCCAAGTGTGCACTGGTCTGATGGAAATGCTGTCTCTGCATCAGATCTATCTGATCAAACCTCTGAGTCTGCTGTAACTGCATCTGGTGCATCTGCTGAGACAACTGATCAAACTCTGTAGCATACCCTCTGTTACGGCCTCGTGTCGTACCTCGACCTCTATCACTGCCACTCGTATCTCCTCTAGCCCTAGCCTGCCTCGACTGCAAAGTCTGTCCCACCGGAGTAATCGGAACCCAGTAATACATCTCTGCAGGACCACCATACGTGGTGCATGGCTCAATGAGAGCAAACGCCTCCAACCGGCGTGCAGTCAGCCAACCCATACTAGGCTGAACAATCGTGCATGAGCCCATCTCATCCTGAGTAGCCAAACCAAAATATCTCGCCAATCGAGTAACAAAGTGACCTCCACACAAACTACTACCATCTCTAGTACCAGTAGCTCTCTTCGACATCCACTTAGCCAACCTCCAAGGTACATTCACTAACCTCTTCCTGATAATCGAGCTCAAATAAAACAAGTCAGGCCTCAAAACTTTCTCAGGCCCCTCCTTGCGACCCACAATGGTGTAAGTCAACAATCTGTGAATGAGTCGATGACGAGGATCCCGAATACGCGTGTAAGAAGGTGTCGAACTACCATAACTACCCTGGACAATAAACTGCCACTCCTGCTCAATCTCCAAATCAGTGAGCTTCTTCACAGCACCTGCAGAAATGTGGTTTAGAAAGTGAGGATTATCCAGCTCATTGGGCTCATAAAGCCCCAATCCCAAAGCAAACTGAACCAAGGTCATCTGTCTGGGCTGTCCCCCTAGCTGGAAGAAAATGGAGTTCTCCGTCCATTGGGTCGACTTGGCATCAAACCTAAAAGTACTATAAAACTCAACAACCAACTCTCTGTAGATATCCTCCCTGATACTGAATAACCGGGACCAAGCATAGGAAACAAATCCAATGTTTCCATCCTCTAGTACATATGGAACAGCAAGTAAATTCCTAATGGCCTCAGCACCATTAGTAAACCCCTCTCTAGCAACCACATGCTCTAACACATTCCAGTTGACAGCATCAAACACCTCAATAGACTGGCCAATATTGGAAGCCAGACGATCTCTAAACTGCATCCTAGCAGTCTCAGAATATGACCCATGAAACGTGAGGTATCTATGTGATCTAATCAATGGGTTTCCCAAAGTTTCACCTCCTCGTGCTCTCCTGTTAGACATGATAACTGCTAAACAAGACAATTGTTAATAATACTAAATAAGCAGTTAATTGCAAAAAGGTCACTAAAAATTTCGGCAGCATTTCGGCTTAAAATTGAATAATCCACCATAAAGGTTCAGCCTAAAACTACCGCAACAATCAATTTCATTAACCTGAATTGCAATTTAAACAAAAACTACTCAATATGCATAAATATATAAACTTAATTAAATATTCCTGACAATTGCCTAATTAAATGTATTATAATAACTTGGTACCATTTTGAATATACGAAATTGCACAATCACTAAACTCGAGTATTAGCAACTAGCAAACATTCATACAAACTCAAAATGAATTATTGTAACACAATTAATCAAAATAACAATTTATCACATAACCGTAATCACAAACACTTGTGTACCAAACAAATATTTGCATTAATCATCATGTGGTCAGAAAATTAATAAGCACTAACTTAAAACATAGCATAATTGAGTTTCTCATATTCACATTTAATCATTACTAACGAATAATTCGAATAACACCAAATATGCAATACAATTGAAAAACGAACATGACATTGCAATGCATATAGCAATTAGAACATAAATCAATCAAAACATGCCAATAATCATACGCATATCCGAAATACCCAAAATTCTATCATAAACCCTAACTTCCAAACGAGCGATTTAACCAACGAAAATGAAAACGAGAAGTTATACCTTGTAGAGGAAAGTGCGTATAACACGAATATGCAAAAATGGCGATGAATGCGTGGCCGGAATTTTCGTTTGGGGGTTGTGGGTGTGGAAGCCGTGGGTGGTTTTTGAGAAAAAGGGTTTTTGAAATGAAAAATGGGGAAGAAGGTAGCTGCTGGCGGTTTTCTGCATTTTTGATCCATACGGCGTATGGATTCCATACGGCGTATGGATTAAATAGGCCCAGGTCAACTCATTAAACCCAGTCAACGGCCTGGTCCAGCGGCCTAATCAATCCATACGGCGTATGGATTACATACAGCGTATGGATTGAAAAATCAGAATTTTTCAAAAAACGATTTTCAACCCAAATTTTAACCCAAATTCATCACTAACTTTATATAATTAAATCTCAAACCTGGATGATAATCACGACTTCAAAATCTTCACAATTCCACACTATAAAATAAATAACAATAATTAACAAACATTAAAAAGAAAAATATTCAAAATAATACTTAATATTCAAAGCACACATTCAAAAACAAAAATCCAAAACAATCAAAAGTCTAACATAATTTAAAACAAACCAAAATGTTAGAAGCAATCCAATAGCATAAGAAAAATAAAAAGGTGGAACGATGAAATCAGTTCAATGGATAGAGGACAAGGAAGCTCTTCATCATTTCAGTAACTACATTTTCAACCCCATTACCAAAAGTCGCAAAACTTTCTAAGTGTCCATTGGTAACATGTTGAAGATAGACCAAATCCCAGCTGATTCTTTTTATCACCTTATTGATTACTCCCTCAGGTGCCAACACTAACTTATCACCTATCAGCTTGTACTCACGATCGGGATGATTCTTCTCAAACTCACTCATAAACTCCAAACACTCTGCCACTATCCCAGCATGCTTACTCAGAAACGGTTCTTTCCTTAAACTTCTTATTCTAGTTTCTATCCCTGCAATTGCCTCATTCTGAACACAAGTCAGTTCTAATCCTGAATCTTTGAAGATTTCAACCAATTTAGTATATATTTCTACCATCCCATAGTGGAAATGCTCCTTCGTAGTTAGAATCTTGTTGTTATCAACTAAAACATCCAAGTTAAGTACCACATAAGTAGCCAAATCAATATCACAATGAGGATGAATGAATTCCGGGTGTGGCCTTTCTTCCTCTTCCTTAGCAAAGCGATCCATTTTTGTCACCATTCCATGAAGATAGTAATGAATAGTACTCGTAACAATGAACCGATGAGGTGTAATATCCGTCAAATGGTCTTCTGAATGTAGCAATCTAACCAACTCTCTTAAACCAAACCTAAATTCCTTGTCTGCTTCTGCCTTTGGATGACCAGTAGCCTCGTAAAGAGCCCTAAGCATACGGCCAAGACACGCGGTCTGATTTGCCGAATAAGGAAATGCAGAATGCCTCAAAATCTCATAAATATCTGTGTATCTTTTCTTCTGAGCATTGTAGAATCTCTCTTCCTCCTTAATTCTAGTTTCTAGAGATTCCCCAAAAGTAGTAAGGGCAATATAGAATTGCCTATCAATCCCATACTGACTCTCAATCATAGCTGCCTCTAACACATCATTTACCAAAACTCGCTGACCATCAGTAAAATCCACAGTGGACCTGTTAATAATCTCAGAACTGAAAGGAATATCCCCTCTAAACTCCTCAAGTGCTGATAGCAACCCCTGACAAGATGAAGTAATAGGAACGGGAATACGGCCTAATTGGGTATAAGGAGGCACCCTCTCGGCGGAACTAGCATCCGAAGTAACAGACTGATCCCTCTTAACCATGTTATTATCATTTGCATCACTTTCAAAGCTCCTCGCCATTGGACAAACCTAAATAAAAATAAATCTGGAAATACAAAACACCACTAACGAAAAACAAGTTAGTTCACACAAAATAAACAAAAATTAAATAACATGTACAATCTTAAATAAATGGAACTCCAAACGGCGGACGGATTTCCATCCGCCGGTTGAAACTAAAACCCCAAAAGTTTAACCAATTAACAGATAATTAGTTTCAACCAGTGATGTATTAAAAACTTTTTACAAAATTAATTAAACTTATTAAAACAACTTTACTTAAACTTGATTAACAAAAGTAGCTTTTAAAAAGAAAGAATTAAAAATTATTAATTTCTATTTAAATAAACACAACCGCTTTCCCCGGCAGCGGCGCCAAAAACTTGATGTCGCTTATGAAAGCACATCTTGTTTTACAATTTATAAATAGAAATACCTAATAAATACTTTCAAGCAACCAGGCAAGAATACCCGATCAATTGTAAATATAGATTTGGTAAGTCAAGTTCGAACACAGGGAAAAGGTGGAATATTTAAAAATAGAAATCAACAATTAACTATTAACTAGAAAACAGTAAATATGGGGGTGTTTTAGTTCCGTACGAACAATTCAGAAAACATTTAATTAACATAAACAACCGTAAATAAAACTTTAAATTAAAATAATAAATAAATAATAACAAGAAATCCTAATTGGAAGGAATAAGTAATTGTATAGTTAATGTCACTTAGATTCATATTTCCCGATTGATTACGTATTGATTATCTAATTGTGATTCTTTTAGATCAACTTAATACCAAATTCTTCAATGAATACTAAGTCGAATATGAACTAGCCAACGTTTCGGGTCCAACTAATTCCTATAATCTAGGGTCCAACATGAAACACTGGTTCCAATGTCACAAGATGATCAGTCAATTGTGTGCCTTTCCCTAGATTATGCATTAAACATTCACAACGCGTTATAATTAACTCTATTGGTATGACTCAACAATACCCAATAATTAACTTATTGTCTTGCTCATCTTAAAGTAGATTATTATTGTATACTCGACCTATCAGACTCAACGTATTTATTGATAATTCAAAACCCTAAAGTTATGACCATCAATAGTTAATAACATTAAAGGAACTCAATCTCATCAACATTATTAACTACGTGAAGCAACAATAATAACTAGTTACCAATAAACAAGTGTCCACGAGTAATATAACCGTTTTCAATCAAATAACTTATTCAATACGCAATTATAATCGTTCAATAATCATAATCTAATTTAAATCAACTACACAATAACATTAATATTCAATTCATCATCAAAACAGCAATATTCAGATTCATTAAATCAAATTCTTCAATGAAAATAAAGAAACGAAATATACCGAATCGATTAACGATGAACTATGAAAGATTAGAGCGAATTATCCTCGATCTTAGCTTCCGTACCTCCAAACTAACCCTAAAATACGAATTATAAACCCTAAAAGTCGTCTGTAACCGAAAGAAATCGAAAACACTGAAAAAACTGTCGAAATAGGGTTTAAAACGCGTTTTTATACTTCCTGGAATTTTGATCCATACGGCGTATGGATTTCCATACGGCGTATGGATTGATTTCAAGCCCAGCCCAAGTCCGCGTAACCTGGGCCTCCACTGCTGCAATCCATACGGCGTATGGATTCCATACGCCGTATGAATGCATTTTCCAGCCGATTTTTGATTTTTCTTCATTTCTTCTTTTCTTCGACTTCGGCTTTACTTTATTCTTCAAATATGTATCATTTTGCTTGATTATTGACTGTTGATAGTCCCGTGCCGTGGGATCTAATCGGATCGTTTGATTGATTGCTATTGCGGAATGATAAACAATCAATATATGAATCACGAACACACAAACGATTCTCTATAATCTTGTATATATTCACAATTGAACGTATAAAGATTACAATCACCAATACAAACTCTAACTCGTTTCTCTGTCTCTCTCACCACAAAAACGGCTCCCTTTAACCTCACCAAGTCCAACCCTAAATCTGACTTGTAACTCACTATTTATATCGACCTAATGGACCCTGCGACGTTAAGCCCAACGTCGCAGGCCCAGACCCTTGCGACGTCTGACCCAACGTCGCAGGCCCAATTACAATGTCACCATTCTATGTATATTTCATTTACAGACTCGAATACACATTCTAAACACTATACATTCGTAGACTAATTGACTTTTGACAATTACAATAGTTTGATCAACTGACTGACACACAAAATGCATCAACAAACTCCCCCTTGTCAGTAGCTTGGTCAAATAAGTCTTCAATTAGTCTTCATCAACAAACTCTTTCATGTCTTTGACAATCAGAAACTCCCCCTTTGAGATAGCATGGTCTTCAAAGAAATCTTGGTGTCCAAATTCATGTGACTGACACAAATTTATCATACAATAAGATCTTCAAACTCAGTGACCATCTCTCAATCATCAGCAGCTTCTCCGATAGAATTATCTTCACAAACTTTGGAGAATAGCTGACATCCTTTGCATCTTCAATATTTGACTTTAACAAGATATGTGATGTTTGAAGAAAATAACATAGAAATAAAATCGATCTTTTTGTATTTTCTTTTTAAAGGAAAAGTAAATAACAAAGATTAAAATAAATTTGGGGATCGGATTGTTTTAAGTCTGCTTAGGGATCATATCAGGCCAACATGCAATTATTAGCAAATAGTAAGTGTTATTTCGATCATCAGTATATTTGTCCACTTTAAATTTACTTGACATATTTAAAGCACCTTTTATAAAAATTAGTTCAAGACGATCATCGGTATTGTTTGTCCACTTAAACATGTTACATCCGTATCTGTGAGCTAACCTTTATTGTTAGTATGAATATTAATTTTGAGAAACCTATTATATGATATACTGATAAACTTCAGTAAAACAAACACTGCATATTCACACAAGGTAGAAATTACAAGACCAAGTTTATCTCGGTTTTCTCGTAACATACACTTGATATTTATATTTAGGCATACATCAAACCGACTATGAAGATACTAGTGGCCCCAGATCTGTACAAAGTACAACAGAGGGTCCCTTAGTATGAACATAACAAGTTTGAGACTATTTGCATAACTAATGGATTCAGGTCTGTACGTGAGTACAACAATAGTCACCATTAGTTAGGCGAATAATCATATTATCACTATATGCCCATTTTACATTTACATAATTATGACAGTGTATGATAGTACTTCCATTTATCAATTAAGACTTATGTCATACATCATATAACATTTTTCTCAAAGTAATAGACAAGTTTTATTATTACTTCTTACTCACTCACAAACCGGTGTGTACCATGCCTACCAATACATCATATGATGAAGCTAATGTTTATAAAAGATGTGTTAAATATACCAGATAAACCTACTGACACATCAAACATAAACCTTAAAATTTCCATTTTTATGCATGTCACCCGATGTACTATCATATCCCAAGTTGTTTTACAGACACACAATCCAACATCTTTTCAAGACTTAAGAATCTTGCTATTCACATTTCTGAATTAAATAATCAGAATTTTTAATATTCAGAATTACTCCCCCTGAACAGCAAATTCTTATATCCAATCCAAAAATACTCCCGTTAAACATTAAACATATTTTTGTATTTTTTTAATTGAATAAATTTCGCAACATTGCATTTCTTTAATACTAAAAAGTATAAAGAATGGCTGTTGCACTTATAACAAATAAAAATAGATAAAATTTAAATAAAAATTTCAAAATCACATATCAAGTCAAGTCAAATGCCTTTTAACACTTTTACCACCTCATAACATCGAAAATCTCATCCAATCACAAATCATCATCGCATTCTTCCAACAATATCCATATCCATGCAGTCACTAAAAATGTTAGCTTTCAATAATCTGACTGCACCACCACAAACAATTAAACGTTAGTACTTATGGGATACCCAAGCCTTGATAGACTTGGGTTGTCCATGGTCATCCATAATCATCACATCAATGAGTTTATGATATTTTAAAAACTCAGAAGATTTCATTGATGCGTTGTCTGTGGATTTGGGTTTCCAAACCTTTGTAGGTTCAGATGAGTTGTTTTCAACAATGTTGTGCTGTTGAACTTGAGGTTTACTAGGCACGACTTTGTTTACTCTAGCCACGGGTTTTGGAGAAGAGGATGCATATCTTGATATAGGCGAATACGAAGCACGCCTAGAAATCGATTTTGAATAAGAATTCCTAAAGGAGGAAGTTCTTGGCATCCCTCTACCAAACCTATCTAGGGATAATAACCGACAATCCCTAATTATATGTCCTTGTTGTCCACAATGGAAACAAGAACGTCTCTCAACATAAGATTTATTCCAATGAGTTCCCTCAAATCGTTTTGGTGGAGGACAATACACAGAAGGTCTATTAACAGGAACATTTGTTGAACATGCACTCTTAGGTGGACATGTTGAAGTAGATGTTCCTGAGGTTGAGTTAGTTGATTTTGAAGGTTTATTCTTTTCAGATTTATCAACTACAACTTTTGAGGATTCATTGTCAACCTTAGCTTTGCCTTTGCATGTAAAACAATCATCATTTTCAGTTGTAATGATGAAATTTTCAGGTTTGACATTTATTTTCTCAACCTTAATGGTAGACTCTTCAGGTATATCTTCTACCTCAACGACCTCCTCAACACGAACCGGAGGTGCACTATCAGACTTAACAAAAGTAGGCAAGGGATACTCTGTCCGTTTAGTTTTCTCCTTTGCCTGCCTTTTGGGATTGGATGTAGCTTCTTTAGACTTTGTAGCTGACCATGATGAGTAGTCAGCCACAAGTTCTTCGGTGCCTTCCTTAACAGGCTTAGGATAATAGTTAGTGGGAGGTGGATACCCAAGTCCCGCTTTACTTTTATCTGTCCTCATCTTGTCAACCATTTCATCGAAGAGTTTATGAGAATTTGAGAAATTCGTGATTCCTTTTTTAAAATTGTCAGACTCAGACTTTAGCTCAGAAAGTTCTTTATTCAAAAGTTCCATTTCTTTAAGATAGCTATTAATAGCATCCTGTTGGCTAAAAACTTTAGACTTGTATTTTTCAGTGTCTAACTTATAAGCCTCAATTTGTTTTTCATAAAGAAATTCATTAGCTTTCAAAAACTTGTTTGACTCGGTGAGTTTAACAACTTTTTCTCGCAACTCTAAATTGTCATATTGATAATTCTTAAGAGATTCAGTCAATGTTAAACAAGAAACACAGTTTATGGGTACCTTAGGTTCATCATGTACCGCATGTATCTTTGCCAAAAGCGCACTGTGTTGAACCTCTCCTTGAAGTGCACTAAAATCAAACACTCCATGAGAATACACCGTCATAGCCTGTGATGTTGTATTCTTCTCTGGAGTCGTTGGAGCTGTAGGAGTAGTGAATCCAGATGAAGGATATTTTACTTTCTCACACTCCTTAGCAAAGTGCCCATGAATCTGACAGTTCTTGCATTTCACTTTGCTTTTATTAAAACCAAGACCTGTATCACCATCATCATCCAGGTCTTTTCTACCCGTTCTCTGAAGAAACTTCTTGGTTCTTTGGGTTATCATGGCCATGCTCCATTTGATGTCCATTTGCTCGAGATCATCAGAATCGATCTGTTCAAAGTCTTCCTCAGTAAGCTGTAGAGTACTAGCCTTCTTTGAAAGGAAAGTCTCATAAGAGTTGAGGAAAGCTGCAAAGATTGTAGCATGATCCTCAGTAGCCTTTGAAGGAGCTGTATGAGCAGTATGAGCAGTATGAGAAGTATCAGAAGCAAATGAAGTGCTAGTAGAAGTAGATGCTGCTGAGTTGGAAGTAGATCTGGAAGTATCATTTAGACTAGGAACTTGAATATTAGCCTCTGACTTCTTTTCCTTTTGATCGTAAGCCACTATAAGAGCATCCCATAAACTTATAGAAGTTGCTTGATTTTTAAATTCATTAATCACAACTTCTGGCAAGCACTTGGTAATCATCTCATATGCTCTATTGTCTTTATCAAACTCTGCTCGTTCCTTGATGGACATTTGTGCTCTTGATTTAAGCACCCCATCGAGTCTTGGTTGCTCATATCGATCAATGGTGTTAAACCAATTGAACAGATTTGGATCTTTGTATTCAATGAAATTGCATAACTGAATCTTCCAACTCGCAAAATCACTATAGAACAAAGATGTAGAAGGAAGCATTTTCGCACCAAAAGCCATATCCGAATTTTCCCTCCAAAATCGAATTCAAAAATTTCAAAAAATATCCGAGTACAGCGAAACTTTTCCGACACTAAAATGAAGCTATTCTAAGCCTAAAAACAAAATTTGAAATTACAAAAATTTTCGCGTTTTTCCCGCCAAAATTTCGTCCGAAAACGTCAAAAAATGGCCGGGTAAAATGAAACTTTTTCTAGCCTAAAATTGAACACTTTTAAGACTATGGAAAAAATTTGAAAACGCAAAAAAATTTTGGACTTTCCCGCCAATTTTTTTTTTTTTTTTTTTTTTTTTTTTTTTTTTTTTTTTAACGAAACTAGAACGAGGTTAATGTCGGAAAAAAAATAGCAACGTCGCAGAAGTCCGATGACTCAATTAAGAATCGAAAATGCGACGTAGTGTATAACGTCGCAGTCCAACGTCGCAGAGTCTAGCGACGTCGCAGAATCACACTATGCGACGTTGAGAGGTACGTCGCAGATGACGTCGCAGAGTACGTCGCACAGACTAATTAAAGTCCAAATTACTACGTCGCACGCGACGTCGCAGCTGACGTCGCAGGTAACGTCGCAAAACTTAGCGACGTCGCAGGTGACGTCGCACAATCGGGCTGCAGCGGCCAAAACCCCAAAAAATCGAAAATTTTCGAAACCCTAACGAAATTTCGAAAACCAAACGTCGATCTAACCCAAAAACACTTCCAGAAATCGATTTCTTCAAGCAAACAAACTCAGAAACGAAGATTAATCAATTAAACCTTCGCGAATCAAACCAAAAAACGTTCAAAATACGATCCGAAACCGACGAATCCTTGATTCTACGGCTTTGATACCAGTTGATAGTCCCGTGCCGTGGGATCTAATCGGATCGTTTGATTGATTGCTATTGCGGAATGATAAACAATCAATATATGAATCACGAACACACAAACGATTCTCTATAATCTTGTATATATTCACAATTGAACGTATAAAGATTACAATCACCAATACAAACTCTAACTCGTTTCTCTGTCTCTCTCACCACAAAAACGGCTCCCTTTAACCTCACCAAGTCCAACCCTAAATCTGACTTGTAACTCACTATTTATATCGACCTAATGGACCCTGCGACGTTAAGCCCAACGTCGCAGGCCCAGACCCTTGCGACGTCTGACCCAACGTCGCAGGCCCAATTACAATGTCACCATTCTATGTATATTTCATTTACAGACTCGAATACACATTCTAAACACTATACATTCGTAGACTAATTGACTTTTGACAATTACAATAGTTTGACCAACTGACTGACACACAAAATGCATCAACAACTGTTTTCCGTTCCTTTTCCATAAACGCTCCATTTCCACATCTATTTGCAAATATGAACGAAATCAATATCTATTCTAAACAAAATGCAATAAAAACATTCAAGATTAGGGGTAAAATACTACTAAAATATAGTACTTTTGAGCGTTTATCACTACCTAATCATGTTAATAACCATCGCGTGTCGTGGACACCCTTAGGTTACAAGTCTTCGGACTTCATTACTCGGCTAATCAACTCACGTTTATTGATTTAAACGCTCCAAGACTCAGGTGAGTCTCATAGCCCCTCTTTTTACTGCTTTTCACTCAGGGGTGTGATTCAATGCTTATTTTAACATTTGAACGCAAGTACAACTTTTCAATATACTACATGAGTTATTTTCACTAATCTTTTCAAAGCCCTCCATCAGCATAGTTTGGTAATACGTTGTAGCATGATTATTAGTATATGGTACCATATAGGATTGACCCTCCTCGTCCGGGTTAGCATGCACTAACTGGGTAAACGGATGTACTAATAATTGTTCAAACGAGTGTAGATTAGGCACTCGTGGAGGCACCTTGCTCGGAATTCTCTATATGGGACCCGACCCTCGAGTTAAGCTCAGATTATGTGCTCATGGCTGTATACATTATTATTTATTTGCTGGATGCAAATCATTACTTAAATCTTGCGGTTCATACGATATTATCTGATTTCAAACCTGTGAGCTCACCAGCTTTTAGCTGACCCATTTTAGCATGTATCACAGGTACCCAGCAGTAGATTGGACTGCCTCAAGATTTCTATAGCTCGAGTCAGCATGCAGACATTTAAGATTTTCTTGCATTAGTATATTTTGTACAAGTACTTATGTATTGAAATCTCTCATTTAACCGAACACGAGCTATGTATAGCTTCAAATGTTGTAAACATTTCTTATATTAATATATTTTGTTAAAACGACGCATATAGAGTCGTTTACTATATATGTGTGCGCTTTGATTATTGATTAGTAACACCCAAAGTATGCTTCTGCTAAACAGTAAATTTGGGGGTGTTACAGATTGGTATCAGAGCCTAAGGTTATAGTGAACTAGGTTGTATTTAGTGGGCCTAGACTATGACCGTTAGGCCGTAATTCCTTATTAGGCACGATTGGTTCAGGAATTACAGCATACGACTTTAATTTAACATAGCCTGATCAACTATGTACAATTAAGGAAAGATGATGTAAGGTCTGAAATGGTTATGTTGAACGGGAATGCACTAGTTGACTCTGACCTCGAGAGAACCGGGACTCAAACATGTCTGTGCTAGACACCCAATAGGCTATTATGTGATAATATGTATACATAGATAGGCATCGCTACAATCTTAAGCTATATTGTATAAGTACTATATAAATATAGGCCTCACTTTCTCTAATGCTTTGTCTCAGAATAGCAAACACACCATCCAATTCATCGCAATCTCATCCTCATGGATCCCAAAACCCGAGGGTAGCTAGGAGGAACCCCAGGTTGCCTCGAGCTGGCCCATATCCCACGCACTTCACTCTACCGGGTTTAGCCGCTAGGCTACACCGTCACGAGCAACGGCTTAACACCATGGACATCGAACTCCAAGAAACCAACGAAAACTGGAGACTCACATCTCTCGAACGCATCAACCAAGTCTCCGAGGATCACGAAACCACCATTAACAACGTGGATGTCCTTCGCAACAGGGTAGTGGAGATAAGTGTAGAAACCGCCCTTTTGCAGCAAAGGCTAGAAGAATGTGAGCAACGCTCACGGGAAGCACAAGAATACGTTCGCGGTTTAGTGTAGCGACTGGTCCTGGCAGAAGATAACGCCTGACAAGCCAGCAGACTTGCAAATACTGTGGATCGTCTCGTTGAAATGATGGAGCAGATTGATCTACGTCGAGACTAGTGTAGTCCTTGTCTTGTAATCCATCTTGTAATCTAATATCTATCTAAGGCTTACTCTATAATTCGGTCGGATGTAACAATTCCTGACACCTTTTGTAATATCTCTAAGGGGTGTAACTTTTGAACCCGTATTATCTATCAAATAGTCTCGTTGTTTCGATTCATATTAATTGCCATTTTCATATTGATATTATGTATTACCGCTTTTATACATGAGCATCTGTGACAAATACGATTTTCTTACAAAATCTCATGTATCTTCATTTATCTTATTGAAGAAACATGCCGCCAAAGACGAGACCATACTCCGATGCTCAGCTTGCATCACTCATAACTCAGGCTGTGACTGAAGCCCTGGCTCGGAATTCTTCACAGAACTCCGGGAGAAACAGCGATACCGCTGAAACCACTGCCACCGCTAAGCCTTGTTCCTACAAGGATTTCCAGAACTGCAAACCCTTGAGCTTCAAGGAGACTGAAGGAGCCATCGGACTAATCAGATGGTTCGAAAAGATGGAATCTGTCTTCCGCATCAGCAAATGTGCGGAGGATGACAAGGTCAAATTCTCTACCTACACCCTCAAAGATGGTGCCCTCTCATGGTGGAACTCATATGCCCAGTCTGTGGGTATTGACACCGCCTATCTACTCCCTTGGGAGGATCTGAAGAAAATGCTCACTGATGAGTATTGCCCAGCCGAACAACTTCAGAAGCTGGATGAAGAGTTCTGGCACTTAAAAGTGCAGGGAAGTGATATTGTTGGATACACCACCAGATTCCAACAACTCACCATCCTTTGCCCAGCTATGGTAAGTACTGAGCACGAAAAGATCAAGAAGTACATTCGCGGCCTTCCGGAACCTGTCCGGGGAAATGTCGCCTCATCAAACCAAACCACCATTCATGGCACTATCCGGTTGGCCCATGAACTTTTAGCTATGAACGAGGACCCAGAACCACCCACTCCATCCTCCAACAGCAACAAAAGAAAATGATCCGACAACCACAATAACCACCAAAACAAGAAACCCGACACCATCAAAGCCTACAACTCAACCACCGAACCCAAACGAGGTTACACTGGGAACAAACTCTACTGTTCCAAGTGCAACCGTCATCACGAGGGTCCCTGCGAAACCCCTTGCAATAACTGTAAGAGGTACGGACACCTCACCAAGAACTGCAGGTCCCCCAACAACACCAGCAACAACTCCAACCGTAACGATAGGCCGTCCAGAGCCTGCTTCGAATGCGAAAACCCTGGGCACTTCAGGAACGAATGCCCTAAACTGAATAACAAGGGCAACAACAACAACAACGCTAAAGGTAGAGCCTTTGTACTCAACTCTGGGGACGCCCATCAAAACCCGAATGTGGTCACGGGTATGTTCCTCCTCAACAACTTAACTGCATCTATTCTGTTTGATACTGGTGCCGATAGGAGCTTTATATCTGATGAGTTTTGCCCACTACTTGACATCACCCCCGTGGCCCTAGATGTTAAGTACACCGTAGAACTAGCAAACGGTAAACTCATAGAAACCGATAGTGTAATACCTAGTTGCACTTTAAACCTAGCGGACGAAACCTTTGCAATTGACCTCATGCCTGTTAGAATCGGAAGTTTTGACGTCATCGTGGGTATGGACTGGTAGTCCAAGCATCGGGCCGAAATCGTTTGTTATGATAAGATTGTCCGCATTCCTCTCGCCGTCGGTACAACCTTGATCATACGGGGGAGACCGGTGGGACGAGACTGAATATCATCTCTTGCTTGAAAACCCGAAAATTTCTGAGAAAAGGTTATCCAGTAATACTCGCGCACATCATGGAGAAAAAGTCAGAGGAGAAGCGACTTGAGGATGTGCCCATCGTACGAGACTTTCCAGAAGTCTTTCCCGAAGAACTACCTGGTCTACCGCCACCAAGACATGTGGAGTTCTCAATCGACCTTGTGCCAGGTGCCGCACCTGTGGCATGAGCACCATACCACTTAGCCCCATCCGAACTTCAGGAGTTGTCTACCCAGTTACAGGAACTTCTGGAGAGAGGATTCATTAGACCGAGTTCTTCACCTTGGGAAGCCCTGGTCTTATTCGTGAAAAAGAAAGACGGTTCATTCAGAATGTGTATCGACTACCGAGAGTTGAACAAATTAACCGTCAAGAACCGATATCCACTTCCACGCATTGATGACCTGTTTGACCAACTTCAAGGGTCGAGTTTTTATTCAAAGATCGATCTTCGGTCAGGTTATCATCAACTACGTGTTCGCGACACCGATATTCCGAAAACTGCTTTCAGAACCCGTTATGGGCATTACGAATTTCAGGTGATGCCATTCGGACTAACCAACGCACCGGCGGTATTCATGGACCTTATGAATCGGGTGTGCAAACCTTACCTCGATAAGTTCATCATTGTCTTCATTGACGACATCCTCATATACTCGCGAAATGAACAGGAACACACGCAACACCTCAAAACCATCCTAGAACTACTTAAACACGAGGAGCTTTACGCCAAATTCTCCAAATGTGAGTTCTGGATGCAAACCGTTCAATTCCTTGGACATGTTATTGATAGTCAAGGAATTCATGTTGATCCGTCAAAGATCGAGGCTATCAAAGATTGGCAAGCGCCAACCACTCCAATCGAGGTACGCCAATTCTTGGGATTGGCGGGGTATTATCATCGGTTCATTGAAAATTTCTACAAAATAGCCCAACCACTCACGGTACTGACTAAGAAGGAAAAGAAGTTCGATTGGACTGATAAACAAGAGTCAGCATTTCAACTTTTGAAACAAAAGCTTTGCAGTGCTCCCATTATATCATTACCCGAAGGCACCGATGACTTCGTGGTATACTGCGATGCTTCTCACCAAGGTCTCGGTTGCGTGTTAATACAACAAGACAAGGTCATTGCTTACGCCTCACGACAACTTAAAATCCATGAAAAGAACTATACTACTCACGACCTCGAGCTTGGAGCTGTCGTGTTCGCTCTCAAAATCTGGAGACATTACCTCTACGGTACTAAGTGCACAATCTTTACCGACCACAAAAGTCTCCAACACATATTCGATCAGAAGGATCTCAACTTAAGGCAACATCGATGGGTCGAGTTGCTTACCGATTACGATTACGAAATCAAATATCATCCAGGGAAGGCAAATATCATTGCCGATGCCCTCAGTCGAAAAGAACGATCGAAACCACTTCGAGTCCGAGCCCTCAGTATGACTATTCACAATGACCTAAACATCCAGATTCTCGCTGCTCAACTCGAAGCTCTCAAACCCGATAATGTCAAAAACGAAGCCTTGCGGGGCATGGATAAACAATTCGAAATCAAACCTAACAGAGTTAGGTGTTTCTCAAATCGAATCTGGTTGCCTAGTTTTGGGAACCTGCGAGACTTAGTGATGGATGAAGCTCACAAGTCCAAATATTCTATTCATCCGGGGTCCGATAAAATATATCACGGCATCAAGGAGTTTTATTGGTGGCCGAACATGAAAGCCAAAATCGCCACGTATGTCAGCAAGTGTCTCACTTGCTCAAAAGTCAAAGCTGAATATCAAAAACCTTCTGGTTTACTTCAACAACCCAGTATTCCTGAATGGAAATGGGAACAAATCGCCATGGATTTCATAACCAAACTACCCAAGTCATCGAGCGGTTGCGATACCATTTGGGTGATCGTCGATCGTCTCACGAAATCTGCTCATTTCCTTGCGATCAAGGAAACCGATAAAATGGAACGCTTCACACGAATCTACATCAAGGAAATCATTTCTCGACACGGTGTTCCAATCTCAATTATCTCCGATAGGGATAGTCGTTTCACATCTCACTTTTGGCAATCACTTCAGAAATCGTTGGGTACCCGTCTCGATATGAGTACCGCATACCACCCTCAAACCGATGGCCAAAGTGAATGAACTATTCAAACACTGGAAGACATGCTACGAGCCTGCGTAGTTGACTTCGGTGTAAACTGGGAAAAACATCTACCATTGTGCGAGTTTTCGTACAACAACAGCTACCATACCAGTATTGTAGTTGCACCTTTCGAGGCACTATACGGTCGTAAGTGCCGATCACCCATCTGTTGGACCGAAATGGGAGATAGCCAACTCACTGGTCCGGAAATCATTCATGAAACCACCAAGAAAATCGTTGGCATCTAAACCAAACTCAAAGCCGCACGTGATCGTCAGAAAAGTTATGCTGACGTAAGACGTAAACCACTAGAGTTCCAGGTTGGGGATCGAGTACTTTTAAAAGTATCACCTTGGAAAGGCGTAATCCGATTCGGCAAACGCGGGAAGTTGAATCCCAGGTACATTGGACCATTTGAGATCCTCGAGAGGATTGGTCCAGTGGCATATCGATTGCAGCTGCCATCCGAGCTCAGCAGCGTGCACCCCACTTTTCACATTTCTAACTTGAAGAAATGCTTGTCTGATGAGACACTTATCATTCCACTCGACGAAATTCGCGTCGACGACAAACTTCACTTCGTTGAGGAACCCACTGAGATCATGGATCGTGAGGTCAAACAACTCAAACAAATTTGTATTCCCATCGTTAAAGTCAGGTGGAATTCGCGGCGTGGTCCGGAATTCACCTGGGAACGGGAAGACCAAATGCGACTCAAGCGTCCTCAACTCTTCACTGACTCAACCTGAAACGCGACCTCGAGCGAAATTTCAGGACGAAATTCTCCTAACAGGGGGAGAATGTGACACCCGTCACATTAGGACTATTAATTAGTGCCTAATCAATTGTAATACATGTAATTAGTTCTGTGTTAGGCTAATTAATGTATCAAAATATATATTAATGAGTATATACGATTATGCAATTTGATTAAATCGTACGCAATTTAAATCGAATGCAATTCGATTCAATTAATACGGACGTTGGTGAACAAATTTTATTAAATAATATAACATTATTTAATAACGCTATTATATCCAAAATATTATTTTTATAATATTTCGTACACAAATCGTATCGTACAAACAGTGACAACGCGATTAAAATATTAAACGCGCAAACTAACCGAAAAAAGTTAAGTTATACCTTATAACTCAAGTATAAGTAATTAATAAAATATTTCAACCAAATTGTCGAGTAATTATTTGCATTTTAAAAATGTATAATTAAATGTTTTAAATAAATATTTAACATTTAACGATCGAGCAAACGAACACCGCACGGAGCGCGAATACAGGGAACGAAATTTGGTGAAGTCCACCTCCGTAGACCCTGTCGCGCCGCCGGCTGTCACGGTCGTTGTCGCGACTGACGAGAGCACGACGGGGTAGAAGTTTTAAAATTTATATTTTGCTGGGGACCTAAGTTCTACTAGAGCTGTATAGCTGAAGTATGACCTAGGGTCGTTCTAAAGAGTTAACCGTATTGTGAAACGACTTGTCGAGACGAAAGTTCAAATTAGCGATGGTTTGAAAATAGTTTTGAGTGGGGGTTTTATACTTAGGTCCGTAATTAAAATTAAAACTAATTAAAGCAGTAAATAAAAGCAGTAGGCTGAATCAGTATAGAGGGACTTGTGTTTGTTATGACTTCGTTAGCTTTTACGTGGGGTGATGCTGTATTAGGGTTTTATATTTGAAAACGTCTTTTAATATTTGTGTCTTGCATTCACGTAGATACCTTGTGGTGTAAACACTAGTACCCTACTGATCAGATAAACCAACCAGTATGTCACTGAGTACTAGGCTGTCAAGATTCTGATTAGATCGGATTGTCTTGAAACCCCCCTCACCGTCTCTTATGATGAGACCAAGTGACCCTCCAGATGGGGTGCAGGAATAAGGTGTGTTGAGACATAGATTGTGACAACAGATCTAGCTTGATATAGGACTAGTGTAATTATTATTACGTTTGTATATTGGTTTAGATTTGTAAATAAATATTTGTTTTGTTAGTAATATTCGTTAAACATATTATTGTGTTAAGTTAGACGAATTATTAAATACGAAATAAATACATTCTGTGCGAGTCGAGTTCTCAGGTCGCGAGATTAACGAGCCGAGATGAGAACTGAATTCGTGGAAGTCTGGCAAGCCGAGCTCCGAGTTGGGCTTGGGCTGCGAGTTGGACCGAACTCGCAGGCCCATGCGAGCCGAGCCGGACAGAACTATTTAAACGATTTTCCTTAGAAAATCGTAAACAACTTTTGCATATTCCAAACCTGCGATTCCAGCAAACCAGAGAAAAACATAACCTATCGACTAGGCTTTGACGATTCGTTGTTTAAAGCTAAGTCTAGTTAAACGCAATACGAACATATTCGTTGTTAGTAAGATAACACCGTATTGAGGGATTCCGCACCTTAATACTACAGATAACGAAGTTATCGATCCTAAAACTAGGGGACTTACATCTGGTATCAGAGCTTTCGGGCTAGATACGAGTGTGTTCGTGAGTTTTAGTTTATTGCGTTTTTGATTCGGGTCGTTTTTACGTGCATTATTGCAATACTAACGATCAAAATCATTCTCTGGAAGTTTTAGGGTTAGTTTACAGTCGAATTTCTCAGTTTCGTTCGTAAAAATACCTTAAAATTCGTTTTTTCGGGTTTAACAGCCGTTTCGCGAGTCGAGATTAGGGTTCCAGCGTCGCCTGCGAACCGAGTTGAACTAGCGAGTCGAACTGAGGCTTGCAAGTCGAACCGAGATCTCTCGCGAATCGACATCACTTGCGAATCGACATCTTTTAGCAATCCGAACTGAGGCTTGCGAATCGACAAATTCTGCGAGTCGAGCTGAGATTGCGAGTTGAGCTGAGTCTTGCGAGTTGAGATTTCTGAATTCGCTGAAACAGTTTAATTTTACGTTTTTAAGATGTCTGACTTAAGTAGAATGATCGAAATGGACCACGAGGTGGGAAAGTCAAACGTTCCACCTAAGTTGTTAAGAATCGAGGATTACTACAATTGGAAGGACAGATTTGAATCTTACTGTAGATTCCATGATCTGTCTATCTGGATGTGTATCAAGAGTGGATACACCCCACCTACTCAAACTGTTCAAAATGCTACTGTAGTTCTTACCTATGCAAACATGAGTGATCAAGAGAAGGAAGCGTACAGAAATGAGAATAAATCACATTCTTGCATAAAGATGTGTCTTCCTAAATCCCTTGCTCATCAACTCAAGTCTTTTCATACTGCTAAAGCGCTCTGGGAAGCTTTAGAGAAAAGAGGTGAGGGAAGTCCACAGGTGAGAGCTGGCAAGAAGAGTCTTCTTAAAAAGCAGTTTACTATGTTTAAAGCTTTAAAAGGAGAAGATCTTGATGCCTATGTTACACGATTCTACCATCTGCTAAGTGAATTAGAATACCATGAAATTTTTGAAGAAGAAGTATCTAAAACCGACAAGTTCCTTGAGGGTTTGCCTTCTAAATGGGAAATGTATGGTGTTATGATTAAGGATAACGAAACTAGGTATTCTACTATGACCTTAGAGCAAGTCATTGACAAGCTGAAAGGTTATGATTTCTCCAAGAAGTCAAGAGATAGTGATTCTGATCAGGTTCAGAACCCTGGGCTGTATCATGGAAAGTCAAGTCTTTCGACTGCGTCATCGAGTTCGACCACTGCACTGTTAGTTGGTGATACTAATGAAAATGGAGAGATGATCACTGAAGATCTGTGCTTTATTTCCTCCTCTGGTGATGAGACAAAGGGAAAGAATTCTGAGAAGTCACCTCAAGAGCATCAGAAGATGCCGATGAGTGTGAAATCTGCTGAACAGCAACTGTCTGTTCTTGCTTCCTTTGTGGCATCATATGAGAACTACATAGAAGGAAAGATCAATGATCCTATTCTATTTGATGAGGATTATGAGCAGATAGATTCTGATTATCTTGAGGAACTGGAACTTCAAGATCAACTAGCGTTGATATCTAGAAAGGTGAAGAATTTCCTCAAGAAAACTGGTAGAAAGGTGTTGGGCAATAGATCAGGGTTTGATAAAACCAAGGTCAGATGCTTTAACTGTCAGGGTATTGGTCATTTTGCTAGAGAATGCCAAAGACCTAAAGTAGAAGCACAAGGAAAACAAGGTTCGGGAAGTACTCTTGCTTCCAAAGCCTTAGTGGTGAAGCAGTTGGATGGCTCGTATGATTGGCAAGCTCATTCTGAAGAAGCTTTGATGGCCGAGATCGAAGAAACAACTGCTGGATCAGTGTCCTACATGCCCACTGACATGGAACAGAGAGTAGAGGTGGCTGAGTCTGAAAAAAGGGCAAGTGATGATGATGTGCTATATATGGATTCAACTCCAGATATGAGTCCTGAAGAATTAGTGGCACGTATGGCTGAATTACAAACTGACAAGAAGAAGGAGCATGCTGTGAACAAGGACAGTTGGTGGTATGTAGACAGTGGATGCTCGAGGCACATGACCGGTGAAAGAAGTCTACTGAAGGACTTCAAGGATAGTCTCAAGCAAAAAGTAAATTTTGCAGGAGATAAAGGAGGAGTAATTTCGGGAAAAGGAAAAGTTTCAAATGGAACTTTGACTCTTGAGGATGTGAACTATGTTGAAGAACTTACACACAACCTAGTGAGTGTTTCCCAAGTCTGTGATAAAGGTCATCCAGTTTATTTCAATGAAAAGGAGGCCTTAGTCCTGAAGCCAGGTTTTAAAATTCCTGATGAATGGATATTGATGAGGGCGCCAAGGAAGAAGGACATCTATGCTATCAACATGGGTGTTCCTAACTCTTCAATGGTGTCTACATGTTTATTGTCCAAGGCTTCGGAAACAGATGCTCTGTTATGGCATAGGAGAATGGCACATCTAAACTGGAGAAAGATGAATTATATAACCAAAAATGGTTTGGTTCTAGGTGTACCACAAAAACGTTTCGAGTCTGAGGATAAGTGTGTTCCTTGCATGAAAGGAAAGCAGCACAAGAAACCACACAGACCTAAGACTGAAAACTCTATCTCCTCGCCATTTGAATTGCTACATATGGATCTCTTCGGCCCTATAAGCAAGAGAAGTCTAGGTGGCAAATGGTACTGTTTGGTTGTCACAGATGACTATTCTAGATTCTCATGGGTATTCTTTTTGGGATCAAAGGATGAGACTCCTGGAATTCTAATTGAGTTCTTTGATCTAGTAGAGAATGTCTATAAAAAGAGAGTTAAGCGTATTCGTAGTGACAATGGAATAGAGTTTAAGAATTCAACGTTGAATATCTATTGCTTAAGCAAAGGGATATTACATCAATTCAGTGCACCTTATGAACCTCAACAGAATGGTGTTGCTGAAAGGAAGAATAGAACGTTGATTGAAGCTGCTAGAACAATGCTTGCTGATTCAAAGCTTCCGGTCATCTTTTGGGCAGAAGCAGTGAATACAGCATGTTATGTTCTTAATAGAGTTCTTACGGTTAAGAGACATAACAAGACTTGTTATGAGCTTTTGAACAATAAGAAACCTAACTTAAAAGGGTTTGAACCCTTTGGAGTTTCATGCACCATATTAAAGACTGGACATCAAGCAAAATTTGGTGAGAAGGCTGACGAAGGATTTTTCCTAGGTTATATGCCCAATTCGCCAAATAAGAGAGTCTTTAATAAAGTCACAGGACGTTTGGAGGTAGTTTATAATATTGAGGTTACAAGCTATTCACCGGATGTTCATAAGGGCTTAGATTGGCAATTTGATTATTCTGATCTTTTTGCATCATTTAAAGTTCCTATTAGTGACTATGTCAGTGATTCAGAGATAGCTGAACATTTAGTGTTTGAAGATGAGAATATTGGTCCCGCTTCAACATCGAGTGTTAAGCAGTCTGGAATCAAGACTACTGTTGACTCAGATAAAGCTTCCACAAGTGAGTCACAAAAACCTTCAGAGGATAAGTCTCTAGAAACAGAAGATCTTGATGATCTTCATACAAAGTTTGATGACATACTTACTCCTTTGAAACATCTAAGAATATCTTCAGCACGTACGGAAGATGTACCTGAATTGGAAGAAATTGGTACTAATTTGGAAGATGAGATACCAGTTGAACCAGTTACTACAACTAGAACGAGTAAGAATCATCCAGTTGAAAACATCATCGGTGATATTAATACTCCGGTTCAAACTAGGCATCAATCCAGAACTAATACGTCTGAGAATTCTGAATACCAAAGCTTGTATACTGCAATGAAAGAGACAGGGATTCCTAATCAATGTCTATATTCATGCTTTATCTCACAAGTCGAGCCTAAAAATGTTCAAATGGCTTTAAAAGAAAACTCGTGGGTAGAAGCAATGCAAGAAGAACTATCTCAGTTCTCTAAATTACAAGTATGGGAGTTGGTTGACCTACCAAAGGGAGAATATCCAATTGGAACTAGATGGGTATTTAAGTGTAAGAGAGATGATAAAGGTATCGTTACTCGCAATAAAGCTCGTCTAGTGGTTCAAGGTTTTAATCAACAAGAAGGTATTGATTACAATGAAGTGTTTGCACCAGTTGCTAGGCTAGAAGCAATTAGAGTATTCTTAGCATTCGCATCATATTATGGTATAAAAGTGTATCAGTTGGATGTTAAGAGTGCCTTTTTGTATGGCAAAGTGGAAGAATTGGTGTATGTTTCACAACCGCCAGGGTTTGCTAATCCTGAGTATCCAGATAGAGTATATCGTTTGAATAAGGCTCTATATGGATTACATCAAGCACCTAGGGCATGGTATGGAACACTATCAACGTATCTACTTGAGAATGGATTTACAAGAGGATCAATTGATAGTACACTATTTGTGAAGTGGAAAAAGAAAGACTTTCTTCTTGTACAAGTGTATGTTGATGACATTATCTTTGGATCGTCTGATGAAAAGATGTGTCAAGAATTTGAGAAAGTCATGAGAAAAAGGTTTGAAATGTCTGCAATGGGAGAGTTGAATTTCTTCTTAGGATTACAAGTTGATCAAAAGAAGGATGGATTCTTTATTCATCAATCTAAATATACATATGAGCTATTAGAACGTTTCAAGATGGATGAAAGTAAGGTCTACAATACTCCAATTCCAGTCAATCATGGATTAGGTCCAGATACATCGAGTGATAGCGATGTGGATCCAACTCTTTATAGAGCCATGATCGGATCACTAATGTATCTTACAGCCTCTAGGCCTGACATCATGTTTGCTGTTTGTTTATGCGCAAGATATCAGGCTAATCCGAAAGAGTCACACATGCAAGCTGTTAAACGAATCTTTCGTTACCTCAAAGGGAAACCTAAGCTGGGTCTTTGGTATCCGATTGATGGAGACTTAGATCTCGTAGCTTATACTGATTCGGATTATGGAGGATGCAATCAGAATAGGAAATCTACGACTGGAGGATGTCAATTCTTAGGAGGTAGATTAGTATCCTGGCAGTGCAAGAAGCAAACCTCGGTAGCCATTTCTACATGTGAAGCTGAGTATGTTGCAGCTGGCAGCTGTTGCTCGCAAGTTCTTTGGATTCAACAGCAACTGCGGGATTACGGGTTAAATATAACCAATACTCCTATGATGATTGATAACGAATCTACTATGTCGATCACCAATAATCCAGTAAAGCACAGTAAAACTAAGCATATTGATATTCGACATCATTTTATTAGAGATTGTGCTGAAAAGAAATTGATAAAGTTAGTTAAGGTTCCATCATTGGATAACTTAGCAGACTTATACACAAAGGCGTTCGACAGAGCAAGATTTGAGACGTTGGTTCAACTAAACGGAATGAGAAATCCAGAGTGATTAGTCTTCCAAGGGTATTCTTGTAATAGTTAGTATTTATGTGTTTATTATTAAAAAAAAAAAAAAAAAAAAAAAAAAAGGCGTATGGCATTCATTTGCTTGTTACCTAAGGGGAATCGCCTTCATTTAAGTTTTTATTTGCAAAAACTACGGGAAATGATAGTACATTAGGAGAATAAGCTTCACAATAATAAAGCTTAAGTCCTAAGTATGATATGGTAGTAGGTTCAAATAAAGTTGCTTTAGAACTACAGCGGTTCTATCAGGTATGTGTTTATATTTATTTGATTATACACCTATATCCACAAGTTATAATTTGTCTATTTTTAGTAAAATTTTAGATGGCTTCATCATATGATGTACTGGTAGGCAAATTATATGAAATTTTCTAAGTCTTAAGAATTTAATTAACTACTTGTTTATTATTTTGTGTAACTATTCTATGATGTATGACATTAAGTCTTAAATGTTGAATGATGGTATTACCATACACTGTTATCATGCATTTTAATTAAAGTGACAAATAGTAGCAATATGGGTATTAATTTAATTACTGGTAACTATGTTGTACTATGTACAGAACTGAAACCTTTAATTAAATTAATATTCTCAAATATATTTTGAATTATGCTAGAAGGAATCTTCTGTTGTACTACGTACAGACTTAGATAACATAGCATATTCAAAGTATGTTTGATATTTGTCTAACCGTAAAAATTCAAGTGTATGTTATATGTTTCGAAAAGATACATCATTTAGTAACCGCTACCTTGAAAATTTAATGATGCAGTGTTATGTGTTTTACTTGAATTCTTCAGTATGTCATATAATAGGAAGCACTTGATAATTCTCATACTAACAATAAAGAGTTTGCTTAGAAAATTGAGTATAATTTGTTTATGTGGATCATATACTGGTAATCGTCTTGAACTATCTATAATTAAAATATTTACTTTATGTGCGTAATGCATTTATTAATTATGCTATGTGGATAAAGGTACCTAAGATATAGTTTTATAAATATAAATGTATAAATGATATATTTAGTTGTAATTTTATAGTAATTTATTTGAATTTCATGAGGTATGTATACTACCAATCTGCTTAAACTTTTTAAATATATCATGAATTGCTTATTCTTACTAATATGATCCCTAAGCAGATAAATTCTTATTCATTTTGTGTATGTATTTTATTTTGTTTCAAGTGTTTAATAAAATGGTACTTGATACCTATGATTATGTAATTTTGTTTTAGTTTTTAATTTTTGTGTTAATTATGCTTACCCTTCGGAATTAAATCATACTGAATGTTTTTGAGTTAAACAACGTGACAAATACAAGTGAAAATTAATTATAATTTAGACTTGTGAAAATATCGGGTTTTTATTTATACTTAGAATTAAAATTCGCGTTTTTAATTATTTCTGCGAGTTGACTTCGACTTGCGAGTCCGCTTCAAATCTCGCGAATCGAATGTAAAGTATAAAGGTGGTCAAACGAGTCAGACCAACCCACCGAACCCACATACTTCGCGAGTTCAGTAAAGCTTGCGAATCCGTCAACAAGGCGAAACGAGGCGATTTATTGTTTTCGTTTGATTTCGATTCTTAGATTACGGGAACGAGTTATTCAATCCGAGGACTTTATACACCTTCATATTGCGAACATTTTGAGGTATAAACCAACGGATTTCACCGTGTAAATAACAAGAAATTGAAGTTTTTATAAAACTTAGGGTTTCGGGTTAAAAACTAAACGATTTGCGTCGATTACGATGTTATTGGACATAGATCTTTAGGGTTTATGTTAAACGAACATTAATGAACGTGAATCAATCGATAGATCATGTTAAAATTACAAGATTAATCGATTTTAAGTGTAACCTCGCGACGGCAGTTCATCGAACGAGTTGACATTTTGAATCAACTCGCAGCGAGTTGACTAGCGAATCCATGAGATTAGCGAGTTCACTTAAATAACTTTAGCGAGTTGCTCAATGTAGCGAGTTTATAAGTTTAGCGAGTTCATAAGCAAAACGAGTTGACCTCACCTCGTTAGGCCAGTTTATGCGAGTCCAGTACTTAGAAAAATTTTATTTTTTAAAAGTAGTGATATAAATGTTAAGACTTTTTAAGTAATAACTTTTATGAAATGGATTTGTGTTAATTCTTATATGATTATATCGAAAGTCTACTAATTTAAGAAGACAATTAGTGGCGTGTCCTAATTTCACATTAGCGGTATAATTTTTAACGTTAACGACTTGAGATTTTTATTAAAATAACAAGTACCTAACGTGATTTAAATTAGACTTAAGACTTTTTAGTTATAAGTAAAATTTTTATATACGACTTGAGATTATTTTTGTATCAAGTTATATATAATTACAATTTTAAACTAAGATGTTTGATGAATCTCGATTCATAATACATAATAGTTTAAATATTTTTTATCGTGCATTAAATTATATCTGTTGTTTGTATTTATTACAGATATGGCTAGAGCATTTGATAAGGGTCACAACATCCTGGTTGATCTGAACCTTGAGGCCAAACGGGCTGACAGGGTTGCTGATATATTACGTTTTCTAGCACGATCAAGGATTAGATATGCTATTACGGCCAATCCTCCTATCTCACAGACTATACTGAACGATTTCTGGACGGATATTGTTTATGACGAATCTGTCACTCCGCCAGAGATTCGAGCTACAGTTGGTGGACAACCTGTTACCTTTTCAGCTGGTAATCTTCGTGAGATTTTGCAGCTAGGTACGGTAGAACAGGAGAACGGGGATATTGAGTATCCTATGGACTTTATTGAGGGTGCTATTGGACGTATGGGATATACAGGAGACAGGCGTGGACGTCAGTTCCAGAAGCCTCTGGTCATTGGTCAGTGGAGGTTTCTTTGGCACGTGATGAATATAGTCTTCGCAGCAAAGAAAGGTGGCTTTGATGAGTTGAGCCCTGCGATTCTATCGGCTGTACTGTCACTGGTTTACAATAAACCATACAGTTTTTGTGATTACATTTTTGGAGAGATAGCTAGACAGATATCGGGTTCTGTTAGATCTAGATTTATGATCTACCCGAGGTTTTGTATGCTTATCATACGTGCGCGTCTACCGAACTTGGTTATTCCTGAGCCGTTTTTATCGGTGAATACCATTGATCAACGTGGTTATAATGCCATGTTTATGCAGACGATTAGGAAGGAAGGAGTGGTGAAACCGAAAATTAGACCACTTTTTGGATATATTGTTGATCCGAACTACGTTGCACCGCCAAATCATGGGTGGTTGGACGTAGCTCCTGCTGCTGTTGTTGCTCCTGCTATTGCTGATGTTGTACCTGAACCTGCAGCTGAGGAAGCTCAACCTGAAGATCCACAAGGGCTCCTTGAGGATGTTCTTATTCAGGCTGGTCAGGTGGATCAGCAGGTGAATCAAGAGGTTGCTGCACAGGTTGTGCAAGAAGTTTTGGAGCAGAATGATGATGAGACAAATCCTTTGCTTCAAGACATTGAGAGTTACTTGGCACCACCTGAGGTAATCTGTTACTTATGTAATAATATAGATGCTTAGTTGATAGATTGTTTTTATTGATCATAGATGCATAATATTATTATATAATGATTCTGATATTAGATATTTAGTAAATTGGATATTATTTCTGATTTTAAAAATATAAATATCATTATACGAACAGGAAGCTGAAGCTGAGGCTGCAAATCCCGAAGTTATATTACTTGAGGATGAGCAGATACAGCTTGATAGATCAGTTGTTGTACCAACTGAGGTATTATATCTGATTAATCTTAAATATATAGAACTTGTATGATAGAGCTTACGCTATTCATAAATGTTTAATATATTTAAAATTTAGGATCCTGTTAGATCATCTAGAGGTCGTGATGGTGAGACGGCTTCAGATGAAGTTTCTGACAATACACCTTCTCCTCCTCCATCTGCTTCTGAAAAGAAGAGGAAGGGTAAGAGTATTCTGGAGGAAGGTACTGAGGAAGTTGAGATTCCTTTGATGAAGCGTCCGAGAACGCTTACTATTCGAGAAGGTTAGTATTAATTAAAGTTAAATAATCTTAACTTGTTGTTTATCAGGAGTTGAACTGAGACAGTTAATTCTGTATACAGTTTCTCAGGATACACCACAGGTAGAGATGGTTGCACCGGTGGTTACGGAATCGATGTCTTTACCGCTTCAAGTATGAGATATAAATTCTATAACTATGAGTGTTATGCAATTAATTAGAGTTTGAGACAGAGTAATCTGTAACAATAACTGATTTTAATTGTGTTTAACTTTACAGCATGAGGTTGCTGATTTAGTTCGTGGAGCTAATTTTCCGACGAACAAAACAGCTAGATTTGCGACAAGTTTGCTTACGCAAGCTTTGTCTCAACCTCATACACCGCTTACCAGAGACTGGCATATTGAGTCTCTTACACCGCCTGGACCTAGAACGATACCTGTTACTCCAACGACTGATGCTGAAAGGATTACATCCTTAGAGTCGAGGGTAAAGGATTTGGAGAAGCTTACTTCTCAGATTCCAGAGCTGGTGTCGAGCAATCTTCTTCTTTCACAACAGATACTCAAGCAGAGTGAATCGTACAATCTGTTGATGAAGACTCATGAGACGTTACTTGCGGACTTCACTGTACAGAGACTGAAGTTATCTTCTTTAGAGAGTCTGGTCTTGAGATCGCATTCAGGACAGCCTGCTCAGGGGGAGATATTGGTATATCTGGAGTCTTGCAGAGAGAATGAGTTGAAGAGAAAGAGAGATCAAGACAAGGACGATGATCCCAATGCACCGAGTGGTGAGCAGACTGGTCCTTCAAAGACTAGTGAGCAAGCTACTATTCAGGGGGAGTCTGGTGCTGGTGCTAGTGGTTCTGGAGTGGGTACAAGTGCAGATAAGACTGTATCGGGTGATACTGAAGCTGGTAAGATAGCTTAGTATTATCTTAGTACTGTAATATTTGTAATAGTTTGTAGTGAACAAGTGTAAACTTAATTATTGTGTAAATATATTTGGCTTAGGGTTATTATTATTTTAAGTAAAATATGTTTGGTAATTTAAGTTTATAAAATTATGTTAAGATAAAATAGTGATCGAAAGACTTCTGACTTATTGAGTAGTCGAGCGGCGTGTTCCGATTAATTTCGGCGGTCATAATTTTATAATAACATATGCATTTTAGATTTGATTATAGACTTAAGACCGTAAGGTTTATAAGTAATTAACAAGTTAAAAATGTATTCGTATTAACTAGACAAATGATATATAATTTAAAGGTTAAATTGATAATGAATGAGATCAATTAACACTTGGAAATTATATAAGGTAATTAATAGTAAATTTAAATGTTTGGTGATTATTCACAATGCATTAGAATTTAAAATTAATTAATATTTGTTAAGTAGACTTAAGAGATTTTAGATTGATTCAGGGTAATCAATAAAAGATTTTATAAGTTATATTTATATTGCGTTTATATGTTAGGTTAAAATATACAAAAGAATTAATAAAGAAATTCTTAGATTGGTTCAGGGAAATCAATAAAGAATTTGAATTATTAATATATTTGTATTTATGTTTTTCTCTTAGGATTGGAGATGCTTGATCTATCTGAATCGGAAGATGATATTTTTGATGAGATAGATGAAGACATTGATTTTGATCTTGAGGATGGAGAATTTCTACCACCTACAGATTGGACTGCTGTACCTGAGAATGTGCAAGACATGGGTGTAGATCTAGATGCAAACATTGATGAACACCATGTGAGCCCATCTAGGACAGAAGTTGTTATTGAAAATGAACAAGGTCCAACAATTGTCGATATAGATGAAGATATTGATGATTCAACCTCTGATGAAGAAGAAGAAGTTCTTGTTCAAACCAAGAATCCTGCTGTTGTACTTAGGAAACTTCCAAAGAAGAAGAAGAAGATTGGAATTTCTGAAGTTGATATTACGAAAAAGCGTGTACCACGTAAAGGGATTATTGGTTGGTACTTTGACTCAGAACTAAAGCTTTTTGCGATCAAAAGGTTTGACGGAGTTCAATATTTTGAAAGAAAGCTTGCAGTTTTTAGTTCTCTACCACGTTATGAAATACGTGATTTGGCTAGATTAGAGATTAACAACCCAAGTCGTGATGATTATGCTGATCGTGTTGAAAGAATCATTAGACATGAGGTTGGTACGAATAAGTTTGTTCAGATTAAGCCAAGAAAGGGAAAGACTGTGAAATTACAAGAGAGAAGTCAAAGAACAGGAAGAAGAAGAAGGAAGAAAGTTTATCCAGCTGTTAGATGCATACAGCAGATTCCACTGAAGACAATGCCACAGGATATTTTGGGAAATATGAAGAGTTGGCACGTGGATTCAGGAACTGGAGAAGCTGTTATGGTTGAAGCTGATAATGAGGTTGAAGGTGGTGAAAGAGAAATCTTTAGAGTTTATGATCATCGACACCTGATGAATATGTCGAGAAAAGATCTGTTAAAGTTGAATGAGAACAGAATTTTGACGACTATTGAATGGGCTGATTTAGCAAGAGATTATCAGTTGATGGTTAAAACTTGTATCAAGATGAAGATTTACGCAGGCAGTAAGATTTACAAATGAAGATCAAAGACAAGCGTGAAGATAAAGACGCTAGAGCTATTGTCAAGGGGGAGTCTGTTGAGACATAGATTGTGACAACAGATCTAGCTTGATATAGGACTAGTGTAATTATTATTACGTTTGTATATTGGTTTAGATTTGTAAATAAATATTTGTTTTGTTAGTAATATTCGTTAAACATATTATTGTGTTAAGTTAGACGAATTATTAAATACGAAATAAATACATTCTGTGCGAGTCGAGTTCTCAGGTCGCGAGATTAACGAGCCGAGATGAGAACTGAATTCGTGGAAGTCTGGCAAGCCGAGCTCCGAGTTGGGCTTGGGCTGCGAGTTGGACCGAACTCGCAGGCCCATGCGAGCCGAGCCGGACAGAACTATTTAAACGATTTTCCTTAGAAAATCGTAAACAACTTTTGCATATTCCAAACCTGCGATTCCAGCAAACCAGAGAAAAACATAACCTATCGACTAGGCTTTGACGATTCGTTGTTTAAAGCTAAGTCTAGTTAAACGCAATACGAACATATTCGTTGTTAGTAAGATAACACCGTATTGAGGGATTCCGCACCTTAATACTACAGATAACGAAGTTATCGATCCTAAAACTAGGGGACTTACAAGGTGACAGTCCGCAATTTATCCACTGATCTTTCTTAACACAGACAAAAGTATCAAAGCTAGGCGAGGCATTTAAGATTTAAGACAGGTGGTGACTGACTAACATATACATTAATGGTCGTGATTGAGTTCAGAGATATTCGGCTGTGATACAGTCTTCAACCCACAGAGTTTTCCACAGTTACATAGTGTACCTACCCGTATTACGGTCTTTCCTGGATCACAGACTATGCCAGGATGTAACACAGTATACAGCCTTCGACCTTTCCGTAGTTTGTACATGTTTGTATTCCACCATAGGTGTTTCCAACGTTAAACCGGATACTCAGTCGTATTAGGGCTTTAACTGGGTTACATACTTTACAGCCATCTGAACTTAATATATCTAAACTTGTATGACAGTAAAACCATCTATGATATCTAAACAACCCGTTCACTTTATAATCCCAAACCAATAAATCCCTGATTAATTCACAGTGTACTATACGATAGGTAGACAGTATTTCCATTGCTTCAAAATCAGACCATGTTATTATCAGAAAACATAGATAGGTAGTAACCGTTTGACTTAGGGTCGCGAGTCCTTGACATAAAGGTTCTAACCACATTTATTGGAGGAAAGGCGTTAGTTTAGTTTAAAATCATAAATGTATAGTTAACAGTGCACCGGTTTTCAATATTTAACAATTGGGATCATTATTCCACAACGGATTATGCCCATGACTTTCATAGCTTCCACGTTCCGTACTACACACATTCGTGATGTTTCCGGCGCTATACAAATGAAAGCCGTATAACGTTACCTCCATTGTTTCATAACGATGTTATCCCAATTGTATTTAAAGTAGCATCACCCAAAGTATTAACAAGCTAACTACATCATAACAAACACAATAGCTAATCTACTCACTAATCATGGCAATGTATCCTAAATCAAACATAATAATAGCATGCAACATTATGAAAGATAAGGATAGAAATAACCGAAAGTAATGCGTAGATTGAATAGCAGTTGAAAGGTTACACGGACAGAGCTCCGAAATATCTTGAGCAATATTACAAAGGAGATCCTCCAAGAGTTCCAACTCTATTACAAATGCTACCCTACTAATCCTCCTCTAACTCCTAAGAGTAGTGCTAGAGAGAGGACGCTAATTTCCTACTAATTCTCCTCTAACTCCTAAGAGTAGTGCTAGAGAGAGGACGCTAATTTCCTAATAATTCTCCTCTAACTCCTAAGAGTAGTGCTAGAGAGATAATGCTAACCTAATTATAGAGAGAGAATGAGAATGAGATGAGAGGTGTGTGAAAATGAGAAATGGAGGTGACTATTTATAGGGAAAGTAGGAAAGCCTTGGTACAAGCCTTGAAGAATCAAATACAAGCATCAAAGCAGCATACGGGACAAGCTGACCAAGGGGGGGGGGGGGGGGGGGGTTCAAACGGCACCTCACAAGGCAAACACCCCCGTATACGGCACCCATAGGGCCGTATACGGCACCTAGGGTACCGTATACGGTACCTAGGTGTCCAGGGGGGTTGGTGCTCCGTTTGGCCTCCGCTGATTTCTCGGTTGCTTGGTTCGTCCGTATCTTCTTCGTTTAGGCTCCGATTTGCTTGATTCTTGTGCCGTTGGCTTCGATTTTCCATTACGCTTCTAATGGCACTGAGTTTGCCAAATTTGGAGGTTTTTAACTTTTGCGTGTTCCGGATGACGATCGGCGAGCTTCCAGACTTTGTATCTTCTCCGTCTTTCGTCCGTTTCTTCTGATTCTTTCACCTCCGGTCTTGGATTTCCCTATGGAATCATAAAATATGAATTAAGATGTAATTCCATAAGTAAATTATGAAGGGAATATTTAAGGTGACGTTATTTGCCTCGTTTTGCGTGATAAACGGATGTTTTTGGTGATTTTAACAGCAATGCCTATAATTTGATAACTTTGGTGATTTTAAGTAAATAATAGATGTTTTAAGATGATTTCACCAAATATAAGTCAAATAAGTGCAGAATAATGTGCCTAAAAACATGACTTTTTAGGTCACATCAAGTATCCCACACTTAGACGTTGTTTGTCCTCAAGCAACACATCCATGCCTCGTGAAAAAGATATTTTAAAATCTGGTTTTGGGGTGAGTCAAAACGTTTCTAAAAGTCATCATTTTCTCATATTCATATATTTGCTCAAAAAACATCAGGAAAAATAAGATAATTATTTCAGAAACAAGTAATGACTCTCTTTAAGCATACTTCCAAATCTCGTGATCTAGGAGTATACATGACCAGGCGATCTCACTAAAGTGGTCACTCAATTCACTCAAGAGTATTTTGGGGTAATATTCTAAACAAATAAATTGCTCAATTAGCCAGTCATGCAGTACTCATCGTCATAAGCTTGATCGAGAATCGGATCTCCACCACTTAGGTGAGAACGATGCTAATTATCCCAAGACATTCAGGGGTTGTAATGTTTGTGAGGGTTAAGGGGTATGGATAGTGGAAATTTTGGGTGTAAGGGTGTTGCTTATCTTAGGACTCCTAAGGTCACGAAAAACTTAATTTAGAAACGGATGAAAGTAAAGTAGCTTTTTGTGTTCTATCGGATCTTCTTCTTTTAGGGCGATACTTCGAAGCACTAGCTTTATTCTTGGAACTATATATTTTTTTTCTTTTTTCTTTTTTTTTCTATTTTCTATTTTCTTATTCTTTCAGAACTTCTTTGCCAGAGAATTTCCAAGGATTATTAGATGCAGCAATCCTTCTTCTCATCTTTCTTCTTCGAGTCCTTTCATGGTGTCAATTTTTCACACCAAGGATATTTCTTTTTCGGAGAACACGAGAGAGTAAGACAATTTGAAGGGATGTTTCTAATAAGCGTTTTTCATAACCTCATAAATTCTAGGATAAGTTTTTGGAAGTTTTTGGAAAGGTAGGGGTTTAAACATGTGGGTTTATGAAACGAAAAGGTTTATGCTCAACAGGGTTTACTAAGTGGATCATCGATACTAAAAATAAGCATCGGAAAGAGTTTTGGGCTTGAAAGAGAAGGCTAAAAAGTGGGTTAAATCGTAAGGAATGTCGAGGTCATCTAATTGCACCTATACCGCGTACGGTACTCACCAATGTGGTCTCGAAGCGTATGTCAAGAGCAAGTTCTAATTCAGATATACATGCATCGGCACACACAAGAAATGAACAATGTAGCACTAAAATTGAATGCTTTTAAGGCTCAAGTCCTCACTGCAAATGGGTTGTATGTGCCTAGTCATGTTCTTATTAGATTATCATTTCTTGCTTAAGCAATTATTAACTTATTTTCCTAAGATTTTAAAACAACTAATTCATATTTTGAAAATGACTTCTCTTAAAAACATTAAGACTCAAAAATTCAGAGTTAATCGGATGATTACACTCGTTTTTCTTTTGAAAAAGGGTTTTGAAAATTGAAAATTTTTGAAAAATTTAGAGGAACATTTTATGTGTTAACTATTTTGAACTAAAATCATTAAAACAAACTAAGGTATTCTATACCTGCTATCCCACACTTAGAGAAACATTGTCCCTAATGTTCTCTTGAGTTGAGATTGTAAAATCCCACACTTAGAGTTTGAAAATGTAAGAAAATGTTTCTCAAGTGTTTTGTTTTTGTGGTGGAATCCCACACTTAGTGATAAGTTTAGGATAGAGTATAGACTACTTTTTATTATCACACTAACAAAACAAATAAACATGAATAAAGATAAAACAGATAAAAGAGGAAAGGATCAGATACTCCCCAGATAGTAAGTTGCACAGGAGCTGAGTTTCTGAACTTAAAGAAGAAGATGTGGCCAAGATATGCTTCCGAGTTCTTTATGAGGATCGGCTCGGCTTCAAGCGACTTGCCATCTCATCATCTCAATTTTATCCTCATGAAGAGATCTCTTAAGTGTGAACACGTTCGATGCACCAATTTTTACAAACTCGGTTTTGTTTTTGCAAATGAAAGGAAATCACTGTCTTAGATTTTGAAAGATGTTTTCTAACACAAACCAGTTTTATAAATCATGTGTTTTTAAACGAGTTCGAGCATAATGCATAAAAGTAGTATGCAAGTACCTCAAATGCTCGAAACACAAGATGATTTTCCTATTCATCTGAGAGCAGTGGTTTATTTGCAAAACGAGTTGTATTTAAAAGATGTTTTGGTTAATAGTTGGGTTCATCCAAGTGTGAAGGATAGTCGGAGATCTTCTTCATTTCTCAGATTCTCTTTCTTTCTTTTATTCCATGGGTTGCCTCCCAAGAAGCGCTGCTTTTAAAGTCGAGAGCCTGACTTTATTTCACGGGTTGCCTCCCGAGAAGCGCTGCTTTTAGATTCGAGAGCCTGACTTTGCCTTCCTTCAGTCTAGTTGGTGCTGGAATCTCCAGGGTCGGAAGTGCTCAGAAGTGGAACCCTGGGATTGCGTGGATAGATCCTCAGAAAGTGGCGAGAAATGATTTCAACGATGTTTGGAATCTCTTCTGAAAAGATAGGGAAACTTTCAAGATGTTGCTGAGTAACCCTTTTCATGTGCAGAAGGTCCCAAGTGATATCCCTGATTGTCCTGGATATAGGTCCGCGGGAATCAACTACAGAGAAACCATCAGATTCAATCATTTCTCTCTGAGGGTGCTGCTGTCTGAATGAGTCCATGAATCCGAGAAATTGGAGGTGTAAAGTATCATGATCTGCTATGCCAGAGCTTCCTCTTATTTCTCGAATTGAATCATGAATATCCTGGATGAGCTTGTTCCGGTAGTTGGTGAACGTGAGATTTGAGTCTTTGAAGGTGTTGCACACTATATCGTACACCTCACGTAAACCATAGTGAAATATCTGTCGATGCTCGTCCGGATTATCCTCAGCAAAGATTTCTTGGATCCGTTCTGTGAGGAAGTTCGCGATGTTAACCATCGAACCTTCTGGTATAGAGGAAGGGATGTCACGTGACCTTTCGGTGAAACTCACATACTCGAGATCTTCAGCAATCTTGTGAGCATGGAACTTAATAGTGCAGTCGATGTAGAACCTGTGAGGAGAAGTCTCGTCCATGTGGTCGTTCCTTGCCATAGAATTAAGTATGCCCCGAAGATTATTCATCAGTCGAATATCAGCATCTGTATCAGGATTCCCAGTAGCACTGTACATTTCCTCGTGGAATGAGTGTAGAAACTCACTTTGTTCCCGAGAATATGGAAATGCGGATCTGATCAGAGTGTCATAGATATTCCTATAGATGCGTTTCTGTTCTTCAAAGAACTCCAGCTCTTCAGATGTTGGTCTAGTGCTTTGTTGCAGGAGCTGAGCAGCGAGATCTTCGGCGAAGGCATTGAGACGATTGTGGAAAAATCTGTAATCTTGGGAATTCTCGGCTTGGTTGACTTCAGACTCGGCTATAATTTCCTCGTTCAGGGCCTGCTGTCGTGGAGTGTATTCATTGGTAGAGTTGAGGATAATGCTAGTCATAGTGGGTATGTCATCTTCAAAGTCTTCGATAGCACTTATCATCTCCTCATGGCTAGTGATAATCGGAATTTCTGGAGAAGGTGGATCCGCTGGAGGCGTAGGAAGATGGATAGACCGGATATCTATTGGAATGTCAGTGCAGATGACATCATCCACGTCACTTTCTATGAATGGAGAATCCCTAGCCTGGGAATCAGGGAACTCAACATGATCAGATAGTGGCTGGGTGTCATCGGTGACTTGAGATATCGGTTATGAAGAGTGCATCTCTATATCTCTCTCCTCCTGAGAATCAGTACCTTGGCTGGATTCAGAGGTGCTTCCAAATTCGAACAGGGTTCGTGGCGCAGATGCGTTGAAGGTTTGAATCCTTCGGGAAGGCTCTCTTGAACGCAACTCCGGTAATCGGGAAGCTTTGTAAGCTGAGATCTTCATCAGGAGTTGGTCTCTAAGCTCAGGGTGTTGTTTTGCTAACGCAATGGTTTTCTCGATGTTTAACAGAGCGTCGAGTCGAGGCGAGATAAGAGGCTTAGAGGGGTCCATGATAGAGGCTATAAGCCTTTCCATGGTTATGCCGAATCCTGCATCATATGGTTCATCTGTAGGTGGATCATCATCTGATTCATTATCTGACAGGGGAATAGCGTTCTCGATCTGCATGATTTCTTCTATCGGATAGTGAGAATCAGGTAAGCAGTGATGCGGTGGGGTGGATTGGTACAAGTCCTCCTTTGGGTCTTCCTCCATTTCTTCTTCGGGTTCCTCCATTTCTTCTTGTTCAGGTTCAGTTTCTTCTTCCTCCATTTCTTCCGGTTCTGACTCCTCTGGCTCGGAATCTTCACTCTCTTCTTTTGACTCTGACTCTTCTGTTGATGATATGAGGCAAGTGTGCTCATCTGGTATGTAAGTATGTGATGGTTCTGAATCAGAAGTGTCATCATCCGAAGTGATCCTGCCCATAGAGATGGCGTATATCTCTGCTTGCTCTGCGAGAAGCACATCAGCCTGATTGATTCTGAATGCAACAGTTTGTCCATGTGCTCTAAGGCTGATAGTCTGTGAGTAAACATCAATAATAGCATGAGCAGTATTCATAAAAGGCCTTCCTAGGATAATGGGTATGTTAATGTCTTCCTAAATATCCATCACTACGAAGTCAGTTGGGAAATAGAATTTATCCACCTTTACCATGACGTTCTCAGCGATGCCTCTAGGATATCGGATTGTTTGATCGGCAAACTAGACGCTCATTCCAGTGGGTTGCAGTGGTCCTAATTCAAGTCTAGAGTAGAGTGAGTAGGGCATGAGGTTGATGCTCGCTCCGAGATCGGCCAAGGAACGGATCATGCCAGAGTGATAGATAGAGCAGGGCAAGGTGAATCGGCCCGTGTCTCCTAGTTTTTCCGGAAGGGAATTCTGAATGACAGCGGAGCATTCAGCGTTGAGAGAGATTTTAGGTACTTCGGGTACCTTTTCCTTAGTAACCAGCATGCGTCGAATGTACTTAGAGCCGGAAGGGATTCTAGACACGGTGTCTAAGAATTTTCCGTCGAGTTTGAAAGATTTAGCGTTATATCTTTTTCCGATACGATGTGGGAAGGGGACTCGAATTTCCTGAATAGGAGTAGGTACGGGTTTGGTCTCAACTGTCGTCGGGACAGGAGTAGGGTTCTTCATCGGAGAAGAAGCTTCAGAATGGCTCGGTGCCTTCTGGTTATCCGTGGAGTTCAAAGTCTTAGCCTCCTCAACGTGGGGGTTGTGAACAGTATTGCTCGGTAGCGATCATTGGGGTCGAGTGTCAAGACGGTGGGCTAACTGACCAATTTGATTCTCGAGGCTCTTGAGAACCGAGAGTTGATTTCGAAGGAATAGGTCGGTTTGATCTTGTCTAGCCGTCATCTTCTGATTGAAAGTGTTCTGCCCCTGGATAAATTTGTTCAGGTTGTCATCAGTGCTCGTGACTGGGACGATTGTCTTCACCGGTTCAGCAGGCTGGGTATCCTCAGTGGCGGTTAATGGAAGCGGTTGATTGTATGTGTAACACCCCCAAATTTGATGATTTGCGGAAGCTTGATTTGGGTGTTACTAATCAATAACAAAGCACAAAGATATACAGTAAACGACTCTATATGCGTTGTTTTAACAAAATATATTGATAATCGAATGTTTACAACATTTAAAGCTTTACATAGCTCGAGTTTAAATAAAAGGAGATTTCAGTACATAAGTACTTGTACAAAATATACTAATGCAAGAAAATCTCAATCTTCTGTATGCTGACTCGAGCTAAAGTCCTGAAGCAGAAACATCCTACTGCTTGGTACCTGCGATATATGCTAAAAGGTCAGCTAAAAGCTGGTGAGCTCACAGGTTTGAAATCAGTTAATATAGTATGAACCGCAAGATTTAAATAATGAATTGCATCCAGCAATTAAATGATAGTCATCGTGTATACAGCCATGAGCACATAGTTGAGCTTAACTCGAGGGTCGGGTCCCCTATAGAGAATTCCGGGTGAGGTTGCCTCCACGAATGCCTAATCCACATTCGTCTTCCCAAATATTAGTACGTCCGTTTACCCGGTTAGTGCTTGCTAACCCGGACGAGGTGGGTCAATCCTATATGGTACCATATACTAATATTCACGCTACAACGTATTAACAACTATGCTGACGGAGGACTTTAAATGATTAGTTTCGAAAAACTCATGTAGTATATGAAATGTTTGTACTTGCGTTCACATGTAAAAGTTGAGCAATATATCACACCCCTGAGTAAAACAGTAAAAGAGGGGCTATGAGACTCACCTGAGTCTAGCGAGTTTAACTTAATAAACTTGAGTTGATTAGCCGAGTATGAAGTCCAAAGACTTGTAACCTGAGGGTGTCCACGACACGCGATGGTTATAAACATGATTGGGTATCTCAAAAGATCACCCTTGTAGTTGTTCGTCCAACTATAATGTCCAAATTACATTTGGTTGATTGATTCGAATGTTTGAAAATATGTACGGCCCGTTGGTGACGGATTTGTAATAATAATCTCAACTATTATTATTTTGATTTCGTGGCGTTTTACTTGAAAAATGTGTGTTGATTGTGTTTTAGAAGCCGTTAAGGAATCTAAGTACGGGGGTCCGGGGGCAGCGCCCCTGGTAGCGGGGTCCAAGGGGCGGCAGCCCCTGGCGGGGTCCAAGGGGCAGAGCCCCTGGCTGGGGTCGAGCTGCCAGGTCAGCTTGGAAAATTTTTATTTCTACTATATTGCTTTGACGAAAAACGCATTTGGATCCGAATTTGGGTAAAATCGAGTGATAAATTTCGAGTCTCGACACTTAGTAAAAATCTGTGTTTTTGAGGTTCTGGTTTGTGCGACGTTGGGTGCGACGTCGCAGATCCTGACTGCGACGTTGAGCATGGCGTCGCTAAGTGCGACATTCGCAATTTAATGCGACGTAGGGCGTTGCGTCGCTAATGCGACGTAAATTTGGTCTGCGACGTTACGGTCTGCGTCGCTATGGGCGACTTCGCAAATCAATGCGACGTAAGAAGCTGCGTCGCTATAAGCGACGCTGAGAGATATTAGCGACGTTGCAACTGACGTCGCAATCGGGCCAAGCCAAGTGCGACGTCGGGGTCTGTTACGATTTCGGTGGCCGGAAAAACGGCCGAGAGGCTTCCGTTTGGTCTAAATCTTTTACCCAACCCATTTTTGGACATAATAAGTTGATACAAACCATAAAAACGTAAAAATGAGTAAAAACGGAGAGTTTCGGGTTTTGTCGGAAACTTACAAAGTGCCGAAACGAAATTCCGGAAAGATAGGATGATAGATCGTGGTGTCGTGGTCGTTTTCTTCCAAAGGAGTAGTATAATCCGAGGCCATTTGATGTTGTTATTTTGCGATTTTGTAGGAATTGTGGAGGTGGTGGTGATTAGAGAGAAAGAAAAGAGAGAGAAAAGAGAAAGAGAGAATGAGTGAGAAATGAGAGGAGGAGAAGAGAGGTGGGGGTTTTTACCTCCACTTTTCAGTCTCCGCTCTCCGTGTGGTGTTCGTTTGCTCCATCGTTTAAACGTTAAATAATTATTTTATATATTAAATGGTATGTTTTAAAATGCAAATTATTATGCGATATTTTATTTAAATATTTTACAAATCAATTTATATTTGAGTTATAAAATGTAAGTTTGTTTATTTAGTTTGCGCGTTTTAATATTTTGAATTGTGTAAGTTTTGTTTGTACGATACGAATGAATACGAAATATTATCATAATAATATTTTTGACATAAAAGTGTTATTTAATAAAATTGGTCACCAACGTCCGTATTAAATTGAATCGAAATACATTCGATTTAAATTGCGTACGATTTAACCAAATCGCATTTTCGTATATATTCAACAATATATATAATTCGATACATTAATTAGCCTAACACAGAACTAATTACATGTATTAACATCTGGTTAGGCACTAATTACTAGTCCTAATTTGGCGGGTGTTACAGTATGGAAGTTGTGGCTGTTGTGGGTACATCGGATATCGAGGCTGAAACCTGGGTGGTTGATTGTTCCGTGGAGGAAATTGGGTTCCTCGTGCTCTTGGCGGAGAAGTTCTAGCAAAGCCAGGTGGATTTTGTTGTCTGGTTGGGAATTGAGCATAGTAAACAGTTCCGTCGGTAGGATCTTCATACTCCACAGCGTATTCCTCGGTAGGATGATGGGCACAGTTCTGGCAAGCCTGAACTTGGTGAACCTGCTGCGGTTGCTTCTTCAGTTCTCCAATCTGCTTCGTTAGAGTTTCGATCTGCTCGCTCAGAGATTTGATTGCTTCAGCTTGCGCGGTGCTTTCAATAGGCAGGGATGAGGATTGCTCATCGGACTTCCAGTCGTGGTGATGCATCGTCATGTCTTCGATTAAGGCCCATGCTTCATCGTCGATTAATTTCATGAGATTGCCTTGAGCAGCTGCGTCAAGCGTGATGCGATGGATAGGATTGAGACCATTATAGAAAGTATAGAGTTTATCGGTTTTGGTCATCTGGTAGTTGGGACATCTCCTCACCAAACTCTTGAATCGCTCCCATGCTGAGTAGATTGACTCGTCGTGAGCTTGTGAAAAGTTCGCGATGTCATTCTTGGCTTTAGTTTGTTTGGACGGAGGGAAATATTTCGTAAGGAATTTGTTTCCCATGTCCTCCCATAAGGTAATTGATCCGGTGTCAAGTCCCTCAAACCAGCTCAAAGCATGTAAAGCGAGAGAAAAGGGGAACAGGTGTAGGCGAACTATGTCCTGATCAACCCCATTCTGCTTATACGAGTTGGAGATTTGAATGAACTTGTTAATGTGGGCGTTGGGATCTTCATGGGGTAGTCCGTGGAATTGGCAGTTGTCCTTGATGAGTTGGACGATGTGGTATTTGAGTTCGAAAGATGGCCCGTCGATCACTGGATAGCTAATCGGTCCTCCTCGTCCTTCGATGGATGGTTTGGTAGAGTCGGCGAGAGTAACACGAGCGGCCATTGGTGGAAAACGGGAACATCTTTCTTTGCGGATGGTACGGATAATCGACTCAGGATCGGGTACGAAAATGAGAGGTTCAGATCCGGCTGATCGGGTCGAATATCGTTGTTGATTGTGGAAAAGAATTTTCGGTGGTTACGAGAGAGAAATCTAATCTACGGGTATCACTAAAGAGAAAGTTCGTCGGGACGCCTCAGAATCTTACGATTAACTTCCCCGGCAGCGGCGCCAAAAACTTGTCGCGCCGCCGGCAGTCACGGTCGTTGTCGCGACTGACGAGAGCACGACGGGGTAGAAGTTTTAAAATTTATATTTTTGCTGGGGACCTAAGTTCTACTAGAGCTGTATAGCTGAAGTATGACCTAGGGTCGTTCTAAAGAGTTAACCGTATTGTGAAACGACTTGTCGAGACGAAAGTTCAAATTAGCGATGGTTTGAAAATAGTTTTGAGTGGGGGTTTTATACTTTGGTCCGTAATTAAAATTAAAACTAATTAAAGCAGTAAATAAAAGCAGTAGGCTGAATCAGTATAGAGGGACTTGTGTTTGTTATGACTTCGTTAGCTTTTACGTGGGGTGATGCTGTATTGGGGTTTTATATTTGAAAACGTCTTTTAAGATTTGTGTCTTACGTTCACGTAGATACCTTGTGGTGTAAACATTAGTACCCTACTGATCAGATAAACCAACCAGTATGTCACTGAGTACTAGGCTGTCAAGATTCTGATCAGATCGGATTGTCTTGAAACCCCCCTCACCGTCTCTTATGATGAGACCAAGTGACCCTCCAGATGGGGTGCAGGAATAAGGCGACAGTCCGCAATTTATCCACTGATCTCTCTTAACACAAACAAAAGTATCTAAGCTAGGCGAGGCATTTAAGATTTAAGACAGGTGGTGACTGACTAACATATACATTAATGGTCGTGATTGAGTTCAGAGATATTCGGCTGTGATACAGCCTTCAACCCACAGAGTTTTCCACAGTTACATAGTGTACTTACCCGTATTACGGTCTTTCCTGGATCACAGACTATGCCAGGATGTAACACAGTATACAGCCTTCGACCTTTCCGTAGTTTGTACATGTTTGTATTCCACCATAGGTGTTTCCAACGTTAAACCGGATACTCAGTCGTATTAGGGCTTTAACTGGGCTACATACTTTACAGCCATCTGAACATAATATATCTAAACTTGTATTACAGTAAAACCATCTATGATAGCTAAACAACCCGTTCACTTTATAATCCCAAACCAATAAATCCCTAATTAATTCACAGTGTACTATACGATAGGTAGACAGTATTTCCATTGCTTCAAAATCAGACCATGTTATTTTCAGAAAACATAGATAGGTAGTGACCGTTTGACTAAGGGTCGCGAGTCCTTGACATAAAGGTTCTAACCACGTTTATTGAAGGAAAGGCGTTAGTTTAGTTTAAAATCATAAATGTATAGTTAACAGTGCACCGGTTTTCAATATTTAACAATTGGGATCATTATTCCACAACGGATTGTGCCCACGACTTTCATAGCTTCCACGTTCCGTACTACACACATTCGTGATGTTTCCGGCGCTATACAAATGAAAGCCGTATAACGTTACCTCCATTGTTTCATAACGATGTTATCCCAATTGTATTTAAAGTAGCATCACCCAAAGTATTAACAAGCTAACTACATCATAACAAACACAATAGCTAATCTACTTACTAATCATGGCAATGTATCCTAAATCAAACATAATAATAGCATGCAACATTATGAAAGATAAGGATAGAAATAACCGAAAGTAATGCGTAGATTGAATAGCAGTTGAAAGGTTATACGGACATAGCTCCGAAATATCTTGAGCAATATTACAAAGGAGATCCTCCAAGAGTTCCAACTCTATTACAAATGCTACCCTACTAATCCTCCTCTAACTCCTAAGAGTAGTGCTAGAGAGAGGACGCTAATTTCCTACTAATTCTCCTCTAACTCCTAAGAGTAGTACTAGAGAGAGAATGCTAACCTAATTCTAGAGAGAGAATGAGAATGAGATGAGAGGTGTGTGAAAATGAGAAATGGAGGTGACTATTTATAGGGAAAGTATGAAAGCCTTGGTACAAGCCTTGAAGCATCAAATACAAGTATCAAAGCAGCATACGGGACAAGCGGACCAAGGGGGGTTCAAACAGCACCTCACAAGGAAAACACCCCCGTATACGGCACCCATAGGGCCGTATACGGCACCTAGGGTACCGTATACGGTACCTAGGTGTCCAGGGGGGTTGGTGCTCCGTTTGGCCTCCGCTGATTTCTCGGTTGCTTGGTTCGTCCGTATCTTCTTCGTTTGGGCTCCGATTTGCTTGATTCTTGTGCCGTTGGCTTCGTTTTTCCATTACGCTTCTAATGGCACTGAGTTTGCCAAATTTGGAGGTGTTTAACTTTTGCGTGTTCCGGATGACGATCGGCGAGCTTCCAGACTTTGTATCTTCTCCGTCTTTTGTCCGTTTCTTTTGATTCTTTCACCTCCGATCTTGGATTTCCCTATGGAATCATAAAATATGAATTAAGATCTAATTCCATAAGTAAATTAAGAAGGGAATATTTAAGGTGACGTTATTTGCCTCGTTTTGCGTGATAAACGGATGTTTTTGGTGATTTTAACAGCAATGGCTATAATTTGACCAATTTGGTGATTTTAAGTAAATAATAGATGTTTTAAGATGATTTCACCAAATATAAGTCAAATAAGTGCAGAATAATGTGCCTAAAAACATGACTTTTTAAGTCACATCAGACCCCACCCTAGCCGGCCCCCCCTTACCCCCACCACCACCATCTTCTTCTTTTTTTCATTTCTCTTTTTCTCTTCTCTCTTTCTTCCTCTTTTTCTCTCAAAATTTATCAAACCACCACCACCATAAAATCGTCAAATAACACATTAAAATGACCTCCAAACTCGAAGCTCATTTAGGGAAAAAGAATCACCGCGTCACGATCTACAATCCTATCTTTTCGGATTTCTCCGGCGTTAAGTTTGTAAGTTTCCGACAAATCTCGAAACACTCCGATTTTCATTGTTTTCGACTTGTTATTGTTTCTATAAGCTTAAAATGTCCAAATATGGGTTGGGTAAAAGATTTGGACCAAATGGTGGCCGGAAAACTCGTTTTCGACCCAAATTCCGGCGAACAGTTGGAAGTGTCGCTAGTGTGCCAAAAACAGTGCTAGCGACACTAGCCAACTGTCGCTATGCCAAGTGTTGCCCCTACAGCGACACTACTTCAGTGTCGCTAAATTACTTAATTAGATTTATATTAGCGACACTACCTTAGTGACGCCAAAAATTGAGAAGTGTGGCCTATATCGACACTAATCTAGTGTCGCCAATCAATTGAAAATAAGAAATCTAGTGACACTCACCAAGTGCCGCCTAACAAGTGCCGCCTATAGCACACTCACCTAGTGTCGCCTATAGCGACACTAGACCAGTGTCGCCAAAAACAGAAAAGTTAGACTATTTTCCAAATTTTGGAATATGTTATACCAAACAAATCGGATACGATACAACTTATACACAAGACATATATACTTTGTTAAGTATACAACAACACAAGTATAATAATAGTAGTTGAAATTATTATTACAAACCGTCATCAACGGGCCGTACACGTTTTCAAAACTCAAATCAATCAACCAAATCGTAGTCATTTGGACATTTTAGTTGGACGAACAACTACAAAGGTAGTCTTTGTAACTACCTAATCATGTTAATAACCATCGTGTGTCGTGGACACCTTCAGGTTACAAGTCTTCGGACTTCATTACTCGGCTAATCAACTCACGTTTACTGATTTAAACGCTCCAAGACTCAGGTGAGTCTCATAGCCCCTCTTTTTACTGCTTTTCACTCAGGGGTGTGATTCAATGCTTATTTTAACATGTGAACGTAAGTACAACTTTTCAATATACTACATGAGTTATTTTCACTAATCTTTTCAAAGCCCTCCATCAAAAAGTTTGGTAATACGATGTAGCGTGATTATTAGTATATGGTACCATATAGGATTGACCCTCCTCGTCCGGGTTAGCATGCACTAACTGGGTAAACGGATGTACTAATAATTGTTCAGACGAGTGTAGATTAGGCACTCGTGGAGGGTATCATTATTATTTATTTATTTATTATTACATTATTATTTATTTGCTGGATGCAAATCATTACTTAAATCTTGCGATTCATACGATATTATCTGATTTCAAACCTGTAAGCTCACCAGCTTTTAGCTGACCCATTTTAGCATGTATCACAGGTACCCAGCAGTAGATTGGACTGCCTCAGGATTTCTATAGCTCGAGTCAGCATGCAGACATTTGAGATTTTCTTGCATTAGTATATTTTGTACAAGTACTTATGTATTGAAATCTCTCATTTAACCGAACACGAGCTATGTACAGCTTCAAATGTTGTAAACATTTCTTATATTAATATATTTTGTTAAAACGACGCATATAGAGTCGTTTACTATATATATGTGCGCTTTGATTATTGATTAGTAACACCCAAAGTATGCTTCCGCTAAACAGTAAATTTGGGGGTGTTACAATGGCTTCATCCAATAAGAGAATGACAACTGGCACGCGGTCCCCATATTGCAGAATCCGCGGTCCCCACCCTCCAGACTACCCAGGGACTATTTTTGCACATTTTTCAAAGTTTAGGAGCTGACCGCAAATCACTTCAAAATATCACAATTTTTACTATAATCTGAAAATAAGGTAATCAAATCTGATTACAACTCTCAAAATCTTCCAAAATCTTCGATTACAATTTACATACATACGATTCTTTTTCAAAATCGTATACATATATAGATATATACGATCATATATATATATATATATATATATATATATATATATACGGAATCTTCATATTTGCGTAACGAAAAATCATCAAATCTGTGCACAATGTCGGATGTAAATACACCTACAGTTGCTGTTGATCCCGTGTATGAAACTCCTACAGTTGTCGCTGAAGTCGAAGAACAAACACCTAGCGCAGAAGCTATTATCAAAAGTAAGTATTTGTATCTATATTAAATATACAAGTGTATATGCGTGTGTTAGTCTGTCTGTATATATAGATATATGCATGTTGTGTACGTGTGTTTTTCATCTGTGTGTTTTTGTATGTGCGTTTGTATGTGTGTCTATAGTCGTATATGATCGTTGTATGCAATGGAATTTTTTTAATATTTTTTTATTATTATCCGTGATTATACATACATTCACATGATCTGTATGCAGTTGAAATTTAAATATTTGCTCAGATCTGATTTCATTATAAGATGTGGTATGAAAGTTTTAAAATGCAGTTTTAGTTCAATAAAATGCAGTTTGGTAGTTTGTGTTTGTATGTATCGTGATGGATTAAAGTTCAAGTAGGATAATGTTTAATTCTCTTAGGGGGTGTTTAGTTGTGGAAAAAAAAGGGTGTTTTCTAAAAAAATTTTCCAAGAAAAGTGGAAAAGTGGAAAACGCATTCAAAATGAATTTTTTTGAGAAAATTTTCCAAGAAAATGGAAAATCCACTTTTCCAAAATATAACTTGGAGGTGGAAAACACTTCCCCCACACTTTTCCAAATTTTCCTTTATACAATTCCCCCACACTTTTCCAAATTTTCCAAGATATAACTAGTTTTCCAAAATCCACTTTTCCAACATTTGAACGCGTTTTCTAATTTTTCAACACTTTTCTGGAGAATGATTTTCTTTAGAAAATTGGAAATGGAAAATTGTGGAAAAATTTTCACAACTAAACACACTCTTAATTTTTGCAGTTTCATTGTTATATTCGCGTAAAATGCAGTAGTATATATTAAAATGCAGTAGTTTTTGTTATGTAGAATTCAGTTAAATGGACCTTACCCTCATTTTATCAATTTTAAATATAGTTGACAGTTTTAATATAGTTTTAACATTCATTTTTTTTTTAAATGCAGCTTTTTCAGACAAAGCTGATAGACTATTCTATAGTCCTTGTGGGACAAGAATTTGGCATCCTGCTGTGGATGAAAAACCATTAATTGGAACAGTATACAATACGATAGAAGAAGCACTCATTTGTTATCAGAAATATGCAAAGAAAGCTGGTTTTGTTGCTAAGAATAGTTCATCATGGAGGCCAAGCAAGTTGGTAAATCCTAAAAGCAAGTTGTTTAGATGTAATAAAGAAGGGTCAAAGTATGTGAAAAAGGCAAAACCAGATCCTGGCGCACAAGCTGTTGGAATTTCTGAACAATCTATCATGAAAAAGAAACCACGTCCAAGGAAAACAAGTACTTTTAGGGTTGGTTGTGATGCAAGATTTTCACCAAGTAAGATTTCAAATGGGAAATACAAACAGGTGAAATTTGTTGAGGGACACAACCATCAGCTTCTTGAAAAAGATGAAACGAAGTTTGCGAAGAGAACAAGCAGTTTAGGATACATGAAAGAACAGTTGTTGTTTCAAGTGTCTACCCTTAATATTGGACCGGTGAAGGGATTTAGACTTCTGAAAGAACTTTATGGTGGTTTCGAAGAAATGGGAGTTACTAAAGTTGATTGTAAGAATTTTAGAAGAGATGTGAATGTTTTTGTGGGGATGGAAGATGCACAAATGGCTGTTGAGAAACTCCTTGGAAGAAAGCAGTTTATCAAAGATTTCTATGTCGACTATTTTCTAGATGATAAGGGGAGATTGGCTGGAGTTTTTTGGGCAGGTCCAGAAGCTCATCGAAATTACAAAATATATGGAGATGTTGTATCATTCGACTCTACATTCAAGTCTAATAGGTTAGGTACTTTTTATTGAAATTTTCACATATTTCGAGCTTATTTAAATTAAAATGTTTATATCTGCATTGATACATGTATGTTTTTAAGGTGTTTATTAGGTGAAGTTATCAGATGAGGAAAAGGAATGGCATTTTTAAAATCACTGCATTTTACTGGAACCATTGCATTTTACTTCTCTTTACTTTTTGTTCTTAAAATGCAGTGAATATTGATGTCCATTGTGATGCGCCATCAGCCGTCGGTGTCGTCGGTGCTGTTGTAACGACCGAGGGTGCGATCAGGGTGTTTTAAAATTTATTTTTTTTGCTCGGGCCTAAACCTCCGAACTACCTACTGGTACTAGGTACAAGTAACCGATACTAGTACGTGGTAAGGATGATAAGGGTCGTCTCCAGACGGTCGAATTTGAAACGGAGCTCGTTTGGATAATTCAGTCCTCAAGATTGGGTTCAGATAGTTGGTTTTGTTTGGTTTTTATCTAATTAAAATAACTAAAGCAATAAAATTAAAAAGAACTAGCTAGCATATAAGGAACAACTAAGGATAGGGAAGACGTGGTTTACCATGACTTGGAATAGTATAATATCGGGATTGTGTTTATGATGGGGACACTTTCAGATTAATAGATTGACAGACTTTGGTGTAAACACTAGAACCCTACCAGGTTGGCCAAACATGCCATCATTTGTTCATAATGTTATAATTAAACTATAAATAGAAATTCATTTAGCACATTTAAAGTATTGGTCCGTAATATAACTACCTTCGGTCGTTCTCAGACTTCCGTACGTTTGTACTCCGCCTAAAGCGTTTCCAGCACTATATCCGAGAACAGTCGAATAGGGGCCGTCATATTACTTCACAACATTTATTATCATCCCATTATAACTATCTAAATCATGGCAAACATATAAACAACTACTCGCATATCATGGCAATAGACATTTCCAATATTAATAAATCATAAACATCAAACAAGAACATTACAATTAATTAATAAAAGAAAAGGATAGATATTACCCGTAATTATTGCGAGCAAAACGATGCTTATATTACTTCCGAATATTCCAAAGCGTTACATTGCTAAGCTAGCTACTACTAACTACTACATAATTAATCTCCCTACTTATCTCTCACTAAATTAATTAACTTAGAGAGAGAAAGTGGAAAGAAAAATAAAAGAAAGAATAAAACTAGAAAAGAAAGAAAGAAATATGCTTAATGTGTGTGCATATGGTGCAAGTTGAAATGAAGCCTCAAGCCCTCTATTTATAGGAGAGCTTTGGCTCACATTAGCATCAAGGGGTGCACATTAGCAAAAGGTAGCCAAAAGGGTGCACCGGGTACTGTACAACGCGAAAAGTAGGCGCACCGGGTACTGTACAACGCGAAAAGTAGGCGCACCAGGTACGGAAACTTGCCAAAAAGGGAAACCGAGGCGGGTACAGGGTGGCCGGCGCCTGGGGGCCTGCAGCCGGTGGCTGGGGGCCTGTGGCCGGCGGTGGGGGCCTTGTACCCGCCCCGTTCGTCGTGTTTTGCTTCGTTTCTTAATTCACGCGTATCTTCTTCGTTATACGTCCGTTTGAGTTGATTGTTTTTTAGTTGGATTCGTAATTCAAAAATGAAGATTTTGACATAGGATAGTCCCTGAGATGAGGTCCCTAGCTCTAGATATTGCGTACGGATCATTTGGATCTTCCGGCAGGCGCGAAATCTTCATTTTTTACCCGTTTTGGTTGATTCTTCTTTTGTTGGATTCGTATTTTGAAAACGAACATCTTGGAAATAATGGATGTTGATGGAGGGCACTTTAGTCTTGAAATCTCGTTTTTATGCCTTGAATCTTCAAACGTGTGTGGAATCTTCGTTTTACATCCGTTTTGCTTGATTTTTCTCGTGCAACCTTGTTTTGACCATCTTGGCATAATGTCACTGATTTGTGCTATACTTGAGTTATAATGCCAAGAATCGTTCCAGAATGAGAGAGATATCGGTAGTAAAAACATGACTTTTTACGCGATTTCAAGTATCCCACACTTAGAACTTTGCTTGTCCTCAAGCAAACTCATTCATAAAAGGCCTTTAGAAAGATTCTAGATACACATATCTTTTAGAAATACTATTTCCAAAGAATATAAAGTTCCAGTTGAGAGAGTTCTTATGAGAAACTAAGGGTTTATAGAATTTGATACTTTCTTCAAGCAACTTGGATGGTAATCATGACTAGGCAATCCTTGCAGTGGGTCACTCAAATCACTCAGGTGTTTAGGGTTTCCTACTTTCTAGTGTCAATCATTCAGATAGCCAGTCATGCAGCATTCTCGTCATAGGCTTGATCAAGAATCAAATCTCCATCACTTTGGAAGAAAACGATACTAATCTTTCAAGACATCTTAAAAAGGAATCGGGTTTTTGGTTTTGAGAGATGAAGAAGGTGTATGGTGAGTAAGAAGGATAGTATTTTTAAGTTTTCTTTTCTTGTATCTTCTTGAAACTGGGTATTTTTCCGAGAAAGTCTCTTTTGAAATTTCTCAAATTTGAAAAAGACTTAATGTTGCAATCCTTTTTGGGTTTTAATTTTTTCTTTTCTGGACTTTCTTGAGTAGTGCCGGCATGTATATTTTTCTACTTTTTCTGCCGGTTTTACCAAGGAATATTTTTCTGGTCCGAAGGGTTTCTTTTGGCATTGGGTTGAGAAATTGTGTTGGATTTTCTTGTGGAAATTTGGAAAATTGAGAGTGTCTATGAAAATTTGGAAGACATGACTTCCGTGGTTTCGGGATGAAGGTACAAAAGGGAGGTTTGGTTGGATAGTGCGTGTGGAGAGTGAGTGAATATTTGGTGGTAAGAGGGTGTTGGGATTCCTTAGAAAGTATCGAGATAGGTTGTACCTATGCCACGTATGGCACTCATTGGTGTGATCTCGAAATGTATTGCAAGAGCAAGTTCTAATTCAAATGCATACATCGGCACACACATGAAACGAAAAGTGAAGCATTTTCAAGATGAATGCTGATTATGGGCTCAAACCTCACGAATCGAATGTTTTGGTCTGTGTGCCTAGCCATGTGTTGCCCTTTTCGTCCGTATCTTATTCTAAGAGAACCGTTTTGTTTCTTTGTTAAAACTCAATTCTTTCTGTAATTTATATTTTCGGAAAATAGAGGTTCTAAATAATGTTGCTTTTGAATCAAAATTTTTGAAAACTTCTTCATTTTTAGCCTTTTAATGAAAATATTGTTTATTTTACGGACAAGAGGTCAAACTTGCGGTTGCAGACCGTATATCCCACACTTAGAGGAACATTGTCCCTAATGTTCGAATCTGTGTATTGAACACCTCTTGTCGAAGTATCCCACACTTAGAATTTCTACTAATTATGGAAAATACCTCTTAGTATTTTGTGGTTTCTAAGGATCCCACTCTTAGTGTTTGGAATGGGATATAGTTCGATATAATCTTGCAAAAACAGATAGATAAACTAGAGAAAGGAACGCAGAACTCCCCTATGACTGTGAGCTGAGGATCTGAGTGGTTGACTGTGTCAGCTCCAATGTTTGATGAACTTGGTTGGCATCAGCCTTCATGTATTGAACTCGAGCTCCAACAGTATAACCTTTCTTCAATATCTCAACCAGTTTTCTTACGAAAATAACTAAGAACTAAAGGATAGATTGCAGAAAATGAAGTGATGTCGCCCTCCGGACATAAGCATAATTAACCAACAAATGATGAGTATTGAGTTGGTCAACTTGATGAACTAGTCTTAGACAACTAGAAATCATCTTCATATCTAGAAGTGTCATCACTTGTCCCCTGCAAAGCAATGCTCCAAAGATTCTCATACTCAATGAACTGTAAGCTCCTCTTGTCGTCTTTCCATTATCTTTAAAGATTCTTTATCCATAGGCGTCAGTCCCTGTCTGTTACAAGTATATCAAATAAACATGATCTAACAAACAAGTGATTATCCTCCAAATCATAAATTCACTGGTTTACGAAGAACCTATCAAAGTGAGTGCTTTGTAGATGAAACAAACCAGTGTATGACTTTGATTTTAATCCTACACAAAAAATGTTAGTTGCCTATAATTTCACCGCAGCACAAATAGCAGACATGGAAATACCAGTATTATCAGTTGAATCAGGTAGCCAGGTATAAAGATATCCAAAGCACATATTTTTAAACGAGTTCGAGCATAATACACATATTGACATACAAATCATGTTATTAGATTAAGCATTAATATCTCATGTATGTTCACAATAATATATGTAAGTACCTCAAATGCTCGAAACATGTCAGTGGGTGTTTAGAATGACTAAGGCTCCTAACTCCTAGTAGGTTTCCATTTTTGTGAGTGAAAGGGATAACAAGAACTTTTAGAAAATGGTGAAAAACTCCAAATGACTGGGAGTAGGAAGTATTAAGGTTTGACAAAAAATTGACTTTTAATGAAGTAATTTCGCAAACCATCCATTTTTGTTCATAAAGATAGAAAACTTGGAACATTCATTTTAGGGTTTCATTTCTACTTATTGGGGTTAGTTCACTACTTAAACTACTTTAACTACTAATGATAATCCTATGCTAGACACGGGTTGCCTCCCGAGAAGCGCTTGTTTTTGTTCGAGTCACTAGCTTGACTCCAAACCTATTTCTTAGGAAATCTAGGGGGCTCCCTTGCATCCATCAGTAGATACAAGTAGAAGTATTGGTACATACCTAGGGGATTAAAGTGGACTATGGTCAGGGTATGTCCAATCAGTGGAAGAGGCATGGTAAAGTGAGTGATTTGTTTTATTTGAGGTAAAACAAAGCTCTCGACTTTTTCTACCTCTTGAGTTTTGGGTCGTTCGGGTTGGTCAAAGAGTTTCTCATCACTCCATGACGTGTACGTCATTATGTAAGGGAGAGATGGTTTGTAGGGTGCTCTTGATGCAAAACCCACCTTGCTTCCTAAAGCCTTTGGTTGGATGATAACGTTGTACTCTGGGCATGGAGGTGGGATAATGTCCATTAGTGTCTCCAATCTTGTAGCAACGTTATCATCAAATACTTGGGTGTTTGTCTCTTCTAAGGTACTAGTGGAGTCAATTAGATCAGGAAGTGAATCAATCAAAGAGAATTTTGGGATACAGTCAACCACAACTGGTTGTGGGACGTGTTCAACCATATCAGTTTGAATGAGTTCATTACTCAGAGTCGGTATGTATTCCTTCAGTCCATGTGAAGCCGAGTCTTCTATGTAAATCTCCAAATTCGGGCTTTCCATCTCGATCTCTTCGTCTACTTCGTCATCCTCGTCACTCTGGCCAGAAGTTTCGAGTTGCAGTGGTTCGGAAAGTTCTTCTAGAACAAACCCTCCGTCGATCTTTGACGTTGATAGGTCGGGAATAGGTGAAATTGTAGGTTTAGAAGATTGGGTTGGTGTGGGAGTCGAAGGGATATTGAAACCGAACTCATGAAAATGTAAGTCTGTATCTGGTGTGCTAGATGTAGTGTGTGTGTGTCTCTCAACTTTCTGTATCCTAGAGTTGGCTCCAGCTTGACTCCTACTCTCCTCACTACTCTCTTAGGCTTGTGTTGGTAGTTCAGTAGAGAATTTAGACATATTATAAGTTTGACTTCTAAGTATGTCCTCTTGTTCTCTAATCATTTCTTCAAGTGATTCGGAAGGAGGTGAGAAAGCAGCATTACTGCTGAGACAGGCTAAGGGCATATCTCTCAAGTCAGGGTTCTCACAGGATTGTGGTATACTTACAGGGTGAGTTGAGTGTGGTTAGATTTCAAATGGTTGGGGATAAAAAGGTTGGTATGGATGTGGTTGGGTAGCATGGGGGTCATATTGATATTGCATTTGAGGGTCTAAGTACCCTATGTTATCCGAAAACATCATACTTTGGCTTTGGCATTCTCCATCTAAGTGGGTATTACCGCACATCCTACATCTATTTTCGATTGAATTAACAAGACTTTGCATTTGATCTAATCGTTTCCATTGATTTAACATTTCCCAAGGGTCAATAACAGGTGGCATAGGGAGAAGGTTTCAGAATTAAGGTTGGGGGTGAGAAGGGAACTTAATCTGAACTAATACTAAGGTAATCCTAACTACGCTAAATTACGTGCAAAAAGTAACTTCTGATAAGGATGGTGATTCCTAGTCAAAAGGATCTCTTAAAAACTAACTTATCTAAACAGGCTCCAAATCGTACTACCGTCCCCGGCAGCGGCGCCAAAAACTTGATGCGCCCTCAGCCGTCGGTGTCGTCGGTGCTGTTGTAACGACCGAGGGTGCGATCAGGGTGTTTTAAAATTTATTTTTTTTGCTTGGGCCTAAACCTCCGAACTACCTACTGGTACTAGGTACAAGTAACCGATACTAGTACGTGGTAAGGATGATCAGGGTCGTTTCCAGACGGTCGAATTTGAAACGGAGCTCGTTTGGATAATTCAGTCCTCAAGATTGGGTTCAGATAGTTGGTTTTGTTTGGTTTTTATCTAATTAAAATAACTAAAGCAATAAAATTAAAAAGAACTAGCTAGCATATAAGGAACAACTAAGGATAGGGAAGACGTGGTCTACCATGACTTGGAATAGTATAATATCGGGATTGTGTTTATGATGGGGACACTTTCAGATTAATAGATTGACAGACTTTGGTGTAAACACTAGAACCCTACCAATTAAATTCCCATTGGCATGTCACTGGGAACTAGGTTATCGTGATTTTGATCGGAGCAATACGCTAAACTCCCAATACTTACCTAGTTGAAAGATAAGCAACCTATTTTGGTGATTAACCGAGGTACATGAATAAAGCAGCGTATCGTCTCATAGGTCCGACCGTTCTTAACACCTAAGATTATCTCTCGTTCTTCTAATAGTGTATCTAATTATTAACTTGTTATGTTTAAAGAATCAAATATGTAAAATCTAGGGGGTTGATAAATCTAAATCACTTGGACTTTCCTCACTAGACCTTGTTAATACTTTACTTAAGCTCCAATTACGTTGATTTATGACCTAGACCTCTCCTTTTCAAACAGTTATACATCTCCAAATTATTCACAGTTTGTTTAAAACATGTTTCATATGAGGACCATGCCTTTCAGTAATAGACAGTGTACTTTACAGGGTAGTTCCACGGGTTCTTACGTCTAACATGCGGTCGAGAGTAATTGACAGTGAGAGTGACACTCTAAACTAACTAAATGTAAAGCAGTGCAGAAATGTAAATCTAATATATACAACGGGTGGTTTCACTGTGTCTTACTTATTGCATGTCATAGGCATAAATAACTACTTACCACAATTAAGGTTCCGGACTCCCTAATATCTAGGTTGCAGTCACGTGGATAACTGGAAAGGGTACTCCATAAATTAGGTCAGGTGTCATACATTTAAACAATAACAAAGTATAATAATTCCCATTCATATAAGTTTCTTTTTATGAGTTTAGACTATGTTGGAATGAGTTGTTTTTACGATCCTATCAACTAACTAACGTAGAGTTGTTCGCAATCAGATAGAAGATATGTCACATGGATTGTAAACACAAACAATTACAATACACTGGAAGTTCTCCCAAATGTACTGAACATATCGGCTAACAACTACCCTCGAATCCTATTCCCCAATCTCGGTCGTCAGAGATGTCCGTATCATGGCATGGTCTATTGAATAAATAGTCACATAAACAGGTTTTACCCTACCGGAATAAGTTGGGGTAGTCTGGTCATAAGCGGTTGGCCAAACATGCCATCATTTGTTCATAATGTTATAATTAAACTATAAATAGAAATTCATTTAGCACATTTAAAGTATTGGTCCGTAATATAACTACCTTCGGTCGTTCTCAGACTTCCGTACGTTTGTACTCCGCCTAAAGCGTTTCCAGCACTATATCCGAGAACAGTCGAATAGGGGCCGTCATATTACTTCACAACATTTATTATCATCCCATTATAACTATCTAAATCATGGCAAACATATAAACAACTACTCGCATATCATGGCAATAGACATTTCCAATATTAATAAATCATAAACATCAAACAAGAACATTACAATTAATTAATAAAAGAAAAGGATAGATATTACCCGTAATTATTGCGAGCAAAACGATGCTTATATTACTTCCGAATATTCCAAAGCGTTACATTGCTAAGCTAGCTACTACTAACTACTACATAATTAATCCCCCTACTTATCTCTCACTAAATTAATTAACTTAGAGAGAGAAAGTGGAAAGAAAAATAAAAGAAAGAATAAAACTAGAAAAGAAAGAAAGAAATATGTTTAATGTGTGTGCATATGGTGCAAGTTGAAATGAAGCCTCAAGCCCTCTATTTATAGGAGAGCTTTGGCTCACATTAGCATCAAGGGGTGCACATTAGCAAAAGGTAGCCAAAAGGGTGCACCGGGTACTGTACAACGCGAAAAGTAGGCGCACCGGGTACTGTACAACGCGAAAAGTAGGCGCATCGGGTACTGTACAACGCGAAAAGTAGGCGCACCAGGTACGGAAACTTGCCAAAAAGAGAAACCGAGGCGGGTACAGGGTGGCCGGCGCCTGGGGGCCTGCAGCCGGCGGTGGGGGCCTTGTACCCGCCCCGTTCGTTGTCTTTTGCTTCGTTTCTTAATTCGCGCGTATCTTCTTCGTTATACGTCCGTTTGAGTTGATTCTTTTTTTGTTGGATTCGTAATTCAAAAACGAAGATTTTGACATAGGATAGTCCCTGAGATGAGGTCCCTAGCTCCATATATTGCGTACGGATCATTTGGATCTTCCGGCGGGCGCGAAATCTTCATTTTTTACCCGTTTTGGTTGATTCTTCTTTTGTTGGATTCGTATTTTGAAAACGAACATCTTGGAAATAATAGATGTTGATGGAGGGCACTTTAGTCTTGAAATCTCGTTTTTATGCCTTGAATCTTCAAACGTGTGTGGAATCTTCGTTTTACATCCGTTTTGCTTGATTTTTCTCGTGCAACCTTGTTTTGACCATCTTGGCATAATGTCACTGATTTGTGCTATATTTGAGTTATAATGCCAAGAATCGTTCCAGAATGAGAGAGATATCGGTAGTAAAAACATGACTTTTTACGCGATATCACATTGCTTATCCTCATTTTTGATGTATTTATTTATTTAATGCAGTATAAAATTTAAAATGCAGTAGGACAACATATAATGCAGTAGAACTTATTTGAAATGTTTTTTTTTCTTTTTGATATAGTTGTTTTTATTTTTACTGGCATTGATAAATGATAATCATAACCGTTGTGTTACATTTGGTTCGGGATTTCGTACTAGAGAAACTAAAGTTTATTACAAGTGGCTTCTTGAAACATTTCAAAAATGTTTTAAGGTAGACCCGAAAGTAGTTGTAACTTATCAAGACAGTGCAATGCGTGCTGCAATTAAAAGTACTGTTGGAAATAAAGGGTTCGGTACATACCCGAATACTCATAGCGGAAGCGGAAGCGACGAACCGTTGTTTAAATCACCGGTCGGAAAGCAATCACAGACGGAAACTTTCATTGTTCACAACCTAAATTCCCTCACCCGTTTGCACCGAACATACACGAGTCAAACGAGTGCTCTCACTCGTATCTCTTAGTGTCTCCCACGTGTGTGTATTTGTAACATCCTGTTTCTGGGCCTGGAAATAAATTGTATTTTAATAAGTTCGGTTTGTTTATTTAATAATAAACAAGTAAAAGAGCCTCAGTTTTTATAGTGACTAATAAATTATTGCTTGTTTTAATTTATTAAAGTTGACGGTAAAATAAAAGTATTTTGACTTTCGGGTATTTTCGGGTTCCAGACAATAGGCTAAGAACGGGTCTAATTTATACTGTGTTGTAAGTGGGGCGGTGGGATTAAAATGTGTGGACCGACTCATTTTCTTACCTAAATCAATTGTTCTTCATTTCACCTAAATTTTCTAAACTCTCTCATCTCTTTCAAAAATTAATCAAGAACAAAATAGAGATTGAATCTTGCTAGAGAAATCTGATTATCATCATCATTTATATCATCTTCTTCATTTGGATTGTAAGTGTTCTTGGTGTTCTTGAGCTTATTTTGTAGAAATTGGGAAAATGATGAACATAAGTGATTTGTATGAATTGAAGCTTGAAAATCATGTTTTGTTAATTACTTGTTGATTATTCATTGAAATGAGTTGATTACATGGTGATTATATGCTAGAATTTGTTAGTGTTCTTCAAGTTGAGCTCATAGATTAGGTCTTGGTGATTTTGTTGATTTGATGATGATGCATGATAGGAATTCATGATAGAATCACTTGTTTGTTGTTGTAATATAATCATAGTTGATGCTAGTGGTCTTTTACTTGGTATTTTCGAGTTTGTAAGCTGATTTTGTGGTAAATTGGGTTAGAGTTCGAGTGTGCAAGTTACAGGTCTGTGTATTGCTGAAATTCACTCGAACGCGATCCCAGAAGCCTTGCTGGATCGCGTTCCTTAGTTAAAATTTGGTTTAGGCGAGTTTTGGTCATACGAACGCGATCCAGCACTCGTCTCCGGATCGCGTTTCGTAGTGTAAAACGGTGACAGAATTATTTTCAAAGGGGAACGCGATCCCACCAATGTTTTCCGGATCGCGTTCGCATAAATAATTTTGACAAGTTTTGTAAATTTTGAAAATGCATAAGTGTTTAGAAGATAGTATATTTAGTGGCACTTTATGCTTAGAAATATATGTTTTGAATGATGATTATAATGTGGATAATATTATGATTAATATAAGGATTCGTGGTAAGTGTTAAACCGTTACTGACTTGATGTTGTTGTTGTTTCCAGATAAGCGGACGGCCACTCAGTAAGATAAGACCTCTGAGTTGGCGATCAGGCGTAAATATTTGGTGAGTGGAATTGTAGTCCTCGGTTCCACCCAGTTGTAACGGGTTCGGTTACAACGGGTAACCAGGATGGTTTATATTAGTAGGTTGTTGTTATTGGTCGTACCGGTACCAGTCTTGTCTGTTTTGTTTATGTTGCTGATTATATGAGTTGTTGTGCGATTGTTGTTGAATTGTTGATCAGTTGTGAACAGTTGTGAACTGTTGCTTGTTGTTGTGTGCTTTTGCATTGTGAATGCAACGTGGTTGTTTTCAGAGGTCAACTGCTGTCTGGGTTGGGTTTGGGTACTACTGTGTAGTTGTCGAGGTTTCTTTGAGACACATAGTTGAGAACAAGCCTAGTCAGTGAAGGTAGTACTCAAGCTATCGGTTGATTACTGGGATTGGCTTGGCGCCCAGTAGTCGTGGTTTCTGGGTTGGATGGATACCAGGAACCGCCGGTCCTCTTGACGTTATGTGCTTATGTGTTTAATTGTTGTTGTTGCTTTGTTGTAAGACTTGTTATGAGTGGGTTGAACCGTCGGTTACGGTTCCATTCACTTAGCATTGGCTAATCCCCTCGTTGTTTAATGTTTTGCAGATTGTGGTTAGTTGATGTAGATGTAGATGTTCGGGTTGTGGATGTTGACTGGGAGTTTGACTAAAGCTTGGCGCAACTCTGACCTTTTGTGAATGTCTTTTGGAAAACGTTTTATATAAGCTCGTTTGTGTTAATATGGTTGTAAATGTTTAACTAATGTTGTCATACTTTGTAGTCGTTAAACCTGGAAGCATTGTAAGTCGGTAAATGTTTTGTTTTGGGGACTTGCGCTTCCGATTTTCGAAATATAATATATAAATGATATATTTTGGTTCACGTAAGGACCGGGCCTTACAGTATTAGTGCATATTCTTATGCATACAAAATGCATATGGTCCCATGTGTTATATAACCGACTTGTAAAGACTCAAGGTAAATGGATGGTCTCTGTATTAACCACAAAGTTAATACATATTTAATTACAAAGGTAATAACCAATACACTAAATATTTGGTCAATAGAATAATATTCTTTGTTGACTAATAAAGTTTGTGGGCGGGTTGGATCCGGGTCGATCCGGATCCATGTTGTAACATCTCCCACTCGTACACAAACTAATTTGATATACTCGTTATATCTCGAGAGAATTATCGTGTAACTTGCAAACAATTCATACTGGAAAAATAGGTCGTGCGACCGACATACTATGAGAGCTCAAATTGCTATACATCTATTAGGAGTATATAGCAGCTCAAAAACGTTTGGCAAGAGTAAATTTAGTATGCAATATCCTAGATCATTAATCACATTACAAATTCTCATGATCTCAGTTTTACTTGTAAAATTCTTTGTACTCACAATTATCTTTTATCGCTGAGATATGTCACTAAGACTAGATAACTAGTCGACCGGTGAATACAACTTAATGTGAACTTCAAATGATCTTCCCTATTCTTAGATTCTTTCGGACTTAACTCAACTTGCTTTTCTAAGAGCGCCCTGCCAGATCGAATCATTCATAACCCTTAAGCAACGCCTTAAGATAGCAAATATCAAGCTAATCCTTGAGAGACAAGAAAAGGTCATAAGGATACTCAAATTGAGGTTACTCATACCTCAAGGGACTCACATAGCATAGAAGTAGAGATCGTTTCTTCTATTTCTCTTATTGGTCGTCTTATACACATGTGGTATGAATCACATGCTGCAACATTTCCCCTTTCCCATGGAGGTATGTCTTTCAATCAATGTTGCACAAATGATAATTCAAACATACTCAATGTTCGAACCTGAGTTCACTCATCTACTCATAAAACTTAGTTATCTCACAAGAACTCGCATCTGGTATCATAGACAGATTAGGTGAAACTTATAAGTAATTCACCAGTTGTTATAAACCTTACAACCGTAGCATCAAGGATTTTAAGTTTTTGCTCTCAATTGTCACCTAGACAATATACTTAAAATACGCTACTACTCCATTTATTACTAAAATAATGAAGCCGATCACCCATGTGAGTGGGCTGATCTCCAATCTGTCCGACATACGTTACGAATTAAGAATGTAAACAAAACATTCCTTTGTATATAGGATTAGACAAACAAATTGTCAAGGATATTAAAACTTAAATATGTTTGGGAAACATTAAGTTAGTATATTTTCAACATGTACACAACCTTGAGCCTTCTCTAGGTATGAGTATTCCAAATGATCGGCTACATGTGTAGATATGTGCTACATATTCACCTATTTTCTTGCAACCATGTCTCAAAAAAGTTGTACTTGATATTTATGTGCCTAGTCTCACAATAGAGACTTATGGTCTTTCACATATGACACGAAAGCACCACGATAAGACCTTATCAATACTCAATTGATAAATTAGTAATAACTCATAAGTTATTCGGAAAGTGGTTAAGCTATAGAACTTATTAAACCACAACTGAAATCTCCAAATAAAATCAGTTTCTGATTGTATACAAGGCTTTATGCGACTATTTCTTGTTACTCCAAGAGATAACAACTCGGTCCGCATAACTATAACTAGCCTTTTAAGCAGATCAATATTCATTGCACAACAAATCAAAGTACTACTAAGATACCTTAGTATATTTTTCATGTTGTTGTAGCATTTTGCCACAAATCGAGCTTTTTGTCATTTGGGAAGCTCAACTAATTTCCAAGAATGATTTTACCGCATAAAATCATTTACTCGTCCATTTCTTAAATCCATTTTCTCAATGAGGGATATTTGGGAGTTTCAGATGAACCACATAGTATACCTTTTTCGATCGCATATCAATAAGGAGGTTCTCTTTTTGGCAATTAATATAACCTTGAAACGAATTGTTGGTTTCTCAAATTGCTCCCACTCGAGTTGAGATTTCCTTGAAACGAATTCTTGGATTCTCATATTACTCCCACTCGAATTGAGATTTCCTTGAAAACAAATTCTCAGTTTCTCAATTTTCTCCCACTCAAATTAGAATTACTCTCATTCGCAATATGTTGAGGAATTGCCTTAAAGAAACAAATTTTGTTTCTTAATTCCTCAAATTCTCACACTCGAATGAAGTGATTCTATGTTCTCAGATAAGAACTAATCTTTATTTGTATCCTTTCGCTTGGAAACAAAAGGTAAAAACGATGGTGGGAGGAAAATAAGCAAGAGAGAAAGGTCAATTTGTTTTGGTTTTCTTTTTTTTTTTAATTAAAATTAATTTTTAGATTCCGTTTTTTTCTCAAAAGTAAATTTAAAGGGTAAAATCGGTAGTTTGCAATAATTGGTGTGTATCATCAAGTGGCCTATATAGGTGATTTATAAATAATCAAATAAATAAATAGCTATCGGCCTACCGATTGACAAAAAAATCTATGTGTATCAGTATGTTTATCTAAAATATCTTTGTATAAATAAGAACCTAGTACTTTGTAGTATAATGATAATATAATATGATAACTATAAATTTTACCTTTTTTTATTTAATTACATTATAGTAGTAATGCAAATCGAATGTAAATGTAAGTAACTAGTACTATACCCGGATGTTATACATAAAATTATCAATATTACAATCATACAAGTTATATGTTCTGATTATAGATATGGAATGTTGAAAACGCATAAAAGATAATGTTTATTACATAAAATGAGAAAAATACCAAACATAAATAAACATTTAGTTAAATTTTATATTGGAGGAAGATATAATGCAATACATTTATTTTGTAACAGGAAAAATAATATCCTGAGTAATATAAAAACTAAGGATGCGTTTGGAAGATGCGAATGAGAACAAAGTTATCAGTCGCGCTTTCATTCATTGTGTTTGGATCATTTCATACCCATCTAAAGGGCGATTTTCATATATAAATGAATATTACACTCAAATTATTATGATTTCCATCCTATGTACAGTTATTGTTCATAATAGCACCCCCATCATCATGTGCACCAGATTATATATCTATAAAGTTCTGCTTTTGTGTTTTGTTTTTGTTGTCTTTGGTAGGTGGCACTTGGTGTAATTGAGTTTTAATGAAAAGCTTTTGGTGTTAAAAACAGCTTGTGCACCAGAACAAGTCTTGAATACATTTATTTCTTGCCTTATCCCTCCAAACTTCAAAGAGAACTGATGATTGTACTTCAACTGCAGGTACCACCTGCAAATCCAAATAAATTTGTCAAGACAATTTGAGTTTTAATATTGATGCTAATTGCATTAGGATAAACATAAGGTTCATGAGCAAAAGAGCAAAAATGATGACTGGAACATAATAGATCCCTACACATTTTTTTAACAAACGCCAAGAAACAAAAGCCGAATGAAAATTGCCAAGATGAGCAAGTTAGGCAAGTTGGGTAACGGGGTCAAAACGGGCTAGATTTGAAAAATCGTACCTTTTAGTATGTATCGAGAGAGAAATGTACTTTTTAGTATGTATTGGGATGAGATTATGTATCGAGAGAGAAATGTACTTTTTAGTATGTATTGGGATGAGATGGTCTGGGTGAGGTTCATGCCAAACATTTTCCATATACAGTTATGCAATATAATCAAGAAACACTGTATTACAACAATATGAATTGAAATTTGAGATATTATTTAAATGAAAAAAAATAGAAGGCTTAATGCATAGAAAAATTTGGTATATATATAATAAAGTGACCGGTAACATGTTTTATATGTTTCCATTTAGCTAAAAACATTTATTAATTCAAACCATTTGAGGTAAAAATAACAACCAAAATACAGGAGTTCATGATTAGATTGGTAGAAGCTGCCACCCTTTGCTTATATTCAAACCCTTAAGAATATATGTACACCAAATCTTAAAGAACTCACAGCCTTATGATTACAGAAATGCTCGTTCATTGTTCAAGATCAATTCAAATTCTAAAGTGTTATAATTGTACAGGGATATACCAAAAGAGCGGGCCGGGAGGAAGTTGTCAAGGGCTGCATTGTCTATCTAGTAGATTCTTTGACCTGAGCGGATGTAGGAAAACCGTATTTTTCCTTCAATCTCATGCTAATTTTCTCCTCTTTTACCCATTCCTATGTAAACAAACGGGGACCAGTAAAACCACAAATCCCTCGACCCAAATCCTACAATAGTTTTCATCAAACAAATTAGGTGTCATACAACAATTTAAATCAGAAACTGTATACACATAAACTCAAATGAAGATAAATGATTGTTTGTCGCAGCCCTTGCCACAACGACTACATCATGCTTACATTAGTTTTGCCTTTAATTTGTTACAATTAAGTTATGTCAAGAACCCGGAAAAATGCCTATTGACTCCACCTGTTTGCCGTCTTTTAAGTTTTATAAAATCTTCAAATAACTAAAATGAATATAATAAAACCAAAAGTGCATACCAACACATGTAAAAAAATGAGAAAGGTGTTCCAAAATTACCGCCATATAAGTTAATGGTTTCAGCCCTGTCAGTCTCCAACGAAACATTTCCTATCATCTTTATCATCACCTTCAATTCGTTACTCCAGCCCATGCTTAGCCAACAAAAAGTACAATTCACATGTGCCAAAATCAGGACCAAATCTGGCTTACATGACATTTAATTAAAATTTAATAAACGAATGAAAGATTAAAATAATAAAACTGAAAAGTTCATTCAACGGAAGATTACCTGCTATATTTTGAAAAAATGTTAAATGGGTCAAAATTGAAAGATTTAATGAGTTGGGTTACCTATCCAAACGGGCTGGTTCAAGTGAGCAGACCCATTAACACAATTGGAGTGAGACTTCGATTTGATAGAACACAGAAGATTGCATGCCACATTATGTGAAGTCAGATTACCTGCAACTTCAAAATTGAAACCTTTCAAGTGCTATTACAATAATTGAAACCATCATTAGATAATTGTAGTAGTCGATTCAATTATAGACGATAACTATATAGTCAAAAATAGGTCAATGATGTTGACTGTTGAAAATACTGTCACATGTTGAAGGTGAAAATCATGGTGCAACTGTTGAATTGTTAATAGTTAGTAACGATAGTATAATAGTGCTTGACGGGTATAATTTGATATTGTTAATTGTATTCAGATTTCAAGCCTTAAAAGAAATCATTATAGAACTTAAATGTGCTAAAAAGTTACCTTAAAGAGCCACTCAATTAATATAGCTCTCATATATCTTTTGATTGAGTCTGATTCTTGTCTCGTATATACAGGAGAGAGAGATGAAGCTGTAAGTCTGCAAAGATGTGATGAATTACACGCATTTCATTTATGATTTTAAATTGTAAAAATATGCACTGCATTCTGACTCAACTAACACATAGAAGAAAGTAAAGGTTTCAAATTTTGCAGCATCAAGAAAGTGTAAGTAACACGCACAATGACTACACTAAATTACACATACTGTGATAAAAGGTTTCCACTCTAAATCTTCGTCACTTGGTCTAAAATTTGATTTATAAGAGGTACCAATTAAGAATAACATAATGAGTGCAGTAATAGTGCCCAAAGAAGTCCATAGTAAAGGAGCAGGACCCAATTCATTTAATTTGTACTCCATAATCATACAATCTATATTGAATAAGGTAAAATAATGTATATAGGGTGTATGTGAACTTAATATTGAATATATAGAAAACTGATGACTCAAAATAGCAAAATGAATAAAAATATTAATCAGTTACACAATTAATGGAAAGTAAAAAAATAAAAATTTAGAGCAAGTGGTAAATAACCAGAGAGAATAATTTGCTATACAGGATGAGAATTTACGTTTTTTACTACTCACCATACCTTCAACTAAAATCATCAGACGCAGTGATATCTTCTTCTAAATTGCACCTGTTTACAATTGACTGTAAATCATGTGTGCATGGACCATGGCAGAAAGGTTCATCCATTTCCACGAAGAAATGGAGAAGTGCGAACCGGATCAGGTAAAGTTGTTTTGTTGAATTTACTTATCTCAACCCATTCAACCCCATTTCATTTTGACATGAATTAATTGATGTGACACAATTGACCCATTTGAGATTGCATCAGTAACCATATGTGCCATCATTTATAAATGGGTTAAAAGTGCCACCTACACCAAAATATGGGGTTACTAAAAGGCAGGAGTAATTACAACTTGGAGTAGGGAGCTTTAAGTACCCTAAAGCAAATGTCATAAACAGCCTCATTGTCAAGGACCATAAATTTATAAGCGTTTATAAACCTTTGAAAAGGCAAAACAGAGGATCTAAGTGTCATTCTTCCTTAGTTTTTCTCCCTTATCTTTCAAATCAAGAGTGACTCCATTTTGGAAACCTTGTCTCCTTCAAGTGAGTGGCATACCTGAAAACCTGTCATCACAAAAAAAAAAAAAAAAAAAAAAAAAAAAAAAAAAAAAAAAGGTATTTTAAAATTGAACACAACTCAGTGCCTAAGTGACCATGGTGAAAACAATCTTGCATTATGAATCTAATAAAAAACAGTAACACAACCATCATACTCAAAAATCATTCGGCTACACAAACCAAAAATATAAAGTATGACACAACTACACGTTCTCAATAAATAAGGGGGGTACTCGCGTTAATTTAGCTTAAAATACTTATATATCAAGTTAAGACCCAGATCTACTGAACTAAACAATATAATTTGAGGTGGCAAGATAGACGGGTTGACTAAACTGAAGGACTTGCATGACTTCCCTGAATTACATAACATCCTTAAATCACATTCAATCACATGTTCAATCAGAAACCAAAACACAAATATCACCTAATGCTTCTCAAACAATTAAAAGGGGCTACAATAATAGCAATCACATATACTTATTAATTCTAAAAGACAGCATATTTATAGGCATTTAAAAAAGCTCTGTACAATTAGAACCGCAGCTGCAGTTGCTACAACATTCCCATAAGTCATTATCACCCTTAGAAAATCAAAGCCAGAGCATGTTAGCACCAGTTAAAGCACAAAGATTATACAGAACAAGGGGCTGTCTGAATTTGCGTTTTAATATAATCCCATTTCACAAAATGTGTCTCCTTTCCTCCACAAAAATGCCTTTTTTTGTCAAGTGACGCACTCCTTGCAATATAGCTGAATATCTAAAATTATGATTTCACATAAACATTCAAACCAATTTTAAATTAATCGTGGTAAACAAGTCATTATAGTTGAAACCTTACTTCTCCTTCAACTTGTATTGTTCTCAATTATCAACATCATAAAGCAGCACCTGTATACAGTTTCCACCAAGTTCTAAGCAAACCATATCTTAGTTCTTTTTGGACAGCTTGACTGACCCATTATGGATTCTTGAGTATGATTAACTTTGTTTGTGGTCTTTGGCTCGACCCGTGGCCATCTACAGAATGTGGATCCATCAGATCCTTCAGTTGTAGTTGAGAAGCCAAGATGCTCAACATCAGTTTTTCTTGCAGTTTTTCTTGCGTGGCCATCACAGAATATGTTCCCTCTCTTCATTTTCATCACGGTTTTCTTGCACATTTAGACTCAATCCCCCCTGATTGCCATATCTTTTATCAGACGGCTCTTGTAGAGGGTCTGAATATGTTTTAATAACCAAATCCTCTCATCATGAAGAGACCTAGTTATAAGCATTTTCAAAACGTTCATCACTTGAAAGGCATACATCGATGCAGTCAAAGGATCCACCATCTACACAAAGAAAGTCAAACCACTTGGTAGTTCTTTTCTTTTAATAGCTGAAAATTATTGAAAAACAATACAAACCTGCGTCATATTTGGGCCAAAACCATTGCAATATTGAGTGAATTCATCGTGTTGAGATGTTCATGTTGGACAACATCAGCAATCAACTTGATGGCCCAATCAAGCAGGGCGGTTTCTGATGGCGGCAGCTGGCAGCAAGGGGTGGTGCAGTCTTCCTCTGATCGACATGGATTATCTAGCTCAGGTAAAAGCGGATCAAAGACCCCAGTTGGTTGTTCTCAGAACCAAGCCTGTGAATTATGAACCAAGATTTAAGCACCAAAAAGGATTTCATTTTCATAATTGATATAATGAAAGTTGCAAGTACCTTTATTAGACCTGCTAAGCAGTGTTCATCAGTACAGTCTAGAGTAACTCCACAGTTCAGCTGGGTTCTTAAATATTCTTTCTGGATTGATTCAGAAAATACGTTCAGTAGGAGTTTGGTTCTTGAATTTGAGAACCAAATACCCATGGGATTTCAAATTACATAATTCAGATTACAAGAGATTCAGAAACCCAGGATTTATAATTCCATTGCATGTTTGGTAAGGCCAGGAAAAGTTCCGAAGGTTTCATATTTAACATAGTAAATGACACGTCCTTAATCAACACAAAGACAAAAACAAAAACAAAACAGAAAAAACAACAAACTGTTTAGAAACTAGTAGCGAGCGCATAAATGAAGAACAAGATGTCAAATTTAATTGGTTGATCGGTGGTCACCAAGGAAATTGACTAGGCATTACCAACAACTAAACATAGTAAACATGCCTTTCGAAGCGTAAGTAGACAACAATTCATTGGTGATATGATTTAGTTCATATACTATGATGAGTGCAAGTTTGCTTAGTAAAATGCGTACACATGTAATAATAATATAATAATAAAACCAGGGTCAATCTTTATAGCTTAGATTATAAGAAAGAAACACATAAGTGTTCCAGAATAAAAATTAAACATCTCACAAACAAACAGCTTAAACAACTTGAACCCATTCAACGGGGCGGCGACTTGAAACTATCATGCCGCTGCTTCCAACTTGTGCAACAGGAGGGAGGATTGGAGAGGCTAACAGGTGTTCACGGATAGTGGTCGCATTATCTGGAATGCGAAAATAATGACTACGTTGCTCATTATTATTATTCATTGCATTAACCAACGCATGAAGATTTTCCGCCTTATATTCCTCGCCCTTGACAGGGGCCCCAAAGTCGACAACATCAACAACTACAGCACTCTCTTTTAAGAAGTTCGTAACATTTGTCAAGTCACGCTCAGTAAAATCAAAAGGACTGTAGAGAAATAATAATAATCAGATAGGAGTAAACATAAATAAACATATATTGTAATTATAAGACGATATGCATAATTAGGAGATTGGACATACGCACCCTCCAACAAACACAACAATCCTTTTTGGCATATCTTCGTAATGTACCGTCCAACCAAACTCACAAGACAGAAGGGATTGAAGAAGGGCTTGAAGTAAGTCTGTAAATTGAGGTTGTGGGTGGATAGCTGTGTAACAAACAAAAAAACAAACAAACTTGATAATTAATATTATTATTAAACATAGAAGATGATATAAATAAAAGTGTATAGTTAAAGAAAGTAACTTACCACGAAGAACACGCTTGACCTCATCAAGAACATCAGTAGGTTCAAGCGAACATCCGCAATGAAGTTCACCCATTGTAATTAAGCCAATAAGATTATCGGGATGAGCCTGTAGCAACAGTAACAATATTTATTTAACTATAATGAAAAATGATAATATATAATGATAAAATTCAAACATTAAGGGAGCAAATATGAATAAACAATAGGTACGTACCTTGAGTTTTCTTTCAGAATAAAGTTGAATAGCAGCAGCTTGCTCAGCAAACCAATGTGAGTTTTCAGGATACAGCATCCATCTAGAAGTATCCACGCAGATCATCGTAACCTCACCCACCATTGCCATCGCTGAATTCACAGATTACGACGGTGAAGATTATATTAACCCCCCACATATATATAGACATATATACATATATACATATGTATATATATATACATATGTATATATGTATACATATATACATATATATACATATATACATATATATATCTATACATATATATATCTATACATATATATATGTATACATATATATATATATGTATATATGTAGTCAAATGAAAAGATATAATAAACTAATTAGTTCATATTCTTGGCTGTCAAACAATCAACACTTACGCCTTTCGAACGATTAGGTCAAATACAACACGAAACATATATATAAACGTGTGCGTGATGATAAATATAAATATAATACTTATATTGATAAATATAAATATAATAGATTATATGTAATACAAAATAACAATCAGATTGTATGGTCGAATTACCGTAGCTTTACGAAGAATGGACCGATGAATAAAATTGACGAAGGATGATAAACGAAAGTTTTGTAATTGAAATATCTAGGGTTTCGTTTTGACCGGGTGTCTGAATATATATTCCTTGCTGGCTAGAGTCGGTGTTTTTTTTTTTTATAATTTTGGTCCTTGATTTATTCAATAAAGAGGTGGCAAAACAGGCAGGTCGGGCGGGTACGGGCTACGGGTAAAAATGGGTTCGGGTCTCAACGGGCTTGGATCCAAACGGGTTCGGGTTCAAACGGGCTCGGGTCTCAAACGGGTTTAGTTTGAAAAATAATACTCCGTACTAAATCAAGATTCTTACAACATAATCTTAAAAATACAAAGTACTTCACTTAACAAACTTGAAGAACAGAACATTTATATACAAAGAAAACTTTGATTCACAATTCAAACATTGATTCATCACTCGACAGATTGATCCACAAACTCAACAAGTTGGTGTACACTTGATTCACACAGATCTGATTCACAACAAAATCCGAAGAGCAACAAATCTGAATAACTAATACTCCGTATTAATCAACTCAAATAAATTGCATCAGTGAAGGGAATTAATATTAATCGATGTTTTATTAGTCTCTTTATAATTGTATTTTAGTCGGTGGATCAATTTTAACTAACTTAACTAACGTTGGTACATGAAGAAGTATAATCAAATAATAAGATATGTCAAAAACAAATCGAATACAAAACCCCAAATTTATTAATTCTCATACTTTCAAAACTTGCACAAAATTATTTGCTAAAGTGCAATTCATAGCAATTTTAGGGTATGTATGTATACAAAAATTTAATTCAAGAAGGCCAAAACTTAAAATTGATATCTTATATACAAAAAAAAAAGTAAAAAAAATTTAATTATGAGAAGCGATTACGTTAATAAAGGAGAAAGGCGGCGGAAGAAAGGAGGCCGGAGAACGTCAGCGGGAGAAAGGATGCCGGAGGATGGCGGCCAGAGGGATATGGCCGGAGAACGGCGGCGGGAGAAGGAAGCCGGCTAGTTGGCGACGATTGTTTCCAGATATTCGTGGATGACGTTAATAAAAGAATAGGGAATAACAATTATGGATTATACCTAAATACCCAATTCGCCCATTCAAATTTTCTAACATGTCCAAATGAGCCCACGTGGTTTAGTGGTCCAGTCCAGAAAAACCCATTCAAAAAATGACTGAAGTCCAAAGTCACTCATTAAATAAGTTTCAAAGCCCAAAATCGTCCGGAATTAACTAAATGGGCTTATATTATTATTATTATTATTATTTCAATTATTATATTACAGGTTTAGCATCGAAATCTATTTCCTAAAAATTATTAGGTAGTATTAAATCTCTATAAATTATTATTATTATTATTATTATTATTATTATTAATATTTATTATTATTATTATTATTATATTACTACTGCTGCTACTACTACTATTATTATTATCATCATCTTTAATTTTTATTTTTATCTATAACATATCTTAAAGCAAAATAGTTTGTTATAATAAAGACGATCGTAACTTAAATATTTTGTGGTTTGTAACTAATAATATACTAGTTAACATTTAATATACATTGAGCTTAACACCACACAAACATATGTGATATTCAACCATATTAACATAGTTTTATTTTCTTTTTTGTGATTCAAGGGTTTTATTTTTCTAAATTTGAATCATTGCAATAAACAACTTTGGTCTTAATATAAAACTGATTTGTTTTTCTACAGTTGACTATTTAAACTTTCAAGTCAAAGACCATGTCTATTAATTCTTTATTTAATTTTATATGTGTATATTTTCATCAACATTGATGCTTAATAGCGAATAACGTGAAGATCTAACGTTCAACGATAAGTCTATTTACATCGATTAGTCTACTTTTCTCATATAACATTTTTTACATTATGTTTTTTTTAGATTTAATTGTTAACTCTTAAAATTTAAATGTGTTAACCCGCGTTATCAATCCTATGTTTATATTTAGCTATCTTTCATTCAATTATAAATGGGGCCTACTAAAACTACCCCTTTTTTCCATCTCATACCCCCTTCAACTAAGGTGTCGAAAATGTCCGAATCCGAAAATTCGATCCAACTTTAATCGGATTCTTGTAAAACGGATTGGACTATTTGGTTAATCGAATCCAAATAACCCGAATCCGAGTAACTCGAATCTTATTTGGAATGGATAACGTATAAATAATTTTGAATTTGGTTGATCCTAATAACCCGAATAAACTCGAATAAGGTATTAAATATAGAAATATAATTATATACTAGATTATAACCCGCAACATTTGCGGGCTACCACATGATTTTAAAAACAAAGGTTAATATTATAATTTTATTTTAGTTGGATAATGTTAGAGTCGGAATATTTATGAAGCTGATATTGCATAAATGTTTTTAATTGCCGGTGATATATTTCATTTGATAACATTAGAGTCGACATAGAAATTGCAAGACTTTTGTTATGTATAATGATGATGAATAGGTTTTACGTATTATTGATTACTATATGGAAAACCTATTAGCAATTAAAGGTTCCCACATATTAATGTAACGTCTGTAATGAACATAGTTGGATGTTGTGATGTATGTTATCCAACTAAATTTATAATTGCTAACGTTTATAGTTTATATAAACACCATATTTAGTGTTGTGAGTAAGGTTCAAATGAGTACACCAATTTTGAGTGAGAATGAGGGAACCGACAGATTTCTGCCATGTGTCACTTTATTCTCTCTCCTCCACACTTTATTCTCTCTCCTCCACATTTTTAAAAATTAAATATCTCACAAACGGTAAGTCGAAAAATCATGAAAATTGCACCATAAAATTCAGCGTTTTCTCCTCTTCGATTTGCCGTCCCTCAAGGCATACTTTTGACAACTTTTTTTTTCTCATTTTTTGATGGGTTTCACAAATTAGTAACACATGTGTTAGTGATTAGTTGTACATTTAATTTGTGGTTAAGGTTAGGGTTTAGGGTTAGGTTTAGGGTTTAGTAGGGTTTATGGTTTAGGGTTTATAAGGGTTTAGGGTTTAGAAGGGGTTCAAGGTTTAGGGTTTAGAAAGATTTAGGGTTTAGCGTTTTGTAAAGCGTTTAGGGTTTAGGGTTTGGGTTTAGGGGTTAGGGTTTAGGGTTTGAGGTTTGAGGTTTCGGGGAGAATTCCTATTCTCATTTGAACCCTACCCTTAGTGTTGTATTGTAGTCCACTTTTAGTTGGAAACCTAACATCTATAAAAAGTATAACGGAGTAGCTGTAAGTAAATAAATTATGAAACGTTAAACAGAAAAACAGAATTTTTTTGATGGTGGTATCCACATCCAAAAGGTGGAGCATGAATTGTGTAGGTGGTCTCCACATCCAAAATGAAGATATCTCGGGCAAGATACACAGATCTTCAAACATATGCACCTAACACCAAAATCATGGCAATGGCTACATCAATCGAAATACAAATATGCTTTGTGAATTAGGTTGCTTCCTACAGCTGCATACAAATCATTGAATTAAAATTATAACGATGAAATACAATTTTAAAAAACTCATGCTACAGTTGACACAAAGTAACGAATTAAAAAATGCATACATCATCAGCAATACACAGTAGTCGTAAAAGGTTATGAAACTTTGGCTATTACAACATCGTTGAATTCCAATAATGTAAGCATGATCCTGTAATCTACATCTTGAGGCAAGAGTTGTGGTGGTGCAAGTGGAGTAAACCATTTGATTTGTTACCCATCAACCTTTGCCTGAAAATAATAAAATGGTATGCCATTAGGTGAATAACATCCAACACACACAAAAATACCATAGATACACCATGATTAAAACCCATCAAGTAAATCAATGCCCATGAATAAATCATAAACAAATTAAAATCAGAAACATAAAACTAATGTGCAAAATCAAAATTCTAGAATTGAAATTGTGAATATGGGCTTGTAATTATCCAATGTACATTACAAAAATACATTCCCAGAAAAGTAATTTCTGAGAGTGTTTTAATTGTGATATAATTAAAGGCTAAAGCATACTTTTAATCCTAAATTGCATCCCTAACTTAAGAGGTTGGTCACATGAAAGTAGAAACACAACACCACAATCAGTCATAGAAGATTACTGAAATTACACAAAAAAGTGAAATCTTCATGGATTTCACTCTGACTTTATACTATAAGTCAGTATACATGAACCTCGGTGAAAGCATTTTGTTGACATGGCAATTTCAACCCATTTACGTACGAATGGGTCTTTTTGTGTAATGTTTTCTCTATAACCCGTCTTTTCTGAATAAACAATGCCGGCTTAGATAAAACCAAGTCAAATGGGAAGAAAGGCACCAATGTGTAATGTTAATGCATTTCACCTTCTAAACATATTTGAACACTCAGCATCAATGAAAATTGCTAGGATGGAAGTCAAATGAGAACTGAATTTTCTCGGGATAAGTGTTATATATATATATATATATATATATATATATATATATATATATATATATATATATATATATCAATAAAATAGAGGTTACAAAATGGGCTTGACTCATTCCATTCCTGAATTAGCTTGCTTTAACTTTCTCATTTCATACTCATTCATAAATTTGGCTCGACTCTTCAGGTTGCTTACATTAATGTTACTTGTTCAAGTGAATGTTGAGCAAGATCAGTAATTAATATTATCACTACAGCAGCAAAGATACCCAATTCTTGGCTTAGAACCAACTTGTAACTACACTGAATCTTTAAATATTTTTCCTAATCGACATAGATTACTACTAAAGTTATTCTCAATAAGGACGGGTCGGGTAACATGTAAATATGAGATTTAATATTGCCTCTGTTGTGAAAAGGTCTATAAGCGCATATATACCCTCTACGGATAAAAGATCCCATTTTTTTTAATAGCAATTTGATTTTAACCCATTCAAAAAGAAGGGAGAAAAATTATAGAACTGGAACTCCAAAATGGAGGGCACAGTACCACAGCAAAGAACTCAAAGGGTGTAATCTATGACAAAAATGGAAATGATCCCATTCAAACCAAAGGTGGCAAGATGCCCGGTTGGTCAGATTGGGAAATGGGTCTAAAGGGGGAAATTTAAACAGGTTGAAACGGGTTAGGTTGACCCATCAATACTTATTGGTTAGTATCGACCCATCAACACTTCTTTGTTAGTATCTCGTTCTAAAATTAAAGATAATTATTGCATTGATCAAGATTATGCTACTTTGTTAAATTGATAATCTTATACTTCTTTCAAAAATGAGTTATAAGATAATAAGCATTTGAAAACACGCTGGTTAACTTTTCACATGTTTATAAAGTGATCAACGCATTTGAAAGATTTCCATCTTAGCTAACAGTTATATAAATTCAACACGTTTGACTCGTTGGAGATTAAATTCAAAGATCATCTGAAATTTCCACCTCTTACGTAAACCTGGTACTCCTAAAAAGTCAAATTCAACAGCATAGTCACATGGTAACGCTAAAACAGTTGTGTGGAAATTCATAACTGATAATTGGATGGAAGGATGCTGTGTCTCATTTTGAAGACTTGAAAATGTCAATTAAAAACTAATAAAAAAAGTCCATAAATGAAAAGGAAAAAACCTGATAGGCAACATCGAATAATGAAATTTGGTTCTTCTCTTAAATAACATCATCAATATTCTCCACTGTTTAGGAGTAGGATCAATCATTCAATCCATGTTGTACACCATGAAGAAGCACAAAGGATCCTTCTAGAGCTGCCTGGATACATAAATATGATTTTAAATATGATTTTTTAAGTACAAATACTAAAACTAAATGATACAGAGAAGTCAAGATGAAATTGATATTTGTTGGCAAACAATCATGGTGGCAAGGTAGACATTACTTTTTATGTCTTCAATCATCTCAGCATCATTGAAAATATTATGTTAATTACCTGCACACGTGAGTTGTGACATGTTAAGCCATCACATTAGCAAATATAATACTGAAACTTCATTATTAGGGCATCTTTCAATCACACCAAACAGAAAAGACGTCATCTTAAAAATCATATTTCAAGTTAACTATCTACTTATATAAAGATTTAATAAAATTATATCAAACATGAATTCAAATTCAACCTTTTCTAGCAGTGAGAGAAATATAGGCTTTTCAGCCCAATTGAAACACAAGTGAAGTTAAATTGAAACTACAAACCTAAGATGAACTTCAGAATCATCTCTATCTGCAAGAGAACCTAAAGTAGCAATAACACCACCAAATTACGGGCATTAAGAGACACTTTCAGGGACAAGTACTTTAGATATCATTTGCATTTTCTTCCTGATCCATATGTCCATCCTACGATTTCACTAATCTGACATGTTAATGTGATGTCAAATCTTAAAAGTTCCATATAAGACTATTAAACAAAAAGGCACCTTTAAATGAGAGTTACGTCATTTGCCTTCCTTTCACCACCTAACTGCCAAGCCCATTCTAATCTTTTATCTTTGATAGTAGGCAATTGATTTGCAGTACTTTCATATACTTGATAACAATCTAATCCAATGTAGCAAACTGCTCCAGGATCCTATATACAGTCCAACATTATAAACGCATATTACAATCATAAACTGATAATTCCAGAGTATTATTTAGTGGCAAAAAGTTGTTTCAAGTGTTTGGGTGAAGTAGTTATAAACTTACAACTATTGCCCCCTAATAATTTAGGAACATAACAGTTTGATCATCAAGATACATGTAAAACTCCCCAACTTTTTTATAAGCACTTAACTATCTTATTATTTGGTCATGATTCTTCAGGTTGCATAACCACTTTAGAATAACTCATAACCAAATACCCCTTAAGTAAGTTATCAGCATAATCAAGTTGGAAAAAGTAGCTTTGATCAATTGCGTAATGTTTTGCTGTTTACTTAGGATCAAATAATCAGATTTGGAGAAATAATCAGTAATCATGAAGAATTAAAACTGATGATAGAATTAATGTAAAATACCTAACTATACCCAAAGAAGAAACTCAGTTTAAATAGATAGTGCTAAGAATCGAATGACAAAAATATAATTTACACCACCTTTATTGTCCTTGCTGCATTTTTTCCCCCATTAGATGGTGCTCCAACTCCTCTTGTTCTTCTTGGTCACGCAACCGCTTTTCTTCAAACTGTAAAAAGGATCAAACTGATAGTATTGGACCCATTACACAATGACCCATTTCAATACGCACCACTAACGCATACTATTGGACCCATGAATGCCGTTTTTTAGTAAAAAGGATCAAACTGATATTATTGGACCCATTACATAATGACCCATTTCAATACGCACCACTAACGCATACTATTGGACCCATTAATTACATACTACTAAATCTTCTAAAATATGATTACGAAAGCTATTACCTATATTATTACATGAATTTTTCCACTACATGGATTAAAGACCAACATTATATCATCACATTTAGGGAACTTATAGAGAAATTGACCTATTTCTGTTTACGAAAGACAAAAAAGAGTATTAGTGCTACCATTTGACCTGTAACAACAATCTAAGGGTATAGCATTCTAGGTCACATTCACTTTCTATAGAGTATATAACAACTTCCATAATACTCTTCTGCAATTCGGTAAAACCAACAACATTATAACTGTAAATTTTATTTCATACAGTTGACTATGAATTGAGCTCCTCCAATTACTCTATATAATCATTAATCAAAGAATCAACAAATTGCCAAGTATGAATTACAGAACAAAGAAAATGACATGTATCATAGAAACATAATGATATCTATATACGTTGGTCGTATTTAGTCAGAACCCAAATTATTGGCAGCATGTTATTCGGACTGTAATTACAACAATTGTTAACGTCACTGCACACATAATGGTTCACAACCAGTTATTAACTAATCATAATGAGATACATATCAGTTTAAGGGACTGATTAGTTAAGGGGCACACCTGCATATATCCCATGATGCAGAAACATTCCAAAGCCAAAGATGCTTGAAACATTCCAGTTCAACACATCGTCAAAAGATACAATATTGTATCCATTGGTAGCCGTATCAAAGCTTGGACACCTACATACTTTGGAACACCTAATTAGATTTATCTTCCATTCATGATCAATAAGCCTATACTCTCCTTGATAAGTTTCAACTCCAAAATTCGTCAAATCTACAAAACTGCCTTCCTTTAAGGTATCTTAAAACTCTGGAATAAGGAACTTTTTTAGAGAAGCAATGATTTTGTTATCTTGACAACATGAAATCGGAAAAATATAAATGCCATAGTACAGAGAGGCATGTAGATACTTACTGAGAGGCAAAATAAGAAGTATATAGCATAGTACACACTGAATTATTTATGTGATTTAAATATCAGAGTACATCGCCTCAAAAATTCTCTTTTTTGAGTTTTTTACTCCTTTAGCATGTTAGTAGCACCAATTTTTTATTTTCATGTGGACATTAGAGTTCGAACTAAAGTTTGATGTGTGTCAAATATAAGTTAATACTATAACCAGGCCTTTTACAAATTGATGAAAAGTTCTGTTAAGCGTAATTTATCAATTACCTAACATGAGATGAAAATAAAACCTTCACAAAATAAAGCATGTAGCTACTGAAACATATTCAAATATGGAGTAAACTAAAGTGAACTCAATACCTCCAGATCCATAAGGATTGCATCCATCGAAGCGACTTGTGAAGGATTGCTCATGTACTTTTGTTTCCAGACCAAATATGCTTTCACACGCACCTTTAAATCGTTCCTTTCATCGCTTATAAGATTCAACGGGGGTGAAACCATCGTCGTCCCCCATTGTTAATGAGAAGCAAGAAGTATATTTCAATTCGAGTATGAAGGTATTCCTCCATAAAAGTAATCAACAAAAACGTAATTATATAGTTGAGTATATAATTGAAGATTGAAATTAGGAAGAAATACAATGAAATCTCGAATTCAATTGCCAGAAGAATCTGTGGAGGACTGGTTTGAATGAAAAAAAAAAACAGCATGGATTATAGACGTCAATCTGAAGATCCCTTCGTGTGTTGCATCTGAATATTTGCCATGAGTCCACCAATAATCATATAAACCCTTCAAAGCCTCTTCATAATCAATCAAAGCATTTCCTATCTGCAGAATTAACACCAATATTTATTATCATCTATAAACTTAAACTGTAACACAAATTGACATACTTCATTGTAAGATCTTTAAACATGTAATCAACCAAATTGATCAGACCTAATACCCAAAACTTATTCCTTTGATAAAACCGCATGGTATAATATAAGTACATCCAGCTGCAAATCAACAACAAAAAATGTAACAAAACCATAAAATATACCTTCCTCTTTCGCTATCATTATACATTGCTTCAATTTTTCCAGGACACTTATATGTACCGTTTCAAAAAGATGGATTTATGGGAATTCTTGATAATTGATAACTGCAAAAGGGAAATGAATATATATATTGAACAGTCCAAATATATAATAAACTATAGAATTTCTGAATGGCATATGCCCTATGTACATGTATCTTTTTCCTCTACTACACATTTATCTTTATAAAAATTAACCCAACTTCTTGCTGTATCATCCGCCCTATGTAAAATTTAAACATCGCTCAGTATTTAATGTTTCTATAAATTATTCAGGAAGGTGAAGTAATAATTCGGCTAGATAAACCTAAATAATATCACTAACAAATTCTAGCCAATATAACATCAATGTTAAATAAAACAATTTATAAATCAACAGAATGATAAAACTAAGGTAAAGTTAGGGTTTCATACTTGCAAGAACGAATGTCAACACCGGAATAGTTGCAGGAAAATGATTTTTTTCTATTGGGCTATGAACATCATGTTGATCGGGATTCTTATTCAAAGGTGAAAGAGCCGCCGCTCGCCATTCCTAGACCGTCGCCGCCTCCGACCAACACCTTCTTCCACCAATTACTACTTACAAAAACACAAACACCACCAGTAACGCCGCCGCCTACAACTGGTATGACCACCCATTTCACCCCAACACCGCCGCACAAAATCCCTTCTTCTTCCATGACGCCGCACCACCACCAACCAACTGAACAATTTGAAATCGATATTACACTTCGCTTCTTAAGTTTTCTATATCTGTAATTAAGAATTGATGAAGTAGCAATTGCATATGTGCACTTAATTTTAGATGTAGCCAAAAAATTATGTTGAAGGTTTTAGTGAAGAACGATAAGAAAGAAGAAGAATGTGGCGTGGAGAGGGTAGGTTTTTACTTCACGTTTTTTCTTTTTTCTTTTTTTATTCACGGGTTTTTTTTTTTAATTTTGTTCAATTATTATTAATCTAAATTAAATTAAATTAATTAATCTCTTTAATATATTATAATAGAGTGGTTATTAGGTTGTCATTTTTAATTTAAGCAATTCTAATCTAATCTCAACCCTCCATTGATTAACCATTTTAAATCTAAACCCTTAATAATCTCCCATGTAAATGACAACCTAAATAGTAATTATGTATTCCTCAAAAGTCATAATTATCCTTCCTTTCATATTACTAATAATTAAAATTAATAATTTAATTTAATTTAGGTTAATAATTTAAGAAAATTAAAAAAAAAAACCGTCAATAAAAAAAAGAAAAGAAAAAACGTGACCTACCCTCTCCATAGCGCATTCTTCTTCTTTCTAATCTTTCTTCGCTATACTTTTATGAAACCCTAACAATTTGAATGCCGAACAATAACAGTGCCCAAAAGAAACCATCCATCCTCACCACCCAACCTTGAAACCCTAGAACCCTACCACCCTATTTCACTTGCTCCTTCATATGAAGAAGAAGAAATTAAACGCTAGAACCCTACCACCCTATTTCACTCGCTCCTTCATATGAAGAAGAAGAAATTACCAAGTCCGATGATGATGTTCACGATGGTCTTGCGAATTTGAATGGATGTTGCATGAAAATCGTTGGGACTGATTGAATTTACATGAGGATAGCGATGGTTTCCTGTTCATATGGTATGTTGGTGATGCTAAAATCTTGATTGTTTAATTAGTTACGTTTTGTCATTAATTTAGGATGATTTTGATTTTATAATCTGTTGGTGATTTTATAATCTGCTGGTGCTATGTTTATGTATACTTTCATTAGGAAGCTTAATTGTGATCAATTACACTATCTTTAATTTGAGGCCAAAGCACAAATTTTTCATTGTAAATAATGTCAGCATTTGTTCAAAATATTCACTGAAATGGTTAGCCCTATGTGCTGATATTAGATCCAGGTACTGATATTTATCATACACATGTCTATATATATAACGCTATTCTTATCCTCTTCCAAGGTTAAGAATACTGAAACTTATGGGCATGTATTAGTGTTAGCATTAGCCCTATATATATGAAACTTTTACATTGGGTTGGCATTAACTTTTATTGGTGGTTTTAACATTTTTTTTACATGTTTAAGTAAGAAACAATAATATTTGGTACCGGTGGCAAAATGGGCGGGTTGTGAACTATAGATAATGGACAATGCAATTGCAACTAGGCTGCAACTGGAGTGTCTAATGTTGGTGATTTAAAACAACTCGATCTATCTCAAAAGTTTCCGTCTGCCTCAACTTTGTTTTTTACGTGTAACCTTATCGACCTGCTAGCGAAAGGAATAAACTTCCATTGTTATTTTCACACATTGAATAATCTGTTGACCTAATTATTAGCATCCACATAGCATAAGTAATCTCACAAGCGATTAGTGCAACGATGTTCTCAATGAAACGCCCTTCAATGTTGCAGTCCAAATACCTTGCTGCTTTTCCATTGAAACATCAGCATAAGGTATGTATTTAGGGATGACACTTTACCCATGTATCTAGAAATGGGTTGATTTGGGTCATATTTTTCCTCTAAGGGGTAATAAACTTTATAAAATTTATTTATATTGGAACATGTCAGACTGGTTGAATGGGTCATAAGTGACCCAAAATGTACGTATTTGTATACTTAAAACCTCTAAAAAAGTAGATTAATAATCCGTAGTTTATTATGTGGATTTTCATAAGCATATTTATTACATTGACTGTTTATAATTCGAAGAATAAAGGGGAAAATATGTATGTGGGTCAACCCAACCCATTTCAACCTGTATTAAAATATACCCATTTTAGCCCAACCTGTTTTGACGCATTGACGGAGTTGGGCCTCCCATTTTGCCAGCTCTAGGTGTGATATTGTTATAACTTATAAGTACAAAATCCACAAGTTTGAAGTGATCGTAGGCTTATATGATTTGACCTTTTTGGTGTTGGATAAGAGCCTTGCTCTGGGTTTAGCTGAATGTTTTTCTCAATCAACGCCCACTGCAGCTGCTGCAAAAGAGCTTTACAATTATAAACTGAAAAAGATTAAGCTTAAGAAAGAGGTGAGTTGAAGTTGAACTGAACAATAACTTAAGTTCATTCTCTTTATAACGACTGCTTACCAAAATTATTAATAGTTGGTTTTATATCCTATTTATATGGTAAACCTTCGGGCTGGAAGTAGTATCACTGGTGCAAACATTAATAAGTAAATTTTACATATTTTTCTATTTAATTTAGATCCGGGTATATTTGAAGATACAAAAGGTCAATGGTCCTTTAGTTGCATGAAATCTTAGTTAATAGTCGGCGCCATAATTGTAATTAATTATATGGACAAAAAAATGATTAAGGGTCAACTCAACCCACTACTGGTCTTTTAGTTTGAATATTCGCTGAACCTCTTCTATTGGTTTTTTTCAATGGCTGACATATAAGCAATCATGTTTACCATTTCTAGATATCTTACTTTACAAACAATGCTGTCTATATTCTCTGAAGTCTTATTAAGTTGCAACCTTAATGGTTCATTTTTATCAAATACCATGCTTCTTTTTTTCCATATCTTTCTTGACGGCAGCAAATAAGTCATTTTCATGTCGTTTTGTGTTTTACATTTGTGAGAGCGATGTTGTAGCATTTGTACAGATGGCTCTCTATAGGTACTCCTGTTTTTAAAAATTGGCCACCTCTTAAGGAGAAAGCTTTTGAAGTTACTTGATAATTTATTATTATTTATGTCATTTCTGTTGCTATTTGTATACTATTTCATAGAATTACCATTTACTTTTAGCATCATAGATGCAGAATGGAGTGAAGGACAGGTTACTAAATACCTGGTCGCAACATTTGGGTGGAGAACTACCTTGTGAGTAATTGTCTTACCTAAAACAACAGTTTATGACTAGAGGTAGCAAGATGGAAGGGACAAACGTGCTTGGTGACAGGCCTACCAAAACCTGCCTCTTTCCCCCCTTCATCCATGAGAAGAAGTTGTATCCACGACATCAACAAAACATGTAAGGTTTCTCCTAAACTAACGTTTTGGTTTTGCTTTCCTCTTCAAACATACTTCTCTATACCTATTATTTAATACAGTGGTTTCCATTGAGGTAAGTTTTTGATTTTTTTCAAGGGCTGTACGTGGGATTCTACGAGTAACTGGATGCACACAAGATGTTCGATTAAATGTTGGTGAGAACTTCAGTGATTTTATCTCGATGTAGTATGCATAATTTCAATTTTGTGATTTGTTCATATTTTTGTATGATAAAATGGTATATAGAGCCGGCCTACAGGTAACTGGTTAGGGATATCAGTCCAGGGAGCTAGCTTTGTTCAGCCAAAAGGTACAATATCATTAATTTTTCGCTTAATATCACAGGGTGGTAATAATCGTCTTCTTCATCAGGTGAATACCGGCATTACTAATTTTACTGTAAGTTAAAATTGTGTTGTTGGAGCACCATGTGATTTGATCAAAGTATGCTACTTTCTTTAACACATTTATGTATCTTTGCTTATTTAACTGATGTTTCTGACATGGCAACCTCTCCTTTCCCTATCCCCGTTCACAAGGTTTCGCAAACTTATCTTGTGACAGTTACCCAGAGTCAAAACTACTCACTCATGTTCAGATTTCTACAATAAGCACCTTTCTTTCTATGAACAAAAAATATCTCCGAATCATATTTTCTCACTTGTTCGTCTATCAACTTGAGAAGGAGCGGTCTCCAGCAGAATAAAAGGGAGGATAAGAGTTTTGGAACAATTTCCTCATTAATTTCTTGAATAAGGAAAACAATTACAGATAGGGAAAAGGCAGACCGTTACTCACGTAACTGTGCCACCGACTCTGAAACTAAGACCCACTAAATCGACTACTCTGATTCTTACAAAAACTAAACTTGCAGAACTAAAAAAGATAATAAAATTACTAATTAATGAAACGTGCAGATTTCTTAGATGTTCGTTTCGGCCTGCCAAGATATCCATTTCTTCCAGGTGCTTAATGGGCCAAACCTGTATCTTAATGTCTCTTCCAATTCTTTTGGCTGCTAATCCCAACAGATTAAATCTAATGGCAAACATGGAAGTGACTTGTATGTTTCAGAATTATGGCTCGCTGCTTATCTCATTAATTATTGTAAACTAAGAAAATACATGTCTAAAGTTGGTGTTGAAGGATTCTCCAAAATTAGGAATATTGCACAAATACTTATGATGGTGTTGAACAATACTTCGGAAAAAACTTTGAACCTTCCCGAGAGTTGCTTGAGTGGGAAATTAAAAGCCATCGGCATCACCAGGTTAGTTCCATCACAGTGGGTACTTTGAAACTTCCTGACTCATATACCTGATGTGACTCACAAATTCTTAAAAAATTCTTTGACATGTTTGTTTGATGTTTTTGCATACCGCATTAGTGTTGGATTTGCCAATTAGGTAGCTATTTAGTTGGCATGGAGAATTTAAAATAGTCTCTTGGGAACTGTTACTAATGCGAACTATTAGGAATCATTATTTTTGGTGACCCTCTACTTATTTGGACCCTCTCAACATAATTGACATGACCTGATCTTTTCTTAAAACTATTGGGAATCATTTTATTTTTGGCAACCCCCTATTTTTGATAAATTCTCCCGATTCAGTTTATTCGACATTTTACTTATTGAAGTATATACCTTTTTTCTTAAATATGTTGTACACATTAATTATTTTAAGAATTGAAAAGTACTTGGACGGATACTGCTTTGGGCCAACCCGATCCCACCCTATTCAACCATATTAAAATAACCCATTTTGAACTGTTACAGAACCCACATATTTTGACATTTCAAAATCTCGAACTTTAATTGACAAGACTGGTAATTTTGTTTCGAAATTTTTCTTTCTTCTGTAATAATAATGATAATGATAGTAGTTCATTGATCTATATTAATCGTTATGAATATTGTGATCTCAGGTTGGTCTCACCATATAATGAATCCATAACAGTAAGAGTTACTGGTTGCCCAAATGGCTGTGTTCAACCCTACATGCTTGAACTTCGATTAGTTGCTGATGGTCCTAATAGCTATCAGGTACTTCTATCCGTTGTTGGTGGTTTCAATTTCTGTGAATTATCATAATTTGGGCCCTCTACTAATTTGGACCCTCTCAACATAACTTCCATGGCACGCCCTGCGAATTATTGGGAATCATTTTATTTTTGGTATCCCCCTATTTTTGATAAATATTCCGAATCATTTTATTCGACATTTTACTTATTGAAGTATATATATGACTTTTTTCTAAATATGTTGTACACATTAATTATTTCGAACATTGAAATATACTTGGACAAATTGTGCTTTGAAGAGGAAATTTAAAAAACCATTTGGCAACTTCACCAATCGTTGGTCAGACACACTTGCATGAAAAACGCCTTTTATTGTTTGCCATATGTTGAACTCGAAAGCATGGCCAAGCTGATAGAAAAACGGACCCAGTAATAATTCATAGAGCTCAGAAACTGGCCAGGTTAGTTGGCTTGGGTCTTGAGTCAGAATGACACTCTCCTTATATACGTTAAAGCGGGTCATCATGAGTTGAGTAAAACTCTTTTTTTTTCAAAATCTTTGAAATAATACTACTTCACAAAAGAATTTGATAGAGAGACGTAAATCACTTTAATAACTTCTATGGCTTTACTATGCAGCAACTCCAGAATAGATAGGCACGAGATCAGGCATCAAATTGCAAATCTTTGAGTCACTATGTATCACTAAAGATAATGCAGGGACTGCACCACTTTTTATGTTAGGAGAAGATCCAGAAAGATACCCCGTTATCCGAGTATTTACACATTACAAACAGTAAGAATCATCAGTAAGGGAAGTTGAAAAAAAAAAGAAAAAGAGGAAAGACCAAATAAGGTAAACAAGTGTGAATTTCTCAGATTTATGATCTTACTTCATGAAATAGAAAATAATATTGTTTTAACTTCTCTTCTAAATAGATAATGTTTTGACTTACACAAGTTAAATAAAATGTGTTTACCCCAGTTCAGGCTTGGCAGCTGTTTTGGGTGGGTTAAATGTTAATCATGCATAAGCAGGTGCTTTTGTTGACAACTTCAACTTAGAAAATTTATTAATGGGATTTTATTGAATAACTAAATAAATGCTTCCATGAAATTCACTCTTCCAAAGTTGGACCAACTAAATGCGAGTTGTTTAAGACACACTTAAGATGTCCCATTTTGCAACGTGGTCCGCTTTCTCTTGATTTTTCAGGTTCAGATGTAATCTGAAATGAAGATATGATGGTCTATGCTCGATGCCATAGATCGTGTAGCAAAGGTGTTTAAGTCTTGTTAAATGAGAGAATTAGTATTATTTAGCCTGAAGGATATCATGACCGAGTTTTTGAGCAATAATACAACTTTGCCAAATTGACTTTTCTGTCTTAGTTAATAGCTACCTGGTGATAAAAGAAGGAAGTGTTGGAAGGGTCAGGATATAGGTATGGGACAGAAAGGCGAATGCGGTTTTAGATACAAATCAAGATGGATCTGCAAGGCAAGTTTCGACGAGTTTAACTCAGTTGTGCGAGTGACGTCCATTTAGCACGAAAGGTTAAGGAAAGCTCAACTCATACGCTGCGTACAGATTGACAGCATTGTTGAGTGGTAAGTTTTTTTTTTATAGGCTTAATACTGTCACAGGCTTCTAAAGTATACTTTTTTAGTTTTTTGAAATGTGACTATAATTTGAAAATTTATTATCAACTACCATCTCTAGCATTAATGGTGATTTCATTAAGTACGATAAGCCTCAAACTTGAAACTTAGGAGTACTAATAGGGTGTTCAATCAACGTGTGGGACCATTAAACTGCCTGATACGCATCTAGATGCCCTCTGAGCTTCTAAACATGTTTCTCAGTTTGTACAACTGTATAATTAGTTACAGATTTTTGGAGTATAAACAAGAGTTTGATTAATTATATTGATAGAAATGTACTAACCTGCCAACTTGAACCGGCCAACCCGATTTAAGTTTCTAGGTCTTCGGGTTGGGAATTGTGCAAACGATTCGACCTGCTAATTTAAGTAAACTGCATTTCTCCAAAGTTAATATGGATGAATATGATCTTCTCCAAAGTTAATATAGATGAATATGATCTTCAAGTATTTATAGATTGCTTTTAGTTAGTCTATCTTATGCAAATTTTGAAGCTTTTATTTTAATGGGCAAACACTGATCCAGTGGTCGGATGGTATCTTGAGGTGCAGGTTGTCCCTGTGGAAATTGAGATCCTTTCTATTGACATCAAGAAGCATACGGTGTACAAAATTGCCTTTTTAGAACATTTAAAAATTGTCCATTGTAACCACTTGCGTAAAGTTAGGATTTTATTAGTTACAAGCATATTCTAATACATTTTTTAGAATGGGTCTTTAGAAGTATAAGTTTTATAGTTTTTGTTTTATTTCAAAATTATGAGATGTACAATAAAAACTCCGTGGACACACAACTCTATAGTGCAATGTGCCATTTATGATAATAGCAATCAATCAATCAATTGCTCATCTTTATTTCGGAATCCGGTACTTGAATATCCCGATAAATTAGCAGTACAATCTCCACAAAGTTAGTCAATTTTTATTCATACCGCCGGCCTATAGATTCATGATCATGTAAGTATTACTGTTCCTTCAAACTCTTGTTCGTAATTCACTGTTTTTTTTTTTTTTTTTTTTTTTTTTTTGACCTAGATCGTCTCCTTCTTCATATTTTTAGTTCCGTAACACTTTCGATTACTGCTACTAGTATGATATATGAGAATTGTTATGTTATCCAGATAGAAATGTTTACCAATAAAGATGTGTTATGACTTTTTACTTATGTTGCAAACTTTGGCTGTATTTCAACTTAAGAATATCTGTGGATTTCAGGTTACTTTGTAGGTATTTTGAATTCTTATTTTATGGACCGATGGTTGTACGAATTTCACAGTTTTTCGGAAATATATTGACTTACTTTGATCATATGTGGATGTAATTTCTAGAGATATTATGATCTAATGAAATGCCTAAAATGGATCCCCGTACCCAAAAAAATGAGATACTTACATGAACGAGGTATAATGATTGTATTCTGAAGTAACTCAAAGGTGCCATTAAAATAAATTTGGCGACTTTTAGCTTAAAAGTAAAAAGGATATAGATATTGTGGAAATTGTAATAGTAAGGTCGGAGGGATATGTAATTATGCCTGCTTGTCCATAGGCATATCCACTTTCGTTTATCTGTTCCTTTATGGGATAAGCGTCTGAAAATGTATCAAATCTTACCCAAATTCGGTTGTATGAATCCAACTTCAAAAGTTCATGTTTTATGTATCGAAACTTTAATTTAGTGTTATCATATGTATCCACTAATTGTTCTTTAGGTAACCGGATCCATATAATAGAATTTTAAGTAAAGTTGGTTACATATTAGATACTTAACCTTAATTCATATTAATAAAAGAGGTTGCAATTCATAACCACTTCTAGCCCCATTAATTTAGTCATTAACATAAGTATTAAAAGCAATCTCTAAGTACTTCAAGATCAAATTCATCAATTTTAACTTTAAAGAAATGCAGCCTCTGAGCTTTGTCGTACATTTGATCACCATTGGAGTATGCAACGAAACTTTCCATTTACTTATATAAATGGTGACTACATATAGTCTCGAATACTTTGTACCTCCAGCAAAAGAGATTGACTATCAAATTCATAACCTCAACTCATCTATGAGCAACCTTTTACAATCCAAACAAGAAAGAAAGAAAGAAAGAAAGAAAGCAGTACACGAGATCAAGAGCCTCAAGCATTGTGATCAGTAAAATACTTCAACTGTCCTTTTTTATATTATCGTTCAGAAACTACTCTGATCCAGGTCGACCCGCTCAATGGAAAAAAAAAATAAAAAAAAAATTAAAGATCGTTTTGTTTGACACCTCAATCTTCACTTTACTTGAATGCATAATGAATGATAACGAAGGCATTAGGATTTTCAATAAGAAAATCGTAGATGCATAATTTATTGTACCTGTAACTAAATTTTAGAGGGTCAACATAAATTCAAAGGGAGACAAAGAGTTTATTAATACATGTCTAAAAATGTTAATGAAGGCCTAAGGGCACTTGTTAGCATTTTGCAGCTTATATTTATGAAAGACCTATTATTCATTGCAATTTAAAAAGTGTTTCAAAACTTCTTTATTCGAAAAACGAGTGTAAAAATTAACAAAAAGTTCTTTGAATTTATCACAGTAAAAAATAAATTAATACAGCTGTAACACTAAAAGAAGTCTTACAAAAGCAACGCAGACGTGAAGGGATCCAAATGGGAGGCGAAACCTGTATTTTACGCAGCTTGCCAATTTTGACAACTCTACCAAGCAATGCAGACGTGGAGGGATCCAAATGGGAGGTGGTCATCGTCTTCCCTTTGTAAAATTTCTTTGCTAAAACGGAAAATCTACAACACAACCAACTTCCAAATCATCAAAAGAAATAGTCAAATACTGCTGAAAAAACGGGATTCAATATTTCAATCACACGGGTCTATAAAACGAAAATAGAATTAGAGTTGATAATATTGACCTACTTATTTACAACTGGTTCGATATTTAACTCTAACATGTCAAACATCGGTCAAAGCCTTACTAACAGATTAAATCTTCTACTCTAAACGAATTAATTAAGAAAATCAGATATATGATTATTGTTATCATATTAGAGACAACGAATATTAATATTACAAGTAGCATTTTGTAGTAAAAAATTATAAATTTGGAATAAGGATGCCGAATGGAGTAATAACTACATACCGTAAATCATGAGGATTAAGAACAATGGTGAGTTAAGCGGTCCAACTTCCAAGAAGACCATCAAACGTCAAGAAGATGGTCATTCATGCTAATAACCATAAGGATTCTTGGTTAATTTGGCATATTACCTGGTTTAAAGCCCAAGTAAACCAACCAAGACAAAACATTAATGCCAAAAATTGTTAGCACCTAACACTTTTGAGTATCCACAACCAAACCCATTATAAAAAAAACTAAGATAAATCGAAAACAACACTTACCAAAGGCAGTACATTATCAACTATAAATATGAAACGGAATGAAAGTTTGAAAGTGATAATACTGATGGGACCAGAAACTACTTCCTTTCAAAATTGGTGGAATTTGTAGAGCACCATTTACAACTGCATTGTTGTTACATGCTAAAATACAACATCAAAAGGAACAATCATTAGCAAAAATACTTTATTGTATGATGAGAAGCCTTACTCATTCTCTTATTGAAATTAGTTCACAATACAAAGACACATTCAGCAAACAATGCAAAAGTCTAAATAATTTAAGTAAAGGTATGCCTGGAGGTGCAAAAGAGGAAAGAGTATTCCATAATGCACAACACACAATTGAAGTTCCTCTTGGATACAACAATATGCTTCTACAACCACTGCATATTTGGCTCTGCATCTTTATTTGGCCCAAAATTATTCAATTTTTTAACCTAAAATTCAATTACATGTTCCAATTGCAATTATCAACAATCATATCATCATAATCGAAAGATATTGCTATTCCATTAAAATAACCTATACAAAATAATTCATCAAAAACTAAAAACGGTACTAACCTTTGTCTTCACTTTCGCTTGTGAAAAGATTAGATACAACATATGCTCTGAGTTATTCTTAACGTCATCTTCATCTACTTAAGAAAGTGATAACAATTGTAGGATGAAATCGGGTTAAGAAATTGGATGGATCTGATTGACCGGAGATCACTCCAATTCCGGTGATTTTTGTCGCGCCGTCAACCAAAGATATTTCGATTGTTTTTGTCGTCGATTGCTATATCCTTTTGTTGGTTTTGTTTTTATTGTTTTTTATGATACAATCAGATATATGATTATTGTTATCATATTAGAGACAACGAATATTAATATTACAAGTAGCATTTTGTAGTAAAAAATTATAAATTTGGAATAAGGATGCCGAATGGAGTAATAACTACATACTGTAAATCATGAGGATTAAGAACAATGGTGAGTTAAGCAGTCCAACTTCCAAGAAGACCATCAAACGTCAAGAAGATGGTCATTCATGCTAATAACCATAAGGATTCTTGGTTAATTTGGCATATTACCTGGTTTAAAGCCCAAGTAAACCAACCAAGACAAAACATTAATGCCAAAAATTGTTAGCACCTAACACTTTTGAGTATCCACAACCAAACCCATTATAAAAAAAACTAAGATAAATCGAAAACAACACTTACCAAAGGCAGTACATTATCAACTATAAATATGAAACGGAATGAAAGTTTGAAAGTGATAATATTGATGGGACCAGAAACTACTTCCTTTCAAAATTGGTGGAATTTGTAGAGCACCATTTACAACTGCATTGTTGTTACATGCTAAAATACAACATCAAAAGGAACAATCATTAGCAAAAATACTTTATTGTATGATGAGAAGCCTTACTCATTCTCTTATTGAAATTAGTTCACAATACAAAGACACATTCAGCAAACAATGCAAAAGTCTAAATAATTTAAGTAAAGGTATGCCTGGAGGTGCAAAAGAGGAAAGAGTATTCAATAATGCACAACACACAATTGAAGTTCCTCTTGGATACAACAATATGCTTCTACAACCACTGCATATTTGGCTCTGCATCTTTATTTGGCCCAAAATTATTCAATTTTTTAACCTAAAATTCAATTACATGTTCCAATTGCAATTATCAACAATCATATCATCAGAATCGAAAGATATTGCTATTCCATTAAAATAACCTATACAAAAGAATTCATCAAAAACTAAAAACGGTACTAACCTTTGTCTTCACTTTCGCTTGTGAAAAGATTAGATACAACATATGCTCTGAGTTATTCTTAACGTCATCTTCATCTACTTAAGAAAGTGATAACAATTGTAGGATGAAATCGGGTTAAGAAATTGGATGGATCTGATTGACCGGAGATCACTCCAATTCCGGTGATTTTTGTCGCGCCGTCAACCAAAGATATTTCGATTGTTTTTGTCGTCGATTGCTATATCCTTTTGTTGGTTTTGTTTTTATTGTTTTTTATGATACTTTTTTTATATTTATTTTATGGTTTTTATGATACTAAAAAGTAAACACTGGAATGTAATTTAATCTTTTATTTAATTAAATTAATTAAATAATTAAATTAAATATGGAATATTTAAGGAGGGTCAATAATGACTTTTGAGAAAGGCTAATCCACTATTTAGGTAGTCATTTAGGTTAAAGATTATCAATGGTTCAAATTAAAATAGGTTAATTAATAGATGGTTAGGATTAAATTAGGATGGGCTAAATAATTTAGTATGAATAAATGAGCTATCCATGGGTGAAACTTGTGAAGAACTGAGGAGGAACCATATAGGCACTCAAACCCACTTATATTACGGAAATCTCAATGAAACCTATAACCATTTTCCCCTTCGTTAAAATAATTAATCTCCTCGTACAAGATACCAAAAAAAAAATCAAACAGAAAAATAAATAACTTAGATACACCAAGACTAAAATACAATATATTAACATACATATGTGTGCTTCTTTGAGATGGTTTAAAATAACCAGGATGTCTAGTATCCCTACAAATATTCCATGAGGCGTGGAGTATATATTTACATATACTAAAGTATCTACCTGCATAATCCTAGTTAGCTTTAAGCAGAGCATCGTAAGTGTAATAACTATATGAACAGCGTAGGGTAACTGGCCGGAGGGGTAGCTAATTAAAGATTACCTTCGCTGTCTCATGCTTGAATCACGTACCCACCTTAAGTATAGTAACCCACATAGGACCTGTCGAATGGAAAACTAAAAACAACGGTCTAGAAAGTCTAAATTTTTCATAACATATATGAATTATCAAATAACATGAGGAACCTATTGCATATTTGGTTGTGCATCTTTATTTCCCTCAAAATTATGCAGAAAATTTAACCTAAAATTCTGCAAATTCAATTACATGTTCCAATTGCAATTATCAACGATCATATAATTAGAATAGAATGATATTAAAACTAAAAAAGGTTCAGACCTTGTTGGATCTTATAGGCAGAGATCACTTCCGTCGAATGGAAAATTCTCAACTTCAAATCTTAACCCTAGCTTTAGTGTAAATGTAAAAAGTGATGATGAAAAAGTAACTAAAACTGTTGAAATTGGATCTGATGTTAGGGTAACGGTTGACGGAATTAAAGGTGTGCGATCACCGGCTTCTTCGATTTCGAAACCTGAAGTTGGATGTGAATGGAGTAACGTGAGAAGTTGTGCTTCCGGTGAAGGTTGTTCAGGTCGTGGGAATTTTTCGGAAGAAGAAGAAGATGAAGAAGAAGGTGATGTCGGAAGAAGAAGAAGAAAGTGACGGCACAGTTTTTATTTTTTATCTTTTTAATCAACAACCGGTTTTTTTTTACGTGTTTTTTTTTAAATTATATTATATACTCCGTATTATATAAATTTGTAATAAAGGGATAATTAGGACATTTGAATAAGACTCATCTACTATTTAGGTTGTCATTTATGTTTGAGATTATCAATGGTTTAAATTAAAAAGGGTTAGTTAATGGAGGGTTGGGATTAGATTAGGATTGCCTAAATTAATAATGACAACCTAATATACACTCTATTATAATATAATTATTATTAATCTAAATTAAATTAAATTAATTAATTGGTAATATGAAAGAAAGGATAATTATGACTTTTGAGGAATACATATATACTATTTAGGTTGTCATTTACATGGGAGATTATCAATGGTTTAGATTTAAAATGGTTAATCGATGGAGGGTTGAGATTAGATTAGAGTTGCCTAAATTAAAAAAGACAACCTAATAACCACTCTATTATAATATATTAAAGAGATATCTGTTATTTATGATTTATATGAGTATATCAATATACAATTAACATATACATCATTAGTAATGATTTATATAAAGCTTTTAATATTATTTTGTGAAATTAGATTATGTTAAAGACGTAAAAGTTTAAGATATCATCATATTTGGATAAAAACATAATATCCGAATCCGAACCAATCCAAACCGAATCCAAATAACCCGAAACCGAATAATCCGAATCTTATTTGGTTTGGATTACGGATAAATTATAAACTTAAAAAATTCAAATAATTCGATCCGAACAGTTTATCCGAACAGCACACCTACCTCCAACCTATCTAAACAATCACATCATGTTTTTTCTTTTTATTTTCTATCCTTTACCCCCACTTTTTCTAATTTATATCCCTGGTTATTCTAAAATTAAAAATGGTTCTGAATTGAATTGGGATCGATTTTAAAAAATATTGTACAGAAAAAGGATTTCACTGGACCTCTACTAGTTCTGGGGATATCCCTAAGAATTTAAGGGGTATCTTTAGAATACCCTATCATAAAATGACCATTGAACCTAATTAATTTCCTTCAACTCCTTACAACAAACTAATTATTTTGAATATATTTGAAGCCAAAAATATTATTCATTAAAGATATTGAATTTCTTTGAGGCATCTATAGAGCAAGTTGAAAAATCTATGGAGGAAGTACACTGTCCACTCATTTGGACAATATTGTATGGGCCCATTAATCATGGGCCTTCACCTCCAGAACCAAATATCAACATTTTTAGCTTCTTAAATACTTAAAAAAAAAATATTACAGAATTCAAGAAATAAATAACTTGTTCCCAATCGAGTTTGTTCTGACGATCAAACAAAGCTTTGTTAATCGTCAATCAAATCCGTAATTATTTGCAGGGACGCATTTTAACAAACATGGACAATTTAATGAAGCCCCCTTCAAATCTTAAACATATCGATGGTGTTTATGAAAGCTCTAAAAAATAAATAAAAGATATTAACATTATTAAATATTGCCACCATTGTTTGAAATTTAAATGATACTTATTCAAGGGTTGTGGGTTTTAAGTTTTAACAACTTGGTAAAGTCAACCAGTTAAGAAGTGAATTATATATTTATTGTTACATCTATATGTTGGAAAGAGTGTCCGAGGTCATAACTAATTGGTAAGACTATTCTAAAGGTATAGTCCTTTTTGGGTTGCCCTCGATGAACAGTAAGAGAAACAATAAGAGAGATAATATTAATTGGAATTAATATTATAGTTAATTAATTGGTTTGTTAATTTATCAATGTTGATAAATTAATTAGAAGCTAAAAGTAATTAACGGAAACAATAAAGAATATTTAGTTGTTTATTAATTGAATATTAATATGAAATAAAAGGAATATTCTGGAAAGTGATTCCAACCGGCGGTTGGAGGCCGAATTCAGTTGTCCCACATCGGCTGGAGTATAAACCTCAAGGCCACCTCCTCCCCTATAAATAGAGGCCTAATCCATGGTTTCCAATCATCCCAGTTTCGAATTGAATTCGATACTTTCTCTCTTTCTCATTCCGAATCCTTGTGAGAGTTTACATGACGTAGAGTCGGGACCCTAGGATTTTGAGTTTCTCTTGGTTCACGGGTGTGAAACATTAGAGGTGTTCTACTTTGGGCACTTGCCATCCAAAGCATGAAAGGTCGAGCAAGGAGTCTGCGTGAAGGTTCTGCGAGGTGGTCTGCGCATGAGAAATTGATTTCTCAAAGGTTAGTATTTTCTCATTTATCTATTTATTTTGTTATTGTTAATAGCTTTATTAAGTAGCGGTCCTTTAGGGTTTAGTTTCCTAGTTGCTCTAGATTAATTATTATTTTCCGCTGCATATGTTAATCTAGTTAGGGAATAGAAAACCCAACAGTGGTATCAGAGCGTAGGCTTAATAAGGTTAGCAATACAAAATGTAGATAAATTATATTATTTGGAAATAAAACTGTCTTTTATTTTGTCCAAATAACTAAATTAAATATATATGTATAATAGATTTATATATGTATACAGTTAATTTATTTACTAATCAAACCTTAGTATTTTAATGGTTTAAAATATATGCTCAATTTTAAAATGTTTTAAAATAGAACCCTGAACCTTAAATGTTTAAGAGAGACCTTATATATAATATGATTTATATATATGTATCATTTAAGTCTAAATACATCGTCAGTCAATTAATAAATCGGCTCACCCATAGAGAACAAACTATAAGAGAGGTATAAGGCGGGTCACTCTGCTTCCCTAAAGAAGTAGGTTTTTAATAAGCTTCGCGCTGACCTGCTTCTCCGCTTCTTTGTGCGTTCAATGGAGCTACCGAGGACTTTTGATAGGATGATGTCAAGATTAAAAGTAGGCTTAAAATAGTAAAACAAAATCCCGTTTTAGCTATAGAAAAATGTTAAAATTATGCTAACCCATGAAAACCGCACATCTCTCGTATGGACTGTTAATGGAGCATGTGTGGTTAACCGGCACATTAATGTGAGGACATATTGAGAGGTGATGTGGGACTCGCGATTCTCGAGCGTACTCGAGCCGGGCACCACGCGGGGTTTGCATGGTTGGTTCACCATCTAGTTCATGATCCTCGGCATACCAGTCATGAATGGTAGATGAGCATAACCGAGATTAACATGCCATTGATAGGTATCAATGAATCTCAAAGATCTAGGAATTTCATAGAAATGAAATGGACAAAAGTATTTTGTTATATGATTGCGGCGACCCTTTTCATAAAACTGAAAATATAGATCCTAGCATTAATTAGAAATTGGGTAATTAATTAAGGAATATTCAGATTAACTAAAATAAGTTTTATCTCAATAATACCTTTTGAAAATGGTAATAATCCTCCCGTTCCCAATTCTGCAAATAACCTAAACTTCTCACAACTCTCAGTTCTTGGGAGGGAAAGACTTACCAGTTCAATCTGTATGGACGGGTGATGTAACCCTAGGTTCACTCTAAGGAACAAGAGTATGTTCTCGATGAGCTGTGAAACCGTAGGTACGAGAACAAGGAGTATGTTCCCGACGAGAATAAGGAGTATATTCTCGATAAGTAAATTCCCACTATTGATAATGATTCAATCCAAGAGGAGATTGAAGCTCACCGGAAATATTATGTTGTTTGATACTAAGTTTTGATCAACATAATTCTATCCGGTCAGTCAGCTGTCTGCAAACAGTTTGTAACCTCATGTCAAATGGTTTTGAATGAGAAAGAGACCTGAATAATGGAACTCCAAAAAATTACTAAGCAAGGGATCAATAAGATTGATGTGCCCTCTAGCTCAGCAGCTCCTATGTTGTCAACTGGTCATGATGCAAAGGAAAGGAAGAGATCTGGAATAGCTACGAATGGAAAGTCCAATCGTGGGGCTAAGAGAAAGATTGATTCTGAAATTGCACCAGCAATGATCCAAAGGAATCAGTGTGTGATACTGCAACACAGAGAAGTACTAGAAGCGTTGCTGCCCAAAATATCTGAAGGACCTTAAAGACAGTAAGGTTGAAAAGGATTCAGATATATATAAATAATCGAACTCCACGATACTACGACTTCTACTTCGTAGGTCTTGAATACAGGGTGTGGTACTCACATTTGCACTGTATTGCAAAAGCCTAAAGGAAAGAAGAAGTTTAAAGCATGGAGAGCTCAACTTAGTCATGGGAGACAAGAGAGTCACGCCCATTGGAAAGTTTGAGCTCATGCTAGAATCTGGGGTTAGGATGCGTTTAAATAATTGCTGTTATTCGTCAGAAATGACAAGTAACATAGATTCATTTCATGCTTGTTTAAAGAGAGTTATCAGTTTTCATTTGGAAATGAAAATGGTGATAGTGCGTCTACTTGCAAAGGCATATATGATAATGTTGAATATATCAGCAAAGGAATTTAAATGATGGTTTGTCTAAAGAGCTTGATAAATCCAAATTGTGGCAATATCATCTAAGGCACGTAAACAAGAAAAAATATCGCCTAAACTCCAAAAGTATGGAGTGTGGGAATCATTCGACCTTAAATCGGATGATGTATGCAAATCTTGTTTATTGAGCATGATGACTAAATCACTATTCACATGTTATATGAAAGAAGTGTTGGATTGTTCAACTTGGTATACATGGATGTATGTCGAACATTCCGATGCGCCATAAAAGATGGAAAAAGCTACTATGTTGCTGATTACTTCAGTGGACATGGATATGTTTATCTGATTAAACATAAGTCAGACACTTTTGAAAGTTCAAAAGGTGTTAGGACGTAATATAGAAAACCAAATGGGCAGAAAGATAAAGGTACTCCGATCCGACAGGGGAAGAGAAGACCTTAGTATCAAATTTCTTGATCATCATTGTAACACCCCCAAATTTAATGATTTGCGGAAGCATACTTTGGGTGTTACTAATCAATAATCAAAGCACAAGATATATAGTAAACGACTCTATATGAGTCGTTTTAACAAAATATATTGATATTAAAATGTTTACAACATTTACAACCAATATATAGCTCGTGTTCGATTAAATGAGAGATTTCAGTACATAAGTACTTGTACAAAATATACTAATGCAAGAAAATCTCAAATGTTTGCATGCTGACTCGAGCTATTGATTCCCTGATGCAGTTAAAACCTACTGCTGGGTACCTGCGATACATGCTAGAATGGGTCAGCTATAAGCTGGTGAGCTCACAGGTTTGAAATCAGATAATATCGTATGAACCGCAAGTTTTAAGTAATTGAATTGCATCCAGCAATTGATAATGTAAGTGTATACAGCCATGAACACATAGTTGAGCTTAACTCGTGGGTCAGGGTCACAGCCTGAGCGTTTTTGCCTCCACGAGTGCCTAATCCACACTCGTCTTCCCAAATATTAGTACGTCCGTTTACCCGATTAGTGCTTGCTAACCCGGACGAGGAGGGTCAATCCTATATGGTACCATATACTAATATTCACGATACAACGTATTAACAACTATGTTGACGGAGGACTTTAACTGATTAGTCGTGAGTAACTCATGTAGTATATGAAAAAGTTGTACTTGCGTTCACATGTTAAAAACGAGCATTGTATCACACCCCTGAGTAAAACAGTAAAAAGAGGGGCTATGAGACTCACCTGAGTCTAGAGAGTTGAACTTAATAAACTTGAGTTGATTAGCCGAGTGCTGGTGTCCGAAGACTTGTAACCTGAGGGTGTCCGCGACACGCGATGGTTAATATGTGTAGGTATCTCAGAAGATCACCTAAGTTAGTTGTTCATACAACTAATGATGTCCAAATTACATTTGGTTTGATTGTTTGTTTGTTTGCGTTTTGAAAACATGTACGGCCCGTTGGTGACGGTTTGTAATATTAATCTTGACATTATCATTATTATTTCGAAGTGTTATACAAGTTTGACACTTGGTGTGAAATGTATTTACAAACTCTAGGTGACGGGGGTCCGGGGGCAGCGCCCCTGGTTAGCGGGGTCCAAGGGGCGGCAGCCCCTGGCGGGGTCCAAGGGGCAGAGCCCCTGGTTGGGGTCGAGCTGCCAAGTCAGCTTGGAAAATTTTTATTTCTGCTATATTGCTTTGGTGAAAAACGCATCTGAGAGTTGAATTTGGGTAAACTCAAGTAATAGAATTTTGGGTCTCGACACTTAGTAAAAATCTGTGTTTTCTAGTTTCTGTTTTGTGCGACGTTGGGTGCGACGTCGCAGGTCCTGACTGCGACGTTGAGCATGGCGTCGCTATGTGCGACTTTCGCAATTTAATGCGACGTTGTGGGTGGCGTCGCTATATGCGACTTTGTTGATTCTTGCGACGTAGGGGTCGATGTCGCTATGTGCGACGTTGTGATGGGTTTTTGCGACATTGTAGTTGACGTCGCAATCGGGCCAAGTCAAATGCGACGTCAGCGACTGATCTGGTTCCGGTGGCCGGAAAATCGGCCGGACGACTTCCGTTTGGTCCAAATCTTTTACCCAACCCATATTTGAACATTATAAGTTGATACAAACCGCAAACAAGTAAAAACAAGTGAAATCGAGGAGTTTCGAGTTTTTGTCGGAAACTTACAAAGTGGCGAAACGAAATTCCGGAAAGATAGAAGTGTAGATCGTTGCATGGTGGTCGTTTTTCCTAAAAGAGCTTTGCGATTGGAGGTCGTTTGATGGTGTGATTTAGTGATTTTGTGTGATGGTGGTGTTGGTGGTTTGAGAAAGGAAAGAGAGAAAAAGAAGAAAGAGAGAGAGAAAGAGTGGGATGAATGAGGAAGGGGGAGGTGGTGACCCCCTTTTTGGGCAGATTTTTCGGTGGGGGCCCACCGAAGTGTGGGTCTCCACTTTTAACTCCGTGTTTGCGCTCCGTGCGGTGTTCGTTTTCCCGGTCGTTTAAACGTTTAAATAGTTTTATACACGTTTAATTATATGTTTTAAAATACATATATTTATTTGATATTACGGTTGAAGTATTTCATCAAGTATTTAATATTTGAGTTATGAGTTATAAAATAATTCTTAACTTTATTTTTAGCTGTTTGCGTGTTGTTGTACGACACGGAATAAATACGAAATATTATCAACATAATATTTTGGATATAATAATAGTGTTATTAAATAATGTTATATTATTTAATAAAATTGTTCACCAACGTCCGTATTTAATTGATTCAAATTTCATTCGATTTGAGAAGCGTACGATTTAATCAAATCACATTTTTGTATATATTCATCAATATATATTCTAATACATTAATTAACCTAACACATAACTAATTACATGTATTAATAGTTGATTAGGCACTAGTCACTAGTCCTAATTTGGCGGGTGTTACAATCATAGACATTATGGAATAGTTTCACAAATTGACTCCTCCTAGAACACCATAGCTGAATGGAGTAGCTGAGAGGAGAAGTAGAATCCTGTTAGACAAGGTTCAGTCAATGATGAGTCAGGTAACACTTCTAAATAAGCTTATGGAGTTAGGTATTATAGACAGTCGCACATATCTTAAATCTAATACACAAAGAAAGTTTCAAAGATGACTTATGAGATGTGGAAGAGAAAAGGTTTTTCTCTTGGGCACATCCAGATCTAAGGTTGTGAAGTTATCGTTAGACGAGAAACTTAGCATAGACAAGAAGCTGGATCTGAAAAGTATCTTTTCATCGGTTATCCACAGAAGTCGTTTAGATATTTAATGCTCAAAAGGGAGTGTTTTTTGAAAGAGAAATAATATCTAAAGAGGACAGTGGGAGTACAATTGATCTTGAAAAGATTCAAGGATCGACCGATGATGAAACTATGGTAAACACTGACACTCAACAAGAGGTGGTAACACTTGTTGAACTTGATGGCATATTATTTCCCGCTCGCAGTTGTAGAATTAGCAAACCTCCTTGGTTCTATTATGGTTTCCATAAAGAAGAACATGACAAGATTAGTGACAGTACACTAATTGAATTAGATGTGTCTGCTAACTACAAGGAAGCGATGGCAGGCCCTAAGGCTGCTAAATGGAAAGAAGCTGTGAAAAGCAAGATTCAGTCTATGTCTGACAACCAAGTTTGGAATTTGGTTGGCACTACACTCAGTCTTCAGACGGTGAGTTGTAGGTGTATCTTCAAGAGAAAGATAGACATAGATGGGAAGTACACACTTATAAAGCTAGGATGGTAGGGAAGGGCTATACTCAAACCTTCGGGATTGATTATGAGGAAACCTTCTCACCAATAGCTGAAATAAAGTCAATTAGGATAATGCTTGCAATAGTTGCATTTCATGGTTATGAAATTTGGCAGATGAATGTCAAAACCACTTTCCTTAACAGGAAACTGACAGAGGATGTGTTCAAAGCACAGTCGGAAGGTTTTGAAAATGCAAAGTATCCTAATAGAGTGTGTAGGCTTCATGGATTAGATAGGCTTCTTGTAGCTGGAATCTCTGCTTCCATGAGAAAGTCTAACGGTTTAGATTTTCTAGAAGCAAAGATGAGTCCAGCAGATATGTCAAAATTAGTGGGAGCATTGTAGTCTTCCTGGTATTATATGTGAAAGATATAATACTCATAGAAAATATAATCCCAACATTACAAGGTGTAAAGAGTTGATTGGGAGAATATTTCGCTGTGAATGATTTGGAAGATACAATATATTCTTGGTACAAAGATTTACAGAGATATGTTGATAACGTCTCAAAGGACTTAACCAGGACATGTACTTAGAATGATATTTTGAAAAGTTTTTAAAAATGGAGAATTCTAAGAAAGGGAATCTACCCTTACATCATGGCATAAAGATTACTAAAAGATTAGTGTCCAAAGATTGCATAAGATTGGACTAAATGAGTCGAGTCCCATAGGCTTCGGCTATAGGATCGATCATACATGCCATGAAGTATACAAGACCCGATGTCTCATTTGCTTGGAGCATAGTGAGTCGACATCAGCAGAATTCTGGTAAAAGTCATAAAACAACTGTAAAGAATATTCGTAAGTATTTGAGAAATACTAAAGACAGGTTCTTAGATTATGGCGGAGAAGAGAAACTTAGAGTAACAAAGTAAGTTTACAAACAGATAGAGATGATAGTCGTTCACAGTCTGGTTGGGTACTCTTACTGAATGGGGGAACGATAAGTTTGAAAAGTTTAAAGCAAGATACAATAACAGATAGGAATCTGAGTATATTGAAACTTGCAAGACTTCAAAGAAAGTCATAAGGATGAGGAATTTCATTAGTGATCTTGGAGGTGTTCCAATAGAACGAATCCCAATGAAATATTATAACGGAAAGTCCCAAAGCACATTTAAGAAAATACCATTTTGTTCAAAGGAAGATACAAAAGAGACACGTGATTGTGATGGACACACGATCAGTAAACATGCTAGGAGCATAGGTTTACGAGATAAAGTTTTAGTTGTTTGATTTTGAAACATTACAAACAATGATGGGAACTAGAATAGACTTGGTGATAAATGATGGAGATTATTTATTGGAAGGAGTTCTGCCATTTACTATCGTTTATCATTGTGTTTCAGTTTAGCATGTTTAGACACCACTTCCAGAGTAATTAGATTCACTCAAAACTCCTCAGTCGATCACACTATAGGAAGTATGTGGTGAATTAAGACTGTCATGGAGTGTTAGTAGATTATCTATGGAGATTAGACATTGCATAGAGATTGCTGCAACACTCATGGGTACTTAATGGGGATTTAAGTATAGGAGAAACCCGCACTCATGGAAGTTACTTCATGGATTGAAATCACGAGTAACTCTGAGATGATAATATCTTATATTCTTAAAATGGAGATACATGAGTTTCTAGTTTTCAAATCTGTTGTACTTTAGTTTATTCAAACGCTGAGCGTAAATGCCAGTCATAAAGGATACGCTAGGTATGACATGATGAGTTGACTAGTACTATGTATGCGAAATTTAATTGTTCCTTTTGCCTAAAAGGAAAAGCGATATCCCTGGGCCCTCTGATGATTAAATGTTGACTCATAAAGTGCTTGGCCAAGCCAGGACTAAATTGATATGTACAATTCTGTAGTCCCATATAGTCAAATTGATCGGAAATCAGAAAACATAATCTTGAATCTGGAGATTGATTAAATCCATGTCCCAGTTTCATGCAATATCTGAAACAAAGGAATATATGATCACTTATCTAAAAGGAACGTCACTAGATATGATCAGAGTTCGGCAGATGCATTGGATGGCACCTCTACTTAGGATAGAGATGGACCAATAGTTGTTGATGACTTGTCCAAGTGGGAGACTGTTGGAAAGAGTGTCCAAGGTCCTAACTAATTGGTAAGACTATTCTAAAGGTAGAGTCCTCTTTGGGTTACCCTCGATGAACCAGTAGAGAAACAATAAGATAGTTAATTAATTGGTTTGTTAATTTATCAATGTTGATAAATTAATTAGAAGCTAAAAGTAATTAACAGAAATAATAAAGAATATTTAGTTGTTTAATAATTGAATATTAATATGAAACAAAAGAAATATTCAGGAAAGTGATTCCAACCGGCGGTTGGAAGGTTCAACCGGCGGTTGGATGGATTAGGGTTTGACCAGGAGTTGACGCGTAATTACTTGGGCAGGAATTAAGTCCAACCGACGGTTGGTAGCTCCAACCGGCGGTTGGAGGCCGAATTCAGTTGTCCCACATCGGCTGGAGTATAAACCCCAAGGCCACCTCCTCCCCTATAAATAGAGGCCTAATCCATGGTTTCCAATCATCCCAGTTTCGAATTGAATTCGATACTTTCTCTCTTTCTCATTCCGAATCCTTGTGAGAGTTTACACGACGTAGAGTCGGGACCCTAGGATTTGGAGTTTCTCTTGGTTCATGGGTGTGAAACATTAGAGGTGTTCTACTTTGGGCACTTGCCATCCAAAGCATGGAAGGTCGAGCAAGGAGTCTGCGTGAAGGTTCTGCGAGGTGGTCTGCGCATGAGAAATTGATTTCTCAAAGGTTAGTATTTTCTCATTTATCTATTTATTTTGTTATTGTCAATAGCTTTATTAAGTAGCGGTCCTTTAGGGTTTAGTTTCCTAGTTGCTCTAGATTAATTGTTATTTTCCGCTGCATATGTTAATCTAGTTAGGGAATAGAAAACCAAACACTATAACATGATCATTCTAGTACAATCTCCATACTTTGATGGCAATTTACGCACAGATTCATGTAATAAAGTGCATATAGCCATGTTGCATAGCTTACACCTTATGATTGTGTTGATAGTTAAATATCATGTTGATATAAGTCTTAATACATGCCCTTTCTAGTTTTTATATAAATAACTTGTTTGATCCCTTTCTAAAAAAATTACACTTAACAAAATACAAACCTTAAAAAATGTTTTTGCTGCTACATCTCATTGTTATGGTTCTAGCCTTCATTTCAAATGAACATGAAGATATGGCTAATTGTGACACCCGTCAAATTAGGACTAGTGATTAGTGCCTAATCAATTATTAATACATGTAATTAGTTATGTGATAGGCTAATTAATGTATCGAAATATATATTGTTAAATATATACAAGTATGCGATTTGATTAAATCGTACAGGTTTCAAAAATCGAATGTAATTTGGTTCAAGTAAATACGGACGTTGGTGAACAATTTTATTAAATAATATAATATTATTTAATAACACAATTATATCCAAAATATCATTTTTATAATATTTCGTATTCATTCTGTATCGTACAAACAAGGCCTTCGCGATTAAAATGTTAAACGCAAACAAATCAAAACAAATTAAGTTATTTTTTATAACTCAATTTTTAAATATTTGATGAAATATATCAAGTGAAACTTTGGGTAAATATTCGTATTTTAAAATTCATAATTAAACGTACATAAAATTATTTAAACGTTTCAACAATCGGAAAAACGAACATCGCACGGAGCGCGATTACCCGGAATCAAAATTTGGAGACCCACACTCCGGTGGGCCCCACCCGAATCAGCCAACAAAGGGGGGATCCCACCCTTTTGTCCCCATTTCAACATCATCACCATCTCCCCTCTTCTCTTTTCTCTCTAAAACAAACCCACACCACCACCACTTAAATCACTAAATCACACCACAAAACGACGTCAACCCACCAAGCTCTTTTGGAGAAAAAGGATCACCACATTACGATCTACATTTCTACCTTTTCGGATTTCCCCGGCATTAAGTTTGTAAGTTTCCGACAAAACCCGAAACTCTCCGATTTCACTTGTTTTTACTTGAATATGGGTTGTTTAAGTTTATAATGTCCATATGAGGGTTGGGTAAAAGAATCGGACCAAGTGGTCGCCGGAAAACACGTTTTTAGCTCAAAATTCCGTCATCAGACTTAAGTGTCGCAACGATGACTGAAGTATAGCGTCACTTCGTGCGTCACTTAAGTGACGCATTGAGTGTCGCTAAAAGCCCTAATTTAGCGTCACTTACCCTAGTGCCGCATAAAACCCCTTTTTCCTGACACTTGCCTAAGTGTCGCAAATTCAATATCCCTCACTCTAAACCGACACTTATAGCGTCACTTGCCTAAGTGACGCCTCTAATAGAAAACTGATTTCATCCGTCACTAACCTTAGTGACTCATGACTCCTATACCGACACTTACAACCGACACTTCCTTAAGTGTCGCACACTATGCGTCACTTGCACAAGTGACGCCCTTAAATCAGAATCTGACATTTTATGCGACACTTCCTGAGTGTCGCCTAAACCCTAAGTGTCGCCATTAGTGTCGCATGAAACAGAACCAAGAAAACATAGATTTTACTAAGTGTCGAGACCAAAAATTTTATCACTTGATTTCACCCAAATTCAAGTTCAGATGCGTTTTTCACTAAAGCAATTTAGTAGAAATAAAAATTTTTCAAGCTGACTTGGCACCTCGACCCCAACCAGGGGCCAGCCCCTTGGACCCCGCCAAGGGTTGCCACCCCTGGAACCCCGCTAACCAGGGGCGCTGCCTCCGGACCCCCGTCACCTAAAGTTTGTAAATACTCTATAAGTATAACATTTCAATATTATAATAATGATACTTTAAGATTATTATTACGAACAATCACCAACGGGCCGTACACGTTTTCAAACACTCAAACCAATCAACCAAATCATGGGAACTTGGACATTATAGTTGGACGAACAACTACAAGGGTAGTCTTTATAGATACCTGCCCACGTTTACAACCATCGCGTGTCGTGGACACCCTCAGGTTACAAGTCTTTGGACTTCACTATTCGGCTAATCGACTCAAGTTTATCGAATTAAACTCTCCAGACTCAGGTGAGTCTCATAGCCCCTCTTTTTACTGTTTTTCACTCAGGGGTGTGATTCATTGCTTGTTTTTAACATGTGAACGCGAGTACAAACTTTTCATATACTACATGAGTTTTTCACAACTAATCATTTTAAGACCTCCACAACATAGTTTGGTAATACTTCGGTAGCGCGAATATTAGTATATGGTACCATATAGGATTGACCCTCCTCGTCCGGGTTAGCAAGCACTAACTGGGTAAACGGACGTACTAACATTTGAAGTTGAAAGTGTAGATTAGGCACTCGTGGGGAGGCACCCTCGATCAGGCACTTGATTGTGATCCTGACCACCTTGATTAAGGCTCAAACTATGTGCTCATGGCTATATACATCTTTATTTGCTTGGTTGCAAATCAGTACTTAAATCTTACGGTTCATACGATACTATTTGATTACTCAAACCTGTGAGCTCACCAGCTTTTAGCTGACCTATTTTAGCATGTATCACAGGTACCCAGCAGTAGATTGGACTGTCATCAGGATTACTATAGTTCGAGTCAACATGCAGACAATTAGAGATTTTCTTGCATTAGTATATTTTGTACAAGTACTTATGTACTGAAATCTCTCATATATTCGAACACGAGCTATGTATTGGCTGTAAATGTTGTAAACAATTAATTATCAATATATTTTGTTAAAATGACGCATATAGAGTCGTTTACTATATATCTTTGTGCTTTGAGTATTGATTAGTAACACCCAAAGTATGCTTCCGCTAAACAGTAAATTTGGGGGTGTTACACTAATTGGCTAGGGGTGACAATCGCCACCCGATCTATTGGAATTCCTCTGATCCATGCACTTAATAGTGGATATGGACGATCTAAATGAATAAATAGTAGATATGGATATGGATGTGAATGAATAGTAGATCGGATATAGATGATAATCAATCATCAATGGATTTATCCATTATCACCCAAAATACATATACATATACATATACATATACATATACATATACATATGCATATACATATGCATATGCATATGCATATACATATGCATATGCATATGCATATACATATGCATATGCATATACATATATATATATATAGGTATCTATACTTATAACTTTACATATTCACATACACATAAATCATAAACTATTAATGTGTTATTGAATATATAAAGTCGTACATTTTAAACATTGTAATGTACTTTTGTAGGGTTTTTGTATTATTAATTTATATAGCAAATCAAAATGCATAAATCTATCATGCGTTATTATCGACCATATAGTAAAGTCATAATCCATGATAGATGACAATCAAAGCATGCGAGATTAATCGATAAACATAGAGATTACACATTTACATCCATCAAAATATATGTTCACTTGTAATTGTAACAAATTTATGTTTCATTGACGACAATGGTACGCTCATGTGATTAGAATTCTGTAACATATCGCCTTCCATGACCACAATATTGTCCGTTATGCCCACAGGCTCACTGCTTTGTTTTTGATGGCGTGGCGGAGACTTCCCAGGAGGTCACCCATCCTGGTACTACTCCCGCCCAAGCACGCTTAACTACAGAGTTCTTATGGGATACGCAGTGCTTGTGGTCTCAAAAAGCGTTGTGTCATGTAAGGCCAAGATATTATTTATAAACCCAACATCTCTCATGTCCACGCCGATGTGGGATATGTAACATCCTCTCCAATGGCCCGGTAATTTCTAATTTATTTGATTGTTTAATTATATTAGAAATTGATAGATATTATTGTTTATCGTGAAACTTAGATAAATAGGTCCCCGGACTTATTGTGAATAGTAAATTATTGTTTGTTTTAATTTATTATAGTTGACGGTAAAATAAAATAAGTTTCTCGCAAATGTTATTTAGGTTCCAGACAATAGATTTAAGACGGGTATAAAATACCCAAATATTGGAGTCGGTTTATTAGGAGAGCCGACCTCCTTGCTTTGGTTACTTTCCCTTTTGTTCAATTTCTTCTTTTCCTTTGAAACCCTATAACCAATTTAAGAACTACAAATCATAAACTTAACATCAATAGTTCAAGGTTGTGATTGTGTGATTATAAGCTCATAATCTTCTTGCCATCCTTATCATCATCACAAGGTAAGTATTTGAATTGTCATGAACCTAAATTTTAGCTTAGGTCAAATATGATAGTGATGAACTAATTGAGTTGTGAGTGTTTATATTGATGAATGATGTTAGGAAATCATTGTAAACTGATTTGGCATAGTTTTGATTTTTAGTTCAAGTTCTTAAATGATGATATGGAATTAATTGATAAATTAAATTTGGGTTCTTGAAGTGGTTGAAGTTGCTAGATGTTATTAGTGCTTCTTAGGTGTTAGAACTCTTGTAATATCGATTTGGTATCAACAATTTTGATATGTAAAGGTTTTGGTTCGAGCTGTGTGTTTGCAGGTCTGTACCTGAGTTTTAAAACGTACAAACGCAATCCCAAACCCCTTGCCCGGATCGCGTTGCCAAGTGCAAACCGATTACAGAACATTTTCTTCTAACGAACGCGATCCAGCCCTAGTTCCCGGATCGCGTTCCTAAGTGTAAAACGGTGACAGAATGTTTTCTAAAAGTGAACGCGATCCAGCCCTCCCTTTCCGGATCGCGTTTGCATGAATAATTTTGACGGGTTTTGCAAATTTTGAAAATGCACAAGGATTGTCAGGGTCACGGTTTAGTGACGAATTTCACTAACTCGGATTGAGTTGAAATTCGCATGGTCACTCGGAAACGGCCCGATGATCAAAGCTATACATTATAGCCTAGTCATTTTTTGGCCATTCGGGGCCATCTAGGGGCCGAAAATGGCATTTTTTAGTTTTAAACGTCATTTCGGGAATTTTCTGGTTGAACTTTTATTTGCTTAGACTTCAGGAATTTACCTGATTTGGATAAATATGTTATGATAATGATTATGAGACGAGTTACTAACTTGTGTATTATGTGGTGTTTCAGATACTCCAAAGACTCAGTGATTAGAAGCTGAGTGTTGCGACTTCTGAGGTATCGGTGAGTGGATTTATAACTCACCTTTGATTTAGTTGTAACTATTTGGTTGCAACAAGTAAACGTAGATTGATTATAGACTGTTTAGTCTTTGTTATCGATTATAAATCTACATGATATGTGAATCTATGTGTACAGTTTATTGAGGTCAACGCGTAGTTGGACTTTTTGGTTATTATGTGAATTACACAAGTTTTGATTCATCTGTTGTGTTTGAGACCTGTGTATGAGTTTAATAACCAATAGTTATCGGTCTATTCTGTAATGGCTATACAGATTGACGTTAAGTGTTCTTGGAGAATCCCCGGGTATTATGATATCTCCAGAGCCACCGATCCTCATTGAAATTGAAACAGAAATGTGTTTACGTTTAATTGCTGTAAACAGATTGTTATGCTAAGTTGAATTGTGTGTGATAAATTCATTCACTTAGCTTCGTGCTAATCCCTCATTTTAACTTCCTGCAGATTATGTTTGATATGTGGGTGATCAGGAGGTGGTTGCTTTTGCAGGGAAAGTTTGACAGCTTGTAAACTCTGATATGGTTTTGTTATAAACCTTGTTTTGTAATATATAATACCCCGTCCTGTGTAGTTTTTAAACAGTTTAAATTTGGTGTGTTCTGAACATGTAACTGTGTATGTACATTATCTTAATGTACAGTATATATATATGTTTTAAATTTATACGCTTCCGATTAATATAATAGAATATTATTGTATAGAAAGAGGGGTGTTATAGGATACGCCTAGGATGTTACAAACGCCCCTCCTTGAGACCCATCATCCTCGATGAGGTTTGCCCCACATCCCAAACGGCACATGAGTTGCTCTGATACCACTTGTAACATCCCGCCTTCCATGACCACAATATTGTCCGCTTTGCCCACAGGCTCACGACTTTGTTTTTGATGGCGTGGCGGAGACTTCCCAGGAGGTCACCCATCCTGGTACTACTCCCACCCAAGCACACTTAACTACAGAGTTCTTATGAGATCTGCAATGCTTGTGGCGCGTTGTGTCATGTAAGGCCAAGATATTACTTATAAACCCAACATCTCTCATGTCCACGGCCGATGTGGGATACGCCTAGGATGTTACATTTTCCTTATGTTGCCTATATATACATTTTTATGTTTCAATATTTGTTGGTTTCATTTCATATTAGAAATTTTTTGAACATGTTTTGAGTATATCCAACGGATGTCCACTAACCCTCTTAATCCAACGGATATATGGATATGGATGCATGAATTGAAATTAAATGGATATGGACGAAAATATTTAAATGAATATGGATGTGGATATGACATCATCCGATCCATTCTCATCCCTAGCTATGGCTGACCCTACTTGAGTAATTCCAATAGTTGCTCCGGTTACCAAACATACATATGCTGCTAAACCTCTCTTTAGTGTTAAGATGATTACCGCATATCCAGCAAGAGTGCAAGAATTACATGAAAACTTTCTTATAGACATCGATGCTCCCTTCACATGGCATGAATGTGTTGTACATGGGGACTTAGATGACAACAGTTATTTCAAGATTCATCTGGATACTATATCAGTGTCAATAGCATTGTTATCAAAAACATATCCATCATCGTTCCTGCGAATACCACTACCAAGCTTAGTACAATTAATCCTTACACCACTCTTAGAACTAATCTTTATAATAATGTGATTAAGAGGTTTTCAAAGGTTATAAAAAGAATCCCGTCTGCAAAGCCGGTTGCCCCTTTTGGCCTTTGTTACAGCACCTTCATAAATGGTACCTAAGTTAGTTTAACAGTTCCTTCCTGATAATGATTTGAGTCTGTAGGATGGGAAGAACGGGACTATATATAACACACTCCAAAATACCAAGGCATTTTTTTTTACATTACGGAAGCGAATATTTAAAATACATCATAGGTTGCGTATAATACATATCAAAGGTGCAACCCAATATTCTTACGATCCTTAATACCAAATTATCTTAAGTTGTTAAGTACATACTTAGGTGTTATATTAAAACCTGACACAAAATGTTTTAAACCAAAACATATCCAAAACAGAGAGCGGTGTCAAACATTCCTCAACCTATACTTCAAGTTACCCACAACCAAAGCTAAACCTGCAAGAAGTAGGGAGGTGGGATTAGCACGAAACTAAGTGAATAGTTCCGAAACTATCAATCTAATTTAGCTTAGCAAATGTCTACAGCAAGTATTACACAGAATCAAGAAGGATCGGTGGTCCTTGGAATACCCTCATGCCGCGGTGGTTTCCCAAGTAACACTTAAAACCAACTGAAGGCCAAGTCAGTGGTTAAACCGATGGTTTGGTACTATTACTACCTACAACATAATTTCAGTGTTCAACACATGAACAAAGCACTTACGTTGTCCAAAGTAGTAGTACCAAAACCCAACACATTAGTGTTGGAATAGTGTCCAATATCATAACTAATTGGTAAGTGTATCATTAAAAGTAGAGTCCTTTTTGGGTCGCCCTCAATGAACAGTAAGAGATATAAATGAGAGATAATATTAATTGGAATTAATATTATATTTAGTTTATTAATTGGATATTAATTAGAAACTAAAAGGAAAAGAAATTTTGGAATTTCCATCCATACGGTGGATGGAAGATCCATACGACGTATGGATGCTAGGGTTTGTAAGGCGGTGGACGGCTGTCAGAAAGTTCTAGAAACATCATCCATATGCCGTATGGAATTCCATACGCCATATGGATGGAAAAACAGTTTGTCCCACATCGGTTGGAAGACCAAAATGTGGGTCTCCTCATCCACTATAAATAGGGGCCTAACCCTTAGTTTTCCATGTACCTTTGAATTGAATGGTTTTTCAATTCTTTCTTCTCTCTTTCTCATTCCTACTCCTTGTGAGAGTTTACACAACTTATAGTCGGGACCCTAGGACTTTGGGAATTTCTCTTGGTTCGTGGGTGTGAAGCATTAGAGGTGTTCTGGTTTAGGCACTCGCCTCCAAAGCAAGAAGGTTCTGCTAGTTCGCCTACGTATGAGAAATTGTTTTCTCAAAGGTTAGCAATTTCCTATTTATCTCATTTATTTTATTGCTTTTATTTATTTAAGTTAAGATCCCTTAGGGCTTAGTTTCCTAATAGCCTTAGATTAATTTTGTTATAATTCCGCTGTGTATATTAATCTAGTTAGGGAATAGAAAACCCAACAATTAGTTGACCCCCCGACAAGTCAAATAGTCCACAACTATCATAGCATATAGGACACCAAAATCGTTCAAGGGATAACCATCATGGCAATATATTATCTAAGCAATCGTTGCAATAAATCAAGTTTACCCGTTGTAACCATGTCGTTACAACTAACTTAGACTGAGAGTCCAAGATCCACTCACCCTTGTCGACTGTAGTCTCCACTCAAAGGTCTTATCTTATTGAGTCTTCGGGTTATCTGGGAACACGATCAAAACCCGAGTTAGATTCTCATGATATGATTGTTACATTCTACACAATTATATAAATCAAATAAGTGCACATAGCGCACATATAATACTATTTAAATATCCCAAATGTTCAAATCGTAAGTTATCAAATTCGTCATTTTAAAACATGCAAACGCGATCCGGGAAGGAGTGAGCTGGATCGTGTTGCTCAGTTCAAAACTTTCTGTCACCAAAATACACTTGACAACGCGATCCGGGAAGAGTGTCAGGATCGCGTTCCCAAGAACGAATCTGCTTGAACCTAATTCACTACAGACTAACGCGATCCGGACAAAGGTTCCAGGATCGCGTTTCAAAGAGCAAAACGCACTGAAACTAAATAACACATAGCAATGCGATCCTGGCCATGAAGGTGGATCGCGTTCCTCTGCTTTAGAACAGAGCATCAGACCTGCAACAACTTTCAGCTCGAAACAAAAACACAATTTCACACAATTCAGTCACAATACACGAATTTATTCAGTAATTTACATCAAGTATCATCTATAAACATATAACAACAACAATTAACATCATCAAGCTTCAAATCCTAGACATGCACATGTAATCTAACCTAATTTTTAACCAAACCCAATTCATTCAATTTGAAACATGAAAACACCTTTGATTCATTCTTAGATGAGCATGTAATCAGTTAAGAATCATCACACAACCACATTCAAGCATGAATTCACTCCATTTCATCATTAGTTTAACCTAATTCCACCAATTCAAGCACAAACATGAAAATGGGTTAGGCATACTTACAATGGAGATGCTAGAAGGGAGAAGATGATGAAAGTCAGATTATAGCACAGAATCACAGCTTCAATTGATGATTTGTTTGATGATTTCACTTTGATTTCTCTTTTAATTTCTAATTGAGGGTGTGTGTGTGTGTTCTTGGTGGTTTTAGACCAAAGTCAGTAAATGAGGAAATAAGGGTCGACTAATTCATTTAACCCAACTCAAATATAGTGTAATATTATACCCGTCCTAAATCTATTGTCTGGAACCTAAAAATCATTTGCGAGAAAATACATTTTATTGTACCATCAACTATATTTATTTAAAACAACTAATAATTTATTTATCGCAATAAGTCTTTCGATCATTTGACCTATTAATTTTAATTATCAAAATAATACCAATTATTTCTAAATACAATTTAAATACGGAATAAATAAGGAAATTACCGTATTTCTACTAAGCCCAAATTGAGGATGTTACACTATATCCTCATCTAAATCCATAAGCAAATAACAAAAGATGTAGCATGTCTAGCTTTTGTTGATGGTGGTGCAACAAGGGGACCTGCAATCGTTATTGGGTCATTTCAACACGAGGATAACTATCTGGTGTTTGATTTATTGAATTTTACGCTTGTATTCAGCTCTTCGTTGTTAGACAAGCACACTTCTTTCTCAAAATTCAACTTTACACTTACCAAATGACATTATTTATAAGCTACTTCAATAAGGGCATATTTCAATATTTTGCTACAGAAATAACTAGGTGAAGGACCCGCGACAACGCAGAATTCCTAATGTTTTGAATGAATTTATGATTCTTAAATTTGTATTCACAAGGAAGTTTAACTTGAATTAAATGATATCCACATAAATATAAGTACAAGTTTAAAACACCATAACATAAGTAATAAGGATAATTTTAGAGGTATAATGTTAAGTAAATTACTCATTTGAAAAAAGTAGTGTACTAAATTTTGTTGTATTACATGAATCATATGTGTTGAAGGACTATTCTGTCGCACCCCCAAATTTACTGTGCGGAAGCGAATCGGGTCAGGGCACGACTAATCAAATATCACAAGCACCAAGATATATAATGAACGACTCTATATGCGTCGTTTACAAAAATACATTGATTGTAATAAAAGCTTACAATAGTTATAATGTTTACAAAAGCTCGGTACCCTATCGGAGAGATTCTATGGCATTACTACTTTTACAAAATATAATAATGCAGGAAAATCTCTTGTTGTTTGCATGCGACTCGAGCTATATAAAATCCTGAGCAGACCTACTGCTGCTGAGTACCTGAGAATACATGCTAAAAGGTCAGCTAAAAGATGGTGATCTCACAGGTGTAATGATGAAATAATAATGTATGAACCACAAGATTTAGTATAGTGATTTGAAATCAATCAAATAAATGGGTATATTACTGCCATGAGCTCATAGTTTGAGCTTAACTGAGGGTGTCAGGATCACAATCAAGTGCCTGATCGAGTTTGCCTCCTGCATGTGCCTAATCAAACACACATGTGAACAAATGATAATGCGTCCGTTCGACCGCAGTCGTGGTAGCGCGACTACCCCGGACGGGGATTGTCAATCCCATATGGTACCATACACTAACACTCGCGCTAAATCCATACTAACAAACTGTGATGTGGAGGGCTTCATGATTAGTAAAAATAACTCATGCAGTCAAATTATTCGAGTTTTGTACTTGTGTTCACATGTAAATAAAACTGAGCATGTATTCCCACCCGTGGGTAAAAACAGTAAAATGAGGGGCTATGAGACTCACCTGAGTCTGAAGTATTGCAATGAAGCAAATATGATGTAGTACAATGAGGTGTCCGAAGACTGTAACCTTCCGGGCGTTCAAAACGCACAAGGTTATAAGTATATGTAGACGTCTCAAAAGACCGTCCATGCTAGTTATTCATTCAACTAGTAATGTCCAAAGGATTTGGTTGTTTGTTTGTATTTTGAAAACATGTACGGCCCGTTGGTGAGTTTTGTAATAATGATTATTAAAAGCATTATTATTATGTTGGTCTCGTTGTATACTTACAAAAGTATATGTGTCATATGTTTCCGAGTTATTTCAAATATTGTATTGACGTTAAATCAAGTATATCGTGATATTGTCGGTTGAAAAGTCGGTTAAGCAAAGTTAGCGTTGAATTACTATTCATGAGACAATAACGATCACTATTCATGAGACAATAAGATTGTCGGGATGTACTATTCATGAGACAATAGCGATCACTATTCATGAGACAATAAGATTGTCGGGATTTACTATTCATGAGACAATAGCGATCACTATTCATGAGATAATAAGATTGTCAGGATTTACTATTCATGAGACAATAGCGATCACTATTCATGAGACAATAAGATTGTCGGGATTTACTATTCATGAGACAATAGCGATTATGAGACGGTTTCAAGTATGAAAGTATTAGTTATTGCGACAATCGGGTTTAATACAACAATAGTTATTACGACAATGTGGTTTCATGCGACAATCTTGAAAATACTCAATTATCCGATAATCGATTCCGACAATAAGGTATGCGACAATGGGGTATTCTCGGACACTGTTCATGCGACAATGGTATTGTAGCAGGTGTGATTTCCGATTTCGTTTAAGTGTTCGTTTTTGTTTACAAGGTCAGACTCGGTTTAATTTAAAACTTTTAGGGAAGTCTTAAATATGTTTCTAAAGCTTGTAAAAATTATCGTTTCGTGTAGTGGTTAACCCGAAGTGTCGTTTTTATAAAATTACCAAAATAGCCCCTATACTTATGTTTTCCAGATTTTGTACCCAATGAACCTCTCGTTTTAACCACTTTTCAAACCGAATCAAGTCTAACCAAAAATCACACATGTTCTCCTATGTGTCTAGTTCGTTTCTGCACTTTATGGTAATTTTATAAGTTCATTTACTATTTTAAATAAAAATGGAAATGGAAAGTGGTCGGATTTGGTCTAAAAACGTCTATCTCTAACAAATCGGGTTCTACACTAAAATCTGTGGGTTTTCAAGCCAGGCCAAAGAGCAACTTTTTGTAGAGGACTTCCATACGGATATTTCGGTATAAGATAATCTTTCAAATTCGTCCCAGAACTCAAGATATACACGATTTGGTGGACTGAAAATTCTGGTCAGATTTGTGTACTTTACATATGCTTAAGAAAAACGAGTTTCAACCATGGTTTTGGACATTATCAAGTTGATTGAGCAACATAACATGTAGATCTAAGTATACGATGTAAATCTAGAGATAAAGGAGTGGTGGATCATACCAAAAACGTGGCTAGGGAGATGGATGAGAGAGAGCTGATGCTAACTCACTTCTTCTTGCTTCCTTCCTTGTGTTTTCTTCTTCAAAATGAGGGTAAATGAAGATGAATCAAGATGATGATGATGATTTCGTGTATGAGAGGGAGGGAGGAGGTTTGTGTGTGTTTCTTAGTGTGAGATTTGAGAGAGAGAGTGAGGGAGTCAAATGAGAAAGCAAAAAAAAAAAGGGCTTATGGTCAAATATAGAGGGGGCATGATCCTTAAAATGGGGGGGGGGGGGGGGGGGGCTGATTGGGGCTGTAAAAACCGGCTGGTGGGGGCCCTTGGTGGGTGTGGCTTGTCTCTAAATTTGTTCCTCAAATTCGTGCTCCGTTCGGTGTTCGTTTTCCCGTTCGATTAATCGTAAAACGTATTATATATAAGTTTTCGTACACGATTTAATACTCGATATTTTGGATCATATTTTAGGTTGCCAAAATAATATGTGGGCTTTCGTTTGGCCGTCGGTTGCGAATTGTACGTATTTTGTCCGAACCGTGTAACGTTTTTAAACGTTATTAATGTTTGTGCGTAATCGCGTTGATTTTTCTTGAAGTATTTTATCAAAATACTTGGAAATAAGTTATAAAAATATAATTTTTAGAAATTTTGCTTGTCAGGCGCGCATCGCGCGTTTTTGGTCATTTCTGAGCATTTTATACGATACAAAATACTTATGGAATATTATCGAAATAATATTTGGAAATGGATATGTTTATCAAATAAATTAATATTATTTAATAAATTGAGTTCACCAACGTCCGTATTAATGTATCGGGATCTGCCCAATATGAAAATGCACGATTAAATTTAATCGCGTACGTGTATATATATATAACAATATATATATTGATACATATAATTAGCCTAACACAGAACTAATTACACGTTTTACAAGGTGATTAGGACCTAATAATCTGCCCTAATTTGTCGGGTGTCAAATTCTCCCCTTGTTAAGAGAATTTTGTCCCGAAATTTGCCCGAAGTGGTAGTTTGCGTGATCATATCACGTGATGTAACTTCTGAATTGTGTGGCCTTCCTCCCCTTGTTAGGCGAAAGCCCAGATGTCCACTAGGGAAAGGAGGAGGAAAGTTTAGGTGTGGTTGGCCATGATGTCCAAAGGACAAGGTCAAATAGTTGGTCAATCGGTGACCATAGGGTAGCTACTTGGTGTACTAGTAGCCTAGAGAAAACTATAATGTTCACAAAGTTTGTGATAGTCTGTAAAGCTATAGAGTGAACCAAACTCTATCGATGTCGTAACGAGATTAAATCATCATATAGAGACGTACCCGCAGTAGTGTTCGGGTCGCAGTCGGTCTCAGGGGCGTTGTCTGTGGAGGTTTCAACATGAATGTTCTTCTCTTTGTTATTGTTACCCTTGAGTTTTAATAGCGGACAGTCAGCTTTGTAGTGTCCAGCGACTCCGCATTTGAAACAAGCTCTTGACCCTGTAAGGTTGGTGCCAGTAGGAGAAAGTTTGCAGTCCTGAACTTGGTGTCCAAAGACCTTGCATCGTTTACAGGGTGGTATGCATGGTCCATCATGATGTTGATTACATAGTGAACAAAAGGGTTTGCGTCCTTTGTAGTTCCTCGGTTCGATTTCAACAGTGTTGTTTTGAATAGTTTTCGCCCTTTTGGCTTCGGACTGAGTAAGATAAATGTTGGGATTCTTCCCCGGATTCTTTTTAGGGTTTGGAACTTGAATCTCAGTGCCCGCTTTAGTGTGGGCATTCGGTTAGGCAGCCTATGCCGTCGTGTTGTCGACCATGAGATTTGTGTTTTGAATTATTGGCTATAGTAGAAGTAGTTTTCCAAGTGTGTTCTCCATTGAGATTAGGCGGGTGCCGTGGTTCAGAAGGTGTACATTGTTTTGTTCAAGGTATTCACGGAGGTCAGCAATTTTCTCTTGTGCCTCAGCTATTTGTTTGCGTATGGTGTCAAGAGCTATGTCGGTACGTTGGGTATTTTCGATGTTGATGTCATTAGTAGTAAGTGTACCCTTTGTGAGCGAGCGGGTGGCAAAACTAGCAGTAGCAAAGTCAGTAGTGGTGAGGTTGAGAGTGGAACTTGCTCTAGTTGGTTCAGCAGTTCCTTCAATGGTAGGCCGTGTATGTGTTGCCATTTGTTCTATTGGTTCATATTTCAAGGATCCAGTATCGTTTTCCAAAGTGAGGAGGTAAGGAAACATCGTATGTTCCTCACGGGGTTGATCGTTGTCCGATGTGAGGTTGTTGATGGAGTGATCGGTCATTTCCTACGAAATGATGGTTTCTATATTAAGACACATTTTCATGACATTCGTCGTCTATCTAAAGATGTAGAAATTTGATGCAAGAATCAGGTTGGATTTATCTCAAGTTTGTATGACGGTCATTACTAAAATATAGTAAGAAGGTATATGGTTCCTCAGAATAAAAGATAACGGTACTGTGTTAGGGTAGTCGATGCGTATTATTGGGGACTCCGATGTAGGGAGTTCTAAAGTGAAATCGGGGTTACATTGTCGGCCGAAAAGGGTCCGGTGTTTCTTAATTCTATTGTGTACTAAGGATTTAAGAAATTAATTGGACACTGAGTGGTAAGTAGGATTTATCAAAGCATATATTACGGATGCGGTAGAGTTTGCTCCCTTTGTATGACTTCGGATCGTCAGAGTCAATAGTATAGGACTCAGGGGCAGCAGACTTTTTGTTGTGTTGTTGGTTACGCGGATTATCTCGAGACGCGTTCGAAGTATCTTTGGCAGCAGGGTTTCCTTGGTGAACCGTTTGTGCCATATAATTATGTGCCATACAAATGGCACCTAGAGTGTTTGGGAAGTTGGAGGCGGTGACTATACCAAGAGTGCGCGGGGGAAATCCCCAGATGTTACGTTCGATCCTTCTATATTCCGGATCAACTGAGGATGGGCACGGCAGTGCCACCTGATTGAAGTTGGTGATGTAACAGGTCAATGGCACCTTTAGTGCCTTCGAAATTTAGAGGTTTGTGGTTCAGAAAGGCCTGGTACGTACGTGGTCGGATTGTAGGTGTGTTTTTCGTTGTCTCTTCACCGAAAGTTTGCAAGTCTCGAGTAGGCAAAACAGTAGTCATTCGTTGGGCAAAGTATTGGTCAAGCTCGCCTTGACTGAAGTGTTGTCGTCTGTGTGGCATGATGGGAGCTTTAATGACGAGGATGAAAGGATACATGAGGTTCTATATCAAGGTTGCGATTATCATAAATGTGCAAACAAGAAGTAATGTACAACTGTAAAACGTGAAGTTTGATAATGTGCGACATTAAAGATCAGGAACCATTTAAGGTATGAGTTGCAAGATTTCAGGCTTCAAAGTTTACGAAAGATGTTTGAAGTTGTTATAACCAGGACAATTCACGAGGCGGAATTTTTCTATCCCCAATGGAGTCGAAGTCTTCGGTGTCGTGCGTAGTATGTAAGTCCGTCGAGTTGATTCTCAGTCATGTTTTCGTGTTTTGCCACGTTTCTAAGGTTGTGGTTAGTGAAGTCGTTGGTCTTATCGTGTAGTTGGAATAATGACGGAGTAGGGTGTTCGTAGTAGTCAATCAAGACTACGCCATTGTAGTAGACTAACGGACAATGAAGCAGTATCCCCGTACTGTGTGTAGCCCTAAGGTGTCAAAGTGTAGTACTCTAAGTACTAAAATGCAGTGCTAAAAGCACAGTAACGTAATTCTAATGTATTATGAATGTAGTACCGAAGTACCATGAAATGCAGCACCACGTGCCGTAATGCAGTGCCCGAAGCACCGTAATGCAGTACCCATGTATCGTGAGTGTAGCACTAATGTGCCAAGTTGCAGTACCGAAGTACCATGTGTTGTGCCCAAAGCACGATGTAGACAGGTGTGTTGGTAAGTATGACACCCACGGTGTCTTGTGTTGTTCGAGTGTAGCCCTAAGGCCAAAAATGTATTGAAGTTTCGTAGTTTCCCAAATGTAGCGCAAAAGCTAAAATGTAAGTGCCAAGGTAACGAACCAGGTAGGCACTGAAGTACTGAATCGTGATGATCGAAATGATCGGGTTATGATTGAGTAAATTTTTGTGGACTTAGTCAACGCTAATCCATTGGTAACCAGCATGGTCAAAGTTGGTATCGAGGCGCGCTTAAATCGTTGGGGTTCAATTTAACTGTTAGGAAACATTCCAAGATGCGAATGTTGTGGTTGACCAATTTAATTGGTGATCGTCCGCCCGACAATGAGAGCGAGTGAAATTAACGTGAGGGGAGTAGATGGGACGCGTCAGGGTGATGATTTCTCATAAGATGAAAATTTTGTTGGTTTGTCCTTAGACGTAAGCTCCTTAAGTATATCTCCTTCGAATAATTTGTTCGTAGTAACGTCGTTGTTTGTTATAATCGAGTGAGCGATTAGCGAACTTTTAAGACTTGAAACCAGGATAAAAGTTGGGTAATTTTGTTATCTTTCCAAGTTGTACTCACTCGTTTTCTGAAGTTTTGTAAAACTCAAGTTATAAGCCAAACAACGAGTATATGTCGAAAAACTGACCTGCTGGACACGTCTGTTAACTTTAATTATTTGAACCACTTAGACTCGACTAAAAATCATGGAAAAATTAAATCAAGTAGTTAAGACATAGTAGAATGTTGTAGAATTTTATCGGATTTTATCTCACACGTTTACCTAGTCAAAACGAGCCCCGAAAACGATTTAAAAATCTGTCAAATTGAACATAGGGGTTGTTTTCGTATCGATTTAAAAACAACGCTTTCGGATTTTTCATAATGTAAAACTTACTTTTTCTAAATTAGAAGACATATTTAAGACTCGTGTAAAAGTTTCGGGTCAAACCGAGCACGTTTGACCAAGTCCACAAAAATGAAACTCAACTCAGACCCGATTGGCGACACTCGATCAAGTGTCGCCATCCACATTAGTGACACTAACTTAAGTGCCGCTACCGGTTCGATTTAGCACATTTAGAGACACTTACCCAAGTGCCGCTACATATTCAAGTGTCGCGTCTAGCGACACTAACTCAAGTGTCACCATGTACCTAAAAATCATAAGTAGCGACACTGACCTCAGTGTCGCTAGCATTATCAAGTGTCGCTACTAGTGTCGCTTCCCACAGTCTGTCTGAAAATACAAATTCCACCAAGTATCGAATTCGCGTAATAACAACTAAATCATATACGATGACACTCATACACGCAAACACATATACTTTCATAAGTATACAATGAGCCAAACATAATAATAACGTTTTGGAAATTATTATTACAAACCGTCACCAACGGGCTGCACACAATTTCAAAACGAATAATAAACACTTGGACATAACTAGTTGAGTGGACAACTAACATGGATGATCTTTTGAGACATCCACTCACACATAACCTTATGCGTTTAGGGCTCTGGAAGGTTACATTTCGGATACACGTTTATTGTTATAAACGCTTTCTTGCAAAGACTCAGGTGAGTCTCATAGCCCCATTTTTACTGTTTTACACTTGGGTGAGATTACTACGCATTGTTTTTATATGAACACAAGTAACAAGGATAACTTACACTGATTTGCATGAGTGATATCATAATCCACTAAAAGTCCTCACATATCATAGTTCGTTAATTTTAGAAGCGTGAGTATTAGAGAATAGATCTATTGGGGATTGACACCCCCGTCCGGGTTAGGTAGCTCTAACTGGTCATACGGACGCTTTATACTTGACATTGGCGAGTGATATCATAATCCACTAAAAGTCCTCACATATCATAATACTCTGTACCTATCTTTTTGTCTTCTATCTTATAACTTAAAAGAAAAACTATGAATTAGAGATAGCCCTTGGATTAATCAAAAGCTTGCTAATCTCACCATTGAAGATCTTAATGACATCATAAGTCATTACTTGGCAAGTCTTAAATATATTTAATACTAATTAACTAATTAACTAATTAATTACCTAATTAGTTTATTTAATATTTAAGTATTAAACTATATCATTCATGCTAAAAATATAACGGTCCGTTCAAAATTTGCAGACATGCAAGTTTAAAATTGGAGTTGAGCCTTTTGACTTTAATGGGCTAACTCATACACACTTAATAAAATAAAGCCCAATATTTTGGTTTAAAATAATTCCATACAATGAAAAGATTAGGTACCTTAATTTTCTTTACTGTTTTGTAATCAACCAAATTTACAACTTAATATCTTACTAAAAACTCTTTTGCATTACATTTTTTAGGTTATTTGGGATTTGTAGCAGAATATTCACGCTGGTTAGATGACCAGGCCAAACATATTACCACAATAAAAACTGCACTTCAATCAAATACTACAGGCGCCGATCTACGTAATATTGTGCAAAAGGCTGCATTACATTTCAATGACATTCGTAGGATAAAGAGAACTGCATCTGACATTGCCATTTTTCACATCATTTATGGAATGTGGACCTCACCTGTGGAACGATGCTTGCAGTGGATTGGTGGTCATCGCTCATCTGAAATAATCAAGGTAATATTTCAAATAGCAAAGCTTGACATAATGTAACTACGCATATTGTGTCGGTGCTTATATTGTGAACTATTATCCCAATCATTTACTATTTGTTACGACAATAACCTATGATTAGATATAACGTAAATTTTTTACATCAATTCAAGTTATTGTATCTCAGTTGGACACATTGACAACTGAGCAGTTGAAACTTCTCAACAATTTAAATCAAACAACACTTCAGACTGAAGAATCGATATCTCAACAGCTATCTACAATGTAACAAAGTTTGTTTGAAACTTTGAAGAAGGAAACAAAAGTCGTACACACTAGCTCATCTGATATTGGCAATTACATGGGTTAAATGTCTATAGCCATAGGAAATTTGGGTTCACTTGATCATTTTTTACGCCAGGTAAACCACATCACAACTACTAATGTACTTGGTCTAATTAAACATGAAAAATTCACCAACATTTCTTACCGCTTAATATAATTCACCTAAAATTATTTTTAAATACCAATGTATTTTGTTAAAAAACACTTATGTGGCAATCAAATTTAATAATTTCTTAGTCATTTATTTTGTCATTATAGCTACATACAATTGAACTCACCTACATTGTCATATCTCAGGCTGATGACTTGCGGGAAAAAACAATGCAACAAATCCATGCAACACTTATGACTACCCAATCTGCACATGCCATCATTGCAATACATAACTACTTCTCTCGGCTATGTTCGCTTAGCACACTTTGGGTTGCTCGTCACCATAATTAGTTCTTCTAGACGTTCTGGCATATATATTTTATAGTACCTATTCAAGTCTGAACAACACTCTCCAATTCCGATATAGAATTTTCCAGTACAAATCACAATATATTTTTTTCCTATCTGTGTTCATTTCAACTTCAGTTAAAATATATTTTTTTGTTAAAATCCGCGAATCCGCGGGCCTTAATCTAGTACATATATAAATTAGGGGCACAAAAGAACTTTATCACATTATTCTTATCTATTTATGGAAGTGGACAATAAAATTGGAACATCCATAAAAGGAATACCAAACAATAAAATTGAGAGATTTAATGATTGAGGTAGTCGTGTCAGCCTTCACAATTTTCTCCATAATTTTTTTTGCATATGTTTAGCAATTCCATCTTTGTAAACGTTTACTTTTAGTCAAATAATGTGTGTTGATCTACGAATAAATCAATTAAATATTATTTAAAAAGATCTATATACATATGTATTCAATAATGGGAAAACATGGTAATAAAAACATTTACATTCAACAATGTTCAATAAATTTTATACCTTCTGAACTATTAGGAGTTTCATCATCTTCAGATTCCAAAAGTTGTGTATCGCTGCTACACATAAATTCATATATTGTTGTATTTACAATTCGAAAAGAATATTTTAAATGAATAAAATAATAAACGAATTGAAGCTTTTGATACATCCATTATTAATAGGAGTGGAATGTTTTTCATTTGAGTTGAAGATTCTTTAGTAATAGGAGGACTTCTTGTCATCTAAACATCAAAATATGTTAGTAAATTAAAAACATTGTGCATAACTTATAAGGTTGTATGCAATATACCTTTGGAGGTTTTCTATGGATTCATTGAGATATACATGAGGTGATAATGGATTAAAGGTGAAATATTATTGATATATATATGGCTAGGTAGGATTAATCTTCGAAATATATTTGAATAAATACAAAGTAGTTAACATATACAGTTTTTTTAGGCCGAAAGTAGCTTGGGCCTAATTCTTTTTACCGACATTGTAGATGACATTGGAACTGGGATTTTTCTTAATTTTGGTTTTTATAACAAATTAATGTGTTTTGTTTAATTTTGAAGATAATTACACATTAAGTAAGCGCCTCGTGATCTTTCATTAGATGTTTTTGCTTCAAAATTTTCTTGACCTCATGATCTTTCGTAATTTTGACCATGTCCTCGGCCTCCAGAATTTCTGCCACCTCTACCGCCTCGGGATGAGCTCCCTCTTTCGGAATTTTGTGCCTTCTTTTGTTCACCGTGCAAGCTGGATTGAAATGCACTCTCGGTTGTCTCACTGAAGTGTCGGGTCATCCGTTGTTCATATGATTTAAGAGAACTTAGCGGTTCTTGAATACCCGTGGTTTTGAGATCCTTGGTGTTTTCAATGACCGCTATGATTGGATCAAATTTCTCAGGAATGCTTATGAAAATTTTCTCCATGACTCTATGGTCTTCAATTGTATCACCATAACTTTTCATATGATTGATCAGATCGATTAACTTAGATGAATAATTATTTAGTGATTCACTTTCTTTCATTCTCATGTTCTCGTAATCTCTTCTAATAGACTGAAGTCTAATCGCTCTAACTTTCTCGTCTCCTTGAAATTCTTGCTTGAGCACCTCCCACGCTTCTTTGGCATTTTGATACGCATGATTTTCGGGAAGATTGACGGTGTTACTCCCCGTTGAATCATACTAAGAACAAATGCATTTTTGCTTCTTTTTGTCTTCACTTCCGTCATTTCTTCAACTGTTAATTTTTCTGTTGATTCGGGTTCTTCAAACGTGTTCTTGACATCACCGAACACATCTAAAGATTCAAATAGCGTCTCCATCTTAACGCAACAATAATCGTAGTTTTCACCATCGAATATTGGGACAACAACATGACTAAGATCGAAGCCTTGTCGTGCCATGATTTTTGTTTAATAAAAAACTTAGTAACTCGTTTAACCCAAAAGATTGAACAAGCTCTGATACCAATTTATGTTGGAAGTAGGAGACTAAACACTTACATAAATAATTATTATTCTTTGATAAACTTAGAACACAAACTGATTGTAGTACAAAGATGAAAAACAGAAACTCTCGTACAAAAGATATATGGAGTAAACTCTTTGTTTTACTCAAAAGACTTTTCTTTTATTTTGTTTGTGCTCACTTGCTGGTACATCTTCTACTAAAGATTGCATACTCTATATATAGACCAATTGCATGGCCATACTACAATGTGAACCACTTGACAATTTAGTCAACAATTGTGGGAAAGCTGCTCCGATTGATCTCCAGGATATCATCATCAAAAACACATGGTAGTTGACTAGATGATATGGAAGACAAGTACTACTTTTCTTGAGTAACAAAAATACTGTTTGAAAAACCTTTCAACACTATTTAATTTCATGCAGGAAAGAATAGTTGGTTAGGTTGTATTTTGAAAAATGATTTTCCTTTCTTTTGTTTTAATAGAAACACGTTAGTTTACAATGTTTCATAGCTTAACAGCCAGATTGTGTTATGTTTTGATAGTTGAAAATCAATTCTTATCCTAATAATAATAGTTTATGTAATGCATTTAGTGTAGTAAGTCATGTATTCAACTATTCATCCTTTGTGTACGTATATACGTTATACACTACACGCTCACATCATTTCTTAAATCCCTGGACTTCATTTCTTGATGTTATCCTTGAAAATGACCACAATCAAATGAGAGAAAGATCTTGAAACTTGGAGTAATCATGCACTCCTAACGTGTCACACTACTTATGAAATCATCCCAAAACATTAACACTCAAAGAAAACAAAACACAACTGCAAAAAAGTGATATAAATGAAAATGAAATTTCCAAACCAAATCAACAATATCAAAACCCGATCTACCAATAGCGAAAACCACTAACGGATTAGCAAAACACCACTAAAGCCACAAAGTAACCTAACGCATAGATTGGATCAAATAAACAATAGACCATGAAACCAAATTGAGAGTGGTCAATTGAAGGTGACGATAGACATGGCAAAACAGTGGTGGTGGCACCGCAGTGGTAAAGAAAAGAGGTACAGATGAATGTGAAATGGGGAAGAGAGACGCACAAACACGTCTAACATCACGAAAGGGGAAAACATGTTGTTGAAAGGGAAGGTGGAAGATGATCTAAATCCCGCCATGTCGTGGGAATGAAAGATCTACGGTTTGCTGACTTGATTGAAGTAGATCTAGATTCCAAAACGACAAAAAAGAAATAGTTCAATTTCGTAAGATAGTTTGAAGCTAAACAAGATTGCAAAACTGATTGATGGATAGATCTACGAATGGCGAGACTTGTTGAAGCAGATCTAAAGATCAAATAGCTGAAAGATGTGACACCCCCAAATTCGGTCAATGCGATTATCACGCGATTAGCGGAAACATTAATATGTGCGGGGGTGCTGACTTTAACGTTGAACATCATGCCAGATTAGAGCTTATGATTATTGCTGAACAGTAAATTAAGATGCCATTTATGAAGTTAGTTTGTAACAAAAAGGACTACAACTCGCTAAAATCGTAGAATAGTATTATAAAATACAATCTGTATAAAATACACAGTTTCCGAAAGAAGATTTCATAAGAATGATTAATGCAAATCATTTATACAAAGAAATCTTAAGTGTCCCAAAATGTGGCATCCTAATTAGTCGCGGGTCGCCTATCTCCATATGCATGCAATCTTATCTGTGCTGCTAGTTACCTGAAAAACATAGTAAAACGTCAACAAAATTGTTGAGTGAATTCACATGTTTTATTTTTGTAAAGTGGTTTGTTAAACCATGTTCGTTTGCGAGTTGTTGACATGAGAGTCAAAATAAGTTTCGTACATAAAGGTTTGTAGGAAAACATATATCCTATCATATAGTTCGTACAAGGGCCTATAAATATCCACATATAAATCAGTAGCACATAAGCACCAAAGCAATTAAGTAACACATAGGCACCAAAGCAACTATGAACAGTTATTGCATATTATAGCAAAAACACTAGCTATGTTTTTCACCTCAAGTTTTAAAAGCAATAAAACAGTAGAAAGTGGAGCTGTGAACTCGCCTTTGGGTGCTAGCGTTCCTAAACTCACGAGTTGTCCAACAGTAACCACTTAGTGTCCTAAACACGCGAGGTTAAATGTATAAGTGTGTGACTAACAATTTAGTCTAAATTAGTTGTCCAAATGTTCTATTGGTTATTCATGTTTTGAAATTTCGTACAGCCCGTTGGTAACGGTTTGTAATAATAATTTCCAATTATTATTAATATCGTATAGTTTCGTACAATATATGTTCATTCGTGTATCGTTGCGTATAAAGATGTTTACGATTTCTAGATTCGATACTTTTTGAAAAAGTACTTATAAAAGTATATCAATGTCGACACTCGAATCGGCGCTTGATTTCTAGTAGGTCTCTTAAGCAACAGTCGGCTTGTTCTTTGGTTTGGGTTCGAATCCGCCGGATCCGTTGTTGATCCGCCGGATCTGAGTCATTCCGGGTGAATCCGCCAGATTCACACCCAATCCGCCGGATTCCAGTTATTTCGGGTGAATCCGCCGGATAGTATGATGGATCCGCCGGATCCTAGTGTTTTTCTGTGGAATCCGCCGGATTCGGGCATCTTATTGGTGATCCGCCGGATCTGATACCTGATCCGCAGGATCCTCTGTGTATTCCAGAGTCTGTTCGAACGATTACATTTTCAAACTTTTAACCCAACATTCGCGTATAATCAGTTTATATAACCCAATTCCATGATAATATATATAATTTAAACACAAATAAATAGAGAATTGAGGTACGATTTTTACCACGTATAAAAGTGACGAATTGGGTGGTGATGGTAACGAACTTGATGAAGAAGATGATGGTGATGCTGCTGATTGTTGTTGTTGATGTTATTAATTTGTTGTTGTTGTTAGTTTGATCCGAGAGAGAGAGCCGAGAGAGATGAGAGACCGAGTTTGTGTGTGTGTGTTTTGAATTATTGGAGTCGGTATATATCCGGCTCCAATAATTGGTGCTAGTGGGTATTTTTATACCCGTGTTCGGGTACCCGATCGTTAAGTAGTATAATCTTTTCAAACGATAAATTTCTAAAAATATAATCGTATAAGTTTTCAATCGAGGTATTTTTTTATAAAAATAGCTTTAATGAGATATAAAAATATATCTTTGTTTCACTCTGAATATACGGATAGTTTTCTGTATACAAAATATGTATAAATTTTATCTGAGTAAATAATTATTATTCTGAACAATAATACATTATTTACAAATGTTTTGCACCAACATTTGTTTTTATGTTTCCGCGTTCTTTCATATTTGTTTGCGAATGATTATTAAATAATCATTTATCGTTATATATAAATATACATTTATATATAAAATGTGATGTTGTCATCGTGGCGTATAATATTATTCAAGTTTCCAAAGTTAACAAAGTTTTCCATAGTTGACAAAGTTTTCCATAGTTGGTATATATATACTAAATCAAAGTATGTTCCTTCTAATTCATAGATGGAATCGTAGTCGTTATCGATGTGGAACTCATAGTTGTTATCATAATTGTTCCCATATTTGTTATGGTAGTTGTTCTCGTAGTGGGACTCATAGTTGTCCCCATAATTGTTATTGTTGTGTCAAGGACTTGTCGGAGAAGCACTCTTCCAATTTAGTAATTTGAAAGGTGTCATAAATGTTGTTAAGCTCCTGAGATAGGTTTAGTTTGTGAGTCTAGGACCAATTCTTACGAGGGTCTTCGAAAGGTCCTAAATATTTCGTGGGTTAAGTTTTCCCAAGTTGTGCGACCCCCTTCCAGGGCAATACTTTGTGCAGAGCTTTGTCACCTACTTGAAATTCAAGAGGTTTACAACGATTATCGGTGAAACTCTTTTGTCAGCCTCACGTTGTTTTCAGTTGGTTAAGCACTTGAAATATATTGTCCGTAGTTTCCTGGACAATTTACGAACCATATAGTTGTTTGTCACCCAACTTTCTCCAATAGTGTGGTGATCGGCACCGGCGTCCATATAACGCCTCAAACGGCGCCATTCGTATACTAATGTGATAACTATCGTTGTAAGAAAAGTCTGTCAGAGGTAAGTGAGTATCTCATGACACCCCCAAAGTCAATCACACGTGCTCGTAATAAGTCTTCGAGCGTTTGTATCGTTCGTTCGCTCTGACCATCGGTTTGTGGATGGTAGGCAGTACTTCTATCGGGATGAGTACCCAGTGCCAACTGTCAGATGCGAAATGTAAAGCGCTTATCTCTGTCGAAGATAATGAATAGTGGTAATCGTACCAACGTATCCAACATACAACCTCAGTTTAATTCCTTGACAACTAGTCCATACCGACTATGATGTCGAAACTTCTCAACTCTACCGGTAGTAAGTCTATTTCGAAGAGATGACCCTCAAACGTTAGGATACATCTCGGTACTATTTCCCCTTATTCGATCAACTTACCATCTGCTAGTTCTATAGTGTGTTTGTCATCTAGTTTACATAAGTCAACTTTTAAAAGTTGAGTCATCGTTTTCCACGACATCTCGGTGGCGGGGTTAGGATTCAATCAGTTTCGTTTTGTTGGATTGTCGTCCAAAAGTAAGATTTCGTTGGGATGTCACCCAAGATACATTTTTGTTGAGATGTCTACCCAATTCACAATTTAATTGGGATATCTGTCCCTAATATAGTTTAGTTGAGATGTCTGCCCAAGTTACAATTTAAGTGGGATGTCCGTCCCTAATATAGTTTAGTTGGTTGCTTTGCAGGAAACACAAGTTTATCAATTAAGAGAAACATTCCCTAAAGTAATAGTTTATAGGAAGCACAGGTTATTTAGTAAAATAACATTTCCCAAAATAGTTATCGTAGGAAACACAGGCTATTTATTAAAAATAACATTTCCCAAAGTAGTTATTGTAGGAAACACATGCTATTTATTAAAAATAACATTTCCCAACGTAGTTATCGTAGGAAACACAGACTGATCCAACTAAAGATCAACATTTCCAAAGTCTACCGGTCATTCTCCGGTTTGTAATACTGCTGGTCGTTCTCCAGCAAATCATAGTACTGGTTCTTCTCCAGTTAATCTACCGGTCGTTCTCCGGTTTAAAGCCTTACTGGTACGCTCTCCAGTATATCAAAACATTACCGGTATGTTCTCCGATTAATTCAAAATAATACCGGTCGTTCTCCGGTCATTTAATGTGTACTGGTACGTTCTCCAGTATTAAACATCACCGGTACGTTCTCCGGTTTCTTATCCGAAGTGTGTGTTGAAATGTTATTCAAAACTCATAGTTTTCGTTTGAATGTTATCCAAAATATAGTTTTTGTTTGAATGTTGTCCAAAATATCGTTCTTGTTAGAATGTCATCCAAAATGTTGTTCTCGTTGGAATGTTATCCAAAATATAGTTGTAGTTGGATTGTTATCCAAACATATTTGTAGTTGGATTGTTATCCAAAAATATAGTCAAGTATTTTCGTAGGCAATTTTTATAAAAATTGTCATAATAGGTTTGTCATTTGTGGGGAGGAGTTTGTTTCACATAATTGGGTCTGGTTACCCTAGTGGTTGTTTGAGGCTCCTGCTTGATTGTGTATAACGACACCTTCCTTTGTTTTGTTCGTGTAGTGCCTAGAAGGCTTGGTACTTCGATAGGTATCGCAACCTTCATCTGTTTCCTTCCGTCCATTCGATCGATAAGTTGTCGATCTTAATCATTAAATGTTTGTAGAAGGTTTGTTCTGTCTAATAGAAAATGATAGTTTGTTTATGTAGAAGTAAACTATGACCGACCAGTCATCCAACTTGACCTTAGTACTATAGTATTCATGTCCTAATAATTGTAGTAGGAATGTCAGCATCCTATTAGCAAATAATCGCTCAAGTAGTAGAGACTAAATTAGTAGGGAATGTTAGTGTCCCTTGATCCATATTGGTAAGATCGAGTACCTATGTCAGGTAGACGAATCAAGTTTTCAAAAGTGTTATAATAGTCATCGTTTCATATACATTAATTTGTATAAAAGCTTGAAAGCTTTTAAAAATGTTTTGAGGATCTTTTGTGTAGTCGTTCGCGATAGAATTCTAAGTTATGTTACTTCTTACAAGATCGTTTGTGCATGAGCCTAATTAATGGGTGTCCTCAATAGTATAAGTCTGTTCACAATTAGTTCATAATTTAGTTCAAAACGTTGATGGTTACTTGTTGCATTTCGTATCAAATTCGTTGATAACCTCAGCTATACTCTCAACCATTCGAGAACGCTCTCCTAGCATTCATCCTCGTTATACAAGTTCAAGTGTACTTTATCAGGTTTGTGTCGTTTGTAAGTGGAGATGATGTCTCCATCTAAGTCGGGGTATTTGCTTTGTAATTCGTTAAGTGTCATTTCGTGTGTCAGGAAGTTTCCTGATTGATGTGTGAAGTATAATAACTAAGGTAGGGACCATTCATCAAACGATAATGTCTGTATTGTGGACAGATAGATTAAATGTGTGATGGCATTGGTTGATGGTTTCTTGTGTACCGAGGTGCCATTGTTATTCCAACCATATTTAAGAAGTCACGCGTAGGAACACGATTATTCATCTAAACGCATTGCCACAATAGTTGTCATATAGTGAGTTAGGCGTATGCAAATGAGTGCATGCATGTTCTAGCCAAGGCTATAGTCTAGGTCTCTAAGGCTTTCAGGTCACTTAAAGACTTCTAGTTCGCTATTACCAATGGCTCTGATACCAATCTGTGATACCCCCAAATTCGGTCAACGCGATTAACGCGCGATTAGCGGAAGCATTAATATATGCGGGGGTGCTGACGTTAACGTTGAACATCATGCCAGATCAGAGCTTATGATTATTGCTGAACAGTCAATTAAGATGCCATTTATGAAGTTAGTTTGTAACAAAAAGGACTACAACTCGCTAAAGTCGTAGAATAGTATTATAAAATACAATCTGTAAAAAATACACAGTTTCCGAAAGAAGATTTCATAAGAATGATTAATGCAAATCATTTATACAAAGAAATCTTAAGTGTCCCAAAATGTGGCATCCTAATTAGTCGCGGGTCACCTAACTCCATATGCATGCAGTCTTATCTGTGCTGCTAGTTACCTGAAAAACATAGTAAAACGTCAACAAAATTGTTGAGTGAATTCACAGGTTTTATGTTTGTAAAGTGGTTTGTTAAACCATGTTCGTTTGCGAGTTGTTGACATGAGAGTCAAAATAAGTTTCGTACATAAAGGTTTGTAGGATAACATATATCCTATCATACAGTTCGTACAAGGGCCTATAAATATCCACATATAAATCAGTAGCACATAAGCACCAAAGCAATTAAGTAACACATAGGCACCAAAGCAACTATGAACAGTTATTGCATGTTATAGCAAAAACACTAGCTATGTTTTTCACCCCAATTTTTAAAAGCAATAAAACAGTAGAAAGTGGAGCTGTGAACTCGCCTTTGGGTGCTAGCGTTCCTAAACTCACGAGTTGTCCAACAGTAACCACTTAGTGTCCTAAACACGCGAGGTTAAATGTATAAGTGTGTGACTAACAATTTAGTCTAAATTAGTTGTCCAAATGTTCTATTGGTTATTCATGTTTTGAAATTTCGTACAGCCCGTTGGTAACGGTTTGTAATAATAATTTCCAATTATTATTAATATCGTATAGTTTCGTACAATATATGTTCGTTCGTGTATCGTTGCGTATAAAGATGTTTACGATTTCTAGATTCGATACTTTTTGAAAAAGTACTTATAAAAGTATATCAATGTCGACACTCGAATCGGCGCTTGATTTCTAGTAGGTCTCTTAAGCAACAGTCGGCTTGTTCTTTGGTTTGGGTTCGAATCCGCCGGATCCGTTGTTGATCCGCCGGATCTGAGTCATTTCGGGTGAATCCGCCGGATTCACACCCAATCCGCCGGATTCGAGTTATTTCGGGTGAATCCACCGGATAGTATGATGGATCCGCCGGATCCTAGTGTTTTTCTGTGGAATCCACCAGATTCGGCCCAATCCGCCGGATTCGGGCATCTTATTGGTGATCCGCCGGATCTGATACCTGATCCGCCGGATCCTCTGTGTATTCCAGAGTCTGTTCGAACGATTACATCACAAAACGAGTTTTTAACCCAACATTCGCGTATAATCAGTTTATATAACCCAATTCCATGATAATATATATAATTTAAACACAAATAATTAGAGAATTGAGGTACGATTTTTACCACGTATAAAAGTGACGAATTGGGTGGAGATGGTGACGAACTTGATGAAGAAGATGATGGTGATGCTGCTGATTGTTGTTGTTGATGTTGTTAATTTGTTGTTGTTGTTGTTAGTTTGATCCGAGAGAGAGAGAGTCGAGAGAGATGAGAGACCGAGTTTGTGCGTGTGTGTGTGTTTTGAATTATTGGAGTCGGTATAAAGTAATTGTACGGTGTGTAAAGTAGAATGAGTAAAACTAATTGTTTGGTGTGTAAAGTCGTCGTACATTTAGTTTTACTCATTCTACTATAATAATGGAATGGGAGCATAAATAGGTACGGAAGTTAATTAATTGTGATTTACTCCGTATTATAATAACATTTTAATAGAAAGTTCCATTATTGCCCCTCATAGTTTAAATTACAGTTAGTTTATTCAAAGGCTTAAATTTGGTTCCCTTAAGTTTTTAAGTCTGAAGTGGTTCTCATTTGAACCTCCTCCATATATGACTTGGGATCCTGTGAGAATAAGGAGATTCCGTGAGAACGGTGAGAACACATCTTAGCCATCCATTTTTTGATCAAAAAACCTGATTTTGGAGGTGGCATTTTTGTAAATACTTTGAAGTTTGATTTTGGAGGGTTCACATAAGGGTTGCTAGGTGAAGTTTAATTTTTGTTGCTTCACAATAGTTTTAACATAGTAAAGTTTTATTTAATTTTTGTTAACAACATGTTTGAATTAGTGAATTGATATGTATAAACATTAATCTCCTCAAAAATTAATGTTAACAAAAAAATATTTACTTAATCTCATTACAACTATGTGAACCTATAAAAATAAAAATTCATAGCATCGTAACCTTATGTTAAGAAAAAAAATATTAAACTTAACCTAGCCAAAATGATGTGAAGCTAAAAAAAAAAAGCTTTACATGAGCAAAATGATGTGAAACTAAAAAAAAAAAAAAAAAAGTTTCACATGAGCAAAATGATGTGAAATTAAAATTTTTTTTCATATGAGCAAAATGATGTGAAACTAAAAAAAAAAAAACTTCACATGAGTAAAATGATGTGAAGCTAAAAAAAAAAAAAAAAAAAAACTTCACATGAGCAAAATGATGTGAAGCTAAAAAAAAAAGCTTCACGTGAGCAAAGGTGATGTGAACCCTCCAAAATCAAACTTCAAAGTATTTACAAAATTGTCACCTCCAAAATCAGGTTTTTTGATCAAAAAATGGGTGGTTAAGATGTGTTCTCACCGTTCTCACGGAATCCCCTTTTTCTCACCGGAACCCAACCCTATATATATATATATATATATATATATATATATATATATATATATATATATATATATATATATATATATATCTCTTAGTATGTAGCATATGTACAAATACATAAGTTTTGTCACTATTACATACGAAGTATTTTAAAATATAAAGCTTCACAGCATAAAAAACCTTGTGAAGCCTTTATATGTATATATAAGCTTCACAAGCTTCACAGCATAAAAAATTTGTGAAGCCTTTATAAGTATAAGCTTCACAACATAAAAACCTTGTGAAGCCTTTATAAGTATAAGCTTCACAGCATAAAAACTTTGTGAAGTTTGAGATAAATAGCTTAACACATTATTCTACCATGTGAAGCTTTTCATTTCTTTTTATGTTAACACAAAATATTATGTGAAGTTTTTATAATTTCATATTCACATTTATTTGTGCAGACTAAGTTTTTGGGTTCGACATTATCATCACCAACATTTTCATTTAGTTTTAACTTGTTTTCAGTTTCGATCTTTCATAATCATCAAGTATATACGTAATATAACACCAAATTTATGAAAGTAAAATGATATAGATAAAGTTTCCTCACAGTGGTGTAAAAAAATGAGATGATGATGATGAAGCAGAGGATGACGATGGTGATACCCAGATGACGATGATGTTGTGATGATGAAGGTGATCAAGAAAATGATGATATGTTTATGAAGATGATGAAGGAAAACTGCCTGGTTCTTCGGCCCGAGAGTGAGATGAGGAAGATCAATAAACGAAGTTTGGTGGTGCAAGTCTGAGGTATGGAGGGAGTATATATAAAATCAAAATGAGTAAATTTTTCAACCGAGGTATGGGTTTGAACAGGAGAGTGTCCGGAGATATTTTGATCATGTTAAAAGTTTGGTATTTAACCCGTTAATTTCGTGTACGGGTCCAATTATATTAGATTTAAAATTTAATATTTGCAAATTTATTTTGAAGTATTCTTCCAAATACTTTATTCGAAGTAATGAAAATATAATTTTTATTATTTTTGGCATCGGGTACGTTTTGTATTTGTTTCTGTTCGCGTGCGACACGTTTTATATAAACGTATAATATTTTGTTTTCTTTTCACATTTCGTTGTCCACGAAATATTTTCAACTAAATCACTATTTAAAAATAGTTCCGCTTCTCTCTAAATTTTGTATCACCAACAATTGTACTTTGTTTTTGTCGGGTTCCTTCCGATAATGTTTCGTATAATTAATTTAAAATTTTAAACAATCATAAATAATTATAATTTTCGTAATACTTTTTGTCCGAAAGTTGTGGGCTTGCTAGACTTATCTCACATCATTAGTGTAGTTTCAATTTTTGTAGGGAATTAACGTAAGAAATGCGCGTGATTAGTGGTAAAATCATACCAAAATTGGAGGAGTGTCACATAATAATTAAAGTGTACTCCGTAATTTGCTACTTAACCGGGTTTTACTTATGAACCAATAATCATCAAATCATATATAAATAATAAATGTTTTGTTAACGTGTGCCCCCGTGGCACACGATTAGTCGCATTCAATGAAGCCTTAATTTCCTAAAATATTATCATTTATATTTAATACTCATTAATTCAATATAATATTTACCTTTTTATACACGTTATCAAAAGTCTAGGGGTGAGCATGGAAAACCGAAACCGACCCAAAAACAAAAATAACCGAGAAACCGACGGTTTTGGTTTTTGATTTTAGAAAAACCGAAGTATCAGTTCGATTTTTGGTTTTTTACATAAAACCGAACCAAACCGTACATAGAAAAACATATACTTAAAATTATACTTTCGATTATAGCTTTAAAAATTGTATTTTACAAATAATATAGACTTTACACTCATATACCTTTAATCACAATAAGTAGGATCATTTTAAAAGACATTGTAAATATATGGTATGATACTATGATTTGTTTGAATTAATTTGTTAGGCTATAAAAACTAGCAAAAGTTAATGAGCTTCATTGGCTCAGGCCCAGAAAAAGTCAAAACCGAACAAAACCAAAAAATCAAAAATCGAATTCAAAATCGAAAAATCCGAACTATAAAAACCGAACGGTTTGGGTTTTAAGTTTTCAAAAACCGAAATTTATGGTTCGATTTTCGGTTTTAGCCAAAAACCGACCCAAACCTGCTCACCCTAATCAAAACCCAAATAATAAATAGGGAAATTAATCGATTTGCCACTTTTTCCATAAAAAAATTTCGTTTTGCCCTCGCAAAAAAAAAATTGACGTTATACCCTATCCAATAGCAAATCGCAAATTTGCTTTTGCGACCCGTGCATTTGCTTTTGCTACACGTGCACGTGACCGAGCAATATTCGCGATCAAAATGTGTTTGAAAATGGTAAATCACAAATTTGTGATTTGCTGATGCCCGAGGCCGAGTCGTAAATGGCAAATCCCATGGTGTTTGCATTTGCCTAGTCGTGGCCATGCTCGGGCTTCAGCAAATCGCAAATTTGCAATTTTCCATTTGTTAACGCATCTTGATCGCGGATATTGCTCGGTCACGTGCACATGTCGCAAAAGCAAATATGTGGGTCACAAAAGCAAATTTGCAATAAGGTAATTTTTTTTCCCAAATAGCAAAACTAAATATCTTTTCAGTAAAAGTGACGAATCCATTATTTTCCCTAATAAATAAACCTTTGAACAGGAGAAGGAAAAATAAAAGAGAAAATTACTCATATGGACGGTCAACACATCTTTTATCCTTAAATAGACGGTGTCAGAAAAAGTTTTTCGAAAGTAAACCGCGATTTCGCCGAAATAGACATGATGTTAGGCGAATTAGGCGAAATAATTTGAACCCATAAATCATTGACAAGTGTCCCAAAATTTCGCCGGTCAACCTCTCATTCGCCGGTCAAACACAACATTTCCCCGAAATTCAAGTGACTACAAATTTCGCCGAAATATTTTTTTTTCGCCTACACACATTTATATTTCGCCGAAAACCCATTCTCTCCCTTTCAACTAAATATTCGCCGAAATATATAGCCCTTAGCCTGGTTCCCTTATCTCAAACAGATCAAAACCCTTTCGATTTTGCTTCGCCGAACAAGAACAAACAGAGCAAAAGAGATCTCCAGAACAAAATCCCTTCGTTTCAACGAGATCCCCGTTCAAAATCATGTTTCACTTTCCTCTTTTCCTTTTCGATTGAAAATCACTATTTCGCCTATAACAATCAGAAAAGTTTGGGTTGTTAGGTTGTCCGGTTTAGGGTTTGATTTGGGTTAGGGTTTGGCGTTATATTTTTTTGAAACGGAGGTGGTTGGTGGCGGTGACAGCGCCGCAGGTTATTTAAGTTGAAGGTGGTAGTTGGTGGCGGTGACAACGGTTTGTTTGTGGTGGTAGGGTGGGTGATTGTTTGTTGTGGGAACGGTGTTTGAAGTGTGGCGGCACCAGCTTGGTCGGCTTCACCATGGTGTTGGATTTCCGTCAAGATAAGGTAATAGTTATTTAAAAAATTCATCTATATTTTAAGTTAAATATGTTTCCAGTGTTTGTAAAACAAGGTGTATTTCACAATACCACAAAGTCATGCATGTCACTGCCTATATTAATCACAAAGGAAAAAATTATTATTGAAAATAGGACCATGGATCTGAGTTACATACTTCTGTTCGTAATTGGGCTACAAATCGAAATGGGTTGATTTAGTTCACTGTCTATGTTTGTGTCAGGGGGCTGTTGTTCTCATGCCCATGTTAGTTTTCTTTGGGTGCTGTAATGGGTTGTACACAGTGTTATAATTTTGCTTTCTGTGAAAAAAATTATTGAAAATAGAAGGTTTTGTATTCAAATGTTTGGACCACAGTGAAAAAGTCCAAACTTATATAGAAGGTGCTATTATGTTATGTCCCTGTTTTATAATGTGTTAGATGTCCCTGTTAGATGTCCCTGTTTACATGATATAGAAGGTGCTATTATGTGTTAGATGTCCCTGTTTTGCCAACTATTTTATAATGTGTTAGATGTCCCTTATAACATGATATAGAAGGTGCTATTAAAAAATATTTGTTTCTATATTATAATTCTCCGTTTCCTTACAAACAGTGCAATATGTTCTATGCCGAAAGTTTAAGATGTTGGGACATAGAGTGTGACAACAGATCTAGCTTGAAATAGGACTAGTGTAATTATTATTATGTTTGTATATTGGTTTGGATTTGTAAAAGAATATTTGTTTTGTTAGTGATATTCGTTAAACATATTGTTTTGTTAAGTTAGACGAATAATTAAATACAAAATAAATAATCGACGTTTGATGCGTAGCGAGTCGAGATCTCAGGTCGCAGCGAGTCGAGCTGTGAGGTGAGATCTGAACTCGCGTAGGTTGAGTCTGGCGAGCCGAGTCCTTTATTGGGCTTGGGCTGCGAGTTGGACCGAACTCGCAGGCCCATGCGAGCCGAGCCGAGACCAGAGTATATAATGTTTTGCATTCCGTGAAAAACAAAACTTTTGGCATTCTTTCTGATCGGCGAACTTGACAAATCCAGAGAAAAACTTAAACTAACGACTAGGCTTTGACAATTCATTGTTTAAAGCTAAGTCTTATTAAACGCAATACGAACATATTCGTTACTAGTAAGATAACACCGTATTGAGGGATTCCGCACCTTAATACTACAGATAACGAGGTTATCGATCCTAAAACTAGGGGACTTACATCTGGTATTAGAGCATTCTCGATTCTTAACAACTTAGGTGGAACGTTTGACTTTCCCACCTCATGGTCCATTTCGATCATTCTACTTAAGTCAGACATCTTAAACACGTAAAATTAAACTGTTTCAGCGAATTCAGAAAACTCAACTCGCAAGACTCAACTCAACTCGCAATCTCAGCTCAACTCGCAGAATTGGTCAATTCGCAAGCCTCAGTTCGGATTGTGAAAGATGTCGATTCGCAAGTGATGTCGATTCGCGAGGGATCTCGGTTCGACTCGCAAGCCTCAGTTCGACTCGCTAGTTCAACTCGGTTCGCAGGCTATGCTGGAACCCTAATCTCGACTCGCGAAACGGCTGTTAAACCCGAAAACGAATTTTTAAGGTATTTTTACGACTGAAACTTAAAATTTCGACCGTAAACAAACCCTAAAATGTTCAGAGAATGATTTTGATCGTTAGTATTGCAAGAATGCACGTAAAAACGACCCGAATCAAAAACGCAATAACACTAAAACTTATGAACACACTCGTATTTAGCCCGAAAGCTCTGATACCAGATGTTGCTGCACAGGTTGTGCAAGAGGTTTTGGAGCAGAATGATGATGCGACAAATCCTTTGCTTCAAGACATTGAGAGTTATTTAGCACCACCTGAGGTAATCTTTTATTTATGTAATAATATAGATGCTTAGTTGATAGATTGTTTTATTAATTATAGATGCATAATATTATTATATAATGATTCTGATATTAGATATTTAGTAAATTGGATATTATTTTTGATTTTAAAATATAAATATCATTAACCGAACAGGAAGCTGAAGCTGAGGCTGCAAATCCCGAAGTTATATTACTTGAGGATGAGCAGATACAGCTTGATAGATCAGTTGAAGTACCGACTGAGGTATTATATCTGACTAATCTTAAATATATAGAACTTGTATGATAGAGCTTACGTTAATCATAAATGTTTAATATATTTAAACTTTAGGATCCTGTTAGATCATCTAGAGGTCGTGATGGTGAGACGGCTTCAGATGATGATTCTGAGAATACACCTTCTCCTTCTCCATCTGCTTCTGAAAGGAAGAGAAAAGGTAAGAGTATTCTGGAGGAAGGTACTGAGGAAGTTGAGATTCCTTTGATGAAGCGTCCGAGAACGCTTACTATTCGAGAAGGTTAGTATTGATTATAAAAGTTAAATAATCTTAACTTGTTGTTTATCAGGAGTTGAACTGAGACAGTTAATTCTGTATACAGTTGCTCAGGATATATCACAGGTGGAGATGGATGCACCGGTGGTTACTGAATCGATGTCTTTACCGCTTCAGGTATGAGATATAAGTTCTATAACTATGAGTGTTATGCAATTAATTAGAGTTTGAGACAGAGTAATCTGTAACAATAACTGATTTTAATTGTGTTTAACTTTACAGCATGAGGTTGCTGATCTAGTTCGTGGAGCTAATTTTCCAACGAACAAAGCAGCTAGATTTGCGACAAGTTTGCTTACGCAAGATTTGTCTCAACCTCATACACCGCTGACCAGATACTGGCATATTGAGTCTCTTACACCGCCTGGACCAATAACGATACCTGTTACTCCGACGACTGATGCAGAAAGGATTACATCCTTAGAGTCTAGGGTAAAGGATTTGGAGAAGCTTACTTCTCAGATTCCAGAGCTGGTGTCGAGCAATCTTCTTCTTTCTCAGCAGATTCTCAAGCAGAGTGAATCGTACAATCTGTTGATGAAGACTCATGAGACTTTGCTTGCGGACTTCAACGTACAGAGACTGAAGTTATCTTCTTTAGAGAGTCTGGTCTTGAGATCGCATTCAGGACAGTCTACTCAGGGGGAGATATTGGTATATCTGGAGTCTTGCAGAGAAAATGAGTTGAAGAGGAAGAGAGATCAAGACAAGGACGATGATCCCAATGCACCGAGTGGTGAGCAGACTGGTCCTTCAAAGACTGGTGAGCAAGCTACTATTCAGGGGGAGTCTGGTGCTGGTGCTAGTGGTTCTGGAGTGGATACAAGTGCAGATAAGACTGTACCGGGTGATACTGAAGCTGGTAAGATAGCTTAGTATTATCATAGTACTGTAATATTTGTAATAGTTTGTAGTGAACAAATGTAAACTTAATTTATTGTGTAAATATATTCGGCTTAAGATTATTATTATTTTAAGTAAAATATGTTCTATGTAATTTAAGTTTACATAATTATGTTAAGATAAAATAGTGATCGAAAGTCTTCTGACTCTTTGAGTAGTCGAGCGGCGTGTTCCGATTAATTTCGGCGGTCAAAATTTTATAATAACATATGCATTTTAGATTTGATTATGGACTTAAGACCGTAAGGTATATAAGTAATTAACAAGTTAAAAATGTATTCGTATTAACTAGACAAATGATATATAATTTAAAGGTTAACTTGATAATGAATGAGATCAATTAACACTTGGAAATTATATAAGGTAATTAATAGTAAATTTAAATGTTTGGTGATTATTCACAGTGCATTAGAATTTAAAATTTATTAATATTTGTTAAGTAGACTTAAGAAATTTTAGATTGATTCAGGGTAATCAATAAAAGATTTTATAAGTTATATGTAAATTGCGTTTATATTTTAGGTTAAAATATACAAAAGAATTAATAAAGAAATTCTTAGATTGGTTCAGGGAAATCAATGAAGAATTTGAATTATTAATATATTTGTATTTATGTTTTTCTCTAGGAATGGAAATGCTAGATCTATCAGATTCGGAAGATGATATTTTGGATGAGATAGATGAAGAGATTGATTATGATATTGAAGAAGGAGAGTTCAAACTTCCTGAAGACTGGACTGCAGTATTTGAATCTGTGATAGATGAAGGTGTTGATCTGGATGCAAATGTAGATGAACATGTTGTGAATCCATCAACGACTGAATTTGTTTTTGTAAATGAACAAGGAGAATCAGTTATTGATTTAGAAGCTTTTGAGAATGCTTCTGAAGATTCGGATATTGAAGTTGAAGAAATAGAGGACAAGTACAAACATATGGTTGGTAATCCTATGTTTATCCAAGAAATGCTGAAGAAGAAAAAGGAAAATAAGCCACGCATTTTAAAAGAAGTTGATATTACTGGAAAGCGTGTACTTAAAACTGGCATTATTGGATGGTATTATGACTCTGATCTGAAGCTCTTCGCGATCAAAAGGTTTGACGGGGTTCAATATTTTGAGAAGAAGCTTGCAGTGTTTAATTCGTTGCCTCGATATGAGATTCGAGACTTGGCTAGATTAGATATGATAAATCCAAGTGATGATGACTATGCTAAGTATGTTGAGCGTATCATTAGGACTGAAGGATTATCTATGAAGTTTTCAAAGATTAAGCCAAGGAAAGGAAAAACGATAAAACTGAACGAACTTAGTCAGAGAACTGGAAGAAGAAGAAGAAAGAAGGTTTATCCAGCGATTAACTGTATTAAGCAAATACCTATGAAGACTATGCCTCAGAATATTTTGGGAAAATTGAAATATTGGGGGGTAGATGCTGGAACAGGAGAAGCCTTTATGATTGAAGCTGATGATGATTATCCTGATGGTGAAAAAGAGATTCTTCGTGTATATGATCACAGACATTTGATGAACTTATCAAAGGAAGATCTGATTATGTTATACAAGAACAAGATCAAATCTACTATTGGTTGGGGTGATTTAGCACGAGATTATCACAGGATGGTTAAAACATGCATCAAGCTTAAAATTTTTGCAGGCAGTAAGATTTACAAATGAAGACCAAAGACAAGCGTGAAGATAAAGACACTAGAGCTATTGTCAAGGGGGAGTCTGTTGGGACATAGCGTGTGACAACAGATCTAGCTTGAAATAGGACTAGTGTAATTATTATTATGTTTGTATATTGGTTTGGATTTGTAAAAGAATATTTGTTTTGTTAGTGATATTCGTTAAACATATTGTTTTGTTAAGTTAGACGAATAATTAAATACAAAATAAATAATCGACGTTTGATGCGTAGCGAGTCAAGATCTCAGGTCGCAGCGAGTCGAGCTGTGAGGTGAGATCTGAACTCGCGTAGGTTGAGTCTGGCGAGCCGAGTCCTTTATTGGGCTTGGGCTGCGAGTTGGACCGAACTTGCAGGCCCATGCGAGCCGAGCCGAGACCAGAGTATATAATGTTTTGCACTCCGTGAAAAACAAAACTTTTGGCATTCTTTCTGATCGGCGAACTTGACAAATCCAGAGAAAAACTGAAACTAACGACTAGGCTTTGACAATTCATTGTTTAAAGCTAAGTCTTATTAAACGCAATACGAACATATTCGTTACTAGTAAGATAACACCGTATTGAGGGATTCCGCACCTTAATACTACAGATAACGAAGTTATCGATCCTAAAACTAGGGGACTTACATAAGATACTATATTAAAATAATTTAATTCTTATTTTTTGTTGGATGATGTGCTACCTTTTTGGTGATGCAGCCATATTACGCTTCTGTTACCATGAGGAGTAGAATGAGTGTTTTGCCGAAAATGCTGGAAAAGTTAAGTGGTACACGTAGAGAAGCATTATTCAGAGATACATGTTTTGGCAATTGGTTGGACATTGTTGAAAGTCAATTTGAGGGGCGTTTGATTCATACATTACTAGAGAAGCAAGTGGAGTGTACGGATAAGCATTCACTGGAATATGACGTTGGGGGGCACTCCGTAAAGTTTGGACCAAGAGAATTTTGCTTGATTACAGGTTTACGTTTTGGAACGATTAACTGGGATAAATGCAAAGTTAATACTACCCCCTTTCAGGTTCGAGTATTCAAAACAGACAACTCGAAGGCCGTTCACGTGGCTGACCTTCAGAAACTATACAATGGGTCGGGTTTTGACGAACTTGACGACTTAGATGCTGTTCGTGTGTGTCTGTTAATGTTGTTGGAGTTCGTTTTTCTTGGAAACGGTGGTGACTTGAGAAATGTGGTAGACCCGCACTATCTCGAGCTAGTCGAGGATTTGAATGAGTGAAACCGTTTTCCGTGGGGATCTATTGTATAGGTTATTACACACAAGCAACTTAAGGATGCGGTACCTAGTAGAAGGGAACGGAATTTAGAAGCACTTCGTAAAGATCCCGAGGACAAGCCTACGTACACACTAATGGGATTTATTTAGGCATTTAAGGTTAGATAATTAATCAAAATACACAACGTTTTATTATTGGATGTTAACATAATTTGTAATTGTATATTTTTTCTGTCTTTTTAGATATGGATTTCGGAGACGTTCCCGATATGCCGTCGATGGTGGAAACCTTGTAAGAACAAGTTCCCGAGGGGAATTAGGTGGGCTTATGATGTGACTTTTAATAAAACTGAAAAACTTCTCTTCAACGGCCCGTTTGCTAACGTAAGTGTATTTACTTTTTGCTTTGCATTACCTAATGGACCAAAAATTAACATATATTTATATTGCGAATTGTAGGAAATGATTCCTCTAAAAACCCTTGAATTGCTTCCGGAAGAGACCAAGGCTGATTGATGGATAGCTAGCGAGGATTGCTTTGCGGTTGTACAAGAAGATGTTGATGATACTGATCCCGCTTATGAAGATAATTTAGGGCCGCCTTCACCTCATAAGTGGGATGATGCTGCTACTGATGCAAGTGTCGTAAAGCCTCCTCCACCGCCTTCAAACTTTCAGAGGGATGATTCGTCATTGAAGGAACGTTTTATGGAGTTACATCGAGAGCATTTGGTACTACAGAAGGCATACACTGAACTAAATCAGCATTGTATGGTGCTAGAGGAAAAGGTTTGTTATACATTTATATAATTCTGTTGGTAGGTTAAACTAAAATTTGTTAATTCTTTGCCATTGGAGCGTAGGTTCTCTCCACGAATCAGAAACGAGATCCCGTATTAGATTGTCATTTCACCTCCGACAATGCTTATCCTTTATTTCGATCTGCTGATCCCTTGAGCCAGCCTCTTGCTGAGAGTCAACCTGCTTTGGAAACTGATAACTTTGCTTTAGATTCGAACTTAGATTTGAGCTTTTTTTGTGGGCTAGCTCAGGTGCGTGTAAGTATAAATTAACATGTTTTTAATATCCCAACATTGGTTTTAATTGTCATATTTTTCATAAATCTTTAGACGCACGTTGGTCATGACGACACCACCACATGTGGGAGGGTTCAGTCTTTGCCGGAGGTATAAAGTAACATCCTATGAATTGGTTGTTAACCCTTTAATATTGCTATTAATTGTCATGTTTTTGTTATATATGTAGGAGCACGTTGTTAATGATGACACTGCCGTAGGTCCTACTGTTCAGTCTTTGTCGGAGGTACTTACTGCGAAGGAGGATGAAGTTTCCAAATTGGAACTCGATACCGTAATGAAAAACCTGAAAGATACAATGGTAATATGCGAAATTAAAGTTATATTTTGTATTGAAAGTTTTTGAATTTGTATTTTGTATATTTTGAATGAACCGAGTTGTGACACTTGTAGGAGGGAACGGTGGTTGATATGCGAGAGAGCCTACTATGATGAACGGGACACAACATCCAGATTCAACAGATATGGTAGACAATCTACAATATTTTTTTTCCTTAAATTTATGTTTAATAGTATCATTTGTTGCTAAATATAGGCGTACAAGGCCCTTCCAAAGAAGAGGCCCCCCAAGGTTGGTAGGTTTGCAAAATCACCCTTTGGGCCCTTACCAGACACTACTCCGCTTGCTAAACGCGATAAGAGGAAGAAACGTGCGGTATCGCCTGTGCCTAAGATGACACTTGAAAAGGATATCCAGGTAATAGATGTTTTATTCACATTAGTTAATCATTGGAATTTCAGAAAAGTTTAGCATTTCTTGTTTTTAAAGGCCGGTAAACCCAAGAAGAAGATGAAGACAAATGACAATCACAAGGTTTTGAGGGATTCGGCTATTAATGCTGATAAAACCACCGAGCCGGTGGCTAATAACGACACGGGGAATGATTTGGGGAAGAAGAATGAGAACTCAGAGGTCCTTCCGTTTAGGAATGTTCCAGCATGGAATGAGGTAGAATTTTCTGTATTTTATTATTTATAATTATTACTAGTTATCTTTAATTAGTAAAAAATTAATAAATTTAGCGTCGGATAACTTACGTATTCGGTAAACTTGTTTCAACAGATACACCTAACGTTTTAGTGCCCCTTATGACCCGCTATTAGTTGTACCAATACCACCTAGTGATAAAACAACCAACGTCGAGTTTGGCCAAATTACTAATTTTGAAAGTCTTGAATAGTCCATAACAAGTTTTGTAAAGCGTTTGGCCTGGTATTACTAGCATAATATTATAATTACTTTGTGCTTCTTATAGGATTTCATACGACCCCATGGAGATTATCCCTACCCTATGATGGATGAGAATTTTGAGAATTGGCTCAAGTCGGATGAATCTAAAACATGTATCCTGTCCGTTCATACAAACTTGTCTGTTACCAGAACCTTTTGGTACGTATTACTTTGTCGAGAAACCCCAGCCGAGGATAAAATAACCGAGGATAAATTAACCAAGGATTCAAAAACGAACCTTGGTAAACTAAAGAACGAAAGGACAGAAAACGGATGGCTTCATGATACCGTAAGTACCTTCAAGCGTTAATTATGTTTTATAATGGGGTTTTGTTGTTCCCGTGTTTTTAACTTAGATAATATCATAAACAGCATATTCGAGCGTGGATCAACTACATGAACACGCTTAGAGCACCAGATGCTGACTGGTGCGCGGTAGACCCTTTTTTTATCGACATCATCGGGTGGAAGAAACATCATGTGTCTACGTATTATTCTAATGGTGTAGTGTTCCCTGGGAATTGGAAGGACGTTAGGCGTGTAAGTTTATATCCTTTTTTATGGAATTTATTTTCACGTCAGCTAATAAACAACACACTATAATTTGATTGCAATTTCATGTTTGAGCTATAAAGATATGAATTTCTCGTACAAGTTTTGTCATCTTCATGTTCGACTAACTGAAGTTACTACCCATTTTATCAGGTATTTATGCCCGTAAACGAGCCTGGGAAACATTTTTGCCTCTTGGAGTTTGAGATTGCAACGGGCGTTTTTACCTATTACGATAGCAAGATCGACATCGATAGTCAAGGAGGAGTAATCAGAAGTAAGTTCTACAGCCAATTGGAGAAGAACCTACGACAAAAAATTCCAAAGTTTTTACTTGCAAGTGGTGTCTTTACAAGTAAAAGGTTGAAGAAAGATGCATACACCGTGACGTTTGTGATGCATCCAAAACACCTAACCCCACAACAGGCTGGAGTATATGGTGACTGCGGGATTTTTGTATGTATATTTATTTATCGTCTGGCATTTAACAGAACACTCTACCTTCCTCCTGTAGATAGTAGACATGCCGGGTTATGGTATCGCGAGAGTTTAGCTAGACTATTTTATGGCTTTGTTGATCGATAGATTTCATATGAGTCTTGAACATTTACGTTAGTAAGTCAGTGGATGGTTAACTGGTTTTGTTTGTCAGCTGTATTGTTTAGTCCTTTTGTGGCCGAACTAAAATCAACTGACGACCTTTGTATAAGGGTTCATGCTTTTGAATGGTTTACTAAGTGGAAGCAAGTTATTATGCAAGTGTTACTTCTACACTGCCATAAGTAGAAGGGTTCATTCCCTTGTATTGTTTAATGTCCTATTACCCGAACTAAAGTAGTTCTTATTTGAAATAAACCAAAAGCATTACATTGACATCAATAATGTAAGTTGATACAACCTAAAATTCATTTAAATCGACTGTTGGATATACGAAGTTTTGCGTTGATGTCATTGACACACGGCATTGACTCTTTTTATGGTTCTCAGAACCACATCGTGTACAGACTTGCTTGTACACCTTTTCTCCCTTGGATGGAATACGCCCTGTAGTTTTGGGTCTACCTGCATTACGTTTGTTGTTTAATGGTGCTAAAACCCTTTGATAGTTGTCAGGTATGACCCAGTTACTTATATCTCCAACAAAATTAGTTTCCTCTGTGTACGTTACCTTATAAGTATTAATCGTGAACCAGTGTTTCGCAAACTGAGCACTTTCATTTATTCCGAGTTCCCTTAAGACCGCTGCAACGTGACCACAAGGTAAACCAAAGTGTTGCCATTTAAGGCAAGAACACTCTCCTCTCTCCAAATCCACGTAACAATCGTATTTACTGTCATTCACTTGGAAACGAGTACGAGTAATTCCGTATACTCGCCACCGGGTCGATTTCAAAATTCTTCTATGAACTTTGCTTTCCGCATAAGGTGTAAGAGCTTGCGGTACTTTCTCGTACAATTCTGTTGATTTCAAACCAACACATTGTTATACATGAATATTTATAGTAATAGACGGCATAATAGATGAAGTTTGTGTACCTGCATCTTCACGCCTTTCGAAATACCATCTCTGTACCAGACCTCTGAAAAACTCCATCAACATTGTAATTGGCATTTTACGAGCTTCCCTAGTTAATGCGTTGATCGACTCTGCACAGTTTGATGTTATGTAATTGTACCGATTGATAGGGCTATGAGCCCTAGACCACCTGTGAATACCTGCATCAACAAGCTTACCATGTGCCACTGGATCGACTTTTAGAAGTGTTTCCATCAAACGTTCAAATTGAAATATTCTGTGAGCTTTGCATGTTCTCCAAAACAATGGATCATGTTTTTTGGCCAAGCTCACATTCATCAATAAATGACGACAACATATCCCATGAAACGCATTAGGGAACACATCTCGTATGCCTTGCGCAATGCCAGAATGCCTATCAGAAATGAAAACTAAGGTTGCAATTTCTCCTATGCATTGCTTCAACTTGATCATAAACCTAGTCCAACTCGCACCTGACTCACCTAGGCATACCCCGAACGCAAGTGGCACAATCTGATTATTTCCATCCATTCCTACCGCAAGCAAATTAGAACCAACGAATTTGCCCTTTAGGTGTACGCCATCAACTATTATCAAAGGTCTCAAATGATTAACGAAACTTCGTATCTGTCAATACATATCAACATCGTATAAGTATCATAATAAATGAAGGAGGTGACTTATAAGATATGCATTGCCATGTTTTTTGCAGGCATAGAACAAAAAACCTTACCGAAACACCAAGGGCGACAAAGCACATTTCGAAATGTCCGTATTGATCAGTTTTAACATCGGCGACGGTCCCAGGATTTTTCAACTTCAAGTTTAGTAAATAATACGGCAACTTGTTGAACGACTCTGCATGACCACCCCTCAAATTCTCCAAAGCGGCTTCCCTACCACGCCAAGCTTGCTGATAAGAAATCTTAATGTGATAAGTATCCCCGATATCCTGAATTATATCTTTTGGCCTTAAAACTCGGCTGGGGTCTTTCATCTTCTCCATTAAATAATCGCCTATTACCTCTTTGTACGCGTTTCGATGCTTGGGCTTTATTTGAGTTTTTGAACAGGTATGGACATCATACAACGTGGTGACGCGGAAAGGGTCACCATGTTTAGCGCGAACCGTCACTATCTTTCACTTACATCCCTTATTATAACATACAACATCATATCTTGATGGAGTGGAATTTCTTACTCTATACTGCTGGCCATCTATGAGTGATTTTTTAGCAATAACTGTCTTGCAATGTTGTTTGTCGTCAAACCACACACCTTTGGTCAACTTCACTGTTCTTTTTTCGTCATATATTTTTGATATCGTTTCTTTAAAACTTTGAGAAGGTGTTGGCAGTGATTTCGGCATATACGAAAAAGTGTTTATTTTCCAATCATTCGGATGTATGTGTAACATCCTGTTTCTGGGCCTGGAAATAAATTGTATTTTGTTGGTACATGTTTAGTGTCTGTCAGTTGGTCTAGCTCGTAGTTTGTATTTAGATTTGTGTTTCCTGACTCCTGCGACGTAGCGTGTAACGTCGCAGGTGCGACGTCAGGTTTTGGGCCTGTGACGTAGACAACGTCGCATGGGCTTGGGCCTGCGACGTAGCGTGCGACGTCGCAGGTGCCAGTTTTGTATTTAAACGTTTTGTGTTTTCTGTTTTAGGGTGGACGAAACCCTAAACATAATTAGTCGAAATCCCTGTAATCTGACCGATTATTATTCAATATAATACGTTTCGTTTGATATTCATTGTGTATTGATTATTCGTGTGTTTAGTTTATAACTTAATCGTTGATTCCACAAACGATTGAGTGACTCGGTTCGTACTAGATCCAAGGTTTGGGACAAACAACTGGTATCAGAGCAGTGAGTGCTCGTTTTTGGCGATTCGGATCGAGTTTGGGATTTAAAAGGACGTGATATTCGTGAGTTTTCGTGTTTATTACGTTTGTTTTGTGTTTTTACAGGTTTTCGATCATTATTACTGGGAATATTGAAGGTTTCTGTCTTTCGACATTCGTGGTTTTGATTTTAGGGTTAAAAATTCGTTTTTAGGGTTTGTGGCCGCTGCTCAGCGCGTTTTGCGACGTTACCTGCGACGTCAGCTGCGACGTCGCGTGCGACGTAGTAATTTGGACTTTAATTAGTCTGTGCGACGTACTGTTGCGACGTCATCTGCGACGTACCTCTCAACGTCGCATAGTGTGATTCTGCGACGTCCTCTGCGACGTCATCTGCGACGTACCTCTCAACGTCGCATATTTCTGATTCTTAATTGAATCCTTTGCTTTTGCGACGTACCTATCAACGTCGCATAATCTTTGTGCGACGTACTCATCTACGTCGCTAAGATCAGAAGATTGTTTTTTTTTTAATTAAAATGGCAGCTGATAAAGAGGATATTAGAGGTCTGAGAAAAATGATTAAACAAAGTAATGACATAGGTTCAAGTAATAAACCTCCACTATTTACTGCGTACATGGATTACGTGTACTGGAGAGACCTAGTTGAGCAATACATTGATTTTCATTGTCCAGAATTATAGGGACCATTACGTGAGCGTTATGTACCTCCATTAGCTGAAGGAGAATACCGTGGTATTCGTCCTGCTAAGATCTATAAAGCTATGTCTCCCGAGGAGAAGAAAGATTTTGATACTGAAAGAAAGTCTTTTTCAATGATTAAAATGTGTCTAACCAAGGATGTTCTTTGGCTTTTCAGAACTCATGAAACAGCCTTTGATTTATGGAAGGCAATTGAAACTCGTTGTGGAGGAAATGATAAGTACAAGGAAGCCAAGCTCGAACTGATTAAGAAACAGTACGATATCTTTGACATCCTTCCTAATGAAGACATGACTTCTTTATTCACTAGGTACTCACGGTTAGTTGGTGAGTTGTTTGAAGGGGGTTATACTTTTCCTTCAATTGAAGTAAATAAGAAGCTACTGGATGTGTTGCCAAGTTCTTGGGATGTTAAAGTTCAATTTTTAAAAGAAAATGAAGAACTTGCAAACATGTCTTTGGATACGTTGATAGGGGATCTTCAAGCTCACGCGATGGAGATTAAGAAGAAAGAAACTAGGTCTGGTGCTGCTGTTCAAAATCCGAGTGTGTATGGTGTTCAGATCAACTCTGGAAAGACTTATGGATCTGGAGTCGCCTTCGTGACAAATACAAATGCTCCATCAACCTCTTCTTCTTCTTCCGATGGGATTCATTCTGTTTTCATGACTGGACCTTCTTCAAATCAACAACAGGTTCAAGTCTCACCTGCTATTCAGGAGCAAGCTGCCATTTACACAGCTTTCTTAAGCTCATACAAGGATTTGGTTACTCAACCGAATCTTACTTTGGAGCTGACTAAGGAAGACTATGCTCAGCTTGATGAAGATGATCTGGAGCAAATGGATCTAACTTGGAATGTGGCAATGATCACCCGCAGAATTCAAAAGTTCTTGCAGAGGACAGGGCGTAAAAGCTTGGAAGGTGATGGAAAGACTGGCTTCGGATTTGACAAGAGTAAGGTCCGATGTTACAATTGTCAAAATTTGGGTCACTTCGCCAGGGAGTGCGAGAAACCCAAAATGCCAGCATCAGGATTCACAACACCTTCAACTCCTCCAAAGGCCAAAGAAATGGAAGTTTCTAAGAAAGGGCCTGCTGATAATGCCCTGATTGCTTTTGAGCCTACAAGTCAGGATTGGACGCCTGTCTCCCAGCATTACCAACAGTGTCTGATGGCTCACATTGTGAATGAGGTACATGATGAACCGTTAAATTGTATTTCATGCATTAAGTTAACTGAATCTCTAAAGGCATATCAGACAGAGACCGCTGAGTTGAGGAAAAAGAATGAAAAACTAACCGAATCAAATAATTTCTTAAAAGCTAATGAAAAACTTTATGAAAAACATCTTGAGGCTCATCGGTTAGATACTCAAAAATATAAATCTAAGGTTTTTAGTCAAGAAGATGCCATTAAAAGCTATCTTGTTGAAATTGAGCTGCTAAAGAAAGAACTTACAGATTTAAAAGATGAGTATGAGAATTATAAGAGTAAAATCTTAGGTTCAAATTCCTCAGCGGTTGTCTTTAATGAAATTCTTAGCAAGCACGGTACTATAGGGAAAAAGAATGAGGGATTGGGATACAACTCAGTCCCTCCTCCTACTACTCACTGTCCCCTGCCTGTTAAGGAAGGCTTTGAAGAGATTCCAGTTGATTGGTCAAAGCTTTATGGTATAAAAGCCAAAGATGCTAAAGAGACCAAACATAACAAACTGACAAAGGAGAAAACCAAGCGGCCAGAGTACCCATTGCCAATGTTTGTTAAGTATGTGCATGAATCTCCTGTTAGTGTTAAGGAGAGTGTTGAGTTAAAGAATGAATCTCCTGTTATTATTGAGGAGATTGTTGAGATTGAGGACATTACGGACCAGGAGTATCCTGAGGTTAAGAAGGTTGCTGTTAAACCTGAAAAAGTGATTTCAAAGGTTGAACCTGAAATTAAGGTTCAACCAAATAAGGGAAAAGCCAAGGTTTTAAACTCGAAACAACAAACTTTACAGTCACCTGTAAAGATTTTGCAAAGAAAATTATTAAATGAAAATGTTTCGTATGATAAACCATCAACTTCAACCTCTCAACCAAAACAAACATCTTCTAAGACGTGTACTCAATGTTCATGTTCTAGAAATGTTTCTCCACCTACTGTGGTAATTCCTCAGCCTCAACCGTTTGTTGAGACTCGTTCTTGTTTCTACTGCAAGAAACAAGGACATTTAATCCGTGAATGTCCAAAACTGTCAAATCAGCGATATGGGAGAGAGATGCCTAGGACATCTGTTTATAGAAACTCTTTTTCTAAATCTCCACCTAGGCGTTACTCAAACTCTCCCAAGCCTGTTTCGAAACCAAGTAATGTTGAGCAAAAATCTTTGCCAATTCAAAAGCCCAACATTACTTCGATTACCAATTCCGAATCTTCAAAAGTTTGGAAACGTAAAGAGTCTGATGTTGACTCTTCAGTCGTCAACAATAACACATCAGATAAAAATTCTAATTTGTTTAAAGATAAAATCCTATCTGACGTGATTATTGTTGATGACCACGGTCGACCTAAGTCTGTAAAGGCTTGGGTCACCGTTTCTCACTAATCTTCTTTCGTTTGTGTGTTGCAGCAGTCAGAACGTGTTAAAGATAGTGAATGGTATTTGGATAGCGGCTGCTCGCGACATATGACAGGCGATGTATCTTTTCTTGTGGATATTAAACCATACGCAGGAGGATATGTTGCTTTTGCTGGAGATACTGGGGGAACCATTTCTGGAAGAGGAACGTTAACTAACGGCAATGTTAGTTTTGAAAATGTGAACTACGTGGAACAGCTTACGCACAACTTGCTAAGTGTTTCACAGGTCTGTGATAAGGATTATACTACTGCGTTCACAAAGACAGAGTGCATGATACTGAAGCCTGGGTATGTCATTCCAGAAGAATGGGTGTTACTGAGAGCACCAAGAAAGAATGACACATACATTTTGAACATGAGAACTGTTGAGACCTCGAACGAGTATACGTGTCTCTTGTCTAAGGCTTCTGAAAAGGAATCACTGCTTTGGCATAGACGAATGGGACATATTCATTTCCGAAAAATGAATTTCTTGACTAAAAATGACCTAGTGCTAGGAGTTCCGAAACAGTCATTTGCTCTAAAGGATGACTGTATCTCTTGCCAAAAAGGAAAGTTACGTAAGAAGTCCCATAAGTCTAAGCAGGTGAATTCCATAAATGCTCCATTGGAACTACTGCATATGGATCTTTTCGGTCCAGTTTCTACAAAGAGCATTGGTGGTCGGTCTTACTGCTTGGTAGTTACTGATGACTACTCAAGGTTTTCGTGGGTTTACTTTTTGACCACAAAAGGGGAAACTCCTGAGATTCTGGTGTATTTGTTGGACAAGTTGGCAAATCTGTGCAACTTGAAGGTGAAAAGGATACGAAGCGATAATGGAACTGAATTCAAGAACTCAACTCTCGAATTGTTTTGTGCTACAAGAGGTATTGAGCACCAATTTAGTGCTCCGAGGACTCCACAACAGAATGGAGTTGCAGAAAGAAAGAACAGGACAATAATCGAGACAGCTCGGACTATGTTAGCTGACTCCAAGTTACCAATCATCTTCTGGGCTGAGGCAGTTAATACTGCCTGTTATGTTCTCAACAGAGTACTCACGGTTAAGAAAAAGAACAAAACATGTTATGAACTTTTCAATAACCGTAAGCCAAATCTGCAGTTCCTAGAACCATTTGGGTGTCCATGCCTGATCATGATAACAAAAGATAAGGTCTCTAAGTTTGGTGATAAAGCTGTTGAAGGGATTTTTCTTGGATATTCAGTCAACTCTCCGAACAAAAGAGTCTTTAACAAATCAACGAATCAGATTGAGGAGCATTTTGAAGTGAAATGTTTAAGGTATACGGAACCTCCTCAAGGAACGGGTCCGGATTGGTTTTTCAACTATGGAAACCTCTTCAACTCTTTCAATATTCCGGAAGAAGATGAAACGGAAGAATTGGTTTCTATACTTCATGAGCTTGATCTTACTCAAGATACACCTGTTAATAATAAACCATCCAACCCAAATCCCAAAGCAACACCCGCACCTCCACCGACTAATCCTACACCTCCACAAACTACACCTACACCTTCACCACCACCCACACAACCACCCACACAACCACAAACAACTACCAAATCACCACCATCAACACCATCTCCTACTCCATCATCTTCGGCTGCTCCTTCTAAAACATTTTATAACTACAAAAAGGAGCTTCCATATGATCCAAACATGCCTCCTTTAGAGGAACCTCAAGAAAAAGATGAAATGGAGGAAACAATGGCCTACTCTCACTTATTTTCTCCTGAAGATGAAGGAGAAGAAGAAGAGATAGCCATTCCTGAGTCTGCTGCTTCTCCCGAAACTGAGGGAGATTTGAACAATCTGGGTGTGAATCTTGTGCCAGGTGCCATACCAGAAACTCGTATACATAAAGATCACCCCATTGATAATATCATTGGTGATCCTCATGCATCTGTTCAAACACGTCAACAAGCAAAGCAGACTTCAGCTCAGCAGCTTTTGGGACTTATTGCTCATATTGATTCATGTCATTTGTCTCAAATTGAACCTAAAAAGGTTGAACAAGCCTTAAAAGATCCATCTTGGGTCGAGGCTATGCAGGAGGAACTACAGCAAATAAACAAGATGAATGTTTGGGAAATTGTTCCTCTACCCAAGGGTGCTCACTTGACGGGTACTCGTTGGGTTTTCCGTAACAAAATGGATGATCGTGGGGCTGTTATTCGAAATAAAGCCCGTCTAGTAGTTCAAGGATATAGTCAACTAGAAGGTATTGACTATGATGAAGTTTTCGCTCCTGTTGCTCGTTTGGAATCAATTCGGATTTTTCTAGCCTATGTTTCATTTAAAGGATTCCGCGTGTATCAACTTGACGTAAAGTGTGCTTTTCTATACGGAGATGTCGACGCAGTGATTTATGTGTGTCAACCTCCTGGTTTTGAAGACCCAAAACATCCTAATCATGTTTGCAAGCTGAAGAAAGCTTTGTATGGTCTTCATCAATCTCCTCGACTTTGGTATGAGCGACTTGCCAAGTACTTGCTGAAGAATGGTTTTGACAGAGGACAGATTGATAGCACGCTTTTCATCAAACGGGAAGGAGCGGATTTGTTACTTGTGCAGGTCTATGTGGACGACATATTTTTTGGATCAACTAATGATCAGTTGTGCAAGGATTTTGAAAGACTGATGAAATCTGAGTTTGAAATGAGTGCTATGGGGGAACTCACGTTCTTTCTGGGACTACAGGTTGAGCAATCTGACAATGGAATTTATATCCACCAGTCAAAATATGTCACTGACATGTTAAAGCGATATGAATTGCTCAACTGTAAACACTACGGCACTCCAATTGAAGCAAGACACAATCTTGGACCTAATGAGGACGATGAAGATTGCAAGGAGAAAGACTATCGCTCAATGATAGGCTCTCTCATGTACCTGACTGCCTCAAGACCAGATATAGTGTTTGCTGTTTCTCTCTGCTCACGATTTCAAGCAAATCCGAAGGTGTCTCATATGAAGGCAGTAAAACGCATTTTTGGATATCTCGCTTTTAGGCCATCTCTGGGTCTATGGTATTCAAACGAGAAAAACTTCGAGTTAACTGCCTATTCGGATTCGGATCTTGGTGGCTGCAAGATAGATATGAAGTCAACTACTGGAGGATGTCAGTTCCTTGGATCGCGCTTAGTTTCTTGGCAGTGCAAAAAGCAGACTGCGGTAGCTATTTCCACAGCTGAAGCCGAGTATGTTGCTGCTGCAAGTTGCTGTTCTCAAGTTCTCTGGATTCAGCATCAGCTGCGTGATTACGGGTTCAATCTCTCTATGACTCCTATTTACATTGATAATACAGCTACTATATCTATAACTCACAATCCCGTACAGCACTCTAAGACCAAACATATTGAACTTAGGTTCCACTTCATACGGGATTGCTTTGAGAAACACCTTATAGATGTCGTACATATAGAGACCCTTAAGCAGTGTGCGGACCTTTTCACAAAAGCCTTTTTGCGATCACGTTTTATAGAACTGGTCAATCTGATAGGTTTAAGGTTCTTTCAGTCAAAGAAATGATTTGTGACTTGGATTTTTAAGTTTTTAAATTCAATTTAAAAAAAAAAAAAAAAAAATTTCGCAACAGCCATTCTTTATACTCTTTAGTATTACAGAAAACACAAGGTTGCTACATTTTAAAATAGACGTTGAAGTTGTGTCTGTAAACAACTTGGGATATGATAGTACATCGGGTGACATGCACAAAATGGAATTTTAAGATTTATCTTGGATGTGTCAGTAGGTTTATCTGACACACTTAAAACAGTTTTTATCTAAATTATCTTCATCATACGATGTATTGGTAGGCATGGTACACACCGGTCTCTGAGATATTAAGAAGTTATTTAAATACTTGTCTATGATCATGTGGTAAACACCTTGTGATGTACGACTCTATGTCTTAATTCCTTAGCATAGCTTGACATACTTCTATTTTTAGATTGTATATCTGAGATCTTTTGGGGGAGTATGCTGATTGTTTCTTCTGTTGTACGTAAGTGCAGACCTGGTCTCAATTCAGCTTACTCTCAAAACTAAGCAAACGTGAGTCAATGCACTTGCAAAGTCTTAAATTTAAGGTACTAAACAAGGTTGCCACAAATTTGGTTTGACTGCGTTTGGTTTTGCTTACACCTGAATCAAGTTATGTTGCTCTGTTGTACGCAAGTACAGACCTGTCACCGCTGACTTGATTCTTAAAATTGATTCTCTTATATTCTTTCTAAATTTGGAAACTATGTTCATGTCTAAGTTATAGGGGTATATCTATGGTGGGGACCATGGTGAAATATTCATACTAACAATAAAAGGTTAACTCACAGACACGGATGTAACGTGTTTAGGTGGACAAACAATACCAATAATTGTCTTGAAATAATTTTTATAAAAGGTGTTTTAAATGTGCCACGTAAATTTAAAGTGGACAAATATACTGATGATCGAAATAACACTTACTATTCCTAATAAATGCATGTTATTCCGATATGATCCCTAATCAGACAACTCAACTCCGTCACCAAAAATAGAGTGTTAGTATTTTTATTTTGTTCATTTTTTACTTTTTGTAAAATTAAAGAAAATACCAAAAAGATTTTTTAGTTTTATGCTTTATTTTTATTCTGAGTTATTTTTCCCAAGTCACGAGTTATTTGGAAATTATTTGCTAAAATAACGAGTAAACGGTTTGAAAAATTCAAAATTTGATCAAAAATGTTATATGCGACGTCCCACTCTACGTCGCCTGCGACGTCCCAGTCTACGTCGCATGTAGGGTTAGACTATATATAGTCTCAACTGCGACGTAACATGTCACACTATTCACTATTCACGTGCGACGTACCCTGCGACGTAGCATTGGCGATTTGCGACGTAGCAATTTTTGAGCAATTTTCGTGATTTGTAGCCGTTTTCATTCCGATTCACTTACGTAGTTTTGATCTACTCGTTATTCCGCACACTTAGGTACCGATTTGACCATTTTTCACCGTGTATATTATGTTTAATTGCTATGTATGTATTACGGGTTAAAAGGGTTTCGGTTTTGGGATAAATTAGATGGTCTATCGTGGAAATTACTGGTTATAAATTATGTTTTTGTGATCACCATCGTTAGCCGCACCTTCTAGTGCGTTTGATTTTGAAAACCCCTAAATTCGATGGTTAGGGTTTCTGGGTTGGGGCGCCTGTTCGTCAGTGCGACGTACGATGCGACGTCGTGGCCTACGTCGCTTTAATTAATTATTATTAATTTCCTACGTCGCCCTTCCCTACGTCGCTTTCACTGCGACGTCCGATGCGACGTACCACTCTACGTCGCTGTTTTATTTAAAGTGATTAAATTCACAATAAATTGCAAAATGCGACGTCCCTCTTGACGTCGCTCGAATTTTCTGCGACGTCCGGCCTTACGTCGCTTTTCAATTTATTTTGATTTTTGGCGACGTACAGTTCTACGTCGCTCTGTGTTAATGCGACGTAAGTGGCTACGTCGCTAGTTCCAGGAAGTTTGAAAAGGTTTTTCTTAAAATGTAACATTTTTGCTAACCTTTTTCGAGTTGCAATCTGTTTCTGTTTTTGCAGATATGGCTTTGATTTTTGAAGCTCGTCACAATACGGCTGCTTACCTTACTGACACTTCTGATAAAGCTGCACCGTATCGTCAGATGATCGCGTTTTTGAGACGTTCAAGGGTATTCCACGCCATTTCCGATAACACTATGACGTTTGGAAATCTGATCAACCCTTTTTGGAGAAATGCGACTGTTGTTACTGATAACGACGTTAGACGATTGGTCTCTACCGTTCTGGGTTCGGAGATCACTATTACAGAACAGAGTATTCGGGAACTTTTACAGCTGAATGATCAACCGGATATGCCTGTCGGTTTTGATCATATTTTCGTTACCGGAGCTATGCAACGGATAGGATATCCCGGGATTCCCTCTGATCAGTATCGAAAAGCGAATCTCACACGCATCGGGAGATATTTGATGCATGTGATTATTGTTTGCTTGGGGAATAGGAAAGGTGGAACGGATGGGATGAGTCGAAGTCTGGCTTCTGCTATGTTAGCATTGGTATACAACAAGCCGTTCAACTTCTCGGGATTTATCTTCAAGGCTATGGTTGATAATGCGAATGGCGGGGATCAGAAATGGATCTTATATCCGCGATTAGTTCAGTTGCACATCAATCGTCATCATCCGGAACTTCAGGCACAGGGTGATATCGATCAACAGCTAAAGATTTCACCGATGATGAGTCGGATTTTCACTATTTGTGCAGGGTATGAGAAAGGGGTCGAGGCACCAAGGGATGTTCCTTTATTCGGTGCTATTGTGGATGAAAATTATGTACCACCTCCGGAACCTCAGTATATGGATATTTCGGCACCACAGCAACCGCAGCAACCGCTTATGAATGTTCCTGTTCAGGCTGCGGGGGAGCATGTGGATGCTCTTTTGGAGAACATCGAGCAGTTTGGGCACGTGGACTCAGACAATCCAGCATCTCACGACACGGTTGAGAGTTCTGATTCTGAAGAACCGGCCAATGTAGGTCCTCAGGATGGGGGTCCGACGCCTGAGCATTCGGATGGTACTGTTCCGCATCCCTCTGAGATGGAACGTATCAGGTTATCCGATTCATTCAGATATTTGAGAATTCAGCGTCGGATTAGGGCAGGACGCAAGTATGTACCTCCAAGGGATACTGGGAAACGTACACGAGACGGTGATGATTCTGCTGATGAAACTTATCGTCCTCGTCGTCGTGTTCGTCGTTCTTCATCAACCAGAGCTCCAGTCAATCCACAGCAGCAAGCTGATTTTGATATTCAACCGACTCCAGCATTCATGCAAAAGATTATGGAAGATATGCAGAAGATGACGCAAAAGCTGGAGGCTCAAGACGAAAAGATTGCTGAACAAGCTGCGTTGATCGAGGTTCAGTCTAAGGAGCTTGAGGAAACTAAGATTAGGGTTAATGTTTTGGAAGGCAGGTTACTTGCCTCGGGGGAGTATGGGTCTGGGATACCCACTTTAGAGTCAAGTGAACCTGCGTCTGTAAATCCCAACCCTGTAATTGAAAATGTTAATGAAAATATTTCTCGTTTGGATTATTTTTGTGTTGATGATATTCCAGGGCAACCGAGACCGCTGGCAGTTGACTACTCATTCGCTGACTTATCATTTATTCAGAGGATGGCCAGTGGAGTTGCCTCTGAGGAAGAAACAGAGAATGTTTTTGAGATGAATGAGGATGTTTCGATTGAAGAAGAGCAGTTGAATGCAGATGAAACGTATGATGATGCACAATCTGGGGAAGCTTACGATGGTGCACCAATTATAGAATCTGATTCAAGTGAAGACGAGAGTCCTGATAAAGCTCAACATGGAGAATCAAGTTCTGCTGCAACTCCAGCTTCAGAGACACAGGCACCGAACTCAGCAGCGAAGAAATTAACTGCTGAAGAAAAGAGAGAGAGAAACAAGAAATGGTGGCCTAAGGGACGAAATCCAGTTCCTATTCCAGTTAAATGTCAAGTGTACCGGGTTAGTCGAAATTATACCGGTGTTATTAAAAGCTGGAAGTGTCATAGGAATCTGTTTATGATTAAGAGAGAAGATGGAGTTCAGTACTTCAGAATGCGTTTTGATAGATTAAGTACGTTGCCAAAAGGAGAGATTAATCGATTAGCCCAGCTTAAATTGATTAATCCTTTCGAGAATGATTATGCTGAGTTCATTCAGAGAAATTTACGTCGGAAAGTGTTATCGAAGACATATTCGAAATTGAAACCGACGTTGGGAACTCGGTATACGTGGAAAAAGAAGATTGATCCAGTCACCAGGAAGCCTTTGGTTAAAGTTCACTATTCGCCTGCTAACTGTTTGACTGAGATACCTCTGGAATCAGTTCCTTATTATTTTCTGAGAAGACTTGTAAAATGGGAACTTGATCCACAGACTGGCGAAGCGGTTATTACTTTCGTTCCAGATTCTGAACCGTGGCCAGAAGTTGGAGGTATATGGAATTTGAGGCAAGCAACGTTTAGACTGTATGATCCGATGAGTTTGATTAATTTTCATGAAAAAGATTTAAGAAAACTCTATGATAATCGGATTCGTGTTGGTCAGAAGAATGAATTCAACAGACGTTTAGCACAGCAGTTTTACAATGTTGTTACTGTTTGTGTGGCTAATGAAATTCATGCCGATGGTCAATTTCCTGCGGGCTGGGTTTAAAGAAGATTTTTGAAGACCAAGCTGAAGACACGGGGGAGTTTGTTGGTACATGTTTAGTGTCTGTCAGTTGGTCTAGCTCGTAGTTTGTATTTAGATTTGTGTTTCCTGACTCCTGCGACGTAGCGTGTAACGTCGCAGGTGCGACGTCAGGTTTTGGGCCTGTGACGTAGACAACGTCGCATGGGCTTGGGCCTGCGACGTAGCGTGCGACGTCGCAGGTGCCAGTTTTGTATTTAAACGTTTTGTGTTTTCTGTTTTAGGGTGGACGAAACCCTAAACATAATTAGTCGAAATCCCTGTAATCTGACCGATTATTATTCAATATAATACGTTTCGTTTGATATTCATTGTGTATTGATTATTCGTGTGTTTAGTTTATAACTTAATCGTTGATTCCGCAAACGATTGAGTGACTCGGTTCGTACTAGATCCAAGGTTTGGGACAAACAACTGGTATCAGATCTTTTGGGGGAGTATGCTGATTGTTTCTTCTGTTGTACGTAAGTGCAGACCTGGTCTCAATTCAGCTTACTCTCAAAACTAAGCAAACGTGAGTCAATGCACTTGCAAAGTCTTATATTTAAGATACTGGTCAAGGTCGCCAATTGAATAAATCAAGTTTGGTTTGACTGCGATCGGTTTTGCTTAAACCTGAATCAAGTGTATGTCGCTCTGTTGTACACAAGTACAGACCTGTCACAGCTGGCTTGATTCTTAAAATTGATTCTCTTATATTCTTTCTAAATTTGGAAACTATGTTCTTGTCTGGGCTAAAGGGGTATGTCTATGGTGGGGACCACGGTGAAATATTCATACTAATAATAAAAGGTTAGCTCGCAGACTCGGATGTAACATGTTTAAGTGGATAAACAATACCGGTAATCGTCTTGAAATAATTTTTATACTAGGTGTATTAAATGTGCTAAGTAAATTTAAAGTGGACAATTATACTGGTAATCGAGATAACACTTACTATTTGCTAATAATTGCATGTTGGCCTGATATGATCCCTAAGCAGACTTAAAACAATCCTATCCCTAATTTATGTTAATCTTTGTTCTTTGTTTTTCATTTATAAAGAAAAATACAAAAAGATTTTATTTCTATGTTATTTTCTTCAATATCACATATCTTGTTAAAGTCAATTATTGAAGATGCAAAGGATGTCAGCTATTCTCCAAAGACTGTGAAGATGAATTCTATTAGAGAAGCTGCTGATGATTGAGAGATGGTCACTGAGTTTGAAGATCTTATTGTATGATAAATTTGTGTCAGTCACATGAATTTGGACACCAAGATTTCTTTGAAGACCATGCTATCTCAAAGGGGGAGTTTCTGATTGTCAAAGACATGAAAGAGTTTGTTGATGAAGACTAATTGAAGACTTCTTTGACCAAGCTGCTGACAAGGGGGAGTTTGTTGGTGCATTTTGTGTGTCAGTCAGTTGGTCAAACTATTGTAATTGTCAAAGTCAATTAGTCTACAAATGTATAGTGTTTAGAGTGTGTATTCGAGTCTGTAAATGAAATATATATATAGAATGGTGACATTGTAATTGGGCCTGCGACGTCGGGTCAGACGTCGCAAGGATCAGGGCCTGCGACGTTGGGCTTAACGTCGCAGGGCCCAATAGGTTTCGTATAAATAGCGAGTTTGAAGTCAGTTTAGGGTTGGACGTCTAGAGAAAGAGAGAGAGCTGAATTTGTGAGAGTATAGAGGAGAGAAACGTTTGTGTGTTTGTGATTGTAATCTTTCATATTCAATTGTGAATACAAAGCAAAGATTATATAGAAATCGTGTGTTCGTGAATCAATTATCATTTGTTTATCATTATTATTCACCAACGATCCGATCAGGTCTGGCTATACGGGACTATCATATTTTAATAAGTTCGGTTGGTTTATTTAATAATAAACAAGTAAAAGAGCCTCAGTTTTTATAGTGACTAATAAATTATTGCTTGTTTTAATTTATTAAAGATGACGGTAAAATAAAAGTATTTTGACTTACGGGTATTTTCGGGTTCCAGACAATAGGCTAGGAACGGGTAAAATTTACTTATAGTAAAAGGTGGAGCGGTGGAAATGTCTGGATCATTTCTCACCTACCTTTCCTTCTTTATTTTCTAAACTCTCATTCTCTCATCTCTTTCAAAAGAAAATCAAGAACACAAATTAGAGATTAATCTTGCTAAAGGAAATCTGAGTTCATTATCATCACTAGCTTCTTCTTCCATTGAATTGTAAGTTTCTTTAGTGTTCTTGAGCATATTTATAAAGATTGGGTAAAAATGGTGGATTTGTGATTTGTTAGAATTGAAGATTAAATAACATGTGTGTAATGTTTCTAAATGATTAGATAACGATTTTAACATGATTACATGGTGATTGTATGGTAGAAATTGCTAGTGTTCTTCAAGTTATTTGTTAGTTAGGGTTTGATGATTTTAGAGATATAAATGAAGATTGCATGATGGAATATGATGCTAAATAGGTTGTTTGATGTTGGTGTGTGTTAGTGTAAGTTTATATGTCGTTTTTATGGTGAATAATCGAAGTATAGAAGTGTAGATTTGAGTTTTGGGTATTAAAGCCCGTAAGTTGTTTGCTGTTTCTGCTGCTGCTGGTATTATGATCAAGCCGGCGGCTTGATCACTGAAGCCGGCGGCTTCATGTGGTCAGCCGGCGGGTTAGGACCCCAAGCCGGCGGTCTGAATTGGCTTATTTAGGTGATTTAAGTTCTGATGCTGAAAATGTTAATTTACCCGGCGGGCCAGGGTGCCAAGCCGGCGGCTTCCCAGCCAAGCCGGCGGCTTCCCTGCCCAAGCCGGCGGTTTCTGGGTGTTTTCCAGCAATTTTTATTCTAAGATTATATGATGTTAAATGATTTAACTAAGTTGATAATTGGATTATATATATGAGATTAATCATGAATAATGATTCTAAATATGATAAGATTGTGGTGTAAGATATGGATTATGATTTAGATTAAGTTGTGGAACGAGATACTAACTTGTTGTCTTTGTTGTTTCCAGATAAGCGGACGGCTACTCAGTAAGATAAGACCTCTGAGTTGGCGATCAGGCGTAAATATTTTGGTGAGTGGAATTGTAGTCCTCGGTTCCACCCAGTTGTAACGGGTTCGGTTACAACGGGTAACCAGGATAGTTTATATCAGTAGGTTGTTGTTATTGGTCGTACCGGTACCAGTTTTGTTTATGTTGCTGATTATATGAGTTGTTGTGTGATTGTTGTTGAATTGTTGATCAGTTGTGAACAGTTGTGAACTGTTGCTTGTTGTTGTGTGTTTTTGCATTGTGAATGCAACGTGGTTGTTTTCAGAGGTCAACTGTTGTTGGTTGGGTTTGGGTACTACTGTGTAGTTGTCGAGGTTTCTTTGAGATACATAGTTGAGAACAAGCCTAGTCAGTGAAGGTAGTACTCAAGCTATCGGTTGATTACTGGGATTGGCTTGGCGCCCAGTAGTCGTGGTTTCTGGGTTGGGTGGATACCAGGAACCGCCGGTCCTCTTGACGTTATGTGCTTATGTGTTTAATTGTTGTTGTTGCTTAGTTGTAAGACTTGTTATGAGTGGGTTGAATCGTCGGTTACGGTTCCATTCACTTAGCGTGAGCTAATCCCCTCGTTGTTTAATGTTTTGCAGACTGTGGTTAGTTGATGTAGATGTTCGGGTTGTAGATGTTGACTGGGAGTTTGACTAAAGCTTGGCGCAACTCTGATCTTTTGTGGTTGCCTTTTTGGAAACGTTTTATATAAGGCCCGTTTTGTGTTAATAGGGGTTGTAACTAATATGGTTGTAAATGCTTAACTAATGTTGTCATATTTGGTAGTCGTTAAACCTGGAAGCATTGTAAGTCGGTAAATGCTTTGTTTTGGGGGACTTGCGCTTCCGATTTTGAAATATAATATTAAAATGATATGTTTTGGTTTGCGTAAAGGAGCGGGCCTTACAGTATGTATACTGCATTACCATCATCTTCTTCGTCACTAATAAATCCTTAATTAGTATCACTTTCTTCTCCACTATCTTCTCCACATTCCTTGTGACGATCTTCCCCACACTCTTGGCCTACATGTTGACCCCGTTCCTTTTCTGTAGTTTCTAAGTTATCAAGTCCCCCTTCGTCATGTTGTATTTGCGAGGTCCCAACATCATAACAGTTCGCATGTGAAGTACCGACATCAACCAAATCTGTTTGTGAATTCATGATTTCTAGAAAATTATGGGTTTCGAAATTTTGATTTTCATGATAACGTTGAAAATTTGTGTTGGAAGGTACTTCTCGATTTGAAGGATCTAGGTTAAAAGTTGTATCTGTTCGGAGTTGAGGTAGCATTTGGGGAACGTTAGGGTGTTGATATGTTTGACTGATATAAAATGGATGAGGATACTGAGATGAATCGTTATTTTGAGACGGTGTTTGATAATGAAATGAGGGATCATAAAAGTTGGGCTGTTGGGTTGGATAATGTAAAAGACTTGGGTATGCACTAGGAAGTTGTAGTTGATTAGTTGGTTGGGTCATCGAGGGGTCAAGAACAAACAACTCTACTGGTCTTCCATTTAGATTGCGAGCTGCGTCTACAAAGAAAGAAACTTCTTCATCATCGGTAATTTCCATTGGATAATCGTTGGGTGATAGTTTATACGATAAACGATATCCGCAATCCATATATAGATTGAACTTCTTTCCCACATATGTAACTAACTTGTTGTACGTAGTATTAGTGTTCAAATTAACACCACGTCTACAAGAACTTGTAACAAAAATTACCTTAACAACTTCTTTTTGTGAATTCATTATGCCAATTGTCCTAAAAGTAGTTGTAATGAGAAAGGTTGACTTAATAGTTTTGTTAACGGGTTCATTGTTTTACATCATTATATAGACAACAATGGATATCCAAAATAAATGATAATTCACAGTTAAATTGAATGTTTCAATGTTTCATACAAGTACTGATGTCATTCATTGCAAAAGCCAATATTTTGTACATTTACTAAGACAATTAATAAGGTAGGCGAATATTTTGTACAACTGCTAAGACAATTAATAAGGTAGGCGAATTTTTGTACAACTGACAAGACAATTCATAAGTTTAGGCGAATTTTTCGTACAACTGACAAGACAATTCATAATTAGGGCAGATTTGTCTTACATTTTAAAATCTTTTAAAATACATCTCATAAGCAACTGGCGAATATTTCATACAACTGATAAGACAATTCTTAACTAAGGCGAAGACAGTCAATTACGAAGATACATTACATGAGCGATTTTTATTAAAAACATATTAAACCATATATAAAAGCTACACGACAGCAAATGAAAGATAAGTGCGATTTGCATGACGGGTCAACATCGCTATTCGGGACATTCATCGATAGTAATGAGCGTTGCTGTCATCACTATCATATTCATCGAGATTCAAATCAGGTTCTTCATCCATATACACAAGATACAAGTCAATACCATGACAACATTCTTTTGCATGTTTTACCACTTTATGCCAATTTTCATCCGACATGAGCAGACGAGCACCATCATTTTCAATATTTCCAGGTTCACAATAGTAGACATCACTAAAAGTGAAATTTATATTTTCCTTAAGATAGGAAAACAAGTTGCTGATATCAGATTCATTAACATCAAAACCGACGATTGTTTGTTTTACACCATTTTCGTATGCCTTATTGTCAAAACGTAGTTCCCCACCATAAAATACGGTAAGCTCAATCAGTTGCATACTGTTACGATTTTTTTTTTTACTGAAATAGAAAATAATTGGATGATGAAATACCAAGATATATGTTGTGTATTTATAGTTAGGGCCGTTCAAAGTCGGATATCCGAAAATTCGGATATCCGAAAATTCGGATATCCGAAATTTCGGATACCGAATTTCACTATCCGAAATCCGAATCCGAAATTTCGGATATCCGATTATCCGAAAAGAAAACATCAATCCAAACCAAGAAAATATTAATACACTCTTTCTTCCATTCCTCTCAGGTACAAACTCACACTTTTCTTCGGAGGCGGATCTTAAGAGGGGTTGGGGGCGCTGGCTCCTCTAAATTCTAAGCAAGTAGTGTTTTATATATAATGATTTTAGCCTTTTAGGTGATTAAATTTGTTGTGTAGAAGAAAGAAATAGAGAAGAGGAAGTTGAAGATGATGCAGCGATTTCTGTATTTCGTTTTCTTTTCTTTTTGCTTTCTTGAAAAAATTGAAATTAAAGATGTTTTATGACAAAATGCGTTGGATGAATACATAGGAGAAAAGAAAAGGCACTGGGGTTTTCTTTATTGAGAAATGGGAAAGCATTGACTTTTTTTTATTATATATTATATTGTACCCTTGAGCCCTGGGCTTAATACTCAGTATGTCACAAGAGTATTAAATTTTCAAAAAATATAATATAATAATTAAATACAAGTAAAGCAAAAGATTCTTTGTACCAACAAAGATTAATTTACGTGCGTCATCTAACTAATCAATAAAACTAATATCATTTCGACAAAAAAAAACCCAACTTTCGGATAGTTCGGATATCCGAACTATCCGAATTTTCTGAAAAGTGGTATCCGAATCCGAAATTTCGGATAGTTTCGGATAACGGATTCGGATACGGATATTTTTGAACACCCCTATTTATAGTGATGTACTTATTATGTTTGCATGTCAGCTAAGCCTACCCCGAAATACGTACAAGTAACATTACAAGTTATCTCCAAAGCGAAAACACCGTACAAATTGAGTAGACTGTTCATCTTTTGAGCGGAAAAATCGTACATTTAGACTAGACTAGTCATGTTAGAAGCGAAAAAAACGTACATTTTGAGAAGACTATTCATCTTTACAACGAGAAAACGTACATTTTGCCAACACTATTCATTTTAGAAGCGAAAAAACCGTACAAAGTAAATACCATTCATCTTTACAGTGGAAAAGTCGTACATTATGACAAGACTATTCATGTTGGAAGCGAAAAAAACGTAAATGACAAAGTACTTGAAGAATTATAAGTAACTAACAAAAACATTGATTACTTAATTAAAAGACCTAATTAAAAATATCTTCATTACATAATTAAGACGATACATTACATGCATCAAATCACCAATTAAAAACACACTAAACAATAATTATAAAGCTACATGACAGAAAACGAAAGACAATTGTGATTTGCATTACGGAGAGTACGAATAGTTGGGAAAATGTCTTAAGTAGTGAGTGTTGCTATCGTCACTATCATAGTCACTCTGATGAACGTCAAGTTCTTCATTCATCTCTATAAGATATAACTCAATTCTTTTACCAGAAATCTGAGCCTCTTTTTTTAACTCTACCCAAGTTTTTTTCCCACAGCAGAAAACGAGCACCATCAATTTCGATTTTGTCTTGTTCACAATACAATACTTCATCAAAACTGGCATTTATTTTATCTTTTAAAAACGCAAACAACATTTTGAAATCATACTCGGTCACATTAATATCGAATGTTTCTTTCATACCACTATCATATGCCTTATAGTCGAATCTAAGTACGCCACCGTGAAACACATCAATTGTAACGACCGTCGGCTCCATAGTAGTAGGAAAATGTGATATTACCAAAGTTTTTATATTGAAAGATATTAAAATAAAGTGATCAATTAACGGGCATTAGTAGTGTGTATTTATAGTAACGTAGTCATGTGTGCAGGCAACTTTAAAGAGCGTAGTAGTAGTACATTGATAAGACAATACATCCTTATAGCGAAAAAAACGTACATTGTGCCAACACTGTTCACCTTTTAAGCGAAAATACGTACATTCTGGCAATACTGTTCATCTCGAAAGAGAAAAATACGTACATTGTGCCAAGACTGTTCACCTTTTAAGCGAAAAAAACGTACATTGTGCCAAGACTGTTCACCTTTTAAGCGAAAAAGTCGTACATTTTGCCAAGACTTTTAATCTTGCAAGCGAAAAAAACCGTACATTGGGCCAAGACTGTTCACCTTTTAGGTGGAAAAACGCACATTCTGGCGAAAAAAACGCACATTCTGGCAATACTGTTCATCTTGAAAGCGAAAAATATGTACATTGTGCCAAGACTGTTCACCTTTTAAGCGAAAAAACGTACATTCTGCAAATAACTGTTCAGCTTGATACTGTTCATCTAGCCATGGAAAATATTTGCTTTCGGCGAAGACTAGTCTTGTCAGAAGCGAAAATATTGTACAAACTGACAACACTACTCATCTTTAAATGGGAAAAACGTACATTTACCCAAGATTGTTCACCCGTAAAGCGAAAAAATTGTAATAATGACAACACTACTCATCTTTGCATTGAAAAAAAAGTACAACAAAATGATATTCAATAAAATAAAGTGAGTAAAACTGATGTTAGTAATCGTAACTCTCTATATAAACCATCACAATAGTGTGTGTCATTTACTAGTTGGCAAACAGCAAAGAACAATATGTATCAACACATCTTTAGAGCACCATGCGAGCCTAACATTGCTAACATATATCGTAAGGAAACTTATTTATAATCGCGATGATAAACCATATAATTATTTTCACGAGATACTAACTCATGTTTTTATACAGGTATTGTTCCTGAATTCTTCTCCATCAAACTTCACCACTATGGAACGTTTTCAACTCCCCCTAATAGGACTTACGAAGATGGTGTGGTCACTTATGTTGATCGTTTGCATATATCAACCTTTTGTATTGCACAATTGGATAAGATACATTCTGAATTAGGTTATGATGACACTACCGCTAGATTCTACTATTTTAAGAAACTTAATGAAGGCTTAGATTCCGGACTCCATGAATTGAATGATGAAGATGATGAATTTCTAATGCTTCTGGATACTGAAGGCCCCACCAGACAGGTTGAAGTATACATCTCATGTACTAAAGTCACAGCAAGCAACTTGGGTAACGAAGCAAATGAGTGTCGCCCTTCATGTTCAAGAAGGTTGTTTCCTTAAGTTATTTGGTGTTAGGTATTTGTAATATCAAGTATGAGGTCGTTTATCGTTATTATGTATTAAATAATTGCACTTTAAATAACATGTATTTGCTTACCAAGCTTCATCATCAACATACCTATATTGTTTAACCACACCGACATGCATAAATTGTCTCAACGAGAAACTCCCTATAGATAACCTCGAAGACCTGTGGAGAGCATTGTAAATGCACTGGAAGACAATGTGCTAATTTTTCAATGAAATGACAAACATAAATCCCACAACTAGAACTATCAGTTTGTTGAGGGGACTCGATACCAAGATATTCGAACGTCAGTTGTAAGTTATGCACTCGTTTAACACTAGCGTTACTCCAGTAATTTAGCTTGTCCAAAAAAAGTGGAATGAGTGCTTGCAATTTAACGCAAATCCCGTGCAAGAAGGTCATCCTTGGGGTTGGTACCGTTGAGTCAAACGAAAGCTTGCTTTCATAAATCTTCTCATTCCAAGATATGAGGTGTAACTCAGCAAGCATCCAATGTACACTGTCTTGATTCAATGGGAAAAGTACCTGCAAACCGGTGAAAGATAATTTAAATGAAATTTGCAATGTTTAATAAAGTTAAGTTCATATGTTTATTACTTACCCTATCAAGAGTCCACCAAGCAGGACAAGGTCCCTCGGTGCCATTAGCCAACGCATATATTCTATCACAATCGTGCAATACGTAATGGAAATCGACGGGAAGGATGCCACACCGTTCATCCTTGTTGGGTGATGAAGCTACCATATTTGACCAAATGTCAATGCGCTACAAGACCTCGCAAAGTAAATGAGTACACATTACATACATAAAAGAAATTATGCCCAAAAAATGTGCACCAAATACCACCAAATTAATGCAGAAACTTACCAACTACCATGATAAAAATGTGTACAAAACTACTAATTATTATGAATTAAACTACACTAGAAATGGGGAAACAACAGCAATAGTTATATTAAGAAAAGCAACAATTGGAGCCCTAATATCATACCTCTGTTTCTAGCCAACCATCCCCTGATACTTTAAGAAGCCTACCCCAAAAGTCCAAATTCAACCCGTAGGGGTAACCTGTAACAAATAAATAATGGTCGACAGGATTTCCATTGGCAACCCCGTTTTGATAGAACTCACGTGCAGTGGTTTCAAATCGAGTCTCACGCCTGAGGTTTGTAGGTGGTAATATTACTTTCTGGGAAGTGGCACCGCCATCCTCACCGATAATTGGCTAAGATTGAAACAATGAAGGATGTTAAAAGCTATCAGTTAAAAGCCATTATAAATTTGGAAACAAATATACTCACTTCATCATCATCATCAGCACAACTTTTAAAAAACCTACATAAATCTTCGTCTGTCACCTGGTCAGCAGGTTTTTTAAAAGGCAATTCTTCCTGGGTAAGCAATGGTTGGTGTTTACTGAACACGGTTTCCTCTTTTCTAATAAACGGTTGTTCAGCACTAACAAATGGTTGTTCCTCAATAAACGCCATGTTTTCCTTCCTCCCATTTCGTTGTTTTTTACCAACAATTGGTTGTTCATTATTAACAAACGTCTGCTCATAAAAAAAAAACTGCGAAATCTCTTCTTCGGTAAGCTCTAGGTCATACATATTATAGTTCGGGTATGCTTTATTCCACAACACCTATTATATATAACCATACCAGAACATTGCGAAAACACATTAAACTTAAATATATTCAAGTATATTATAGACAAAATACCTCAAGTAACTCCCCAATATTAGCAAAACGCCTCGGTTGCTTACTTCCCACGTAACCTAAATGGCTCCCTTTTTGCATAGATGCAACAATATTGAAACGCCTTTCATACTTAGCCAATAATGATTCCACCTCAAGGAACCGTATCGTATCCTGATACCAGGGCCTTTGACTCTCAAGGGGTGTCACCTTAATATCTCCCGGTCTATATTTTGCCTAAAAAGTGATAGGTTTTAGGACTCAACAAGAACACGTATAATCACAAGATTATACCCCCACGACAATAAACGGATCAAACAAAGCAAAACAAGAATAAAGATAATACGAGAATATAAACGAACACGCGAATATAACGTGGTTATATCCAATCTACTCGATTGGTTTAATCCACGGCCAAACTAGAGAGAAATCTTATTATTTTTCAGGAGGTGTTAGGGTTACAATACAATGGTTTATATTATATAGGTAGTCCAAGACTTGGAGAACAAATATTACGGCCGACTTAATATTAAACTTTCGATACTTTCGGTGCAAGCTATATCAAACATGGTATCATCCATGTCACGTGACCTTTGACAATAAATAATAATATATCTAATCTTCACAAAATCCTAACAATCTCCCACTTGAAGATTAAATCAACCAAACTCCAGTAACCCGTAACCAAACGCCACTTTAATAGAACCCGTTCAAACCTATACCGCCGAAACCATCGGGACACGCCGCACGACCACACCGAGTCGGAAGACTTTCGATACCAGTTACCAGAACTCCACTACTAAACTGTGACCAAGAAATCTCTCTAGTTTATCACCTTCTCATTAGTTCATGAGAAGATCGGTTGAAGCCCGACATAGCTCCAACACTCTCGTTGCACTTACAACCCATCCATACAGCCTTTCGTCTACCCGATCTACCTTTCCAACAAAGATGAGACCACCCGGCAGAACAACCACGTGAATGACACCATCAAGGCAGCCGTGTGAAAATACCATCACACCCTTGATCATCCACTCCATCACTCTTGCTTTCACCGTTGGATCACCGACCACAAACATGCGCATGAATTTCGGCAAACACAACTTTTCCCATCGAATCAACTCCCACTGTACGGATGTATTATCAAACGTGACTCTCGGAAAAGTATCATGTTCTCCCCTCTCGGTCAGTCGCAACCTAGTTGCCATTGGAGATGATCTAACCCAAGACTTGAAAACTCTAGTAGTACCGAGATGACAACCCGAATCCATGGAAACCCCAAAGCTCCCACTCAATGCCAAGCTCCTACTAGTTTCAACTCTTCCCGAACTCCCACTCGTTCCAGACCTCTCAACAATCTCGTGAAGCTCAAGCCGACTAGGATTTTCAACACCTACCTCACCACCTAGCCATTCCTCATTCGGAATCTCAACCATATACAAGGTTCCCCGTTTATACCCGCGAGCAATCACCAAACTTCCCATGATAACCTTCCATTGTTGGTCGCCAAACCTAACATGGTACCGCTCATTATCCAACTGCCCAATCGAGATCAACCGCCTCTTGAGCTTGGGAATGAACCTCACATTATTGAGGACCCAATCCTTACCAATGTGAGTTTTGAGGACAACATCCCCAATACCCGCAACTTTAAGTTTCCTTCCGTTCGCAAGACGAACCCTACCGGAATGAAACCTAAAATTCGTCATCTCTTCCATGCACGGGATAGCATGAAAAGATGAACCCGAATCCAAAACCCAGGATTCCACAAGATTCTCATCACAGCACAACAACGCATCTTCAGTCGTATCAACCGCCGTATTAACACTCGGTTTACCATTCGGACATTGATACCTAAAGTGCCCCAGTTGCTTACAATCCCAACACGTGACGTTCCTATTCTCCGATGGCTCTCTCCGCGATCTAGATCTACTCTTACTACGCCCCCTGCTAGTCACACTCAAAACTGACGAACCCGAATACTCACCGGAATCTTTTCTTCTAATTCCCTCACCGAGTATTAAATCACGGATCCCCTCAAAAGTCAACTTAGTAGTTCCGGATGAACCACTAACTGCTGTAACCATACCGGACCAACTATCGGGCAACGAAGACAATAAGAAAAGTGCCTCCAACTCACCTTCAAACGTAACCCCTACAGATCTTAACCTAGTCAAGATCGAGTTAAACTCGTTAACATGATCCGCTGGCGATGCACCTTCAACCATCTTTGCGTTCACCAACTGCCGAATCAAGAAAACCTTATTGAGAGCCGAGGGTTTCTCATACATGTTAGACAACGCCGTTAACAAACCCGCAGTCGTGGTTTCCCCCGCAATATTGTAGGCGACATTCTTGGCCAGAGAAAGTCGAACTACTCCAAGTGCCTGACGATCTAACAACGCCCAGTCGGAATCACTCATACTTTCAGGTTTAGTACCCGACAACGGTTGGTGTAACTTCTTCTCATACAAAACGTCTTCGATTTGCATCTTCCAAAACCCAAAATCGCTGCCATCAAACTTACTAATTCTAATCTCGCTTTTATCCGCCATTGTTCCCAAACTCGAAAACACGAGCTCTGATACCACTTTGATAGGTTTTAGGACTCAACAAGAACACGTATAATCACAAGATTATACCCCCACGACAATAAACGGATCAAACAAAGCAAAACAAGAATAAAGATAATACGAGAATATAAACGAACACGCGAATATAACGTGGTTATATCCAATCTACTCGATTGGTTTAATCCACGGCCAAACTAGAGAGAAATCTTATTATTTTTCAGGAGGTGTTAGGGTTACAATACAATGGTTTATATTATATAGGTAGTCCAAGACTTGGAGAACAAATATTACGGCCGACTTAATATTAAACTTTCGATACTTTCGGTGCAAGCTATATCAAACATGGTATCATCCATGTCACGTGACCTTTGACAATAAATAATAATATATCTAATCTTCACAAAATCCTAACAAAAAGTGTATAACGATACTTTTTTTTAACATGAAAATTTCGGATTAAAATAAAACTACCAACAATTCAAATAATTAACAAATACTAATCTTTGATCAAATTGTTTTCAACATATACCTCCGTAGACTTCTTATCGAATTTCACACAAATCGACCAATCATAAACTTTCTTTTGTGTCCAAGCGACACCTCTTGGTACTGGGAAAGTTTCATTTTTCTCATGAAACAATCTGCAGCACGGTAGTACTTCTAAAATCCATATCTATTGAAGAAAAATATACAGAATTATTACACACACTTCTACGGGAACTTTTAATGATGAACAAAACAATAGTGCAACGATTTACTACCTTGAACGCGAACATGAAACCTCTAAGTGAATACTTTAGAGGTCTTTCACCCTTTGGATCATACCATAATCTGGTTTTCATATCCTCACTAAGTGACTCGTAGGTGCGGCGCCACAGGTAGGAACCCCAAGGAAATTTATCCCACTCGTTTAAATCTTCAACCAACCGTAGTAACTCATCGCCAACGACAGCATCGTTATCCCCATCAACGAATCCAACTTGCAAAAGCTCTAGCAGACAAATTCGCACAACATCCGATGGTGTATACCGGTTAAGTAGGTTGGTAAAAGTGTTATGGAGATCACGCACAAACACGTTTTTTGTCACAACCCTCCCGTTCCCGAATACTCTATCTCTAAACGAACCCCCTCCGGTTCCAGGTATTTGCGGTAGCACACCAAACTTCATCCCAGAAACCAAACAAAATTCTTCGGGCCCAAAATGTAATGTTTTACCAGCGACATCAAAAACCAACTCCTTTTTACCTTTATTAACCACAACAAGGTTTAAAAGCATGAAATGTAACAACTCAGGTTGTAAACTACAATCCTCTGTAAAAAACCATATTTGACCAAAGCAAGTCTTAGAAAAAGGTATATAACATCCCCCTCTTTCCTTCAGCTTCTTCTGTATATCTCGAAGAATATCAAATCTGCTTTTCACAATCACATCCGCATAATAATATTTACCCTGCATAATACAAATAATTTACTAACTAGTATACTTTAACTATAAATACAATCTAACCAATTTGGTTTTAAAAACTTACAGTGTTCATTGTTGATCTCATAACTGCTCTAGCAACAATTATTACACAAATAGCTGGAGAAGATCACATCTAACTGAACCAAAATAAATTAAAAATTAATTAAATGGTCTGAACAGGATATTAAAAATTCAAATTTTGCGGGCAATGAAACTAGGAAAACGTCATGAAGTACATTTTTGTATAATAATGTGTGGAACTTGTAGTCATTTGGATGCTAAAAACAGGATCATAAGATACACAAGGATGTCTTGCGATTATATTGCAAGTTCGGGTCAGCTAGGTCTGTTGGGCAAAACATGAAAAACTTCTTTCGGTGATCTTTGGTTAACCGTAGCTTTTTTTGGGTATGTCGCTTTGGCAATAACCAAATGTGTATGGTTAAAGTTTGGTCAAATGTCCGTAGCTTTTTTTGTATACTGAAAACACGTGAGTCTAAGTGGTCGATAAGTGGGGCACAAAACAACATGTTGTGGCTTAATTGTCAACTGTCAGCATCCATAGTGGTCGACCATCCATACATGGAACTACTCAATGGCGGTATTACAGTGTGGGCAATGTGGGCGGTTGGTCACAAAAGTATTTATATAAATTCGTTTATATATATATTAGGTTGCAACAGTTAAACGATTGCCCATATAGCTAAGTGGCTATGCCCATTTTTTTGCCATTTTTTTTAACTAACAGGTTACCGGTTAAAATTTCTAGTAGCAACCTTACAACTACTGTAACTAACTTTTCACATTTTGATATAACTGTATCTAAGTAGCTGATTATTTGTTATATGATAACACACAATATCAGCATCAACTTACAATAACAAGTAATGTAATCTACACACCAAATGTACTATAAAAGAAACTTGGTGCCAGTAACATAAGAACTATAAGAATGAAACCTGATGGAGACTAAGCACGACACTTTTAGAGTAAAAGTTGCTGAAGACCATCATGTAAAGGGACGTCTATTTGTGACCATCGTATGGCCGAATTGGTTCGGAGGAGGTAGGAACCACAACAATAAAGACACACAAACTATGTTGGGAGGGAAAAAGGAGCAAGCACGAATCACGAGATTTCAACAAAAATTGCCTTTTGCTTTTAGGCGAATTTAGGGTAGATGTAGGCGAAATATGGATTTAGCCGAAATTTGATTTTAGGCGAAATGTGATTACATTTAGGCGAAATTGTTAGGATGCTATAGTTTCGCCGAAATGGTGATTTTAGGCGAATTTGTTTTTTACGCGGTATTTGTCATTTTGAATTCTTTTGAATTTCGGCGATATGTTTTTTGACCGGCGAAATTTGTGTTTGACCGGCGAAACTTTTGGGACACTTGGCAATCAACTAGTGGTCTAGACTATTTCGCCTCATTCGCTTAACATCTCGTCTATTTCGGCGAAATCGTGGTTTACTTTCGAAAAACTTTTTCTGACGCCGTCTAGGATAAAAACTGTGTCGACCGTCCACAGGGTAATTTTCTCTAACAAAATAAAACCCTATCGCCGCTCTCACTCTGCTCCCACACGAAACGCACAAAAATACTTCCACTCTCGATCCGACCGCCGCTGCAGCCGACGACGTACTGCCGCCGTCGTTCATCTCCGCTGATCACTTCCACCGCCGTCGATCGTATCCATGTATGTGCTACTTTCTTACTCACATTTGCTTTAATATAAAGCTAACAATAATATCCGTAGGGTTATCTACGCTAGGTTTTATGTTTGTGAACTGTGTAAATATACGGAGGAAGGTGAATGAAACAAAGTTATCAATGATAATTCCTTCATTTATTTATTGATCAAGTTTTACAATTTCTTATAATCTCGTACTTATAACTTTATTGACATTATATATAAAATTATTTTTCACGATCTAAGTCGTTTTATTTATTCAGATAACACATACTGCCTGCTAATATTGAGACATGGTTTTCAGATTTTACAATTCCAGTACCCAAAGGGTTAGGGTTTTGATCTTAAGCGATGGAGGATGTATGCGAAGGGAAAGATTTCTCATTCCCGAAACAAGAAGAGAAGATCTTAGAATGGTGGAATGATGTCAAAGCATTTGAAACCCAGCTTGATAAAACTAAAGACCTACCAGAATATATCTTCTATGATGGGCCTCCATTTGCCACTGGACTCCCTCACTATGGTCACATTTTAGCTGGAACAATCAAGGACATTGTCACACGGTACCAGACCATGACGGGGCACCATGTCACTCGACGGTTCGGTTGGGACTGCCATGGGTTGCCGGTGGAGCATGAGATTGACATCAAGCTTGGAATTAAGAGTAGAGAGGATGTGATTAAGATGGGAATTGACAATTATAATGAGGAATGTAGGAGTATTGTTACTAGGTACGTTGGGGAGTGGGAGAAGGTGATTACAAGGACTGGGAGATGGATTGATTTTAGGAATGATTATAAAACTATGGATTTAAATTTTATGGAGAGTGTTTGGTACGTGTTTTATCAATTATTTGAGAAGAAGCTTGTTTATAGAGGTTTTAAGGTTAGTTCTTTATCAAATTGTCTTGCTTTTTGCTCCCTGCAAATAACTTTCTTTAATCCAACATTTGGTGATCAGTACATCTAGAAAGTGATTATACGATACTAAATACTAAATGGTTAGGATTAAATAATGAGCTCTATTAAACATGCTTCCGTAGATTGTAATTGCCACTTTTGATGATCTTAAATGCAAATTTTGATAATTTGAAGAAGTAACCGGTAAAGTGACCATGATTAGCGCTGTTATGTATTGTTGAAGTATTTCAGTTTTGTTGCTGCGTGATATTAACTGTTTTGTTTGCCACTAAATTAGTAGATAGTTATAATCTAGCTCTTTAAGGGTGTGCTTGGTTGGGAGTATTAGAGTGTGGGGAATGGGAATAATTACCATTAATTAGGCTTGGTATGTTACAAGGAAAGGAATCAATGCCCATTAGTAGGTAATGAAGCATTACTCTCTAAATTGGGGGTAATGATTCTAATGAATATAGGGTAATGATAATACTCCGTAACTGCCTCCTCCTTCGTCCCTCTAATTTTCTTTTGTTTCTTTTGCCTTCATTAAAAATACCAAAATGCTTCTCTTCTCCAATAAATTTACATCTGTCAATCAGTTTTTTTTTTTTTTATATTGTAACAATAAAGAGCCAAGTGAACGACACAGTGAAAAAGATTTATGTCTTTTTTTTTTCCTTCTAATCTTTTAATTTTGGATTATTATTATACTTCTTCAAGTTATCACAAATCCTTAGATCTCCCTTAAAGAACTTCGAATTTTTATCAAGTTATCCAATTTGAATATGAAATAATCTCCATCAAATATTTTCAGTTCATGATACGGTTTTATTATTGTAGTGAAATAGTTCAGAGTTTACCAAGCACTATGAATGGAATGATAATACTCATCTCATTCCTTAATATTCCCATTACCATTATCATTATCATTGTCATTGCCATTCCTTCAAACGAACCAAGCGCCCCCTAAATTTAAGATGTAGAAATGGATTATTACCATAAATTGTGATAATACGATATTCACATTCAAAATGCACATTAAAACAGTAAACTTCATAGCGTTTTAGTACAGATTGAATAATGTTGGTGTCACCTTCAAAAGTTATCCATAGTTCCATACGTTTTTTTTTTTTTGGAGTGATAGTAGTGCTTCTTTGTGAGTAGAACTATCACCAAATGAAAAATAGAAGTTAAAAGTTTAAGCATAAATATCATTTGTGTTTTGATGATTCGTATGTTCATTTGTGCTATACCTTTTTTGTGGTGTTGCATTTCATTTTACAGGTGATGCCATACAGTACTGGCTGCAAGACTCCACTGTCAAATTTTGAAGCTAATTCAAACTACAAGGTTAGAAATGGAAATTTTAATTCATCATTATATGTTTTCTTGACTCATCTCACTTAGGCTGTTCTGTTTTCTATTTTTCTGTTATTGTCCTCTCTTTTGATTCTTTGGTTTCGTTTAACGGAAATGGCTATCTCACTTTTCATGTTCAAGTGCAATTTATACTGGTGTGTTTGGATCTCACTGTAGGATCATGTACCTTATTGAACATCACAAGTTTGTTGTAAATGTACACCAAATAAACACATACATACAGTAATGTAGGCGTAGCTTTATCTTAGCAGTTACTTAATAGCTAATCCAGTAATATGATTGTGTGAGATAAGTGCTATGAGTTTGCTTTCTGTGCATCTTCATTGTTTTTGTGTGCATCGATCACTGGATTATAAAATCTTGAAAATATGCTATTGTTTTTCTGTAATGAATGTAAGTGGTTAATCTTTTCCAATACAATTGTTGAATTGTTTTGTTAATGCATTCATAATTATTGTTATTGAAGTTGATGATGCTCTAGCCAAATGAAATATTATATATATATATATATATATAGGGTAGTGATCAAGAGGGAAGTGTCTTTTTGGGGGGAAGGGGGAAGTGTTGGTACGCATCAGGAAGCATATTACAATTATCAATCAAAACGTCAACAAAAAATTATTTTTATCGGTAAATAGTAATCAAAATCGATGCTATAAAGAATATTTTAACGAATGAATTTCATTTTTAAGTCATAACATTAATTGATGAATATTTATTTAATTAATTGTTAAGATGCAGTGTGATGCATATTAACTAACATGCATCGCGATGCATCATAAAACTTCACATTATTTGAAAAATATTTTTATTGTTAAGATGCATCACAATGCAGATTAACTAATATGCACCGCGATGCATCTTAACGGATTTGGATCAAATATTCATAAATCGATACTATAACTTGAAGAAAAAATTTATCAAGGAAGCTTAACATTTATAACATCGATTCTGATTAACATTTACTAAATTTCAGTTTGCTTTTTTCGAGATTAGTATAGGTGAAGGTAATATGCTTCCTGATGCGTACTAACGCTTCCCCCTTCCCTCAAAAAATGGACTTCCCTCTGGATCATGCCACTATATATATATATATATATATGCATTACCTGTGTGCATGCCTTTTCAGTATTCCCCCCTCCCGATGATTATCTGTGTATATATCTTCATTTGAATTTGAAGTTTTGTGTCTCAAGTCACGTTGTATCTGTTGAACAGGACGTGCCTGATCCTGAAATAATGGTGACCTTTCCTATCATTGATGATCAAGATGGTGCAGCGTTTGTTGCATGGACAACAACACCATGGACCCTCCCTAGTAATCTTGCACTTTGTGTCAACTCCAATCTTGTATATGTGAAGGTTAGTCACCAAGATGCCTTTATCAGAGGTAGATGTTGATATTTTGACGAATTTACTTATAAATTGGTCAGCTTGGGCTGTATTCATCTCAAACACGTTAACTTAGAAAAAAATAGCTAAATAGGATAATGTGCAAATGGGTCAAGCTGGTTGAAACTCGCCTAAAGTCTGTTCTCGATGCTTATAATCTTTCGTTTTTAGTCACAGATACAGATTATTGTTGTAGCAGTGTTTTGTATTCACTATTTATCTCATTAGTTGCTTACTAGATATTTTTAATTAGACAAAAAAACTGTTTGTGGGTAAACTTACTGGGCCATTTCAGTTCAACCTGAAAAGGTCCATTTTGACCTGTTTCCCAGCTGTCTCTCCCATTTTCCTACCTCAAGTGAAAAGTTATGATTTCTATTTTGAAGTTGCATGCATATTTGATGATAAAGTTCAAATAAAATCAGGTGAAGAGCAAGTCCAACGGGAAAGTATTTGTTGTTGCTGAATCTCGACTATCAGAGCTTCCAGTAGAGAAGCCAAAGAAAGGAACACCCAATGGAGCTGTGGATGACAAGGCACTACCGAAAACTAAGGGATCTACTGGTGGAAAAGCCAAAAGTTCTGTGGTTTCTTATGATGTGTTGGATAAATTTCCAGGATCATCCCTCGTGGGTAAAAGGTGAGTGTTTATGCTGCTTATCGGTGAATTTCTGAATCTTGTTTATTGGTGGATTTCTCATATCTTGTAAAATATTGTATTGCAGGTATGTGCCATTATTTGATTACTTCAAGGATCACACAGAAACGGCATTCAGAGTTGTCGCAGATGATTATGTAACTTCTGATAGCGGAACTGGAATCGTGCACTGTGCTCCAGCATTTGGTGAAGACGATTATCGTGTTTGTATCAAAAATAAAATAATTAATCAGGTGTGGCAAACATGTTAATTACATTTACATTATTCATGTTGAATATGTGTGTGCATAGGGGGTTTAGGTGAGAGCACAGACCTTTACAACAAGTTTTACAACTTCAAAGCACTTTGTATTAACATACTTTATTGCACTTCATATGTTTCAATTAACAACTGATGTAAAGGTTTGTTTTATAAGAACTAGTCATGTAATTTTACAATGAAGTTCACGTGAAGGTTTGGTTACCTTCACAGTGAAGTTTAGCTAGCGAAAATTTGAGCGATTAAAAAATAAATAATTAGAACAGATCTAATAGTGAATAGATAACGAATGCAACATTAAACACACTTGTTTTTATAGTATGCTTATGAAAAGGGTTGTGCTCACATGATCTCCGATTTTAATTCTTTCTTTTCGCGTGTTAATGTATCTGAAACTTTAATATTGGTTTTTCCAGGGAGAGAATCTGGTTATGCCAGTTGATGACGATGGCTGCTTTACAGAGAGGATCACTGATTTCAGTGGGCGTTATGTCAAAGAGGCAGATAAAGATATCATTCAGGCAGTGAAGGCAAGAGTTACTGAGATATATGAAGGATAAGAATTGTCGTAAGATATTAATTATTGATTACTTTTCGTTTTGGATGATGCAGGAGAAAGACAGGCTGGTGAAAACTGGAAGCTTTACACATTCATATCCCTTTTGCTGGAGATCTGATACACCTCTCATCTACAGAGCAGTTCCCAGCTGGTACACGCCGTACTTATTTTTTTGTTTAAAAGTTTATTGATCTATCATCTATTTGGCTATCATACATCTTTTGTTTTACACTTACTAGTACTCCAGTGATTGGGTAAAGTGAAACCATCATTAGTTTATTTTTGTCTCTTGTTCAAGGTTTGTTGCCGTAGAGACGTTGAAAGATAGATTGCTAGAGAACATCAAGGAAACGACATGGGTTCCATCGTTTGTGAAGGTGGGATATTTATATTACATTTCAGTTAATTGCGCTTTAATTGTTCATATAATGATTCTGTTGATTTGCATTATAGGTTCTTAATACTATTGATACATTATAAGACCAACCAATTATACCTTTTAGTATTATATATACTCTTACAGCCATCAAATCTATTGACTAATACTAATTATCTGTCCCTGCTTTTGTATGGAAATACAGGAAAAGCGCTTTCAGAATTGGTTGGAAAATGCAAGAGACTGGGCTATTAGTCGAAGTCGGTTTTGGGGCACTCCTCTTCCCATATGGATTAGTAAGGATGGTGTGGATATTGTAGTTATTCGTTCTGTTGAAGAACTTGAAAGGCTTTCAGGAATGACGGTTGGTTGTTTGCCTTTTCTCACCTGGTTACAGTTGCAACCAATTCAGTATCTTAATATATATTCAACTATATTTGATCATTACACGTTTAAAAGCATGCTTTGGATTGTAATTATTAGAACATGATCATTGGAATTAAACCCATAAAAAGTATGATCTGATGACAGTTATCGTTTAATCTGTCCAATGAAAAAAGTGTGTATTATGTGATAGTGATATTCTTCTGTTACTTGTATAGAGTTGTTGAATACTTGCTGACTACTATCCTTCTCACAGGTCACCGACTTACATCGCCACAAAATTGATCACATCACAATTCCCAGCCCACGTGGTCCAGAATTTGGTGTGCTTCACCGTGTAGAGGATGTAAGAAACTCTTATATGCTTCATATTTTGGATTAGTTTTTAGGAGCTATATCTAGTTAATACTGTGAGAACTAAAATTGAAGTTCTGTAGATATTTTTCCCCTTCTTTTCCTGTAACAGCTTTACTTTCTAATAGAGGGATCTTTAGTTTTTGATCTTAATCATTGCAATTCAGAATAACTGAAGGTGGCTTGGGAGTTCCTAATTAAGATCCCTGCTATTGTCTCAATTGATGACAAGTTTGTTGCGTGATTTCAGGTATTTGACTGCTGGTTTGAGAGTGGGTCCATGCCCTATGCATATATCCATTACCCATTTGAAAATAAAGAATACTTTGACAAGAATTTTCCTGGACATTTTGTAGCCGAGGGGTTAGATCAGACTCGTGGATGGTAAGATACTAAAATCCTCTTTCATCTAATACATCTGCAAGTTAATGTTTTTGTTTCGTTCTTTTTTTTAATGTTTTGTCATTATTCTAGTCACTTGATTAATATAGGTGGGTAATTTTGATCCATTTAGTAGTGAACGGGTATATATGGGTTATGTTTTATCTTTGGGTCAAATGAGAAAATTGTATAGGATAAATAAAAAGAAAATGGGTTAAATGGCAGAGCGACTAAGTCTTGAAGCGTATATAAATGCCTAATGTATAGATCCATTTAATCATAAGGTTATAATATTGTAATCATATGTTTGTTATAATCTTTAAAACACAGATAATTTAGTTTTTCAAGAAAGTTGAACAAAAGAGTGTTGCGGGTTATTCCAACGTGACTCGTGCAAGACACCCATTATAGTAGTTATAAAATTTTCCTTTATGCCTTTAGCTTTTGAAGTTCTTTGCAAAAAGGCATGTTTTACGAAACTATCTACCTGTAAATTATGCAGGTTTTACACTCTCATGGTCCTGTCTACGGCATTGTTTGATAAACCAGCATTCAAGAATCTCATATGCAATGGCCTTGTGTTGGCCGAGGATGGTAAAAAGATGAGTAAAAGATTGAAGAACTATCCTTCTCCTATGGAAGTTATCGATGATTATGGTGCTGTAAGTGCTCCATGTTGAATAACATATAATCATCATTCTCTTATGGCAGAAGATATGAAATAGACTTGCATCAACTTCGTTTTCTAAGTTCTTCGATCTGACTGTTTCCTTGGATATTGTTTACAGGATGCACTGCGATTGTACATTATAAATTCCCCAGTTGTGCGCGCAGAACCTTTACGATTTAAAAAGGATGGAGTGTACAGTGTTGTGAGTAATCTTTACTGTCTAATGGTTAATTATAATCACTCATTGGACCATTTACATGGTACCTCTTGTGAAATTTTACCTCTCTTTTTTTCGGTAATTGGATACCTGGTCAACTGTGCAGGTCAAAGATGTATTTTTGCCATGGTACAATGCCTATAGATTTCTTGTTCAAAATGCAAAAAGACTTGAGATGGAAGGTCTTGCAACATTTGTTCCTCTTGATCGGCTCACTCTTCTGAACTCAGCTAATGTGCTTGATCAGTGGATCAACTCAGCCACTCAGAGTCTGGTTCATTTTGTTCGACAGGAAATGGATGCTTATCGCCTCTATACAGTAAGTTGGTTATTGGCTTAACGTTTCTACACGCACAGAATACTCACATACAAGAGCTTTATGCTAATATGTTGCGTGTTTATTTATGTTCAGGCATCTATATGGTTACTAATCTGTAAGTACATTTACAGGTGGTTCCTTATCTCTTGAAATTCATTGACAATTTAACGAATATATATGTACGATTCAACCGGAAAAGACTGAAAGGTCGCACTGGGGAAGAGGACTGCAGAACTGCGCTTTCGACTCTCTACCATGTATGCTTTTGAATTATATGCTTATGTATATTGCTTTCATATTTGGTTATGTCTTAATTACTCATAGTTAGTTTGCATTAAGTTATTCTTTTACAATGGTGTAGGTGCTTTTAACTTCTTGCAAAGCAATGGCTCCATTCACACCATTCTTCACTGAGGTTCTTTATAAGAACTTGAGAAAAGTAGCCAATGGATCGGAGGAAAGCATTCACTTTTGTAGTTTCCCTGAAGTAGAAGGAAAGGTATATTGGTATTTTCAACACATTTTTTCTTCATTCTTCCTCTCTAGTAAAATAATTGATGATTAATGCTATTGTTTCAGGGTGGAAATCGTATCGAGCAAAGTGTAAATAGAATGATGACAATTATTGATCATGCACGTAATATTCGTGAGCGACACAACAAACCTCTTAAAACTCCACTGAAAGAGATGATTCTTGTACATCCAGATGCTGAGTTTCTTGATGATATTGCTGGTAAACTGAAAGAGGTATTAGTGATATACTTTTTCTTTCATCTAATGAAGTGATTATGGTTTAGTGAAGCCATCTGCCATGTTTACAAACAGATGGATTTTGGTGTACAATAGCATATAGTCATGGTGATGTTATGTTGATTATTTTTCTATGTATGTGTTGCCATTTTCTGTATTTTGAGTATTTGGTTAAATTTACTTTACAGTATGTATTAGAGGAGCTCAATGTTAAATCTGTTGTTCCATGCAATGATCCTTTGATGTATGCTTCTTTACGTGCTGAACCTGATTTCAGGTACTTTTAAGATCTTTTTCACTTCTTTTTATGTTTACAAAGTTATAAAATGAATCATGAATTAACTTTATTATTATTATTGTTGGGGTTTACTGTACCAGTGTGTTGGGTAAAAGACTGGGAAAATCAATGAGGGTAGTTGCTGACTCGGTGAAGGCTATGTCACAAGAGGATATTCTATCTTTTGAAAAAGCCGGGGAAATTACTATTGCTGGCCACTGCTTGAAGCTCACTGACATCAAGGTGAGTGGATATCCACAAGATCAGCTATGTGTGATACTTGATTTTAAAATGTTATCGAACTGTTGAATCGACATAAATGTCGTTATTGTAGATTATGCGTGGATTTAAGCGCCCAGATGGTGTGACAGAGGAGCAGATGGATGCGTCTAGTGATGGTAGGGACACTGGACACTTCTATGGTACCATATATCTATGTTTTATGTTTATGTTTATGTTTATGGTACTATATATTCTTGTGTAACATGCATTTTATCACTGTCTAGGTGATGTTTTGGTTATAATGGACTTACGCCCTGATGAGTCTTTAGTGGAAGCTGGTTTTGCTCGAGAGGTATCAATCTTACCATTCCATTACTTTTGTTAAAGTTAGAACACTTGTTATTTTATCTTAAAATATTTACTTTTCCATTGTCATTGTTTTTTGAAAGTAGCTATATTTCTTCAGTATGGAAAGGGTATTCAAGCCATATGGTTGATATTCACACATCTTGAACTATGTCTTGTTAAATTTGGAAAATTTCATGGGAAACAGGGACTTATCTATGTTAAACTTTTATAGGTTGTTAACCGAATCCAAAAATTAAGGAAAAAGTCTGCACTTGAACCCACCGATTCAGTGGAGGTTTATTTTCAGTCATTGGATAATGATGCATCAGTTTCTGCTGGAATTCTAAAATCACAGGTAAGTCGCAATCATACCGGGCAAGCCCTTTAGATAAAGTTAGAGAGGTACTGTCAGTCCAATAAATGAATGGGCTGATTTATGGTCGAATCTCTAACAGATCCAAACGGATAGAAAGTTGCCCAAAGTGTAAATATATGCATGCAACTTCTTAAATTGCTTTATTCAGAATAGTTAAATGATGATTGTAAGGATATTATTTTTATTGTTGTATTTAGCGCAATAATTATCTTAAAGAAATGGAGCAAATAGTATTTCCCAGTCATACTTAAGTGTTACCCGTTTTGAATCTTTAGCCAATCCACCAATCCATTTTGCTACCTTTAGATAATTTTAAAGATGGATCAGGTGATTAGTCACCAGCTTCAATCACTTCTGACAATAAAAGTGTGCTATTTTTGTTTTTCCAGGAAGCATACATTAAAGAGGCTCTAGGCTCTTCGTTACTCGACTTTAGCACTATCCCAACCCATGCTGTAAGACCTCATGAGTCTCAAATACACAGCTATATGTTTTATGAATACTCTCCTTTGTCTGTTTTTTATGTTTCTAGTGTCTACTTCTTACTTTATGTATTTGGCCTTTGTATCCTCATAGTATTTTATCCCCTACATTTGCAGGTAATCATTGCTGAGGAGACTTACAAGAACATTTCAAATTTCGACTTCAAAATAACTTTGTCAAGAGCTGCATTAAGATTTAATGAGAACGCAGTCCTTGAATTATATACAGGTAAGCGGTTGCTCTTTTCTTTTTCTGCATATGTTGACCATATAATGATATAAATACTGGTAGGAAAAAGAAAATGCTAAGTGATCAGAATGAATCAGGTGGGTTTTGATTGACCTGTTAACACCTTTTTAAAAAAAGAAATCATAATAGCTACCGCTTTAAGTATGAATTACCAAAAATATTATAAAAATAATGATCTACCCGGTGCTTTGTTTACAATTATTTTAAACTTAACCTGTTTGATTCATAAAAAAACAGTAATTGTTTTATTTTATCTATTTGGTTTGGTAACAATACTTGTCAACGTTGTATGCATTTTTACCTAAAAGCATTTTGATTTTGGGCCAGGAAATACAAAATATGCACAAGGATTGCAGGTATATCTGTTGTCCAGGGACCACAGCAATCTGAGATCAGAATTTCAATTGGGAAATGGGAAGGTTTGTGATCAAACAATTGAGCTATTCTTATACTTTATGTTAAAGAAGTGATTTATGACTTTTGAAGTTACTTGTCTTGCAGATTAAAGTGGATTGCATTGAAAATCAGCCTGCTGTTGATGTGGTCTTGGGAGAACATGTGTTTTTGACATGCGGGGATTATCTTGCTAGCAACAAAGCTTTGTGATCATCTCTTCATACAATTTGTGGTCATAAATTGTTAAACTGGCATCAAAAGAAAGATTAGAATACAGTTCCAAGGTTGTCAATTAAACTCGGGAAGAGTTTTTATAATGTTGGAATTATAAAAAGAATCACATTTGTTTAATATCTTAGGGAAGAATACAAAGGAAAGAAAGGAATCTAATGCGGTAGCCTAGTACCCTATTGTTATTCTGTTCAGTTTTGAGTGCTAGGGCATTGTAGTGGTTACCATTCTTATTTTTCTGTTCCTGTTTCAATATGTTCACATACTAGATCATCTTTTAAATATGCTCAGCAAATTCATTGGTCGTTGCCATTTGCAAATCAAACGTACACTTTCTCGTGATTAGTTCGCTATCGAAAGCAGTTCATTACCATAATATCATCAAAATTACTTAGATGGTTACATTGATCACTTGGTCATAAAACCAATGTATAACACTACCAGATATACTTGAAAATATAAGGCTAAAATCCATTTTAGTACCCTAGACTTGGTTAACTAGGTTTTCTAGTACCCTGAATTATTAAAGGTATAGGATAGTACCCTGAACTTGGAAACTCGGTTAAAATAGTACCTTGACTCAGTCACATGACTAGCACATGACTTATTTCCGTTAGATCTAACTGAAAAAGTTAGGGCACCCAATTATACCATTTCTTTGTTCTTTCACTCACAATCAATTACCCAATTTTATAGAATTATCTTGCTACACAATACAAATTAATCATGAATTAATTCTAAAATTCATCATTTCATAAACATTTACTAGTGATTTACCACAAACTAAACACTTACATGGATGTTCCACTGCATCGAGATAATCGTTTTAAATGGCCATGTGTTAATATATTCTTTTCCAGCACACACTAAACCTCTAAAAAACTTAATTTTGAGCCAAAAGAAGTAACGAACTATCGAAGAAAATTGCCTACACCACCAAAAAGGTTCTTTTTGAAAATGGGATAGTGTTTTGAGTGCAGAAATCCACCATTAAATTGAGCAGTTGTATTATAGATTTATAGCTAGTGTATTTGATGATTTATTCTTAGCAAATACTCAAAATCACTACTGTTTATTTTTCGATTTTTTGTTAAAAAACAATCAGTTTGGTCTGAGTTTGTTTATACTACAAAAAAGTAGCAATCTAAATCAACTTGTTGAACATAAAGAAGATAAAAACAAATTTTTTTAATAGATTTTGTTTTAGTCTTAAATTGCCAAATTTGTTAATGATTCAGTAAAAAAATTTGGTAATTGATTTTGATTGGGAAAAGAAAGAAATGGTATAATTGGGTGCCCTAACTTTTTCAGTTAGATCTAACGGAAATAAGTCATGTGCTAGTCATGTGACTGAGTCAAGGTACTATTTTAACCGAGTTTCCAAGTTCAGGGTACTATCATATACCTTTAATAATTCAGGGTACTAGAAAACCTAGTTAACCAAGTCTAGGGTACTAAAATGGATTTTGGCCAAAATATAAATATACCTACATGATGATCAGTAAGCCTTTCATAGATCAACTCTTTTTGGAAAGGAAAAAATAAATAAATAAATAAAAACAAAAAATTTCCAAAAAAATAAAAACAATTTAATTACACTTTATCTTAAATATAATATATGAATAACCTAATGATATCATCAAAATTACAATTAGCCAATAGGATTGTTTGATTTTTTCAAATTCGCTATAATTAAGGATTTGATGACATCACCAATAATATTAATTATTATTAATTTAATACAATTCGAATAAATCAATAATAGCTATTATTTTATTAATTTAATAAAATACGAATAAATAGATCTACATGAAGTTGGGATCAGTTGTAAAATCACAAATGCCAACATGGATTCTTAGTTTTATATTTAAAATAAAATATTAATATTAATTACATATATTTAATTATTATTTTTTAGTTAAACTATTTTAAGCAAAATCAATTATATATGTCCTACGTTTAGCTGGTTTGCTATTAGTCATTCACTTTATAATTTGTTATCACTTATATGTCTCAAAAAAATTTCACATTACTATTTTATATGTCTCAAAAGAGTTGTTCATTTGTAAAATTGAGTTTTAAAAATCATCAAACTTCTCAATTTATTTTCAGTTATTACTCCCGATAACTCATTTTTAAAGTAAAAAATCAGTTTAGATAACTTATTCAAATACGTAGTGATTGTAATTGCAAGTTTACGCTAAACATGATATACTTTTTGTTTTTAGTGATATATGGTTACTCAATGCTACCGTGTGATGAGTATATTAAGTATAATTAGGAACACGTCATTATTTTCTTCGTAGTCATTCAATTTATAGTTAGTTTGTTAATTGTTACTCACTTGTCTCAAAAAGACTATTAAAGTTACTATTTAAACTATCTCAAAAATATTATCCATTTGAAAAAAATAAGTTATCAAAATCACCAGCTCGTCAATTTATCCTCTCTTATAACTCTAAATACCACATTTTTAAAAAATATTAAGTAAAAATACCTTAAATGTAAAGGGAAAAAGTACACTTATCTAACATGACTTAAAATTCTTTTGGAACAAAGGGAGTAATCGATGTTAATAAAGAAAATACACAGATAATAAACAATATGATCGTCACTTCATATTACAACTTTTATCTAATATTAGCATTCTTAGATTGCGACATATTTTTTAAACTTTTATTTGCAAGTGAACATGACTTCTCATGCTGGATCCAACACGACAACATTTAAAATGTTTTTGTACGTGATCGTTATTCGATACTGAATTATACAAATATTATTGGTACCACCTTATTTTCAATAGAAACTTTACAAATTAAACAAAGAAAAAAAATCCATTAACCAATTTTTCACCCATGTATTGAAATGCTGAAAGTCTATTATAATATCATATTAACAATAAACGGTCGGTGTGTATACATGGCTTTCAAAGCTATTTTCTTATAAATTTATTAATATAAATTTTCATAAAATTTAATCTTATAAATATAATATAAGAAGTGCCTTTGCAATGTCATCAAGAAATTTAATTCATTAATTAAAATATTATCCAAATTAATTTGTTATGTTTCTATTTTCAATTCACCGAGTAAAAAATAAAATTACTTAATTTTTGTATCTCTACTTATATAAATCAATTTACATAAAGTAATATTATTATGAATCCAACTAAATACTTAATATACATATTAACTTACACACTTTATTATTAGAAACAAGATACGAAATATGAAATTTCATATTAAAAATCAACGACCCATGTGTATACACGGGCTTAAAGCCTAGTATACTAATAAAGTAATAATAAATTTATTGCTAACGTATTTAATCGAATGTAAAACTTTCGGTTCTTTAGAAAAATAATTTATTATTATTATTTTATTTTTTTTTGAACGGCCAAATTTAATTACCCCTACACTACTGCCCGGGCTCGAACCCTGAATCACCTCACTCTTACCACTTGGGTAAGAGATCATTGGCAAATAATTTATTTTAATTTTCGGACAAAAGGAGCAAATAGTGACACTTGTTTCAGTCATTGTTGGTGTACGTTCGCATTGGTTTTGAGAAGGATTAGGGTTTCAGCACGAATCATCATTCTATTCAATCGGATCAGGTGATCAATCCTCTGTCAATTGGCTATATAACTTATATATGTTCATCAATTGATCGATTATGATCAAATAAGTACCACTTATTTCACCATCAAAATCCCCTATTTCATGTCCGTAACGTTTTTTGCTATAATTACAGATAGATTGCTAATCTATCATGTTATCATCCGCAATTGGAATGATTAACCACTTTTGTTTCTTTGTTGCGAATTGTGATTAAAAGAAAAAAAAATTCCACATACTCCGTATATACAGTTGACTAAAATGTTGCCTTTATGACTACAATGAGCACATACATGGATTAATTGAAGTACATTGCTGTAATGAACACTAAATTAACATAATATGATAACATAATTTATATAATTGTTTTCAGTTGCAGTTTTCGTGCACACTCATGTGTCGTTAGTTAGACGTTTATGTTACTTCTTGTGCAGATTGGTTTTCATTAGGTGCATAATCTTATTATTATAAAAAGGTGAAATTATTGCTAGTAGAAATGGATCAATCTGATGACTTATATAAAGAGCGAATTGCTGCACTTATGAGAGCTGTTTATGCAACAAAGTATGTTAAAGATGATGTTGTTCCTGCTCAAATCGAAGAGGTAAATATATAACAATGATTTGATTTCAGGGACATCATGATTCTTGATGCTTAATGTGCTAATTATAATGTTAGTAGGGTCTCTATTTGGGTTCTATTGGAGCTGCCAATAACAAGACACTTTTGAAAAGTTTAAACGTGACTCATGTATTAACCGTTGCTGCTTCGCTACCGCCTGCATACCCAACTGATTTCACTTACAAAATTGTTGATGGTAAGAACCTACCTTCTGTGATTTGTTAATCTTTTGTGGGAAGATCCAGAAAGTTATTGCACAGTTCTTCACATACCAAATATGATTATTGATTTGTTAATCTTCTGTTATCATGTGACTTTCTTTGATTTAGTGACAGACAGAATAGAAGTAAATATTGCACAGTTCTTCGATGACTGCTTCAGTTTCATTAATGAAGCTAAAAGAATGGGTGGTGTTTTGGTCCATTGCTTTGTGGGAAGATCCAGAAGGTTATTTATTTTGGCTCATTTTTTTATTAGTTATATTCACTTAACTTGGATATTTGTTTATTCAAACTATGGGAAGGCAGAAATCAGTTGGTTGTTAAACATGATGTTTCCAGGTTTACTCTTTTTCTAAATATGATCCAACTTAGGCAGATGTTCAAATATTTTTAGTTCAAAAGTAAGTTTGATGGTCAAATATTATGTTTTATAACGGCGGCCTGGTATTAAGAATTTTAAAAGTAGTTTGTTCGACAAAGTTAAAGTAGGACAACTAAAAGAGAAATCACGTGGGTACCTCTTCCGAGTTGCTTTTCCTGTAGATATCATATAACCAAAAGGTAAATGCTACTGACATTATGTTTAGTTGAATGTTGGTGTATAAGTTTCCATTATATGTTTGACAAGAGTATAACAATAAACCCCTCATAGCATTTCATATGCTTAACTTCAACAGTTTATATAATGCTTAATACAAAGTTTATGATCAATTGTTTTGAAGGACATATCTCTTTTTTATGTAGTGTTACCATTGTTGTGGCCTATTTGATGAAGAAGCATGGCATGAGCTTGTCTGAAGCTCTGAAGCTTGTGAAAAGTAAACGAAATGTGGCTGCTCCTAATTCTGGTTTCATGTTACAGCTGCAGAACTATGAGAAATCTCTTCAAGGTATTATACTTTTTGCTATACAGAATGGCATCAAATTTCAATATATATCATTATCCTCTTGTTGAACTAAGCATTCCCGCAAATAAATAAGGACTTCTTTTAACTTGTCTTTAATCAATCGACTTCTCTCATTTTTTTTATTTTTTTTTAAGAGTAATCAACTTCTGTCGTCTAAGAGGTACATTAGTTTTTCCCTTTCCAAAGAAGGAAGTAATTATTTTAGTTAGAAGAGTTGTGCCAAACTAGTACAATATCATAGTCTTGGTTCTCGTATGGACCTATAATTTATTTATTCTAATAAACTGCTTAAGTATAAGTATCCATTAGATGTTTGTTCAATTTTTGCATGATCATTAAGCATTAATACGTCCCTCTGATGCCTAGCTCTACTAATTCTACTCCTCACTAAATCAGGTTAGGTTGGTTTGCAATGCAGGAGTTTGAGCGAGGAATGGTGCAGGCATCAATGATTATCAACTTTTTAACTATTAACGCCAAAGTTCAGAGCAATTCCACGCTTGAATTTGTTTAGTTGAAAAAGTACCAATGAATATCAGCGTATAGATTTTCTTGTAACTTGTTCCTTACTCGTAATTCAGTTCAAATATGTTGTACAATTTGTAAAAATCGCAGAAGTACATCAATGAGCAAGTTGGTAAGAAATTTACCCTTCTCAGGTGTTGTATTCCAGGTATGTTATACAATAAAGTTTAGGATCTGCCATGAATGTTGGCTAGCTACGCATCCAAAACCGTTGAGCCACAAAGTGGTATGGTTAAACACCAAGGGTCAAAGTGTATGCATTTGTATGGGTCAAGCAAGTGTTCGTAGGCATAATGTAAGTAGTGGCGAGTTCATATCTCTCACGGTACTCTCAAGTTGTCAATCATCTCAACAAGGGTCAAGGGTTATAGGTCAAAGGTTTACAAGGGTCAAGTGACAAAGGTTTATCAAAGTGTCAAGAATCAAGGGATAGAAGGGTCAAAGGTTTATCAATGTGTGCTAAACTTGCAGTGTTAATACGATATTGGTCGTTTTTAGTGAAATTAGTTTTAGGGTCTTAGGGGTCAGCTCGTCTGAATGATCGTTTTTTTCCAAAGGTTTTAATGTGGGCTAAACTTGCAGCCGTTTTTAGTGAAATTAGTTTTAGGGTCTTAGGGGTCAGCTCGTCGGGATGATCGTTTGTTGATGGTTGTAATTTGTAACTTCTTGCTAGCTTTATATATATAAATCGTTACTGTCAAAGTGGTTCAACCGCAATATTCAAGTAGTTAAACTACTCAACGATATTACAAAAATGTGGTGAATGCTCAGCAATCATCATTCATGGAAAGATTTGTAGCTCATTAGTAAAATTAGTAACATTATAGTATCTCATTATTAAGGATTTAGATGACTACTCTAAATTATTATGATAAACAATCTGATTTGAAAGTCACAATCCTCAGATGTCTTAAGGAGGACTTATGAATCATTATTATGCTAAGGTTGATTAAATCAATAACTAATTAGTCAACAGTTTATTCATAAACATTAAAGAATTTTTGCGAGTCGTAATTATTTTCGGTTATCGTTTCATTTCAATCTGGTTAGACTTTTGACCGACAATACAACACCTCATTCATCAAATGTATCAAATAATTTGCATGAAATGCCAAATGAAACCCAAATGGGGTGGTCTAGCTTTCAATTCTCAGATTTCAAATTCAATTCCGATTTATCGAAATATGATTTTTTATTTTATTTATATTTTTCTTGGATATCATGTGATCGGTCAAAAAAATTAAATTTTTGTCTAACCTTACATGTAGGGATGAGCTTGGGATGGAACGGTGCTGAGCAAGTTGGGTTTGGTACCAGTTTTATATTTGACCCTAACGTGAGTATCGAATACCGGACCGTTTGAAGCGATTTAGTTTCATTACGGTATCGAAAATTCAGTACGAATGATCACCCCTACTTACATTTCTACTTCTCAATACATACTTGTAAAGTAAAAATATACTAGGGAGTATCTATATGACTACATCTAATACTAGTATCATAATTGGAGTGTAAAATAAATAAAATGAGTGTATGATGAATGATATTGGGCCTTTAGGGCTTTGATGAGATACAACGAAATGGGCCCTCAACCATCACAATCCATCAACATCTTTCCAAAATTCTTCACGGGCATAAGATATAGATTATTTTTGTCGTCTACATTCATATGTCAGATACTGCACATGCAAATAATATGCTTATAAATGTGTCGTCAATATTGCATCATTTTTTAAGTTTAATAATAGTTTTCTCTTACAAATATAATCTTAACCATTTTTTCATATAAAAGGTCTTTTCCATATGACACCACTACATATTTTAACCGTTGATTTTTTTGGACTGTAGGAAGAAGCTAGTGGCATTTTAAGTAGTATTCTCCGTCCCAATTTTATTATTTCTAGACAAAAAATACGCATAATTTCTCTTATTTTTTGGTAAGATGACAGTTTTACCCTCTACTTTTTACCTACTTTTTTGTCTTACATATATACACTAGGAGTAAAAAATAAATTTATCTCATTTTTCTTATCTACTTATGGAAGTGGATAATAAAATTGGAACATCCATAAAAATGAATACTGAACTATAAATATTGGACGGAGTGAGTATAAGATTTGATTTGATTTGATGGTGAAATATTAAATTAATTCAGATTTAGATTAAACCAATCCCTTTGAGATATTATTATTCATCTATTATTGTTACATTAAACACTTATAAGATTCTTCTGTTATTTAATCTACCAAATTATTCTCAACGAATAATAAATTCTTACAACTTGTGTACGCAATGCAATTTGTTGACATCGCATGGTTAATTAATTGGTTTATGAAATTAATAATAATTTGACTATTTGCTCGTGTTTACGGGTACGGAACAAACTCGATATAAGCTATTTATCTAACAAAGCCCTAGTTTCTTGATGATGACATGATCCAAACACGCATTTTATTAAATACATTGTGACGCGATTTCGCTTTGATGTTACCTATTGTTTAAGACCAATGTTTTAATTAGGACTAATTTGCCAATATGATTTATGTTATAACTATTGAACCACCTAAGAGGAAAGCATTTCACTAAACATGGATTGATAGCAAGTAATCAAGTAATAAAAAAAATGGTATGGATAGCGAAGGTGAAGTTTAAAATAGAGATTACTTTCTTAATTACGATATGACAATCATGAGAACAAAATTGTCCTTATCTTGAATAGACAATGTTATTGGTTACTCAAATGTGGGCCTATGTGTAGTATATTATAAGATACACACCACTTATTTTAATTCATCTCCACTTACTAACTTTGGACAATTAAAATCACACTACTTTGAGTCACTTCATCAAAGCTTAATCTTTTTATGTGTTAAAATCACTAAAGATGTGACATGAGTGGGTGTCAAATGCTATTCACCTCTTTCAATAACCTAAAAAAAAGACCCCTTTTAGGTAATCTATAATTGAGGTTATAGTTTGTTTAAGAACGGTTTTTAAAAAGAGGACATATATTTTTATATCAACACTATCTAACAAGAAAGCTTGATTGAACACCTAGTAGTTTTGGATTACAATTTAAGTAGAAACTCGATTAACACCTCGCAAATTTGGACAAAATACAAATAAATGTAATACCTAAGAAGCTAAGATCATAGTTAATTGAAAGCTAGGACTTTTACCGTGTGCGTTACGACGGGATTTAAAGATACAGCTTTTAATACGTTAGACATATGTTTTTAGGTCAATTATGAATTTTACACGCAACAATCTTTTCCAAACACTTTTTTAACAAGATTTACGAAGTACATTATTTCTAGATTTTTAACTAACTTTTTTTAAGAAGATTTGTCAAGAGATACATATATATGTGTATATATGAATTGGGTTATGGTATATGATATGATGTGATCGTTTAAGATATATATTTGACTTTAGAAGTGAATGAGGTCACATTAGTCTATTTTAGGACATATTTGGTCAAATAACACCATTAATCAAAAAACATGAAAAACATACATACCTTTGTATGTGGTGTGAAAGTCCTAAGTTTCACCCAATTTAAGGAAAACATCTTATGTGTGGGTTTGACCATCAACCACTCACAAACCCCCACCTATTCCGTGCCTTTCTATTTTTATCCCCCCACTCTTTTTTACATTTTATTATTCACAACAAAATATGAAAATTATATTTAAAGCATTTTTAGAAAACCTAATTTAAACTTGTTAGATAGGTTAACAAAAAACATAGGTGTCCAAATAGTTAAGTGTTTGGAACTTCATAAAATTGGTTTATTCTAATAAATATAGTTCGTATTATTTTCAAAGTTTTGATATCGACTCTTGAAGTGGTGGACATGACCAAATCACAAATAGGTCGTTTTCCATGGATTCGAACCTAGGTGATCATGACGTTGAACGTTAAGCAACTAATGCAATCGTCACTTTGGTCTCTTTTGAGGGTCAATTGACAAACTCTTGGATGTTAATAGTTCTCTAATGGTTGTGAGTTAATGACAAAATTATATTACTCACACATAAGAAGGTATCCACAATCAATAACAATAACGTGTTGGTAGTGAAATATTAGTGATCTTTGTGAAGTGGGTGAGATGTAGAATGACAAAATTAACCTTGTGAACCATGTTGGTCACGTGAGTTAAGCATTATAGTCACCACAAGTAGTTCACCCCTGTTGATGAAACGTGTAGTACTTGTATTAGTGAAATATAATTACACCCATTCTATTTAATTTACTTTATCATTGTGTGTGTTTTTCGGGACCCACATTAGCATTTTTTATATACATAAATAAGCTCCTTTTTTTTTTAATTAGTAATACTAATACTATAAACATTTACCACAATGTACATATATAATCAGCATCACCAAAATGTTACATCAACTACGCATAAACATTTAGGTTTTAATTTGTTTACTAAGATGAATTTCGATTTTGTTAGATAAGATCAATGATTAATATATGCATAGTTTGTATTACTCAAATCAAAAGTCACGATTGGTGTATAATTAAGGTTAGTGATATTTCAACCACATCTTTTGTTATATTCATTAAAACTGTGCATTAAGAACTTGTAAAATACAAGCTTTCAATGCACAGTATTGATGGATATATCATAAATATAGTGGATGTATCATCACCCATAATTAAGTAACGTTTTCTTAGCATAATAATTCAATTTTGTATTGTATATGTATGTTCTGGGTTACAATCAATTGCATTTTACATTCTTTATTTGTGTTTTTATATATATAAATAAATAAATAATCGTTTTTCTATAAGAAAATAGGCAATAAAATTTGGAAAAATAGAAGCGGCGAAAGAAAGGGAGAAAGAAAAAAGATAATGATGATGAGAGGTGAGAGTGATGATGTCTTCCATTGGGACTTGCGGTGGGACCCACACACTCCTAAATTTATAAAAATATAAATAAATACAAATAAATATAAAGGTACGTTTGATTACGGAAAAATTTCTCCATTTTTCATTTTCTATTTTTCCAAGGAGTGAGGAGTGTTTTACTTCTCTAACAAAATAAGAAAAATTTAAAAATTCGTTCAAATATATGAAGAGAAGTTTTTTTCGAATATAAAATAGAGATAAAAAGTTAAGATTTTTAAAAACGAAAATATGTATAGAAATGATAAATAAATACAAATGAATAAAGAAATAAAGATTCCCTTTTTCTCACAGGAGGGTTAACTAACAGACATTACTTGCTGTTAACCAAGCACCATCATTTTAACTTTTGTCTTTTTTCTCCGTTACATTAACCCCCCCACCCCCGTCGTTCCGTTTGTATTTTTTTCACCCGGCTCGGCTCAGTTTGGGATGGCTTAATCCAGTCGGCTTAATCCGTCATTTTTATCTTTTTGTTTTAAATTACTTTAATTCTATTCTATTCACCTCACTTGTTTCCGTACAAGAATAAAAATGGCACTACGGTAATACAGTACATTAGATTCCGGAGATCCATATTTTCATATCTTTTTATGATATAATTAGGGGTATTCATAGTTCGGATATAACCGGATTATTCAAATGGTCTATTCGAATTAGACCGTTCGGATTGGACAATTTGGATTTTTGGATCGGATCGGATCGGATCGGGCAAAAACCAAATTATTATTTTGGTTTTTGGATTGGTTTTGGTTACTACTATTAGAACCGGATAATCCAGATAAACCGAATAATAAATGTTGTATATGTAATGCTTTTATGTAATACTTTTGTTTGTCTATCAAAATGTATGTTAAATATTTGTTATATTATTTTTATACATAAAATCTTATTATATAATTGGAATTGTTAATATATATCATTGAATATAACTTAGGGTGAGGTTCAAATGAGAATGGAATTTTTGGTGAAAATGGAGGAACCAACTAGAACGCGCCACATGCCACAAAGCCCACTTTCCCTCATGTTTTTTTAAACATAAATATCTCCCAAACGGTAAGTCGAAAAATCATAAAAATTGCACCATAAAAATCAGCATATTTTCTCTTCGATTTTCCATCTCACAAAGTATACTTTCGACAACCTTTTTTTGGTTTTACAAAATTAGTAACACATGTGTTAGTTGCTGTTAACACATTTGTTACTCTCTGCTAACACATGTGTTATACGTTGGTAACACATGTGTTACTAGCCTTTAACACATGTGTTACCAGCGTATAACACATGTGTTAGTGATGTATTGCGGAATTAAGATAACACAAATTAAACTTGTTGATTCTAAGAATACCCAAGAATAATCTCTTCTAACAAGAGTTGATTCACAAAGAATACCGCGGTTAAGATTTTCCAACACACGTTGATTCAAAAGAATACTGCGGGAAGGATAAATTCAACTCAATTGTTAACACAAAATTGAGAGAAAAATGAACTTTCATAAAATCATCAACTAATACTTCTATTCTATTACAACTTAGAACCTTATAAAGACTAAAAATTAAGAAACCAATAACTCTTGAAGATCAAAAGTCTCGGATCAATCAAGAGTTGCAAAACATTTAAATAAAACATAAAAATATAATAATGGTACTAATTGCCATTAAGATAAAAGTAAATGTGTGAAGTGTTTTTTGGTTCACAAATATCTCATCTAAAATAGTAATTAGTTGTTGAAATAGCATATAATTGTTTGTTATCCAAACTAATTCATGATCTTTAATTAGTTGTTTATATCTCGGGACCATTTCCGCATCAGTTAGCAGCGAGTAACACATGTGTTACCGGCTTCTAACACATGTGTTACCGGCTTCTAACACATGTGTTACTCGATTTCAAAACCCACCAAAAAACCAGAAAAAAAAAGTTCGTCAAAAGTATACCTTGTCACATCTCTAATCGAAGAGAATAAAACGCCGATTTTTATGGTGCAATTTTTATAATTATTCGACTTACCGTTTGAGAGATATTTAATTTTTAAAAATTTGGAGGAGAGAGAGTAATGTGACACATGACTCATTCCTATTGGTTCTCTTATTCTCACAAAAGTTGATGTACTCATTTGAACCTTACTCTATAACTTAAAATCTCAAGTTTGGATATAAAACACTAAATCCAAATTATATAAACCCTCAACGCAACATGACAATAGGTAACCGTTGATATCACTCATTACATAACCCTCACGATGTAACAACCGCCAAATTAGGGCTAGTATTAGCGCCTAACTCTTTGTTAATACATGTAATTAGTTCTGTATTAGGCTAATCTATGTATCAGATTATATGTTGGTTAATATATACAACTTTGCGATTTGATTAAATCGTACGCAACTTAAATAGAATGAAATTCTATTCGGTTAACACGGACGTTGGTGAACAAATGTTTATAAACTAAAATAACGCAATTATGACCGAAACGCTATTTTTATGATAATTAATAATTACCTCGTATCACTCGATCAAAGTTTACCCGATTTAAAAACAAAGGTATTCAAACTTATTTGTAAAATATTTGAATAGAAATGTCGCGTAATTATTTGTATTTAAAACCTACCATTTAAGATGTAAAATAATTATTTAACGTTTAAACGACGGAGAAAACGAACACCGCACGGAGCACGGGGGACGGGAGCTGAAAATGAGGCTTCCACCTACATCATCACCTCCCACTCTTTCTTTTCATTTATTCTCTTTTCTTTCTCTCTCTTCTTTTCTTTCTCTCTAATCACCAAACACACCACCACCATCAAAACCACCAAATACTACCACTAAACGCAACCGAATCTACTTGACCGTTTAGAAGAAAACGTTCACCATCACACGATCTACAACTTCATCTTTTCGGATTTTCAATCCGACACTTTGTAAGTTTCCGACAAATCCCGACATCTCTCGTTTTTGATCATTTTTACTAGTTTATGGCTTAAATAGGCTTAATATGTTCATATAAGGGTTGGGTAAAAGATTTGGACCCAACGGAAACCGGAAAACTCGTTTTCGACAAAAATTCCGGCCATCAGACCGCTACGTCGCATTTGGCCAGGGGCCTCTGCGACGTCGCGGCCTACGTCGCATAAAAACCTCAACGTCGCATTAGCGACGCTGCCTCCTACGTCGCATTGATTTGCGAAGGTCGCATCATGCGACGTACATGCCCACGTCGCACCCGACGTCGCACCTGACGTCGCACCCGACGTCGCACCTGACGTCGCGCCCGACGTCGCACCCTACGTCGCACCTTACGTCGCATGCCTACGTCGCATGCTACGTCGCACAAAACAGAACTTTGAGAACTCAGATTTTCACTAAGTGTCGAATTTATACAACTTCAAATACTTATGTCATACGACTTAACAAACGTCATAGAACATACTTTCTATTACAGTTACACTAAATTGCGTTATAAATGATAAACTTTAATTATAACAAATCACCAACGGGCCGTATACTTTGATACAAACGAGAACGAACCAACATTACACACAACGGGTTGTATGAACAACTAGCCTAGATGGTCTTGCGAGACATCTACTTACTTAACCTTACGTGTTTAGGCACTACAAGGTTACGGGTTCGGAGAACCTACGGTTGATACTACTTACTCGTTTATTGACATAAACGTACTTGCAAAGACTCAGGTGAGTCTCACAGCCCCACTTTTACTGTTTTATACTTTGGGGTGAGATACTTAGCAACTGTTTTACGTATGAACACAATGTACTGAACTGAAAACGTTACTGATTACAAACAAACGCATGAGTTACTTTTATCCACTGAAAGCCTCCTAATCGTAAGTTGTTAGTTATGGTCTTAAGCGCGAGTACTAGTAGATGGATCCATTTGGGACTGACAATCCCTGTCTGGGGTGGTAGCGCCACCACGTACTGATTTACACGTAGAAACAGACATATTAGTATTTGTTACATATGAGTGTGCGGATAGCACTCACGGGGGTACGTGATTTATTTCACACTACACGGTTAAGCTTCAACTTATGAGCTCATGGCACTGTACTGATATACTGATTAACTTACTTTGCTTGATAGCAATACGGGTACATACTTGTGGTTCATAACACTTACTTATTACTAAACCTGTGAGATTCACCAACCTTTTTGGTTGACACTTTCTAGCTTTGTATCTCAGGTACACTTACGGAGTAGGTTCACTCCAGGATTGCTAGCTAGAGTCGCATGATTTACAAACTGCATTTAACGAAGATTCTTTGGCATTATCTTTTGTAACTATGATTATGTAGTAGAATCTTCCGCTATACGCGCGGACTCTAGGAAACTACATTTTGTGTACGAAAACCTACGGTTTTCAAACGATTCAAATTATGAAATGTAACTATTTTACAAACGTCTCATTTAGAGGTCGTTTGCTATATATCTTGTGCTTTGTATATTGATTAGTAACACCCAAAGTATGCTTCCGCAACTCGTTAAATTTGGGGGTGTTACAGATTGGTATCAGAGCCTAAGGTTATAGTGAACTAGGTTGCATTTAGTGGGCCTAGACTATGACCGTTAGGCAGTATTCTCTTATTAGACATGACTAGTTCAGGAATTACAGCATACAACTTTAATTTAACATAGCCTGATCAACTATGTATAATTAAGGAAAGATGATGTAAGATCTGAAATAATTATGTTGAACAGGGATACGATAGTTGACTCTGACTACGAGAGAACCGGACCATTACTTGATACGTGCTAGACACTAGGCTGGATATGATATATGTATATATATTAGCCTCATCTTACTAACGCTTTGTCTCAGAAATGGCGAACATCCCATCCAATTCATCTCGTTCTCAATCCGGGTCGCAGAACCCAAGGGTAGCAAGGAGGAACGCTAGGTTGCCTCGAGCTGGCCCGTACTCCACTCACTCTACCTTGCCGGCCTTAGCTGCTAGGGTGAACCAACACGAGCAACGACTTCGCACCATGGATGTCGTGTTGCAGGAAACAAACGAAAACTGGAGACTTACAGCACTTGAGCGCATCGAACAAGTCTCTGAGAATCACGAAACCACCGTTACAAATGTGGACATTCTTCTCAACAGAGTGGTGGAGATAAGCGTGGAAACCACTCTTTTGAAACACAGACTTGAGGAGTGTGAACAACGCTCACGGGAAACGGAAGAATATACCCGCGGATTGGTACAGCGACTAGCATTAGCTGAAGATAATGCCCGACAAGCCAGTAGACTTGCAAATACTGTGGATCGTCTCATCGAAATGATGGAGCAGATTAACCTACGTTAAGACTAGCTTAGTCTTTGTTTTGTAAACTATCCTGTAATCTAGTAACTATCTAAGCACTACTCTATGTTCCAGTATGATGTAACAATTCCCGACATCTTTTGTAACACATCCGTAGGATGTAACCTTTGAACTCGAGTTACCTATAAAAAAAAAAAAAAAAAAAAAAAAAAAAAAAAAATTCCTTGCTGTTTCGACTCATGTTAATTGCCATAATCCTTTTCATTATGATGTTATGTATTACCACCTATATACATGTACATCTGAAATAAATACAATTTCTTACAAAATCTCATGTATCTTCATTTCTTTTATTGAAGAGTCATGCCGCCAAAGTCAAGACCTTACACTGATGCTCAGATCACGTCACTCATAACCCAGGCTGTTACTGAAGCCTTAGCTCGGAATACTCCACCAGGTTCCACAAGAAACAGCGATGCCGCTGAAACCTCTGCTGCTAAACCTTGTTCATACAAGGATTTTCAAAACTGCAAACCCTTGAGCTTCAAGGGAACCGAAGGAGCCATCGGACTTATCAGATGGTTCGAAAAGATGGAATCCGTTTTCCGCATCAGCAAATGTGCGGAGGACGACAAAGTCAAGTTCTCCACCTGCACCCTCGAAGATGGTGCCCTTTCGTGGTGGAATTCCTATACCCAGTCTGTGGGTATTGACACAGCTTACCTACTCCCTTGGGAGGATCTAAAGAAAATGCTCACTGATGAGTATTGCCCGTCCGAACAACTTCACAAGCTGGACGAAGAGTTCTGGAACTTAAAAGTACAAGGAACTGATATCGTCGGATACACCACCCGATTCCAACAACTTACTGTTCTTCGCCCAGCTATGGCAGGTACTGGGCCCGACAAGATTAAGAAATACATCCGCGGCCTCCCGGAACCTGTCCGGGGAAATGTCGCCTCATCAAACCAAACCACTCTTCACGGCGCCATTCGGTTGGCCCATGAACTTCTAGCCATGAACGAAGACCCAGAACCACCCACTCCATCTTCCAACAGCAACAAAAGAAAGTGGTCTGACAATCACAACAACCACCAAAACAAGAAACCTGAAACCATTAAAGCCTACATCTCCAGTTCTGATGACAAGGGGGCGTACAAGGGAACCAAGCCCTATTGCCCAAAGTGCCAACGACACCACCATGGTTCGTGTCCCTGCAGCAAGTGTAAAAGATTTGGACACTTGGCTAGGGACTGTAGATCAAACACCACTGACATCAACACCTCGGCACCAAAGACTTGTTATGGGTGCAACGGTACGGGGCATTTCAAGAAAGACTGCCCGAAGCTGAACAACAACAACAACAGGAACAACAACAATGCTCGAGGAAGAGCTTTTGTGCTGAAATCTGGGGAAGCCCGTCAAGACCCGAATGTGGTCACGGGTACGTTTCTTCTCAACAACTTGACTGCATCTGTATTATTTGATACTGGTGCTGATAAGAGCTTTATTTCCGACGAATTTTACCCACTTCTTGACATTGCACCTATGGCCTTAGATTCTAAGTACACTATAGAATTGGCAAACGGGAAACTTATTGAGGCCGACAGTGTGATACCCAATTGCACTCTGAACTTAGCTAACGAGCTCTTTTCCATTGACTTGATACCTGTCGAAATCGGCAGCTTTGACATCATCGTCGGTATGGATTGGTTGTCCAAGTACCGAGCCGAAATCGTTTGTTTTGAGAAAATCGTACGCATTCCTCTCGTCACCGGTGGAACTTTGAGCATACAAGGGGAGACCGGTGGGACGAGAATAAACATCATTTCTTGCATGAAAACCCGAAAGTACTTGAGAAAAGGGTACCAGGCAATCCTCGCGCACGTTATGGAGAAAAAGTCGGTGGAAAAGCGACTTGAGGATGTGCCTATTGTTCGAGACTTCCCAGAAGTCTTTCCTGAAGACTTGCCTGGCCTACCGCCAACTAGACAAGTCGAATTTTCTATTGATCTTGTGCCCGGTGCAGCACCCGTGGCACGAGCCCCTTACCGACTAACCCCATCCGAACTTCAGGAGTTGTCTACTCAATTACAGGAACTCCTGGACAAGGGATTCATTCGACCAAGTTCCTCACCTTGGGGAGCTCCGGTCCTGTTTGTGAAAAAGAAAGACGGTTCTTTCCGCATGTGCATCGACTACCGTGAACTCAACAAATTAACTGTCAAGAACTGTTACCCACTTCCTCGCATCGATGACCTGTTCGACCAACTTCAGGGGTCGAGTTTCTACTCAAAGATCGATCTACGGTCGGGTTATCACCAACTCCGAGTTCGTGATGAAGATATTCCTAAAACAGCTTTCCGAACTCGCTACGGGCATTATGAATTCCAAGTGATGCCATTCGGCTTAACCAACGCACCGGCTGTGTTCATGGATCTTATGAATCGGGTGTGCAAACCTTACCTTGACAAGTTTGTTATCGTCTTCATCGATGACATCTTGATTTACTCGCGCACTGAACAAGAACACGCGCAACACCTGAAAACCATCCTAGAGCTGCTCAAACACGAAGAGTTATACGCCAAATTCTCTAAGTGTGAGTTCTGGATGCAAACCGTTCAATTCCTTGGACACGTCATTGATAATCAAGGAATTCATGTCGATCCTTCGAAAATCGAGGCTATCAAATGTTGGCACGCACCTACAACACCGACCGAGGTACGCCAATTCTTAGGACTCGCCGGATACTACAGGCGGTTCATTGAGAATTTTTCGAAAATAGCCCTACCTCTCACTGCACTGACTCAAAAAGAAAAGAAGTTCGATTGGACTGACAAACAGGAGTCGGCTTTTCAACTACTAAAACAAAAACTCTGCAGTGCACCTATCTTATCTTTACCCGAAGGCAACGATGACTTCGTGGTATACTGTGATGCTTCACACCAAGGTCTTGGTTGCGTGCTGATGCAACGAGACAAGGTCATCGCTTACGCCTCTCGACAACTCAAGGTCCACGAAAAGAATTACACAACTCATGACCTAGAGTTGGGGGCTGTTGTATTCGCTCTAAAAATCTGGAGACACTACTTATACGGTACCAAGTGTACAATCTTTACTGACCATAAAAGTCTCCAACATATCTTCGATCAAAAGGATCTCAACATGAGGCAACGTCGATGGGTCGAGTTGCTCACTGATTACGATTGCGAAATTCGCTATCATCCAGGTAAGGCGAATGTTGTCGCCGATGCCTTAAGCCGAAAAGAACGAGTGAAACCACTTCGAGTTCGAGCTCTCGGTATGACCATTCACAACGACCTCCTCAATCAAACTCTCACTGCGCAACTCGAAGCACTCAAACCAGAAAACTTGATAAACGAGGCCTTACGGGGCATGGACAAACAATTTGAAACCAAACCTAACGGGGCCAAATACTTCTCGAATCGAATCTGGTTACCAAGTTTTGGGAACCTGCGAGACTTGGTGATGGATGAAGCTCACAAGTCTAAATACTCTATACACCCCGGTGCCGACAAAATGTATCACGGCATCAAGGAAATGTACTGGTGGCCCAACATGAAATCTGACATTGCAACCTATGTTGGCAAGTGTCTTACTTGTTCTAAAGTTAAAGCTGAACACCAGAAGCCTTCCGGTTTGCTACAACAACCCGAAATACCACAATGGAAATGGGAGCAGATCACCATGGATTTCATTACTAAACTCCCGAAAACTTCTAGCGGTTGCGATACCATTTGGGTGATCGTCGACCGACTCACTAAGTCTGCTCATTTCCTAGCCATCAAGGAAACTGATAAGATGGAACGTTTGACACGGATCTACCTGAAAGAGATCGTGTCAAGACACGGCGTGCCCATCTCAATCATCTCCGACCGAGACGCTCGGTTTACTTCTCGCTTCTGGCAATCACTGCAGAAATCTCTTGGTAGTTGTCTGGATATGAGTACGGCTTACCATCCTCAAACCGATGGCCAGAGCGAACGAACCATACAAACACTGGAAGACATGCTACGAGCCTGCGTAGTTGACTTCGGTAAAAACTGGGAAAATCACTTGCCGTTGTGCGAGTTTTCGTACAACAACAGTTATCACACCAGCATAAAGGCTGCACCCTTCGAGGCACTGTACGGTCGTAAGTGCCGATCACCTATCTGTTGGACTGAGGTGGGGGATACACAACTCACCGGTTCAGAAATCATACATGAAACAACTGAAAAGATCGTCGACATACAAAACCGACTAAAAGCCGCGCGTGATCGTCAGAAAAGCTATGCTGACGTGAGACGCAAACACCTTGAGTTCCAAGTAGGGGACAAGGTACTTCTCAAAGTGGCACCGTGGAAAGGTGTCATTCGATTCGGAAAACGAGGCAAACTAAATCCTAGATACATCGGGCCATTCGAAATCCTTGAAAAGATTGGTCCAGTGGCATACCGCCTGCAACTTCCTGCTGAACTTAGCAGCGTTCACAACACATTCCACATCTCTAATCTGAAGAAATGTCTGTCTGATGAGACACTGATTATACCGCTCGACGAAATTCAGATCGATGATAAACTTCATTTCGTTGAGAAACCTATGGAAATCATGGACCGCGAGGTCAAACAACTAAAATAGAGTCGTATTCCCATCGTAAAAGTCAGGTGGAATTCTAGGCGTGGTCCTGAATTCACTTGGGAACGGGAAGACCAAATGCGACTGAAATACCCACATATCTTCCCTGATAACGCACCAACCGTGCAATCGAGCTAATTTCGGGACGAAATTCTTTTAACAAGGGGAGAATGTAACAACCGCCAAATTAGGGCTAGTATTAGCGCCTAACTCTTTGTTAATACATGTAATTAGTTCTGTATTAGGCTAATCTATGTATCAGATTATATGTTGGTTAATATATACAACTTTGCGATTTGATTAAATCGTACGCAACTTAAATAGAATGAAATTCTATTCGGTTAACACGGACGTTGGTGAACAAATGTTTATAAACTAAAATAACGCAATTATGACCGAAACGCTATTTTTATGATAATTAATAATTACCTCGTATCACTCGATCAAAGTTTACCCGATTTAAAAACAAAGGTATTCAAACTTATTTGTAAAATATTTGAATAGAAATGTCGCGTAATTATTTGTATTTAAAACCTACCATTTAAGATGTAAAATAATTATTTAACGTTTAAACGACGGAGAAAACGAACACCGCACGGAGCACGGGGGACGGGAGCTGAAAATGAGGCTTCCACCTACATCATCACCTCCCACTCTTTCTTTTCATTTATTCTCTTTTCTTTCTCTCTCTTCTTTTCTTTCTCTCTAATCACCAAACACACCACCACCATCAAAACCACCAAATACTACCACTAAACGCAACCGAATCTACTTGACCGTTTAGAAGAAAACGTTCACCATCACACGATCTACAACTTCATCTTTTCGGATTTTCAATCCGACACTTTGTAAGTTTCCGACAAATCCCGACATCTCTCGTTTTTGATCATTTTTACTAGTTTATGGCTTAAATAGGCTTAATATGTTCATATAAGGGTTGGGTAAAAGATTTGGACCCAACGGAAACCGGAAAACTCGTTTTCGACAAAAATTCCGGCCATCAGACCGCTACGTCGCATTTGGCCAGGGGCCTCTGCGACGTCGCGGCCTACGTCGCATAAAAACCTCAACGTCGCATTAGCGACGCTGCCTCCTACGTCGCATTGATTTGCGAAGGTCGCATCATGCGACGTACATGCCCACGTCGCACCCGACGTCGCACCTGACGTCGCACCCGACGTCGCACCTGACGTCGCGCCCGACGTCGCACCCTACGTCGCACCTTACGTCGCATGCCTACGTCGCATGCTACGTCGCACAAAACAGAACTTTGAGAACTCAGATTTTCACTAAGTGTCGAATTTATACAACTTCAAATACTTATGTCATACGACTTAACAAACGTCATAGAACATACTTTCTATTACAGTTACACTAAATTGCGTTATAAATGATAAACTTTAATTATAACAAATCACCAACGGGCCGTATACTTTGATACAAACGAGAACGAACCAACATTACACACAACGGGTTGTATGAACAACTAGCCTAGATGGTCTTGCGAGACATCTACTTACTTAACCTTACGTGTTTAGGCACTACAAGGTTACGGGTTCGGAGAACCTACGGTTGATACTACTTACTCGTTTATTGACATAAACGTACTTGCAAAGACTCAGGTGAGTCTCACAGCCCCACTTTTACTGTTTTATACTTTGGGGTGAGATACTTAGCAACTGTTTTACGTATGAACACAATGTACTGAACTGAAAACGTTACTGATTACAAACAAACGCATGAGTTACTTTTATCCACTGAAAGCCTCCTAATCGTAAGTTGTTAGTTATGGTCTTAAGCGCGAGTACTAGTAGATGGATCCATTTGGGACTGACAATCCCTGTCTGGGGTGGTAGCGCCACCACGTACTGATTTACACGTAGAAACAGACATATTAGTATTTGTTACATATGAGTGTGCGGATAGCACTCACGGGGGTACGTGATTTATTTCACACTACACGGTTAAGCTTCAACTTATGAGCTCATGGCACTGTACTGATATACTGATTAACTTACTTTGCTTGATAGCAATACGGGTACATACTTGTGGTTCATAACACTTACTTATTACTAAACCTGTGAGATTCACCAACCTTTTTGGTTGACACTTTCTAGCTTTGTATCTCAGGTACACTTACGGAGTAGGTTCACTCCAGGATTGCTAGCTAGAGTCGCATGATTTACAAACTGCATTTAACGAAGATTCTTTGGCATTATCTTTTGTAACTATGATTATGTAGTAGAATCTTCCGCTATACGCGCGGACTCTAGGAAACTACATTTTGTGTACGAAAACCTACGGTTTTCAAACGATTCAAATTATGAAATGTAACTATTTTACAAACGTCTCATTTAGAGGTCGTTTGCTATATATCTTGTGCTTTGTATATTGATTAGTAACACCCAAAGTATGCTTCCGCAACTCGTTAAATTTGGGGGTGTTACACACGAGTCAAAATATAACACCCCATCATTTTAGTACCATATTTTTTTTAACATAATATACCGGAAGCTCAAATCTAATCAAACATTTATAATTTACATTATATAACATACACATCTAATCAATCTATTTCAAATCATCGTTTATCAGTTTGGGTGTTATGTAATTCCAAAGACAACACTCATTTATTCAAATCAGATATCAAAGTAAACATTCAGTCGTCAAACAATCCATTCAGTCAACAGCTTCTTGTCCAACCCATTACATAATCATAACCTGCAAGAAGTAGTAGGGTGGTGGGGTTAGCATATCGCTAAGTGAGTGAATAAATAATCAACAATCCAATTTAGCATAACAAATCTGTTTACAGCAAAGCATCGTAAACACATAATCCCCTGTTTACCACAACAGGCTCATCATCACATAATCTCAATGAGGATCGGCGGTTCCTGATACGAATCTCATGCCCTCATGGTGGGCAGGAACCCTTCAGATTCACTACAGGCCAATACAGTCAATAACCGATAACTTAATGCTATTCTCATCCAACTAAGGTTCCTATGAACGATATGTACAAGGAACCCTCCATCATCAACAATAGCAATTAAGCCCAGCATCATACTGACCTCATCCATAGTACCCAAGGCCATGTATCAGACAATCACATAAGCCATAATCATCATGGCATCATAGCAGACTAAACAGTCTATCCACAACAATTACATCATAGCATACTAAACAATATATCAAAGCAGTAAACTACGTTTACCCGTTGTAACCAAAATTGTTACAACTAAATCACACTGAGGGTTACAGATCCACTCACCATTACCTCAGCCGCAAGTTCAGAAGTCTAATATTACTGAGCCTTCTCCATATCTGAGAACACAATTAAATAATGAATTAGTAACTCATTCCATAATCGTATAACGTATTTCAATACATAGTATCGAAATGACAAACAATTACTAAGTTGTAATCACCAGTTATCACCGCTTTGCCCCTATCAACTTTAGTCAAATTATAACAATTACATTTATATAATTATTTACTCATTTATCTAGTTTCAAATCATTATCAAAGCATATTTATCCAAGCAAGTAATCCCTGAGGTCTAATAAAAACAAAAGTCCAATTCAGAATGAAATAAAAAGTCCCGAAACGAGGTCCAAAAACTGTAAAACGCCATTTTCGGCCCCTAAACGACCCCGAACGGCCTATAACCGTCTAGGCTCTTACAATAGAGCTTTGATCATTGGGCCGTTTTCGAGTGACCATGCGAATTTCAACCTAATCCGAAACTTGCCAAGAACCCGTTTTACCCGCCGGATACCCGTTTAACCTGACTACCCGCCGGGTACACCCTTCGTCCCAGCGATCTGTAGTTCTGTTACAACTCAGACCCGAAATTCTTAAATCTAAATCAACAAACTCAGTTTCTGAGGTGATTAATAGTTCAAATAACTTCATATAATCATCATATAACATGTTTTTTAACATCAATCTCACTCATAATCCCTTAATCACCAAATTCAATCAATATTCAACTTTATAGTTGAAACTAAACAAGAACTCTTACCAATTAAGAAGGAATTAAGATAGAGATGATGATGAAAAAACTGATCAATTCACAGCTCCAAAAGTTTTCTAGCTTTTCAAGTGTTTGAATTTGGTTTTCAAAGAAAAATGAACTTATTTTTTGAAAGGTTGGGGTTTTTAAGGAAAACATAAGTCGGTTCTCACCCAAATCGACTCCGTATACCATTTAAAATTTAATACTCTTCTAAACTTATTGTCTTGAACCTAAAACCTTTTGCGATTCCAACAATATTATTTTACCGTCAACAATATAAAGTTAAAACAATCAATCATTCACTAGTCACAATAAGTCGTTTGACTTTTTGACTAACCATTCACAATAAACATAACACAGTAAACAATTTAAATTTCCTAACACATTAAATGATTATTAAAGTCAGGAAAATTATCAAATTATCACTAGGCCCATAAAGTGGGTGTTACACAAAATGATACACTCATGCAATCCACGAGAAAACCAAAAACCGATCCATCCAAATAGTAATTTGGTTCGGTTCAGTTTGGATTCGATATTTATTTGGATGGATCATATTCACATTTTGAGAACCAAAATACAAGTGGATTTATATAAATGGATCGAATTTGATTCAATCCATCCAAATGAACACCCCTAAATATAATCTAAAACCCTCCAATATATATTATTTATAATCATGATAAATATAAGGGCTCTTTCAAATTAGCTTGAACCCACGATCACTTAATTGATAGGTTCCTCTCGTACCATTAAGCTAAAGACCTTTTTGTTTTGGAGATCCATACTTGATCAAAGAAAATATCTATTATTAATATTTATATCTGAATTTGAACTTTGTTGAAAAAAATATATATATATTCACTTAAAAACTCTATTTTTGGTAATGTTATGGTGAGCTCAATATTCTAAAACAGTTGCGTTTTGTAGTTTATCAACATCTTCATTGGTACTCCGTACAATTTAAGTATGTAACATAGATATGTAAGAACATTTATTTAGATCGAGTATCACTATTATTACTATGTAAGGTTTTAAATATATATGTATAATTAGACCTAATATATTTAGAGAAAATGATTTACTCACAAATTTTATACAAAATATCATCTACAAAATGATATGTACCAATTAAATTAAGAGAGAGAGAAACTGAATTAATGTGATTGATCCACATCACTTGTCATGTCATTTTGTACAAATTTCTTTGTAAATTTTTAGTGAGTGTAGTTTGTTCATACATTTAATATAAATGCATTGTCATTTTTTTCTCTTTCTTGTTCATATACTTTTCATATATCTATGAATTATATGGTTATATTTTTTTTAGATCCATCTTTTAAATATCTCAAAAAAAATTCATTTAGATAGATCTAAGATAAATGTGGAGGTTAATCTAATGAAGTATCTGCTTGCTTAAATTTGATTCTTCGATCATTCGATAAGTGTTCATATTACATGCTTGCTTAAATTTGATTCTTCGATCATTCGATAAGTGTTCATATTACTATTTTTGTTTATAAAGCAGATGGCCGATTTATAAAAATTAACTATAAAAACTCATTAAATATATCAACTTGAGCCTCATTTATTTTATCCCCAAAATTTCAAGTCAAAGTTTGCTTTAATATAAAGGTAAAATCTCACATTTTATTAAACTCTGATATAAAAAATTGTTGAGGCACAATTATTATGAGACGGATAAAATATCTTAATATAAATTTAGGGTGGGAAATTTATAAAAGTTACTTATATGAGTGAAAATCAAATGAGAATGAGAATTTTGGTGAGAATGTAGAAACCAATAATAATACGCAACGTGTCACAATACCCACTTTTCCCACATTTTTAAAAATTAATTTTCTCAAAATTGGCTCATTGAAAAATTATAAAATTGCACCATAAAAATTATAATTTTTTTCTCTTTTAATAGGAGATCTCACAAGGTATATTTCCGACGGCTTTTTTAAGGGTTTTACAAATTGTACAATATTGGTATCACATGTTTTACTTGTTGGTATCACGTATGTTACTCGCTGGTATCACATGTGGTACTTGCTGATATCACATGAGATAGTTGTTTTCAAAACTCACAAAAAAAAAGTATGTCGAATGTATACTTTGTGAGATGTCTAATCGAAGAAAAAATATGTTGATTTTTATGGTGCAATTTTTATTTTGACTTATCATTTGAGAAATATTTAATTTTTAAAACGTGGGTAAAGTGACTTTTGTGACATGTGACGCATTCTTATTGGTTACTTCATTATCACTAACTAACTAAATGTTGTTGTACTCTATCTTATATAATAATACGTATAATGGTAATGAGTAAAAGAATGTGAATAAGAAGAGAAAATTGTATACTAATTCACTTTTTCTATTTACAATTGCTTGTCGACTAAATTGAATTGCAAAGCTTTGGACACTATAATTAGTTAGTTCCTTTATTAAAAGCTAACAGTTAAAAGGTAAAATAAGAGACAGAGAAACACTATATTTATTTTGCTATCCACCCTCAGAATTTTTATGGCTTGGTTGATAGTGTTTTTATTTACTACATTCATATTTCTTACAACTTTATTTTTTTAATGAGATAATATATATTTTTTTTAATGTTCTCACAAAGAAATATATTATTTTAAACACTACATAGTACATAACATTTATGTTTACTCCTAATACTATTTAAAGTCTATCTTATTTCATCAAATAATAGGACACCTTATTTATGTTTTCTTGATTTAATATGAAACAAAATTAATGTTTACTCGTTATATTTAAAGTCTATTTTATGGTTGCAACATTAAATGAAATTAAATTCGAAGCAATCTGCAAATTCCGTCAATTAATTTCACTTGAAATTTATTTTATTATTTTAATTACAAAATGCCTTCACCCACGTACTTGAAACCATTGCGCTCTATCAATTCATTTCCGTTCCCATTTTTTTTTTAATTATTATTATTAATATTACGGAGTATTATTTGTGGAATTGGCGTGAGGGGTAGGGATGACAATTTGTTGCTAAGATGAAACATTCAAGTATGAGAGTGTTTGGAATTGCGTTTTGAGGAGATGATTATCTTACTCGTGAAAATAATATCTTCATTAATGCAATTCCTATTTTATATTTACAATTACCGTGCTTCGCTTGTTTTTTCCCATTTTACGTGTATGTGTTTCTTTTTCTTATTATGGATTATCACTAATTTATATAGATTATTATTGATTATTGATTGATCCTTCGTTTAGGTGTCTATAAACCCCACTTGATTAAGCACGTGATCCAACTTCAAATCATGCAAAACCCAACCACCAACAAGACTCGTGAAGGTTAAAAGTCGTCAAAAACTGAATGACATATAACTAATAAACTTTCAATAATGCCCACTAATTGAAGTAATACCATTTTGATGTATATTGTCCTAATTATTCAACATGTTGATGTTATTATTGTTGTCCTAATTATTCAACATGTTGATGTTATTATTGTCAACAATGGGATTATTATAGACAGGGTCGGATTTAGAAGCGGGACTTGTTCTTCAAAAAAATTCTAAAGTTACTGAAAACGATAATTTTTAAAAGTATTTAGTGACATTTTAAAATTTGTGTCTTCTCAAAATGATAAGAGAACAAAAAATCTGTCCCTTCATGTATATTTTTTTCAAACTCCGCCTCTGATTATAAAAAAGACATCTATACTTACAGGTTACAATTAACGACGATTTAAATATGTTACAAACTTTATAAATGTTAAAGAAGTGACTATATATTATACAAATGTATCAACGAATTAAGGTCACATCAAGTGCTTATGCAAACATTCCATGAATCAATCTAATTATTAAGAAAGAATCTTATCTGAATTTTAGTTAGTATAATTTAATATATAAATAGCATGTATATATATTTGGATAATATAAAATTATCCATCCATAGCAATAAAATATTATGGGACTCAGAACTTGAAGGAATATCTCATTGGCCCCCGAACTTAATTATGTGTTTGATTTGTGAGTGATCGTTAATTAATTAACTATGTATTTCATTAATATAATCATGCATGAATATTTTGGTATTGAGCTCTTAGCTCTTCTTTCGAGCTCTTAGCTCGTTTTTTTTTATTTTTTTTTTTAGTTTTTTTATTCGATATATGTTTTGAACTTCTACTACAATTCGTTTGTTTTTTCTAAGAATTATCATGTATAAATATACTTTGTCGTTTTTTTGTTTCTGTTATATATTCTAAACTTTCACGTATTTGATTGACCAATAAATGTTTATACCGTTTGAGTACGTAATTAAGCAACTTGCAAAATGTCATCTTATTCTTATTATGACTTAAAAACAAGAGCAAATTAATACGGAGTAGTTTTCTTTAAAAAATCACGTTTCTATATATGCCACAAAGTGAGGATGCCATATTATTCAAGACATGCTTAGATTCTAAGTGATTTCACCCTTTTTGGTAGATGGTGGAGACCTTTAACAATCAATCACTTGACCAAATAATTGACAATGACTATATATTAAAGACAATTATGTTTATCTACTCTTAACTATCCTTTTCATTTTCATTATCATTAATATATTTAATACTCTATCTAAAAGGACAAATTAAAGAAACTACTATTGAGATAAAGAAATTACAAAGGCCCACAATAATAAATCTCAATTATATATTTGATTTCATCGATTTGCTTTGATCACCAAAAACATCTTGTGACCCCCTACAATCAAAGAATAATGGACTTACTTGACCTTAACTTACAACTTCACCAAACTTCTTTCTAGTCATGTAAGTATTGTCTAGAGTTTATATACAACGAATACTTTCAACTCATGTAAACACGATCCTAGTCGGCTAAGACGATCTTAACATCTTATTATGGTTTTGACATCGGAACTTCTCGTATTTCAAAAGAATACTTAGGGTTTAAATCTTTCAAATTAGTTGTTAACAACGTACATACTTAAACGTTACCTACCATGTCTTACTTTAGTGAGATTGTTCACCTCCTTTTACAACTTTTGTCAACAAATCAAATGGGCAGAAAACTTAGAATATATAAATGTTATCATAAAAATTATAATTTTAGAAAGCCAAATGGATTAAAAAGTGAAAGAAATGCAATCTAATTTATATATTTGAACAAAATTATACTCCGTATGAGCTTTTTCTAGGAAGTATTCTACTACTATCACGGTCTGATATTGTTCCATAAATAATAAAAAAAAATTATGATTTATGATAACAAGGGTTTTGATAAAGCGTACCCTTAGAGCAATGTTTAAGGTTTTCTAATTTAATTTATAACTACTTATTAAACACTATGTTTCCATGTTTATACTACGAAGTAGAATTCAAATTAATATCATCATGAATCTCACTAATTATGGAATGTCTTCAATGTAAATAAGGAAAATGAGTGTTCGTTAAATGATTTGGGTCTAAATTAGAAAACCTAAAACAATGCCCTAAAGGCTCTTTATCAAAACCCTAAAAGTATATAAATCCAAGCTATCTGTTAAAAAAAGGCACGTTGATAGGCTACGGTTTCCATTATAAAGGTAGTTAGCTAGTTGAAGATGAGTGTATATATTGCTATCTAAAAGTGAATCATTTTTATGTTGAACTGTATCCTATTTTTGAAGTGCTTTTGGGATGCATATCAATAACATGTAGACATATTAGTAGATAAAATAAATATAATTATACATTTTTTATACAAAAATTAAAGTTAATATTTATTTTTTTTATTTTTCTCTAAATACAAATTCATTATGTGTCAACCTCTTCGTATTCCACGTGACACTTAAACAGATGACACGTCAGCAAAATAAATTATAACATATTTATTGAAATTTAAACGCATTAAAAATAGCAAAATTAAGTTAGAATACATAAGTCGTATACAAATTGAATACATTGGCAAACACTAATCCCAAATATTAGCTAAGAGGGTTCCTAACGGTAAACGTTTTTTCAAATAGCTACATTAGTTCATTGAGATGATTTTTTCAGATTAAATACTTAATATACTAATGATAACTATTACCATGTTTTATATTTTGACAATAATAAATAATAGTATTATTTTCAGTTTATTGTGCATATAAAAAGTGGAGTAAGAGATTTCAGATCTTATTGTTGACTTTTATGTAAAAAGGATAGCATTATATGACAAAAAAAGTGACAAGAGCATGAAACGTCAAAAATAAAGTGTAACAGTTTACTTGACAGATAATAAGGGAGTAGTTGATAATTGATATAATTAGATATTCAAACTATATATATACATGGTTGTTAAACTCTTACGATTCACGAGTCGACTCTTACGAGTCGACTCAGAAATTCAAAAAACGAGGCGACTCGGACTCCGACTCGTAAATGGCTTTGACTCTTACGAGTCATTTATTGACTCTTCCGAGTCGTGGGCGACTCTTACGAGTCTTGGACGACTCTTACGAGTCATAAACCGGACACACGTTTAATGTAATCTAATAAAAAATATAAAATGACAAAATATGATAGGAAATGACTAATAATCCATTATAAATTAAACATTTGTGTTATTTGATGAATTTCATCATGTTTTACTTCAATTAAGGATAGAAATCTAAACAATAATATACATATAAATATAAATATATGTATTTATTGTAAAATTATGACTCTTACGAGTCGAGTCACGAGTCACGAGTTAAAAATCAATACTCCGAGTCACGAGTTAACAACTATGTATATATATATGTTCATTGTTCAACATTTCGTAGAGCAATACATTTTGATTGGTATCATGTAATAATTTTATAATGAATAAATAACATCTATGTCAATTTCAAACGGATAAAGTTTTCTCTATTCAGGTTAATTCGGTTGGGCGAATATTTCTACTCATATGTATCATGCATGTGGCTTAACATGTACGTGGCCTAATAGTGGTATCCACATGACTATTTTCGACCATTTTCCTGACCGCTTCATTGCAACTAGTGAAGTTTAAACATAAGACCTATTGTGAGAATATCATGACGTGAAGAATTCGACAATCTTGGTGATTGTTATTTATATCATTTTTAGAATAACAAAATTAATAAAATGAATGCAACTTTTATTTATATCAAGTTTTAGCAAATTAATACAATTTCCTTTATATAATGGAATTTTGTTGGAACTTATCATATTATAGAATTTTATATTATAATCATAAGAATAAGATTTACACTATTTGTTGTTGTGGTTTGGTTGTTAAAAATTACTAGTAGGTAGCATCCTGAAATTCAGTTTAATATTCTTTTATTCTTTATGGAAATACAAAAAGTAAGAAATTTGGGGGTCAATTCCAAGGTACACCCCTCCTCGTTGACCCACCTCTCACCATCCCCTGTTTCATGCACCTTGATTCCTACTGTCGCCTTCCTACCCTTCAAATCCGTACAACAAAATAGTAACCAACGGATATTCAATTTTTTACCAGATCTAAATCACTTTTCTATGTTATAACCACATATTACATAATAATGTTACTTTTCTTATTAAGTTATAATAATTAAGTTATAATAATGATAATAATAAAACTTGATAAATAATAAGAAAGTTGTAGAACTTGAAGTGTTAAAATAAACATAGATTTTGACTTCAACATAGTTCAAATATTAGTGAATCATAAACAAAAAATAGCCCTAAAAGCATCTTCATTGTATACATTAAACGTACATTGTGTACTAAAATAGTGCAAAAGTATAAAGAAGGCACTAGTGTTAATACTAAACACTACACTATTTTAATGCAATGACAAATAGTGTTTAGTGCAGCAATTAATTTAGTGATGCACAAAACTCTACACTAAACACTATTCACATTAAATAATAATGTTTATAATAATCAAAATTTATTAATATGATGTATTAATTATATATTTGTGACTATTTTCTAAAATTTGTAAATATAATGTTTGCAATCATATTTATTAAAAAAAACTTCATAATCTTCTAAAATTTTAATTTATCTTTTTAAGATTTTTAAATATAATGATTGTTATTATATTTTTTATAATAATTTAATTTAATACTGTAGTGAGTATATAAAAAATTTAGTATTATAATGTTGAAATGTGTATTTTAAATCAAAGCAAATAGATTTAGTGTAAAGATTTGAGCAAATTTTTTTAATGCAAGTCTATTCTAAAAAAAAATTCTTTTTGCAATAAAATAGTGTATACATTGGTGATGATGCTCTTGAAGGGTTTTTAATAGAATTGTACGTTACAAAAATTTAATCTTTATTAACGGTTTAATACAATTAATAATGCGGAAACTTTATAAAAATATTTAATCTCATTAAATCAAACCCTTAGCCAAGATCCATAATTTTCAATAATAAAACATGTACGAAAATTAATTACACATAATTAATAATAAACTTACATCGGGTGCTCGGCAAGATCTTCAATCTTCTACTCGTTGCCAAAGTACGAGTGGACTTATCTTGATCTTCCTTTTCTTCTTTCTTCCTTGAATCGGCTACTACGTGATACGTTAGGTATCCACCTTTGATTCACGGTTGAACGGTTGATAGAAACTTAAGTGTGTACTCAACATCCAAACCAAGAACACGATCAAATCGCGAACTCGCAAACCCCGATAGGGGTTGGCCGACTTTCGGCTTGGGCTCCTTGGGGCCGGTCGACAAACACAAGAGGAAGGGAGAGGGAGGAGAATGTTAGGGTTTTTATCAACTAACAAATGAATCCCTAGCTCTCTATTTATAGTTGTAACACAACTTGTTTTCCAAGTTATATATAATTACACTATAAACCCTTTAGTTTAATACTTTATTAAACTAATCCTAAACTTGTACATTTACAATTAAAACCTCACAGTTTAATAATAATTAAACTAGTTAATTTATTTACAAAACTAATTATAAATAAATCCTTTTATTAAATAAATAATTACACTAATTATTTATACTAATAAATGTCTCAATTGTATTCGACCAACTTTATTCATTTCACATAAATGAACGATATCAAATATCTATTTATAGTACCACACTTCTTGTTCGGTTGTGCTCATCGGTATGACCCTGCGGTGTTCATGTGAAGCTGGATTTGACGTTTGTTTATGTTAATATTAAGCACATAATCTTTCAGCTCTAATAATATAAAATACAAAAAGAAAATTGGTGAATAAATATAAATATAATTGTAACTACAATTATAATAATGGGTATATACTATATAGTACATGGTCACACAAAGAACAATAAAGGTGTTAGTATTGTAATGTGTGAGTTGAAATATTAGTGGCCACTTTGTCCACCCATGTATACCAAATTTTCTGCAACCTACCACTCAACACCAATATTCATTTTCATTAATTAATTAAAAACACGCACCTGGAATGCAACACATTTCCATGGAAATTACTCATTATTTTATAGTTTTCATGTCTTTAATTATTGGGTTTGCATACTATACTATACTAGTATATAATAATCTCCTTTTTTATAGAAAACGTTTGTTAGCTTCGACATGCATGCATCTTTTAATATTATTTAATTTGTCATATTAACTTTGATTTCTCGACTTTTCTTAATGTTGTTAGGTTGTGAATGTAATGGTGATGAGTGTATTGAAGAAAATAATATCCTAACTAATTAATTAATACATTTTTTTCTAAGGAACTTCAAAATTATATAAGGATTAAACAAAGTTTTATAGAATTATAAATATTCACTCATGCACCAGTTTTTGATCGGAAAGAGATGATTATTGTTATATTTTGGTTGTACTTTAACAAGTGATTCAGACGGTTTGTATATGAGTAGTCAATACGGTGTTTCGACTTTCAACCTAGTTTTAAGTCGACTGATATAATCGATATCATTGTCCAGTGATTAGAGAGTTTTTTTTACGTGTGCGACATTCATGATCGAATTTTGTAGAAATAGTCATAATTTGTTTCCCTTAAGAAAGGGTTAAGCTAATTAATTACTTCTAAAATAGACTTGATACAATTGATATATGTTAGATCAACTAATTATTACTGATTCTTAATCAAAACCGAACGGATCTTAATCTAACTAGTTAATCTGATAGATAATCTACCTAATGCTGTACAATATTATCCACAAACCAACTCATCCACAATTATAACGGTATATATGTCTACTATTTTCTCTAATTAAATTTATTCATGTCAGAACAAGAAAGGCAAGTACTTACACGTTCCACTACCATGAATATTGACATTAATTCACAAATATGTACCGATTGCAACCGTGGTATCGGTAGATGTTACTGATAATGAATCGCTTAATTTTTATACAGTTTATCCACATTCCCAAAACTTGAACCTCAAACCTCAAGGTTAAAGGGTCACATCGATACCACAAGGCCAATGGTCCTGGTGGTTGATTAACTGTCTATAGTTCTAATAAATAATGTTATGTATATTAGACCACTCCCATCCGTGACTAAAACTGACTGAAATCGACTGAGTCACGTCAGCTTTTTCAAAAACCGACTAAAACTGACGGACCCCTGCCATTAGTGACCTGTCACTTTAATTTTTGGATATCACATTTACCAATTTACCTTTATTTCTACACACTAAACAAAAACAAACAAAAAAAGCAAGCGGGCTCCACGTATACACACACCGACGCTCGTCGGATTTCCGACGGGAAAAACCGATGGACCGAACCGACGGCGCCGTGCCATCGATGTCGGTTCTTTCGGTTGGAAGCGAAGTGAGCCAACGATGGCCGATGGGAATGGTCTTAGGTCTCATTTTACTTTCAAGAATTAAATGCTCTTATGAATATGTTGAGAAACCGATCAAAGGGCACAATTGTCAATCGGAAGTCTAGTGTTTATAGACATATATATATGAAGTCATCTACACTAACTCGTGTAGCTAGGGATTGCTTCAATCGGAAGTCTAGTGTTGCATTTCAAGTGTGACAACATATGTAAATTGGCCATTGAATCTATGCTTAGATTACGTACATCTCGTAATCAAGGAACGGAAATCTTGTAAACGACATGATTTTATAAAAGTTTTAATGAAGGTCTTAAGGGCTCTTGTTATTATTTTCCTAATAAATATATTTGGCGTACGTTCTTGCTATGAGTATGGATGGATTTGTAACGGTTTTAAGCCAATCTTAATTAGGGAAAAAAACGACCACTATACCAATTAGAGTGGGCTTCAATTCGTTTTAAATATAAATTGAATTCACGTGACACAAATAACATTCGTGTGGTTGAATAATATATCATCAGTGTCTATTCTTGATAATCAATTAAACATAATCATCTTGTTATAGTAATCAAGTTGAGTAAGCTTAATGAACAACATTAAAGTAATCACTATCAAGAACAACCAAAATGGTCCATTTTAAGCACATTAACTAAAAAAGTTGGCATCGATCAATACAAAATGTACTCAACCATGTCAGAGGGCTTTCAGTCAACCTCACTTAAAGAGGTTTGTCTACGTTTCATATAGTCCTTTGACAGAGAGAGATTTACACGGTTGTCCAATTTAGATCCTATCTAATTCGTGTTTCATCAGTTTTGATCCTTACACCACTAAATATGTTTTACTACCGTTATATTGTACAACAACATAAACTATGTTTTATCAGTTTTTATGCGTACACCGTTTCATATAGTCCTTTGACATAGAGAGATGTACACGGTTGTCCAATTTAGGTCCCTATCTGATTCGTGTTTCATCAGTTTTGATCCGTACACCAATAAGTACGTATTAGTGCTGTTATATTGTACAACAACATAAACTATGTTTTATCAGTTTTTATGCATACACCGTTGATTTTTACTCCGTATTTTTTTTTTCTTTTCAATGTACTGTATTAAGTTTGATATTTCGTTTACCTTTTCAGAAGCTAGCTGCAAGATCAGATGTGAAAACAAAAAGGAAAACATAAGCAAGGGAATAATAATATTAACGGTAACCAACCGTAAGCCAAATTTATTTATTTTTGATAAAGGCAGTTAATTAATTTGAAAGGATAATAAAACTAATAATGATTGGGGATCATAGGGGAATGAGTCATATGAGGAGAAGGTGGAGAAGTTTTATTTCTGGCCATTGGATGATCTTTTGAGTTGGATCAATGGTTAAAAGGGGTAGCAATTTTGTAATTACCTTAAAAAATATGAGTATTAGTTAACAAAAAAAAAACATAACATTAATTTTCACTCCACACCCCTTTCACTATTTAGACTTTTACATTTTAACCCTTTCACTTTATTTTCTTCCCCCTCCTACCTTCTTCTTCCTCCAACCCCACCTACCACCACCCCCACCACTTGCTGCCACCACCTAATTGCCCCCAACCGCCGCCGGAAAAAAAAAATTTCAAATTTTTTTTTCAAAAATTTTTTTTTCAAAAATTTTTTTTTTCAAAATTTTTCCCATAAATCTTTTATTAGATATAGTATTTCTTTTCCTACTGCATTTTTAATAAAACTATACGTTTTTTTCACTGAATTTTGTATATTATTTTTAATTAACTAAAACTTTTATATATTTTACCGCATCTTCTATACCCAACGTCAACAAAATACCGTACAAATGGATAATATATATAATCTAAGATGCAGTAAAAAGAGGACAATATGTCCTAAATGATGTATATGCAAAATGCAATAAAAACAACAATATGTATTATACTTTAATACAAAATGCAATACAAATAGATAATATGTAAAATACAAAATGCTGTACAAATCGATAATATGTAAAATACAAAATGCAGTGTATAACAAACAATATATAATGAATGAAATATATGAAAAATGCAGCAAAAATAAATAACAAAATGCAGTACAAATAGATTATGTATGATATAAAATGCAGTGAAAATAACAAAATGCAGTAAAAAAATAAAATGTGCTACAAATAGATTATATATAATATAAAATGCAGTAAAACGAACAATGTGTACTAAATAAATATATGCAAAATGCAGTAAAAACAGTAGTATGTATTATACTTTCATACAAAATGCAGTAAAAATGGATCATATGTATAATATAAAATGCAGTAAAAAATAAACAATATGTAATATATGAAATATATGCAAAATGCAGTGAATAATAATAAAATGTAGTGTAATTTTAACAAAATGCAGTAAAAAATATATTATGTATAACTTAAAATGCAGTAAAAAACAAACAATATATATATATAAGATTGAGGTGTATAAATAAAATGCAGTAAAAATGAACAATATCTACTAAACATATATAAAAAATGCAATATAAATAAATAAAATACAGTACAAAGTGATAATATGTAAAAAAAAATTGGAAAAAAAAATTATTAAAAAAAAGTTTTAATTTTTTTTTAAAAAAAATTAAAAAAAATTGAATTTTTTTTTCTGACGACCGGTGGCGGCGCCGGCGGGTAGCAGCAGCTAGTGGTGGGTGGTGGTGGGTGATGGAGGGGAGGGGTGGGTAGGAAGAAAGTATGAGGGAGTAGTGTACACTATTAAAAAGGTGGAGGGGGTAAAAATGAAAATTTGAAAATTCTTCTCCCCCTTCTCCTCAAATAATACCTTCTCCTCTGAACCTTACCCATAAAATAAAATGAAGGGAAGAGTTTTTAGCCAAATAAGTGGGGAGGGAAAATATATTTACCATTATGGTGTCTTCAAATATTTACTTCTTAGGTAGTTTTAAGCCCCTATTTTTCTATATTTATTTGTTACTTTTATAACTCAATTAATCCCTAGCTAGTAGAATAAATTCAATTACTCTTAAAAAAAGTATATTACTTTTATTTTCAAGACTCAATTATTCCTTGAAAATCATAGTTATTTTTTCTTTTTCCAAACGTGATCAATTCTTATTTTTCTAAACTTACTCGCCTGGGAATTTAACATGGAGGTACAACTTGCTTAATAGGCATTATATTGTCTAAACATTTGGGAGATATGTTTTGTATTGAACAATAACATTTTATTTATTCTTCAGCTAATATTAGTTTGCTAATAAATTTCATTTTAGGCGTAAAAAATCGATAGCAGTTTTGGTCAAATGGATCAATAGCATATTAAAATTTACACGTCGCGAACTTAAATCCTTCCAATTCCTTTCTTCTTTACGTAAGCAACAATATATGATGACTAGCCTAAGGACCTCGGTGCTCTCGATTTGTAAGCATTTCATGTGCTTTTTTTTGTTGTAATTTTTTCCTTTAAGATACATAAATAACAATTACGGAGTATAAAATGATTTGTCCGAGAAGAAAGGATGGTCCTTTAAGATACATAAATAACAAATACGCATTTGGATTATTTCATTCTCGATATGGTTCTTCCTACTGGTTGTGATTATGCTTCACATATGAAGCATAATAAAATATTACGGCATTCTTAAAAATAATAAAAGGATATGAACTTTTAGTTGAAAAACACTCAATGAGTAAATATGTTTGAAAAAAAAATACTGTAATGGGAAATATGTTTTCCCAACGCTAATTTGGCTAAAAACTCATGAAGCTAGGGAATCTAAATTGACGAATGAAATTAAGTAAAAAGAATGTGATTGCTACAGGAAAAAAGGGAAAACAATCGCTTCTGTCAGCTACATAATCATTGTGTTTCAACCCTTAACCAACCCTTTTTCCAGTTAAAGCCGAATATAACTCACTTTTACATGTTACTTCCACTTAACCTTTTCATCAAAAGAATATATATATATATATATATATATATATATATATATATATTACTATTACTATTTCATTTCAATTTTTTTTTATTAATTTTCTTTTTTCCTAAAACCATCCAATCCGATCCAATACTATTTGAACTATTAATCAATAAATTAGTTAATAAAATCAATATGATAATTAAACAAATTCGTTCTATGGTTATTTGATTGTCAATTAAATGTGTTGTAACCTTTTTTTTTCCACCTTCTAATTAAATTGTTTGTAACTGTTAAATCTTATGACACCAGTAGGTTTGATGAGTTGAAGCTAATTTTCATTAAAATGTCACATTTTCAACTTTGACTCTTCAAATAAATGTGACACTTTTTTGGTATATATCCGGGTAGATTTTGATAACAAGTGCTCTAAGGGCACTACTTAAGGTTATTATAAATAATTCGTAAACATTAAATGAATATCTAACATTTCATGTTTATAAGTAATCATAAAGTTACTTTCTATATATAATTGATAGATTGATGATTATTATGGTAATAATGCTGTTTATTTAGTGTTTGAAACTATTTTTAATAACCTTAATCAATACCCTAAGGGCAATGGTTATCAAAACACTATACGGATTAGTGATCACATTGTACATTTTATACTTAAAAAACATAGAGTCATATACACGTTTTATTTATTCAATATAATCCGAATAAAGGACCTTTTAAAATAGTTTGATTATATAAATAATCTATAACAACTGATTTTAATATATGAATTTTTCTTATATATAATTTCCATATAATTGGTTCTCTTTTCAGGTATTTTACTACTCGATCGTTGTATAATACATGTGACTAGGATTCTAGGAAGGTGCTTTTTAAGGAATGAACCAAATGGACGATGAAGTTGGAAGGTCCACTTCCCTACTTGAAAAACATGGTGAACTAATTCATGGTACTGATCTATATTTATTAGGATAGCAATTGTAATGTTGAAAGCACAATTGAATTGTGCACTTGATCAATCACTATTTAGATATTTTACACTCTTAGTCTTTTAATTTTGTAATATTTACATAAATGGTCCCTCCTTCATAACTAACTGCGTGATTCATCCGTGCAGTTTCGAAGCACGGTTTTGCATAATTATATTAATACATCAAAATTATGTATTAAAATATTAAATATAAGGTTGTATAGTACTCCGTACTACACATTAACAATAAATATGGTGAAAATGTTATTTTGTGAGACTTAGCTACATAGAGCTACAAATGTGTATTCTTTATTATATAAACTATACGTATACACGATACTTATTTAATACGTACATGACAAATGATTATACTTATGTTTCGGTTAACATTTCCTGTATTAGAAAAGATTGAAAATGTTTATAGCTAGTGTAGCCTTTTTAATTATGTGCAATTTCATGTTGGTTATGGATTAAAGTATTAAACTGTGTTTTATTCTCAGGTATATATATGTGGTGTGGATCGATTGTGGACCACTCAAGATAAGCCAAGATCGAAACTTATCGAAACAAGTCTGTCCCTTGCAATTCGATCGTTTACACGTCAAGTATGAATATGGTACAATCCTCCAACGTATACACACATTCTAGTACAAATGCGCGCTAGCTTCATGTATAACAAACAAATGCACATTATTTCTAGTGATTCAATGATCAAAGCTAATTGGGTATGATTTAGTCTCAAATTTTATGTGAGTCGTACCACCAGTATTAATTATAACATAAAAAAATCACTTATAATCCTAACTTTCATGGACGAGTTTTACAAGTTTATTGCACATAATTGCACATTTACATTTACATATACACAATCAAGTCAGACTATAATGCATGTATACGCTTCCGAATACTTAACCCTCGATCGATATAGTTATAGATCTAAAGCATCAACACCAAAAAATTGTCACTTTAATTACCTATAAAAACCGAAATGAGAAAAATTCGACAAAAGTCGGTTATTCGTGTTTATGTCAACAAAAGTTACTAGATGCATGGAAAAATGTACAATAATGTGAAAAAGCTAGGTTGAGAGACAAAATTATACAAGAAATCTGACATTGAACTTAGACTACAAACAAGTGAACAACGTCAATAAACTATAAATCCCTGCATGTAAATCAATACTACTGTATATTACAAGTTCTAGTTGATTTGAGGTACGTGTTATATACATGTATAAAAATCGGAATAATTGTTTAGACGAGGATAAGTGAAATCCTGCAGCCAAACACTAGGTATAGTATTTCGCATCTCGAGTTTAATATAAGTATTTATTTATTCAGCAAAAACAATAAAATTAATGTGAAAAAGGACGAGAAAATTGTCACATAAACAGAAACACATCAAAACCAAATCGTACGGCTGTGAAGAAACCAAGAGATAATATACTAAAGGAGGTACATGTTAATTCAATTCAGTTCAATAGGGACTGACACACCTAAGCACAACCCCCACTACACTATATATACATATACATACATACATATACATATACAAAGTACTTAATACTCCGTATATGACAGAGTAAGGGAGAGGGAATGGGCAGTAATCAGGTGCATCGCATCCACCCTTCCCTACCTTGATGTCCCACACATTACTGTGTCTGATTGGACAGATGAGGTCTTGATGAGCTAACAAACCTTACTATACCCCATGCCACATCGTACATACTACTTAAATATATGCTCCTCTATATCAAATTTCTTATCGACACCGATCTTCATCTTCTCTATTACTCAAAAGATGTAGCCTAGAATCCTAGATGCAATTTTAACAAATTAATTGAAGTTTAAGCTTATATAAAAGAGAAAATCACAAAAATACTCTTTCCCACTCTTCAGTATAACCAAAATACTCTTTATCTCTTCCACATTACCAAAATACTCTCATCTGACTAGCGAAATAAAATTCTATAGTGCAAGTTTTTTCGATGGCGTTCACATTTTACTTTTTGTTTATATAAAGATCCAACCAAATGGTGACAAGTGGCAACAGCGACACTCATCAGCGATTGTTTATATATTCGTGGACCCCATTCGATGGTTGGAATAAAGCTTATGGTTGGGATGATGTCACCTCACCATAGAAACATATTCCCAATGCACTTGCCATCGACGGTCAAATTAGTTTCAATGAAAAAGGGACCACCATCGAAATGTTTAATTAATTCGATGGACGGTTTAGATGTCAGCACCAGCGACTTTTTACTGCACCATTGAAAATCTTATGATGGTTGTCACTTCTCACAATTTGGTTGGACCTTCATCTAAACAAAAAGCAAAAAGTGAACGCCATAGAAAAAACTTGCACCATCGAATTTAATTTCGCTGGTCAGATAAGTGTTTTGGTAATGTTGGAGAGAGAAAGAGTATATTGGTATAAATGAGGAGTGAGAAAGAGTATTTTGGTGATTTTCTCTATACCAAAAGGGCAAATAGACTCTATCGATCAGTCTCCAACTAATATGATAAATGTAAATAGCATAGTTCGCGATTAGATGATTACAGAGATGGCAATTATTTAGTAAAAATTATGGCTGATAACACTTTTTCAAAAGCCATAAAAAATCTTATTTTTAATGAATTTTATCTTTTTTTCTTTTTTCAAGCCGAGGTTTTCTAGTTATGCGGATAAATATTACTACCTCCGTCTTATTTTTATTGTTCTGTTTTCACTTTTGAAATCTTTCTTTTTCAACTTTGACCTTAAATATTTTTGTTTGTGTTATATAATACTTGATTAAAATTATACCCAATGAAAATACATTTAAAACTCAATCCATTCATATATTTTGAATCAAGTATTATATAGCACAAACAAAAGTAATTAAGGTCGAAGTTGAAAAAGAAAAGACTTAAAAAGTCAAAACAGTAAAATAAAAATGGAACACATAGAGTATTAAACTATAATCTCACTCTTTAATAGGTCGTTATAATCATTCATTAGTACTCCTTGCGCCATACACACCCATATACAACTATATAATTATTTATTTACACGTGTTTATGATGTCGTATTAAGTGTTACGAATTGTACAGCAATTACTGGAATTAATTTTAACCTGAATTTACTAATACTGTCATTTGTTAAAAATGTACATTTGTTAAGTTATTGACATCTCGAACTTAATAGATGAACATGATCATGGTGCAGTCCTCTAGGTTCATCGCCTCTAGCACGGTTTAGGAGTAGTACCCTTTGTGATGGTCTAACGTATATTCAAGGTCGTCTATGAGTTTTCGGAAGTCCTTAGAAAAAATAATTAATTATCGAAATGATACCGTAAATCTCGCTATAAGATTTTTAAATCTTTTTGTTGTGCTTGAACCTTATAATATGGAGGCAGTGAAAGTTCGAATGTTCGATCACCTCACCTATTATAAAAGACGGCTTTGTAGTGATTCTTTGGTAGACCATATGGTCAATATGAGAGAACAAATCATTTAATTCATGGTTAAAAGGATACGTGAATGAGAACTGAATCGTTCACCTTTTATGCTATATGTCTCCACAAGTAGGTTACTATCATGATGACTTCAAAATACTCTATATTAGATAATTTTCTGCGTTTCCCTAAAATAAAAGAGCTTGTATACGTTTGGACTTTACTCGGATATGGACATCTTCATATATAAATGATAAATAAAAATGCTAGAGATCATATTCGTTTTGCATGCCAAATTTGACTGGATTTTCATCAATTAATCGCACTTATGTGATTGATGCGTACTGTCATTTGGTTTGAAAAATTGACAAGACGAACAACAAAATCATCTATTTGTTTATGGTAAATGCTTAAGTCGTTATGGAAAATTTCAAAGATAACCACATGCACTATACATTAAACATTGTATTGATTATGTGCGAAGTTATGTTCAATATATGATGTAGGGAACTGCGCTAATTTAATATAAAAACACTGTAATTCTATATTTTTGTTGAAGTTGACATCAGCAGAAAATTCGATGAAATTCGCATTGTTGACCTAAAACGAACATAGAAGAAACACTCATGTCTTCGCCATGAGCCTAGGCAGATTTAAAGCTTATAATCACGTAGTTAGGGGTTGAAAATGGCTTTCTCTAGCAATATTTCGAGTTTCATTTAATACTTTTTAGATTTGTTTACTTATACAATATTTGTTAGGTTGTAATAAGGTCTTGAGCATACTTCATCATTATTACGTTTAATTTTGAAGAATTGCCTTATAGGGAACTCTATTGTCTTCGAATTCTTGTGAATTGATATGATTATGTTCGTTTGGCCATTGTTATGATCCAACATTAAATTATGTATGTATCAATAACGATGTTTGCTTTTTTCTAGCGATCCTTCTTTATATTTGTTGTACATTAGACGAATATTGAAATAAATGAACGATATGAATCATTTGGATTGAAAAATGCGAAATTGATAGCACTATACCATAGATGTGTAACGGAAAAAGTTGCTTTCTCACCATTTTTCATATTAAATATCTTTATTAGGTTAAAATAATTTTGGAGTCCATTATTTCATTCTATTGAAACCTAATAAAAATGAAAGGGGCGTCTTCTTTTTAGAGTCCATTAATTCATTCTATTGAAAACGTGTTTGCTCTAGGTAGTGTCTTCTTTTTAGTCGATTTCGCTTCTCCTTTTCGCCAACTTCATAACTCCGGTAACCTTATTGTCCTAGAGGTCTTGTTGACCGCTAGAGGTTTTCCGGTGACCTTGTTTTTGGCCGCTGCAAGTTTCGCGTTTTTGACCATAAGAGGTTTGGGTTCCTTATTATGGTTGTTTCCATGTCTTTCCGTTAGGTGTTCGCCCATACTTTGTGGTTAAGTGTTTGGTGGGTTTTTGGGTGGAGTGCGTGACTTTCGGTGCGGAGAATTCTTGACTGTATTCATCAATTGTATCAATTTGTGCCGCCAATTGCATGTCCGGCAACACAATGGATGTAGTCTGTATTGTTTTGTTGAGCACAAGGGTGTCTTATATATTCTCAAGTTTTATGTATGGTAGTTTATTTTGTCAAGGTTGGGGTCGTTAATCACGCAATGTTGTAGTCAATCAATATGTAACTCAGTTGGATCTTTTCGATCCTGGGCAATTTAATTTTATGTTTTTCGTCAAAAATAAAAAAAATTGAAAGGGGCGGAGCTACATTAAAGTAAGAGATAGCCACGTTGAGTCCACAAAATGTAAAAACTCTTTCCTAAAATTTGTACACGTTGGTGCTACGGGTCCAAACGTATTTGGATAAGGGCTCTATAAAAATTGATATTTTTTTATGTTATGAAACTAAAAGCTAATAATTATATCAGTTTACACAATTAAGATTATGGAGAAGAGTTCAATTGAGACCATTTATTTTGTGTGAGAATGGGGGAACCAACCACAATATGCCATGTGTCACTTTTTTCTCTCTCATCCACGTTTTTAAAAATTAAATATCTCACAAACGACAAGTCGAAAAATCATGAAAATTGCACCATATTTTTCAGCGTTTTATCCTCTTCGATTTGCCGTCCATCAAGGCATACTTCCGACGAACTTTTTTTTTTTCATTTTTTGGTGGATTTTACATATTAGTAACACATGTGTTAGTGATTGATTATACATTTGATTTAGGGTTTAGGGTTAGGGTTTAGAGTTAGGGTTTCGCAGGGTTTAGTGTTAGGGTTTAGCAGAGTTTAGTGTTAGGGTTTAGTAGGGTTTAGGGTTTAGTATGATTTAGGGTTTAGAGTTTTATAAAGCGTTTAGGGTTTAGGGTTTGGGGTTTAGGGGTTAGGGTTTAGGGTTGGGAGTTTGGGGTTTCGGGACTGTAACACACGTGTTAGTAATGTGAAACCCACTAAAAATAATGAAAAAAAAAAAACTCGTCGAAAGTATGCCTTAATGCACGGCAAATCGAAGAGGATCAAACGCTGAATCTAATGGTGCAATTTTCATAATTTTTCGATTTGTCGTTTGTGAGATATTTAACTTAAGGGGTAAATGGGTTTTGTATTCTCTTTGTACACATGGCACCATATCATTGGTTCCTCTATTCTCACACGAATTTTTAGTCTCATTTGAACCTTACCCTAAGATTATGTACTAATTTTTTTTTTTTGATGTAGTACTCAGTCAGTCAGTCATACTTTTATGAAAAACTTTTCATCTGTTAACTTATTGATTGATATTTATTAAATAGTATAAATATAAATATTACATTATGATAATAAATAGTTATATCATTGACATTATACAAAAGAATTGTGTTACGAATCACTATCAATCGTGAATTTGCTGGTGTACATATATATGTTTTTATACACATTCCTTTAAAAAAAAAAAAAAAATTGTAAAACATACAGTGTCCGCACTTTTTAAAAAGGTTTGCTCAGCTTTGACTTCAATGAAATCAACTATCATAATCTCATAGATACCCGACACTATCGAATACACCAAGTCCTAATCCTAAGAAATATAAAAATTTAAAAAAAAAAAAAACAATTCATCCTCCCCAGTATTTTTATAACTTTTAATTAACCGTGATCGTTTATTTTTAATCTACTATATATGTCTACATCAATTCAGACTAGTCGGTAACCCGTGCAATGCGACGGTAGTGATAGAAAATATAATAGTGGTCGGCAATAATAGTCGAAGTAACAATAATAATTATATTAGCATAGATTACAACTCCATTTTTTCTTACTTTAATAGTGATAGAAAACATTTTTGATGATTTAAATTTAGGTTTTTAATAAATGTACAAACAATTTAAAATTATATTATACATTGAAATCTGATTGAACAAATTTAATCAAATGGCTGACCTTTATTTTATTAAGAGAAGAAAGTATGAGTAAATTGATTCGATTAAGTTAGTTCCTATATTTATCCAATTAGGTAGAGGGTATAAATGTAATTTTCGATCTTTCCATTTTATACATTAAGCCAAAATGGCTAAATACATAATAAGGGTTTAAGATAAGATTTAAGATACATATTCAATATTTAAATCTAGTCAAGTTGAAGAGACGAATCAAAAATATAATAACCTATAATAACCCCCGGTTCATTTAATTAATCTCGCTAGTTGCAACAACAAAATGAACAAGTCAGTTGTGTAATGTTGGATTGTTAACCGAAACATATATAAAATGTTAGTCGATATGTGTGTTTAGTTAGTATGCTTATGAGAGCTCGAGACATGACGAAGAACCAAAGACAGAGCTGTAATCGAATCAAATATTCACTTAATGTTTCATGGAGCGCCTAATGAGAAGTGTATCTACACGCGAAACGTAAATTATTTTGAAATATGCATTTCTGATATGAATTTAACGAACTTGTCCGAATTCAGTTCATTCTAACCGAATTTTACAATAAGCTTATCTTATATCTACAAGCGTATTAACATATTTGAATATCTAATAAAAAAATCGATAACAATTTCTCTTAAGATGAAATATCCGTACAAAAACAATCTAGTGAGAGTAAATTAAAATATGAGGTTATTACCGGATGTCCTAAATATTCATTCAATACTCTAATTATAGTAAAATATGTAGTCGGTGTGTTGATAGATTTATAATAAATTCCAGCTCTATTGAATTGAAGCCTTGAAGGGTATTAGTTACGTTTTTTTTTAGTGATGACACTACCTTAAATAAAGTTACGCCATCTGTAACAAACTATAATTAATTCGTACGTGTTGCATTTTTACATCGAGTATGATTGGTGGAAATTAAATCTTTGTATGTGTGAACAGGAAGTTCTTCTAATCAATTTTTATTATTTAATTTTAATCTATTATTCAATTACTAGTACGGACTACTATTTAATTATTTATAAATTATATAAATGAAGTGTGGATTGACTAGCTTTCTACTCAGTCAGGAAATTAAAGTTTATATAATTAATTAAGTCTATTTAATTCATAATTTTAAGTAAATTAGAGTAATACTCATTAATAATAATGATATCAACTTTATTATCTTATAACTCTTGTTTTGCGTCAAATCAAATCAATCAAATAAATATATACAAGAATGGATAACCACATCCAAATATCTTGCGATATACGAGTAGATAAATACTCTATAAAGTATAAAACATAGACATTTAGTGTTATGGAGATTTAGTTAAACTAATCTAGATTCCTTTGTGTAATGCTAGTTAGTATGACATGTGCCTTTTTTGGCAATAAATTGTACGGTATTTAGATATAAACTAGATGAACTAAAATAGCATTTTAATTTAATGGTGAAATGACTTTGAGGATGTTTTTGGAGAAACCTAGGGCGCGTTTAGTTACAGAAAAGTTTCTCCATTTTTCTTTTTCTATATCTCTAGAGAATGAGAAGTGTTTTTACTTCTCTAGAAAAGCATGGAAAATCTAAAAAACGTGTTTAGTTGCAAGGGGAGGAGTTTTCCTTTTTCAAGAATAGTAGATATGGAAATCTTAGAAAACCATCAAAACTAGTTTTCAACTTTGTAGTTATAAAAATGAAAACAATGATTTTCCTTTTCTTAGAAAATTTTTTAGAAAACTCGAATTTGAACACGTTTTCTAATTTTCTTGTTTTCTTAGAAAATTTTTCCAGAAAAGTGAAGAGTTTTCTGTAACTAAACGCAGCCCTAGCTACCTAGGTGGTCCAACAAGTCTACATGCCCAAACTAACTTAGGTTTTAGTTTGCTGGTAGATTATGCAAGTCAAATCCTTTGGTTAGCTACCATCTATCTATCATCAAGACATTATTATTATTATTATTATTTTTACTAATTCTTAGTTAAAATTGGAAAGTACCCATGAAATGTAAGTTTGACATATTATATTTTTGTAAACAGTCTTTTATTGTAACAAGTGTCATCAAGATACAAGCTGTGATATTGCACTTTCAATCGAAAAGAAGAGGGATTAGGGGTTCTACTCGTCGAGGATACAATATTGGAACACATGCGCTAGAGTTATAATATGTGTTCATTATCGTAAACACTGGAATTCGTTTTTAACAATCGTCTAAGTACTTCCTAAAGTTATCCCCTTCAGGTTACTACTGTTAACGAAACGTCATTAACCTCTCGTCATCACGAGACCTGCATTGTTCATAACCTAAAAATGTGTCATATATGGTATGTCAATACAAACTTGACATCTCTATTTTGTTCTCGACTAATATAAGATGAGTTTCACTCATAATTTTCGGAGAGATAAATAGACGAAACCCCCTCAACGTACCCAACAATTTCAAGCACATCCGATCACCGACTTTATCGACATTATTAACGTCTTTGTTTTTCTCAACGTATTTGACTAGAGTAGATTATCAATTGATAGGTTCATTATATTTCTCTGTATAGAAGAATCTCAAATTTTGTTACTTTTTTTGCCTCTATGATTAGGATTATCAAAATAAAAAATCAGTAACATTCTTTCTCATCACATTTTATTTGATCAATATCATTCAGTATTGTCGAATAACTTACAAACATACATCCAGAAAAAAAGATGCATACATCTCAAAACATAAAATATGATTTTAGGTATTATAGTAATACATATAATATAATGTAATATGATGATTTTATAAAGTAAAAAGTTCACTTTTTTATTACATTAAAATCTGGTGAAGGATTTCCATGTTTTAAATTTAGCAAAACACGATTAAATGTGAATTGTTGAATACAAGAGAAGATAGTGAACCAATAGCCAATTAGCCAAGCCACCAACTTTTTGAGCCGGCTCAAAATTCACTATAAATAATTAATACCCATTGAAAAGAAAACCCAAATAAATAAACCCAGAAATCCCAGTGTGAGAGAAAAGCCTTCATCTTCATCTCTCTCTCATTCTCTCTCTCTGGTATTCTAATTTCAGAGATGTTTTTAATGTCTACCCACAACCTCTGAATCTTGTTGTCAAAGTTCTCTTTGTTGTGCTTTCAGACTCCCCTTTTGGTTTATCAGTTTGGTTTTCTTACCCATTTCACTCTAATCAAGCAAACCCCAAAAATACCCATTTTTCAGTTTTCTTAATTTTCAAAGCAAATTCTTGATTGTTCTTCATTTTTAGTTTATGCTCTGTTTCTTGTCAATTCAGATCTGTAAAATCCATAATCTCATTTGCAGCTTTTGTTTATTTGTTTCTGGGTTTTGTTTATTTTAACTTGAAGATATGAGTAAAGAAGAGTTTGTGAAGATTCAGGTAACATACATCACCATTCTTGAATTTATCAGTATGTATAAACAAAAAGTGTAAAAATGTGTGCTTTTTTCAGTTTTTGCTTTTATTTATTTATTTTATATTTATATAATAAATTTGCTTATATCTAAATGTGTATTGCTTATTTCAATGCTTTGCGTGTTGCAAACTCAATAAATCTTCAAACTTGCCTTTACATTTTTGTTGATTTTTGACTCGTTATCTCATGCTTTTTTCACCAAACAGTATATGCTCAATTAACTCATAAATTAAAAAATTTATATAAACGAAATTAAATTAAAACTAAAAAAATAAAAAATCGACCTTTTTAATTACTATTAATTATTGTTTTTGTGGGTATTTTGTAACTTTGCTATTCAATTCAAAGCTGTTTGATTCTTGAAATTAATTATTTTTATGCATGCAGACTTGCTCTCTGAAAGTGAACATACACTGTGATGGGTGTAAAAGGAAGGTGAAGAAAATACTTCAGAAAATTGAAGGTATCGTGTTTTAATTCTGTAAATTTTATGTCTTTTTGATGAATCCGAATTGGGTTTTGTGTTGATTGAATTATCTAATGTTTTTTTGCGTTAAATTTCTGTACATTAAACAGGGGTTTACACCGTTAATATAGATCCAGAACAGAGCAAGGTTACAGTATCAGGGGATGTTGATCCTGATACACTTATCAAGAAACTGGCAAAAAGCGGAAAACTTGCAGAGATTTGGGGTGTTTCTAAGCCAAATCAACAGATCAATAATCAATTTAAAAACATGCAGATTGACGGTGGTAAAGGCGGTGGTGGCGGTGGAAATAATAAAAATCAGCCTCAAAAAGGAGGTGGTGGAAATAATAATAACAATAATAGTAAAAATCATCAAGCACCGCCTCAAGGTGGCGGGGGTGGTGGCGGTGGTCCGACGGCACAACAACTTCAACAGCTTCAACAGTTGCAAAAAATGAAAGGGTTTCAAGATCTGAAAATGCATCCTCAATTTAAGGATATGAAAATTCCAAATTTTGGTGGCGCCGCCGGAGGAGGTGGTGGCGGTGCCGGCGCCGGTGGAAAGAATGGGCAGAAGGGTGTGAAGGTGATGGATGAAGATGATGAGAGTGACGATGATTATGACGATGATGGTGAATACGATGATGATGATTATGACGACGACGATGAGTTTGATGATATTGATGATGTTCCTATGAAGAAACCCGTGGCGGTCGGTGGCGGTGGTGGTCAGATGGCTAATATGTTACCGCAGCTTGTGAAAAGTGGACAGATTCCGCCGCAGTTTATGAAAAATGGTCAGTTGCCGCCGGGAATGATGAAAAGTGGGCAGATGCCACCTCAGCAAATGAAGGGTGGTGCTCCACCGATGGGGAATAACGGTGGAAATGGTGGGAAGAAAGGCGGTGGTGGCAGTGTGAATATTCCGGTTCAGGTAAATGGTGGTGGAAAGAAAGGTGGAGGTGGAGGTGGTGGGAATCAAAATCAGGGTGGTGGTGGTGGAGGAAAGAATGGTGGAAAGAATGGCGGCGGAGGTCCGGCAGATGGTCAAAATAAGAGCGGTGGTCAAAGTGGTGGTCAAAATAAGAATGGTGGTCAAGGGGGTGGTGGAAACATGAGTATGAATATGAGCGGGAATGGAGGTAAAAAAGGTGGGATGAATGATGGAATACATGGCATGCCAAACATGATGGGTGGTATGAATGGTGGTGGTGGGGGCAATGTGGGGCATATGGGAGGCATGCCCATGGGTGGTGGTCAAATGGGCCCTAGAATGGGTCAAATGAGTGCACCCATGGGTCAAATGGGCAACATGCAAGCGGTTCAAGGACATCCGGCTGGGGCCATGATGAACGGTGGTGGTGGTGGTGCGCCTGGTGGTGGATATTTCCAAGGTGGAGGACCAGAAGCGATGGCGGGTAACCCATATTATCAACACCAATTAGCTGCGGCTATGATGAATCAGCAACAAGCACAAGCGAATGGTGGTGGAGGTGAACGGTTTCATCCGATGATGTATGCTCGACCACCACCCGCGGTCAATTATATGCAACCACCACCATATCAGCAGCCTTATCCACCATACCCTTACCCACACCCACCACAAGGTGATCCTATCACACATTACTTCAGTGATGAAAATACCTCAAGTTGCAACATCATGTGAGAATCCCCCATCAGAAAGGGGTTTTTCGTGGCGGCGACATTCAGTGGTGGTGGGTCGGTGACTCGACCACTCAGCTTTATGCAGGACCATGAGATGGGGGGGTGTTCTTTAGCTTTAGTTATTTCCCCTTTTTTCCTTCTTAATTTTGTTTTTACTTGATCCTGAAGATGGATTAGGGGTTTTTATATTATGATCATAGGGAAGTAATATATAGATATGATGATGATAATGATAATATATTATCAAAACTTAGGGGAAGAATGAGATGTTAGTGACTAGTGAATGGGGATGATCAGGATGATGGATGATGATGATGATGGTTTATGAGCTTGATGTTTATATGTGTTCATATGTTGAAAAAACAAAAATAATATGAAAAGAGATTTGGGGTTTTTTAAGAAACAGATGAAAGTTCTCCCCCATTTCTTCCCCAATTTTCACTCCCTTGTTCATTTCTGAGTTATCTTCATGAAGTGGTTATTACAATTACAATTTGAAGAATAAGAATCATTTAGTTGAGTAGTTATAAATTTGACAAATCAAGATTGTTATTCATTTCCTTATACGTCTCAATAACTGTCCTATACCTTATTTGAACAACTCCTACTCAAAATAGGTTTTTCGAGTAACATTTTAAACCTGACTATTATAATGCAACCATACGTGCGAACCTATTGTTTTTCTCCAACAGACCGTAAACAAGTACCGAAAGATACGGTGAAACTAGCTAGCTCGAGACCAACGTTGGCGTCGTCTTGAAGATGAAAACCGATCAAGAAAAGAAGCCAAATCGCAACAAAGAGCGCTTTTTCCTTCGCACTTAATGATCCACATATAATCTAAATGAACATGGTTGCATCTCTTAAACGTGCCATTCAAATATATGATCTAGTAGTTACATTAAAATGGCATTATTTATTTGTAAGAGTTCACTTTTATGGATAAAGATACCTAGTATCATCAAGTTATGCCTATCTACAAGACGTATCAATGTCTGTGTTTGCATTATTCTTGTAATGTATCAATGTTATATGAATGCACACTTGCTATATGAGCAATTGATTCTTATTAAATACTATATAGTATATATTTCAAAAGATAAAAGACGTTAGATCACTCCCGACCGTGGGCGTGTCACTTGTGTGTCAGTTAAGTCATCTCAGCGTCACCTCATCACTTCTCAAACTGACACACCGCCAACAATGACCATGTGAATTCAATTTTTAATTCTTATATTTACCAGTTTACCTTTATTTGTATAAACTAAACAAATAACAAAAAATACATACAAATCTCGTTGGTTTCTTCGTAGGTATACCGACGCAAATCAAAGGACACACCAAATTACACGACGGTGTCAATGGTGTTCTCAAAGTGACGCTCGTCGGTTTGTAAACTGAAAAGCCCGATGGCACCGGTCTTAGGACTACTATGGGTATTATTATTTTTTTTCTTCTTATTATTATTATTATTATTATTATAAGGTGATGAATCTGAATGGTGTAGTGGGGTTGAAATCATGGATGGGCAAATGTGTGGGGTCTTTCAAAATTGGGATGAGCACAAATGGGGCCAATGGGAGTGATGAATTGGGACCCAAAATATTAAATGTATTGTGTAAGTGTGTACCTACATGTATATATATCTATATTTGTACTATGTGAGTTAAGTAGTAGTAGTATGAAAAGAGTGCAAGAGGGTTGGGATTATTGGTTTTGGTGCACTTGCCAAATTTATTAGGGGATGGTACTATATCCTACTGGTAACTCTTTAAGTACCATTTTATTGGTGGCAATATTTATTTTATGGTTTACATAATTAGAAAACCCACAATGAATTTTGATAAGAACAATATTTCAACTATTAGATCATGGCTTCATATGATACTAAGTGAACATTTTGAAAATTGTTTCGAACTACAGTTTCAACTTTGAAATATAGTTAAAGGATCACGTATAATGAGCGAGTCGGTTTGTATACTTGAGATTTTATACATAGTTTTTCTCTTAATTTGATATGGAGTAATCATATTTACTTCCAAGACTCGTACTAATAATATGGTGTATGAATCTTTATAGTTGTCATGTACATTATTAATCATCGGATGGTAAGCATGATCTAGGAATATGTTTCTTGGTCATAAAATGAATGAAACCTTAAATAAACATAATATGTATATGTATGAATATGTAATGGAGAATAATACCCACAATGTAACAAAATCGAAATAAAAATCTTAGTTCAATTGTGATGTATACGACATTTAAATCAATCATAGTTTTCAAAGGGCAGAATTTAATTCCTTAAAAACTTTAATTAAAAGCAAATATGATACGACCCAAGGCATGCCTTAATCATTAGCGCCATCAAAGGTAATGGAATTAAAACTAGTTGTAGTTGCCAACAAAGAAGCTAAGAAAAATGATTCATTTATATTTTACATGTTAAGAGTCCATTATAATTTCGTTGTTGTGACATTGTTTTTTGTTTAATGGTAGCCTGTCATTTCCAAAAAAAAAAAAAAAAGGTGCGTTATAATGTCGCTAAATTCATCTTAGATCATATATCCGACATTCATATTTATAAATACTCTTGTGCTACTACTACTACACATTATTCAACTCTGGTACTAATATCGATATCTTTCATTTTATAGCAAATATTTGATGACGAAGTGAACCTTTATAGCAAATAGATAACAGGTAAGCTAAAAAATATATTACGGAGTATGTATTGTCTAGCTTCGCTATCTTTCATCTTATACCCTCTCAAACAAGAAATTTTTTGTCTAAAAGATGAATGTAATCCAACGGAAAGACATATAGAGATTATAAGAGCATTTGGAATATGGTGGGATTGCCGGTGTGGTCAGGTCCGGCAAATCAATTTAGGAGGCCCCGTGCGATTTTAAAAATTAGGCCCTCAATAGACAAAATAAGTTCAAATATACATATAGAAATAATGCATTAATGTTACGAGAATTATATACAAAAAAAATGCAACAATACAAAATCATTACTTAACAATTCAAAAAAGCTAACAATTTTCATTATTCATTAAAATGAGTTATTCTCTTAAGCAAAGTTGTTGATTAACCGTTTATAATCAATATTGTAGTAGATTATTTTTAACTGTTATCATTGCCCATCTATTAAGCGCGTCTTATGAATTGTGGATCACAAATATGATTTTAGCGACTTAAGCTTTGAAAAACTTCTTTCCGCATACGACAGTTATGAGAATAGTTATCAATACTCTATATGCACTCGCAATAGGAAAGTCATCGACTTGTTTTAGATAATGTATAATATCAATATTCCTATACTAGCACAACAAAGTTTAAGCAACTTTAACTCTACATAGAGTTCAGTAGTATAAATATTAGATTATCTACTATTCCTGAATGTTTTTTCAAGATGACTACAACACAAACTAAGAGTCTTGTCACCAAAGAAGTGCAACTAATTAGAAGTAAGCAAGAAACCAAAAGTCTTGACATACTCTATTGATCGAATCTTTTGTAAGAGAAAAAACTACTTAATCAACAACAAACAAACTATTTCACCTTAATTGACTCTTCGTCAGAAAACAAAACACCTGCTTCATCATCAATAGGAGGTCTATTTCTTATTTTTCATCCTAAAACTGTAACAATAGCTTTTCTTCCTCTTTTATTTGTTACTTTCGCATTGATTTTATACTAAATATAACAAGTGCTCGTAAAATTTAGGGGCCCTCAAATTTCGGAGGCCCTGTGCGCTGGCACATACAGCACATGCCAATATCCTCCACTGGGTGTGGTTCTTCCAACCACACTAGTATGTTTGATCAACGTGGTGGAGAACATACTATCTGGTTATTCTTTTTGTTATCCTTTTACTTTTCTTTGTACAAAATAATGGTTATATAGTATATAAACATTTGCAGTGAGGCTCGAGTTACTTTATGATTGCAACGGTAAATGCAAGTTCAATATTATTGTCAGTATAGTATGGTACTGTTGTGACAACTTTCTCAGTATGGTTCGTGCCTTCGTGTGACTATAGGTCAAGATGTCAAACATATAACTATGCTATAAATTAAAATTATAAAACAAAATATTAACCCAAAAATAAATTCGGGTCAAATCATTTAATACGGGTAGTTAAGCCTTAAGCTTCAAGCATATATATATATATATACTAGCACCGTGCCCGCGCAATGCAACGGGTGATTTTCTTGATATACAACTTAGATACATAGATGTTCATGATTCAAGGGAAGTTTTTTCGCGTTTGTTTGGTTCGTGTTACATGTATAATGCTATTAACTTGATTGAATATAAAATATATTGTTTATAAAAGGAATTATTTATCTTTAATTTAATTACAATCTTTATAAACAAAAATTACTTTTTACGTTCTATTTTTAAGTTTTCTAAGTATATGGGCATTATTGTAATTTCCTTTGTTTGAATACAATTTAAGACTATAACATGAAATGCTTTATCTATACCATATTATTAAGCATTTAGCTAAAAAGGCTTAATGCTTAGAATTGTCATATCGAAAATTACGTTTGTATCCTTCGAAACAAAGTTAGAGTTTTATCTAAGGTAACCCATTGACTATTTATCATTTCCATATAAATGGAAGTTTTAATAAATTTATATTACTAATAGAGAAAACATAATATATACATAATCCAACTACATCACTATTATCACTTTTTGACTAGACATACATAATTAAAAGATATATTTACCACTTCTTTTAATCTGATTTGATTACCGTAATAATATCATAAGTATAATAAAAAAAAAAAATCCATGAATAACCTTCAACGAAAATAAGTAGTTCTTTGATAAAGATGACTAACCTAAGGATTTGGTTGATGACAAATGAAAAATATTTAACTAAAAATATATTAACCAATGTACAAAAATAAAACTTATATATCTAAAACCCTTATAAATGGTTTCCATCTCTCTTCCTTTAACCTTAACCATGGGAAGATCGGGAAACCTTAAATTACCCTTTACATTAAAATCATGGACTCAATCAATTAGGTAACCATAACTACTTGTTAATTTAGTTAAGGACTTAGGTAAAATCGTTGACTGAACCAATAGCTAACTATGATACAAAATCTTATCTAAATAATGTCCATCAAAAGTCAAACAATATTGATTGGGAATTAATATTAACGATTTATAAATCTTTATTTTCGTTTAAAATGTCTAATTGTATGAAAATGTGAGAACGCATATGAACATAATATTTTCATATGTTTCTAATGGATATTCAGAAATGTAAAGTGAATTATTATATAAAAAAAAAAAAAATACTACAACATATAAAAAATACAAAAGACTATGAACTTTTTTAGGTTAGCAGTTATATGGTAGAATATACTTAAACTTCAATAGCACCATTTGATATATGTGATTGATGTTATCCGTCCTTTTTTTGTTCAAACGGTTTAATAGTAACGTACATTTTATTATTAAGTGTTATCGGGATGATGTTAAATTTAAATAGGAACAATTCAACAATAAAACAGATTACCCACATCAACTAAGCAACGTTAATCACAACATTTTTCGAGCTTTCAATAATTTTATCCACTGCATTGTGCGGGTCCTCTACTAGTATGTAGTTAAAGATAATCTTATCCATAATTCTGTTTCACATGATCTACAAATTTCTATCATCTAAAATAATAATATTTCAATGGATTGGTAAAAGGATACAAATAAATATATTATATATTCACATGATCTAAAAATTTCTATCATCTAAAATAAGTATTTCAATGGATTGGTAAAAGGATACAAATAAATATATTATTTATTCACATGATCTACAAATTTCTATCATCTAAAATAAGTATTTCAATGGATTGGTAAAAGGATACAAATAAATATATTATATATTCACATGATCTACAAATTTCTATCATCTAAAATAATAATATTTCAATGGATTGGTAAAAGGATACAAATAAATATATTATATATTCACATGATCTAAAAATTTCTATCATCTAAAATAAGTATTTCAATGGATTGGTAAAAGGATACAAATAAATATATTATATATTCACATGATCTACAAATTTCTATCATCTAAAATAAGTATTTCAATGGATTGGTAAAAGTATACAAATAAATATACTATAAAGTGTAATTAAATTAAATTATGCAAACAAAAGCAAAGAATGGGTCCCGGTTCCTTTATTGGAAAAACCAATAATGAGGAGGATCGACCCCAGTGGCCAATAAACAAGTGTTTAATTTTGTCCATGAAAATGACTTTTTTTTGTATAATAATTAATTAATTATTCCATTTATTTATTTACTTGTAATTTAAAAACCGTAACCTTTGACTCGTCGCCTTATGCATGTGGTTTTTATCGAGGTTGATGATGTTATTCCATTAGTTGCATTGCACCTAACATATATTATTACAAAATTAACAGTTTATATATTACATTTCATTACGAAAATAACAAGTTCCTATTAAATAAATGTTATCGAAAATGATTATTAGTTATCTAATAGTAAATTCGTGCCAATAATTTTTTTAGAAAAACCGACCTGCCTCGCATAATATATATGTACATAGCATATAGTATATATAGATACACATGACCTCCCACGAGCCTCTCACGTACTGTTAAATCATAGGCCCTTTAGTGCCTATGGATTTACTTACGTGAGACAAACGTTTTAATTTCAATTCTTAAATAATTTGTAATACTAACTTACTACTGAAAAAGTTACTTAAAAGATACATTATAATATTAATATATTTTAGATAAGTCAGGATCTTTAAGATCGATATAAATGCCTTTCGTGCTTATAAAATATATTCATATACCAAGATAAGATATAATAAAGGTTCTTTTAATAATGTTATATTATTAGTAGGTTTAAATTGGCTATGTTTGGCACGCACCTTTTTAGAGCTTATGGGAGCTTGTAGCTTGTGGCTTGTGGCTTATGGTTTTCATAAGCTCTGTTTGGCTGAGTAGCTTATGAGTAGCTTATGGTTTTCATAAGCTCCAAAACCATAAGCTACTTGAAGTAGCTTATGGAAGTAGCTTGTAGCTTGTGGCTTATGAAATTACATAAATACCCTCCATATAATTATATATCATCTTTTAAAATTAATATATTTGTACTTTTATGTCATTTTACATTCATAAGCTACAAGCTCCAGCTACTCTACCAAACACAAATATAACCAAAAGCTACCAGCTACCAGCTCCAGCTACAAGCTACTTGTTTCAGCTACCAGCTACAAGCTACCAGCTCCAGCTACAAGCTTCAGCTACCAGCTAGTTGTGCCAAACATACCCAATATATTATGCATATTTTTTGGGATGAGAGAGAATAGTAGTAGTTCAAGATAAAAGTAGTAAAACCTACTTTACTTTTATATTGTTATTAATAATTAATTAAATTAATTATATGATTATTATATTATAGTTTAAAAATAATCAATCACGCCTTTACTTTTTCACGATCATTTTTGAGTATCGACTACGTAATTGTTAACCACTTTTATACTAAAAAGGTTACTTCCGCTCTTAGTGTATATAAATGAGTGACTATCTATATCACTAATTCTGTTTTATGTTATGACTAATTATGTTTTATCTTGTTGTACATTACAATATCATAAAACATGTTTAGTGGTATACGGAAAAATAGAGATTGTGTATACAAATCAGTGGTGTATTTAAATACACATTTTGATCGTTTAACTTTTAACTATAAAATCATATATGTGTTACTTTATTCAGAGTTAGATTTTATATAAATTATGTAAATGAATTATAAGATTTGGTAACTATTCCTTTGAAGGTAATGGTCAAACTTTAAACTTTGCTTATACTAAATAAAGTCTATATGTATTCAATTGAAAGATACTAAAACGCTAGTATTTATCAAGTATTGTCTAGGGGGCTGATAAATACAACAAAATAAATGATTCATACACCAAAATAATACTATGATATATATTTGTACTATATGCAACAACTGTTGTACTGTGTGGTGTAAGAATCACTTTTTTTGTTGTATTTATCAAGTATTGTCTAAATACCACGAAATGGTGAGTCCCATAAACTGTATTTACAAGAATTCATAAATAAAATGTCCTCTTAATAAATACAAAAACATTTTAAACATAAGTTACATGAAAATTAGGATATTTTTGATAGATTCCCATACATTTCAACTATTAAAACATGTGGAGGAGTGTCTCTAAAAATCTGTTTGGGCTCCCCAAAGTTTATTTTATCTAGTAAATTGTTTTGTCACTAATCTTTAGTTTAGCTAATATGAACTTATAATAAATCTTTTTAGCGACTAAATCTATGTTTACTAACTATATTACGTACGTATAATAAATAAATAAATTAGGGTTCACCCATGCCAATAAAGCTCCCAATGAGTGAGTTTATTTTTCAACCCCAACCCCTACAGAATTTTGAGTATTAATTAAAAATTCGTTCTACCCTTTATTAACAAATACTCATTTATTTCAATAATAAATCATAATTCACATTTTGATGAATTAAGGCCTGCTTAGGGTGCGTTTAGTTGTGGAAAAAAGTGGGAGTTTTCTAGAAAATTTTTCTAAGAAAAGTGGAAAATCGGGAAACGCGTTCAAAATGAATTTTTATAAGAAAATTTTCCAAGAAAATGAAAAATCCACTTTTCCAAAATATAACTTGGAGGTGGAAAACAAGTTCTCCTCACTTTTCCAAATTTTCCTTTTTAAACTTCCTCCACACTTTTCCAAGATATAACTAGTTTTCCAAAATCCAATTTTCCAACATTTGAACGCGTTTTCTAAATTTTCAATACTTTTCTAGAAAATGATTTTCTTTAGAAAATTGGAAATGGAAAATCATGGAAAATTTTCCACAACTAAACGCAACCTTAGCTACTCTTTTTTCATAAATTTCATTTTACACCTACATCATTTAATTCACATAAAAACAAGAGTGATAACATTCAAAATTCACACAAGATAATCACTTATGTCGGCTTCATCATTGAAGGTTTATTATAGATCTGTACTGCTAAGACCAATTCACACGCATATATAGCTATAATTATAATAATTAAATTCAAATACTAAGTAATGACCCTTAGCGCGAGTCGTATTCGAGAACACTCATAATAACATATTAGAAAAACAAATCATATTTCATGATAGATATGATGATAACATATTAAAAAGTGAAGATGATATGCAAGTGCAGTTAGAGCAATTGCTATATATGTAGAAGGGTGTCACATGTAGACCACATGATGTGGGCTGGGGATGGTCATTGCTATTTGGCTATTACCTAATAAAACTAAATAATACATTTATTTTAGAGCCTCTCAACACATAATAATAATAATAATAATAATAATAATAATAATAATAATAACCCTTCCAATTTTTGGAACTCTCATCATATGCAAACTTTTACCTTCTTATCTTATATACCAATATGTAAAGGAAATACTCAACATGATATTTTTGGCCTGTGATCATTGCTTTGGATTCTTATTTGTAAACGGCGGAAACAATTGAGTTTTTAGGAAAAACAAAAGTTACTCTATTCGAACGGTCCTTTGGATCGTCACTTATATAAACGAATTCAATGTAAGATACAAGTTGCACCACACGATTTACGCGCGTCGCAGCAATAACATGATTGTATTAAATTTGCTGGGAAAAAATAATTGAAGGTGTAAAAAAGTAAACTTTTTAATGTGGAAGTAAAAGAAGTGTTTAGCCCAGAAGGAAAGGAATGCATGAGGAAAGAATGAGACAGGTGCACAGTAAGTAAGATGGTCCCCAAGCTAGACAATAATAATATGTAGAGATGTGTAGATTATTAATAAGTTCAGAAAGATACAAGAAAGTCAATATTATTACTGCACCAATTTTGTATCTTGTGGTGTCCACACACACCCTTCTGCAGATGCTCTCACCCTTTGTCTCTCTCCCAGTGCTAACTTCCATGTCAAATATTCTCTCTACTCCCTTCCCTCTTCACTTCATTTTCCTCTATTTTACACTATAAAAATAATGCCTGTCTATCTGACATCTTTGGTCTAACTAGTTTATTGGGTTCATCCTAATCGTCTTTTGATGTGAATCTATTCACAAATTTTTAGAATCTTTTACCGATAAGTGTCGCTTGGAGGTGGCAGTTTTGACTCATTTACTTATTCCAAACGGTTCATACGAGCAGAAAGAAATCTAGACTAATAGCTAAACCGAGAGGAAGTCACTCGAAGTGTATCGCTAAAGATTTCAACCTTCTAAATCGTATTACCGTTTACTAATTACATTCTCGTTGAAATAACATAATTTTTATAATCATATTTCACGTGCTAACGAATTAGTTATTAAAAAGGGGTAAAAGGTTATAGGACTTGGTGAGAATCAAAAGTGAGATTTTATTCCAAATCAGACACAAAGCCCAAAGGAATTTACCACCACCCCCTTGTGGTTTCCTGAACATGCTCTTCACTGCCTAATCATTTTTAACATAAATTCTAAAGGATAACAAATGCCAATAACTAAAATATGGGGTGTAAAAGCGGAAAGCCGCAATAACTACACATTGCTTCCCTCATGAACTTTAAAGAACTTGAGACAAGGATGGACATATGACTAAAAGGGTAGCATAGGGAATAAAACAAAAAGAGCTAAAGCAAAGCTTACATTCCAAGCTTGTAGATGAAAAGTGTAGTGTGGCTAAAGTGTTAATTCCAACTCTGACATAAAAACACAACATACCACTCTCACTATCAAAGAAAGACCGAGCCATGTGAACCACAGTTCATAGCTTTACAAGGTTTGAGTTCATTGAGTTGACTTTACGGCTCACAGTGTTGATCATCAAAGAAAAAGAAAAGAATCACGATATGTGAAGGAAGAAATCATATGGTTAATTAGCCCAAGGATAAAGCTAGCAGCTTTTTCAACATACATACATACATGATAATATTAACTACATCACAAGATTTAGATAAGAAGAAAAGAATATACTTTGTATCATGATTTTAGATTCAGAAAGAAGAAAAGGATATATCACCGATCGTTAGTATTAATTTTGATCTCCATTAGCTCTTCAATATTTTGACGGCAGATTGGGCATTTGTTTGACTGAAGTCTCAATGCCTTGGCACACTCACTGCATAGACACTGAATCATGCAAAAAAGACAAAAGAAGTCAAAATCAGAAAAAGTCATCAAATGTTATTGTGAAAGGTCCTCTTCTACAGAAATCTGGGGAACAAATAGACATAGGGTTGTAAATAACTATCTAAAACAAATCTCACTTAGGTATTTTGAACATGTCGCCGCTAGAGTCAAGCGGACACTAGGAACATCTAATATCCGATACTTCTTTTTATGTAGCATACGGTTTATTATGTTATTGTTGATATACATATTTTTTCAATACAATAACCTGACTAGAAAATGGAGGATGCATATTTAATAACTGGTGATAATTAAGTATATACTGATATCTAATGTGCATCATATGTCATGTTAGTTATCGGTCGCTGAAAGTCGTGCATTATCCAATATCCATGTGTTTCATTAAAAATCAGCATATCCCCATCGGTCCAAAACCATATAAAGATAAAATGAATGATGTTCATATCCACATCTTGTAAAAGCAATGTGTATATGATCACACCTGATTAATGCCTTAAAGGCGACAATTTGACACATTCACGTATGAACAGATGAATTTGGGTTCTTTATATTTCTTAATTTTAATAATGGGCCATATAGGCAAAATAAAAAACAGCTAAGAAGAAAATGGTCAAACGTGCAAAACTCAAAATTTAACTTTGATAACATCTACCTGTCTAACCACACATTTTGCCACCTCTACGTTGATCCATCATCCTTACAGACCATTCTCTATTTCAAGCTTCATATTGTTCTTAATAAGCTTTCATCACGACTAAGAATTAGAGTGGTAATATAGATAGGTTGGACAGGGAGGTTGAGTAACGGATCAATACGGGTAAATTTCGCATGATTTAGGTTCACCCCCAGCACTATTTGTTCAAATAAATTGTTAGAGTTTTAAAATATGATTCTGAAAACTATATAATTTCAATATTAATCTAATATTTTTGTATATATTAATTAGAAGATTTTATGTATTATCAATTGATTAAGAAGGTTTTTGTATATGATTTTGTGTAGGCGACTTTCCCATTGACATTTTATATAAGGGATGAAATTTCCAAATCTACTAAGAGAAGATAAAGGACAACCTTACATTTAACAATATCTAATTTAATTTAAATGAGTATCTAACTGACCTTTAACATTATACAACCTTCTTCTAAGAAAAGTATATAGTGTATATCCCATGTGGATGAAACAAGAACTTACCATATACTGACATCGATTCATAATATCTAAATAAACGAGTCGAAATTACCACATTTACTAAGGATAAATAAAGGGCAACTTAACATTTAACAATATCTAATTAAATTAAAATGAGTATCTAACAGACCTTTGTGATTAAGCGTATACTTCTTTTAAGGGATGTATATAGTGTATATTATATATGCATGAAAAAGAGCTTACCATATGCCGACATGGAAGTACAGCCGTATCCTTAGGTTCGGTCATGCAAATAACACATTCTTCTCCAGATCCCGTTTCATCAAAACTCTCCTCAGATTTCCCAATTCCATATATCTCGCGTAGCTCATAACGAACTCCATCGATCCACAATATCTGCCTCATAACTCTCACTTTAAAAGGATGCCCATTATTCTTTTCCAAAACAGCTTGTGTAATCTGCATGTGAGGGGTAGTAACAACAGTATTCGGTAATGGGTTGTAAACATGTTCGTCAGATGAAAATAAAGGCACAGTTGTCTCTGCACATATCACAAGTGGATACACATCTTCCCCTGATGACGGTTTTGAAAGAGAGTCCAAGTCGAAGAATCCCAGGTCAATGCCGGTTCCAGATGGCTGTTGAAATTTTTGACCGATCCCTTTCTGAAAAGGGACTTTGACTGGTACAAATGCTTCCGCATATACTGGAACAAACTTACAATTGGGCTCTTCCTTTGCAAAGTAATAGATGGTTATGCTGATTGGAACAAATAACAATTAGATGTGAAAAAAGAAAACAAAAACATATTTTTATTGTAAAATCTTATGCTGCATAACAATTTTAGGAATATATATAGGATGACATTACAGGTGTGTTGGGTTGGATCACATAATTTATTTTTCTATAACAACTAGTGCGTCAAATACGATGACGAACTAAAGGTTATTTCAAGAAATAATCTTGCTTTTGATGAATTAATTATAAATAAGTTAGGATGGTTAATGCATCAAAAGCACACTTGGGGCAACTTTCGACCGGTTTAACCATTCTACCGACATGACACATTCCCTTTATAGCTATAATTCTTCTGTTATTACACCCAGCCTAACCAAAATCAACCCATTTATAAGTTAATGGGTTGATAGTGCCACATCTAGCGGAAATTAATTAGCAAAAAGATTGTGATGCCTGAAGTAAATGTGTGATTAAGCAGACACAAACTCAGATATCTCATCATCTAGACACAAATGAAAATCAACATATTCTGTAATAAGTCGAAATGGTAACATTTGAGTATGGGTCATAACAGGTTAGGTTGGGCCAACACACAAGCACTTTTGACTATTTATTTTTTCATTTTGTAACCTAAATCGACCCATTTGTGTGTATATCTATTAGTTGTTTGATTGTGTGCGTGCGTCCGTGCACGCCCATGTAGGTGGGTGTGCTTGTGTGTGTGCGTGTTAAAATTTCAACTCTATTAGCTAGCATGGTTTGTTTCACGTACTACTTCGAACAAGAGGATAAGATGGCACGCATTTATAGCGTATACAATGTTGTTTCATTATCAACCAGTGCTAAGAATAATGCACTAGTAAAAAAATGCGTTCGTGCGAGTGATATGCTCCAGGAGCAGAAAAATTACTTTTCACCTTTAAAAAGAAAAGCTGTGACTGAACCGCTCCCATCTTTAAATTATTGACCAGTAAAAAGTATGGCCATCGTGATGAAAGAACTGCCAAGTAGACTTAAATATCCTAAATCACTAATTCGGTTATTATTCTCGACAAAACCTTGATTACAGCAATTGCTACCATATTAAATTTACATGGCATCAATACTAGATAGCCACCTTTCAGAAAAGATAGGAAAACCAATAAATACAACCATGTTTGTAACCATTACCAAATCCGAAAACAACTGAAATCAAATTAGATATTTTAAGTAACTGAAATGTAAACTCCATCTATCATTTGTTTTTAGAGTACGGATTGTGTCAATATAACACACCATAGATGCCTCGCCGTCTATAAAAATAAGATATTTGTAGGCAGAATGCCGGTGAAGAATGTATCGAGAGAAAAATATCTAGAGTTTTAAAGGGAGAATACAAAAACTACGAGCAGTACAGTAGCATCTTCAAAACACGAAAATTTTAAAGATAGCCCCTTCGCAAAGTAGTGCATAGCTCCTTCATACACGTCATTGCTAGGATTGAGGTTGTAAACCATGCGTATTTTTGAGGGAGATATAGAGTAAACCTCGAGTCATGCATTAGGTTATATTAATCAAAGGGTCATGAGGAGCTATATCACTTCATTGAGGTATCCTTTCACCACTCTAGCAAATGTCAGTTGTTACGTTTAACACCTCAAGAAATCCCAAGTTATGATTCATACTTCCGATTATAAACATTATAGAATCCACATTCTCTAGAGCAACTGTTCAAGTCCACAAGTACTTTAGTTGTTGACGTGGTGGTAATGTGGCAAATGTCATAAATGAAAGTACAAAGACTATAACGTTGCAACATGGAACTGCGGACCCTAAATTGTTAATTTTGAATGTGTAAATCATAAACTGGACATGTGCTTAAAGTATATGTCCTATCTATGCAATTTACCCTTAAAGCAATATATTGTACTTTTCAGATTTTCATCCTTAGCAATTGAAAGAAATCATCTTTCCAAACACTTAAATTTAAAGAACATGAAACGATTACTTCCGTCTTCTTAAATATAATCCTTACTAAGGTTAGATATTGCATCAATTGTATATAAAAAAATTTATGGAAACCAAGCGTCAGACCTTTTATGGATCATAATTTATGTAGTTTTGAATAAATCTTTCCATGAGTTTTGTTTTTATAAATATGGAGTTGATTATGTGCTTCTCATCTCTTCAAGTTCAGTTTCAAGAAAATGCAAGACCTTGTACTTGACATGAGAAATACATGATGAAAACTGCAGAGCCAAGGCTCTTATCACCAAGTCTTGAACATGGAGACAAGTAAAGATGTAAACAGATGTGACCCGATATCATAAAAGAGAAGGCTATAACTAACTATCTTGATAATTTATTAACCTTTCTTATTAGATACATGCATGATGCACCAAGAATACTTCGTTTCTCGTATATTTCCTGTGGTCAGTTACTTCACTCCCAGCTTGACTATCGTCACGAATTCACGATCAACCTTAATGTCCCCCATTCGACTTCTGTACACTCTACAATACGAGCTACATACAAGGCTAAACCCCCTTTATGTTACTAATTCTAGTGCTTTTTTTAATTGCTTCATCATCTTTTGTAATGTGAGTATAGTTATTCTTATTCTAGTAATGTGCCATGATCCCATTAGCTATTGTATGCAAGTTCCTAACTTTATAATTTAAGAGTGTTTGAATGTCCTTTACAAAGTATACCCATATACCCCTTTCATCAATTACAAGCTATAAATCAATTTACATAGATAAAAAATAAAATGTAATATAAACATTATATAAAAATACTAACCTGCCATCAAACAAAGCATCAAAGACAAAAGAAACCAAATGACAATCAGGATTCTGTTCATCAACCTCAATTTTCAGAGTATCTTTATGCAAATTGACATTATTTTTAACTTTCTTAGCTTGCTGATGTTCAACATATGCCGGCGGCGGCATAGGCGGCGGCGCCGGAACCATGTGCGGAGGCCGCATAGGTGGACCCCACCCATAATTGTAGTTAGGTTGGGGATTATGATTATAAGGCCCATAATTGTATGAGTGGTGGTACACCGGCGGCGCAGCCGGTGGCGGTGGTGGCGGCGGCTGTGGCTGTGGCGGTGGCGGTGGAGAATAGATGTATGGGGGTGAAGAATAAGAAGGATCAGTTAAAGAAGAAGAGATGAGTTGTGAAGGTGGGTTTTGATTGTAATAATAATTGTTGTTGTTTCTTCTTCTGTTACTGCTTGATGATATACCCATCTGATTTGATCGATTGATTAATTTTTTGATGCAAAATTGGGGGAAATTGGAAGATGGGTTTCAATAAAAAAGGGAACTTGTTTGTGAAGGAATTAAAGAGATGTCGGTAGCGGTGGTTGCCACGGGATTTGATTTTGTCAAAGACACGGTGTAGACGAAGCTTTCAAGAACATTTGACTTTGCTCTAATAATATAAAAACTAGTGTTATACCCGGGCGGTGCCCGGGAATTGAATGTAATTATTTAAATCGGTACATATAAGTATAGCGACAGTTAACCAATTTATTTGTATTCATGTTTACATACCTTGGAAACACCATTTTGATACTTTTAGATCATTAAGTTGATGTTTTGTTAGCGATAGAAAGAAAACATGATACACATAAATGTCATAAAAAATAAAGTGGATGTAAACTGGGTTGAAAATGTTCATGACAACAAATACAAACTAACAAATGAGTTTGATATTGTTCGAACAAATGGGAATATTAAAAGTGTACTTTCAGAAAAATACCGAGTCGGAAAACCTCTTACGTGAACTTGAACCGGATAGATGTGTTCAAAAATGACCCATGTTCGAAATCTGCGAACATAATACCATGACGACACTTGTGGTTCCTTATTGAAATACCTATCAATCTTCCCAACTCATCAAGGTTTGTTGATGATGCTTGTGGTGGCCTAGTGGGGTCTCGTTCATGACATGAACAGTACCACCTCAAGAAAAATTAGGGGTACTTAGTCAAGAGCTTGAACCTGATTTACCAAGACGGTACTAATAATAATAAACATTATTCAACTGAGAAAATATAGCATACTGGTAGCAATACAACAAAAAACTGCAAGAATGCAGTGTGCATGTCATCCTAGCCTAAACCATATTGTGCTCACTACCACTTGAAAATGAATAGTATATAAGCAGACTAATTTGAATCTTGCTAGAATTTCTCTATAGCTCAAAATATCATCATTATTACTCAATCATACCAAGGAAAATATAATATCAGCTTGCCAGACAATATGAAAAATGGGCTGCTTCTTCGATTAATAAGTTTCCTGATCATTCTTGAAACATATACATATATATATATATATATATATATATATATATATATATATATATATATATGGAGAAGGATTTTTGTTGAGAGAAGATGGAGAAATGATCTTGACCTTCCAAATTTTCAATCAATGATTCACAATTAAAACTGACATCTGTGTAATATAAATTAAATTTAAAAGCTTTTTAATTGATTATTAGGGGCAAATAAGTCAAAAGTCACTTTTTAATCAATTAAATGTGATATAAATTTATTGCTAAAAAGAAGGAAGGCCAGTTACCGTCCATTTTGAATATACATATTACGTTGGGGATAATATATTTTGAATATACATGTTACTTTCACCACATAAGTTGATCTCAAGTTCTTATAATATCACTAACTTTGTGAATTATCCTTTTTTTTTAAATCCCATTTAATAAAAACTTAATCAACTAAATAATAATGGTAAATTAAAATGATGAATCACTTTTTGAAAAACTGAATCGGAGATTTTATTTCGTGAATCTATGCATAAAATAATTGAATCATAATGATAATTTCGTGAATCAACTATATACTCAAATATACTTTTTATTTTCACGTAATAGCAAATTAATATATGGGGATAATAACTGAATAATTTTCATATTTAGTTGAATTAATCGCACAAGACCATGCACAAGTGGTAGTAAATATAGTTGCAAATCATTATTATAAATTATGCATCATAAAACATTTGAAAGTGTGAATAATACAAAAATGAATCCACAATTATGTTAATATTACAATTGGTGTTTCATAAGGTTATCAAGAACGCTGCAAGTGTTTATGAAAGTGTGAATAACTTTTTATTAGTAAAAAGAATGAATCATCCTTGTGCGACGATTTGATAACTTTTTATTAGTAAAAAGAATGAATCATTGGAATTAATAAATTCGATGATTACCAGGAATTAGTTGAATAATACTTGATGTTCTAGTTTGGAGAGAAATAAACAAGAACTGATGATGCAATTAAATTAAATTCGAACGGTTTCTTCTTATTTCATGTAAAACATTAAATTGTCATTCAACATAATATGTTTATTATTTTATTTACAATTTGCTAGAATACCCCTTAACCTTGAATTTAAATGATTGGCCAGAAATGTTTCTCCCTCTTCTCCACCCAAATTCTCTTCTTTTTTGACCCCCTTACTATATATATATATATATATATATATATATATATATATGTGTGTGTGTGTGTGTGTGTGTGTGTGTGTGTGTGTGTGTGTGTGTGTGTGTTTTAAATCCGTGTATACACACAAATTTAATAAACATGACATTATAATATAAGTTCCGTCATTGTATCATTCTTGTCCTTTAAAGAAGTTCTAAGTGCATAAAATGTTAGATAGATTCCATCTCCCAAGTTCCAAGTCCTGGTTTTCAAATTATGATTTACGGTTTTCCATAGAGGTTGCAAGCTAGCTAGCTTCAAATTTATGGATTGTTTAATTGCGATGGATATCAGGATATGTACCTCGATAGTCTGTAGTCTGAAACCAAATATCTCATTGACCCCAACAACAATACCCTATTTGAGAGCTTCAGAAACGCACAAGGATGAAAGGAGTTATATTTAAACATTGAGTTATGAACAAAGTCCATGGCGACAAAGATACCTATTTACAAACAATTTTATTTTTTTTTTTATTTTTTATTTTTTTATTTTTTTTGTAAAGCACCTATTTACAAACAATTAGTGTAAAAGAAAACATTAGTGTGGAATAAGTCGTTCGTAATTCTATCAGTCGATGAACATATAAATATCAAATCACATCAATTTACATAATACACAAATATGTGTTCTACATAACCTTTAGATCACAGAAGAATTTATGTGAATGCACAAACATGAGGTATCCATGTAGTGTTAGTATGATTCATGGATATTGAAGACTGGGAAAATGAATTCCGTGTTTCGATTTTGACGTAACCATGGGGCATGGACTCTAAATCAATGATGAAAATAAGAGAAAAATAGAGACCCTGATGGTTAACAATTGAAGGTCAAAGGAAACATGTAAATCTGAATTAATTACTTTCTTAAATGAACTTTGGGGAGACAGTTTTTCTGTGATACAAATGTGGGTAAGTTAGCAAACGTGGGTAACTGATTCCAGAACATGGGTAACTTCCCTTGCCACTTGGCAACCTTTTATTGGTAGAAATTAATCTAATCAACGGCCTAGAATGAAAGTCAACATCAATCGACGGTCGAGATCATCCGGTGAACCACTTAGCTTGGGCAATATATATATATAATAAGAGTTTTATAAAAAAACATTTCTAAATTTTATTATTATTATTATTATTATTATTATTATTATTATTATTATTATTATTATTATTATTATTATGATTATGATTATTACGATTACGATTATGATGATGATGATTATTATTATTATTATTATTATTATTGTTATGTTATTGTTATTATTATTATTATTATTATTATTTATTATTATTACTATATAAAAAGAAAAATAGTATGATTTACTGTTTAAAAGGAAAAAAAAAGAGTTTTAGTCAATAAAGGTTTTTTAGGCTGAGTTAACAAAATGATTTTCATCTTTAGATATGGTTTTATGGCTAATTTTGGGAACATTTTCATTTTTATATAGTCGTAATGAGATAAATCACACAAAAAGTTTTTACTATATAAAACTGATTTTCATTTTTACTATATAAAAATGATTGCAAAATGAGATATATCAAAGTTTTAAAAGAGAAGACCTTATCTCATGAAGCACAATGTACATAGAATTTTGTAAAATTTTGAAGTGAGTGTAACATTTCTGATTTCTTTAACCGGCAGAAAAGACTTACAAAACACCGACATCTTTCATCGTAGCGTGTCTCAGTCAAAACATGGGGTTTATTTCTAAAGACAATCCACTAATTAAAAGCGATAAAGATAATGTTCATATAATAAAGACATAGGTAAAGCAAAATTTGAATCAAGATTATGCTCATGTCCAACCAGGTTCCAGAGTCTTAAATAACTTCAGGTGAACAGAAAATAAGAAACATCAATGACAATGCTAGTATGCAGATATCACGAACAATATACCAGCCCCAACGGCAATTGGCACGATTAGCCAACATATTATATGTCAACTAACATCGAACATGCACAAAAATAACACAGGGTCTTACACTTCCCACACTGCTATTTCCAGGTATTATTAACTTTACAATTTGTGACCTCAAACTTCATACAAAATTTAATTTATAAATAAATACAGGCATGTATTATGTTATCTGACAAAGCTCTACATCCACAATAACTTGCACAACCTATCTTATTTATATTTTGTGATCGGCTCTGCATAGCCCTCCCGTTTTAGCCACTGATCATCTTTTTAGCTTACAAAATCGATCTCAAATGTAAATTTCATGGCTCTTTTTTAAGTAAAGGCTCAACAAGAGGCCTCTGCACCTTTGAAGTAGAATCATCCTCACCAGACTTCCTCGGTGTTTGGGTTTGCTTATTTTGGCCTCCCTGCTATAATTAGAATGTACAAGATCAAAAAAACAATACTCGACAAATAAGACAATGATTGTCTGTAAAGCAAAAGCTGCGAAAGAGTAAAGGTACAACAAAGATGATACGTTGGCAATTGCATTGAACAACCTTAGTTTTAGGGATGACAATTTCCACCCATTTACTTATGAATGTGATGGGTTGTGTTTCATCTCAAACGGGTCAAATCATATGAATTAGCTAAGAGGAAAACAGGTCAAATGGGTTAGAAGTCACCTGAAATGTATCTTTGATTATCATCGTGATAATGTAATTTTGGTAAACATAATTAACATTTTAATTACATTAGAAATTGAAGTGTTTGCTGGTCAACCCAACGCGACCCAGCGTGTTTCAACCTGTACTAAAAATGACATGATTCAATCCAAACCTATTTTAATCCGTTACCCAACCCAACCCAACCCAACCCAACCCAACCCAACCTGCACTATTTTTCATCAGGCAACTGGTAGCCATTTTTTTCATTCTGTAAGCATCTTGTTTATATGCGCCGTGTCTATAAATAACTCTCTTTTTATTATGCTACTCATATGAATAAAATTAGAAGACTTCTCTATGTGGTTTGCTATATACACACTTAAGCTAAAAGCAAAAGCAACCCGCTTCACTACATCTGTTCATCTGACCCGTTAACTTTTATAGGGTTTGTAAGTTTGTAACAGGCTTAACTAACAATAACTACATGTCAACTAGATCACCAGAGAAACCCCACAAACTAATAAACATGAGGAAAATGGGGACAAGCTATAAGTAGCAACTGATAACCATGAATAATGTAATAATTTTAACTGTCTTATGAAAAGATTCAAGATGTGAACATTTTCCATCATAGGATTGTATTTCAGTTGCTATTTATTATTTTTATCATGATTCTACATGAGCAGCATGTTAACACAGAAAACTTTATACAACTAAATCTGGAAAATTTTAGTAGCACTTCAAATATAATGACTTTTCAATTTTCTATTCTTTTAGATATATTCACGTATCATTACTTTACAAACCAAATCATTCTTTGTTAATAAAGAACACTAAGTTGATAATGAAATAAATAAGTTTCACTTATGAAAAGTATTCTTTTGTTTTAACTAGCAATCATAATAATTATCATTGCTCTAACCAAGAACATGATATCAATGGTGATAGCCAGAACATGCATTGCTACAGTCACAAAAATAGAAGATACCATCTTAATAGAATTTAGCATGGAAAAACAGTATGTGAATAATATCATGTCTCAAAAATGGTACACCATGCAGATCTGAATGAAAATATAACCAAAAGAAATAAAACATTTATATGAGTTTATATTATGGCAAAGAAGAGAAATTCTTACAGCAATAGCAGTTAATCTCCGAACTGAGGGAGCACGGGCTACAGATGAAGCAGCTGCAGCTGCTGCTACACGTATCCTGTGGAAAGCAAACATATACTGAAGTCATCTTCTCAAAGAACACGCCAATATGGTGAATTGAATCAAAATTCTAGAATGATAAGTACCTCTTATGCACATCAACAAATTCATCAGTCTCATCTACAATCTCCTCCTGCAGTGATCCACAAATTAATCATGTCCTTCGAAACTAAAAAGGAGGTGGATCCTACAGTCTAGAGGTGGGAAAATTGACCCATTTATTTATGAATGGATCCATCCAGGGTATGTTTTACCCATAACCAGTCAAAGGGGTAGTTAGCTAGCAAGGATACTGTCAGACACGACAAAAGTCAGTGTACTTTTTATTCCATGAAACCTCATAAATTATTTTACTTATATAAACAAATTACGTATAAAATGAGATATTTATAAATGGAAATGATTTTGGGCAATAAAATTGATCTACTCGACCCGTTTAACCGTATAAAACGTACCTCTTTTGACCTCTTACCCACCCTTCCTGACCAGCCATCTTACCACGTCTACCATTCAAATATTAGTCAGGCTTCGGTACCAAAATATGATCATACTTTCGCCAACATCGGATGAGGCCATGAGGGTCTAATTAGAGGTTCCTTTTTATAAATCAATTATAACAAATGGTAATACATAATTAGACTTGATGAGAGAATGACGAGAACCTGAAGAAGTTCCTCGAATACATCTTCCAAGGTGATTATACCAATAACTTCACCTTCTTCAATGTCCTCAGTTGAATAAGGCACTCCATTTGTTTGTGTGGTCACTCTTGAAGCCGTTTCCACATCAATTGTCACATTATCTGCTCTTTCACCCTGCTTTGATAGCAGTGGAGTTGTAGATTGGAAATATTGAATGCTGATTGTTTCTTGATTTGGTTCTTCTTCAAGTGTAGGAGGTTTTCTGCTTTTCCCTTTAGTTTTTACTACAGCTGCCATATGACTGCTTCCCTTTTGAAACTCATTCAATATGTCATATAAAGGCATATCGGCTGGCACCCTGGGAGAACAAGATAATATAGTAATTGATTAATTGACAAAATTATAATAATCCATATTTCCTTTAAATATATACAAAAATAATAACAAGCAAAGCATATGAAAGAATATCAAAAAAGAGAGAATTAAAAAGGAGGTACAGACAACTAATGGGCACACCTCGGAATTCTTCTAATGGAGACTGCACTTACTGGAGTCTCTGTTTCTGCTCGTACAGTAAGAAGGCTTTTCACCTACAGCTCAATATTAGAATAAAATTAAGAAACACCTTTTTCACAGCTAATTACAACAATGGAAGTAATCATACAAGAGTGCCATTTAGAGGTGGGAGGTGGTAAAATTGTGGATTGGGTTGAACAGGTAACTTTTTAGTGTGAGCCAATATACGTCAGGTTCAGGTGGGTATCTTCAACTTCATGTCTTTTATAAAAAAACTCTGTACCGATCAATACTAAAACTGTCAGATTTAGTGGCAACCTACCAATAAAAGTCCGATAACATTTCTTGGGTTTCCAGAGTATACAGGGACTCTACTATGACCTCTTGCAAGAATCTTTCCCATTGCTTCCCTGACATGTTAAAAGAAAAAGGATATTAATTATGATTACCCATGACAAGCAACACAGCTGACAAATATTGTATGCCTTAATTAAAAAAGGAAACCCAAGTCAGCATATGAATAGCTAGAGGAAAAAGGATATCATTTATATTCAAATTTTCAACTAATTTTTGGCATACAAATGGCTCAAGTCAAGATTTGCTTTTTTTTTTCCTCCATACATTCCCTATTCAATCTACTCATTTCAAAAGAAAATCAAGCATTCATGTATAGCTAACTGCTCTTAAGCAAAAGATAGAGTACCAGATTCTACTTTTGGAGTTTCAAAATGCATAACTTAATAATCAAAGTCTGTAATATCACTTCAGTTCGTGTTGCTGCTTACCTTAAAATTCCCCAAATCACAGTTTCCAAGTGTTAGGTAATAGGTACACATAATTTAATGTTCCAAATTCCCTATTTGTATTATCTTGACTTGAGCTCTTTGTTAAAGTTTTCCAACTCATTATTATAGTAAACTTCACCCTTCAAATAAACATGTACCTCATCCCAGAAATATTTTAACACTTCATCCTAACTAAGGTCTGTTTAATAAAACTGAATGATTAATGACTGTTAACTGTTCTGATGATAAATGACACTGTTATAAGTATTTCACAAACACTTTTACCAAGAACTTGAAAAGATATTCACAAAAACTGTAATGCCTTTTCAATGGCGAGCTTAGTAATCGTCAAAAGAAGACCAAATAATAAACATGAAATATAATTATAAACAGATACGAAACTCACCAATCTAGCTTTGAATTAACATCCAAGGAAAAAGTTGACTCAATTGGTGTCATAGCCTCTTCGGCAGTCTGATCACAGGAAATGTTTATAGTTAATTCGATAAATATACATTAACAAAGTTTATAGAATGCATAATTTTAAAAACCTTGGACAAGATGAGATCATACAAAATGCATGTATAAAAACTCGTATAAATTGCAACTTTTTGGTCACCCAATACCTTTTCTGTTAAATCTAGTGCTCCACTAATAATTGTCGTCTCATCATGAGTAAGTTCACCTCCTTTACCAGCCTGGAATCCGAATAAGGATGTTATTGGTTGCAGTAGAGGCACATAACATATGAATGCCAATTCAGAATTTCATTATACATTGTATATTGTTAATAATTAAATATTGATAGATGCATAAGTCAAGAAGAAATAATGATAACCTCCTGGCCATGGATAGAAACAAGGGCTTTCAACTGAGCTCGTCTAAAAAGAGCATCATTATGTCCTAGTACCAAATCAAGCATCTGGATTCACAAAAAACTGTGAGCATAAGCTGCGGTTGTATACCAATATATAAATATTTATAATCATGATGACTATATCAGTCTAAATTACAATGAAAGAATAGCAGGGGCGTAAAGATTTTAGTTTGTCTATATATATATATCATCTTTAACAACTGAAAAATCCAAGAGAAGAGCAAGAAGTTACCTTGCCTATAGGATAAGCAATTGGATAGCAAACTATCATCAGAACCTTCACGAGCCAAATAAAACTAGAACCTATAGCTAATCCATACCGGGTGCAAACTGCTTGCGGAATGACCTCTCCAAAAAAGAGGACAAAAGTCACAGAAAGCAATATAGCAACAACTTGATTGAAAATCTTATCCAAGTAAATCGGCAGAGCCTGCAGATTGCAACAGCAGAAACGATTTACATTAGAAGAATTTATACGTGAAAATTACAATAAGAGTGTATTAAAAAGTTGAAAGGAAGCTTAGAAATATCCTCTCAAATTATGCTACATCTATGTACTTAACATTTATATGCATAACGACAAACCAAGCAGTACTTCAGAGCTGTATTTTCTAAAAGGAAAGAGATGATGAATTAAATGCATAAGGTAAATCAAAACATACTGGTGTGTTTAGTTTTGTCAAATGATTGTTAACAGTTTGCTTTACCTATGAGCTTACATGAAACTTCTCAAGAATAGAAAATAAAAGTAGACTTGAGAGAAAAATGATCATAACTGTTTTAACCTGATCTCCTAGTACCAATGTATTACCTCCATGGCAGCTGCATTGCATAGAAGCAATGTTACAAGAAGTTGATGTTGCTTCTGAACCACTGGATATATGACAGCTGAAGACAATAATATCGCATAAAAACCAATATGAGAAATCAATGAATACAACTTCCATGTAGGAAAATAAGTCCTACGTTTTAATAAAAGATTGAGCCCTAAACACAAACAGCACAGAAGACTTTTCTTCAACAGAATACGCTTTTTAGCACTTCAAGAATTTCCCAAAACCATCTGGTTGTAGACAAGTTTGTATACTATTACACAGATAGATTAGATTTCCAGCATAACTGAACATTTCATGCAGTAAATCTCATCATAAATACTTGTATTTAAAAAAATTATATGTCATTCAGCGACATTAATCATATCATACCTACAACTCCAAATAAAAAGAACTCTTGAAAGCGTGAAGGTACACAATAGTCAGCCTCTAACCTCTTCATTATAATGCAACACAAATTATGCAGACATTGTTTGTAATGAGCATTTAAAAAGTGTAAGTGCAAAATAATAATCACTGATCACCAAACCAAATTAGCCTTAAAAATAGCAAAACACCTAAATCATAAAAGTCAACAGAGCAATCTTTCATTTCATACTAGATATACAATATGATAACAATCAATTGCTGAGAGTATTAACTGAATCTATATCGACATAATAATAATCTATTCTATATACTAAAATTTAATTTAATTAAATGTGAAATGATAATAATGATAGTAAATCTGAGGGATATATGAACCTGCTTGCTTTTTTTCAGTGGGTGTACCGCTACGTTGAAGGATTTCAAGTTCAACGAGACCTAAAGACATTAACCCTAGCGTAAGGCCGGACATAATTCCGGCGAAAATGACTAAAAAACACGAGATTCCGACGTAGACGAAGAACATCGGCGATCCGAATTCGATTTCAGCTCCGAGCACCGAATTGGTACTACTAGTACCCATCATTCGTATAATTTGGAGTGCGTTTATGGCATGCATCCTGTACGGATTGAAATCCAACCAATATATTTGATATGAGATTTGATTCGGGTATGTTGATGTTGAAGTGAATGAAATTTGTGTAGTGTGATGATATAAGAAGCACAGCAATGGTGACTTGCTGGTGTTTTTTCGCCGTTTAAATTTAATCCTTTTTAATTTGTTAGAATAATTGTGTTTATTCGAGAAATTGATCGGACGCTGGGTGATTATTTGACTGTTGACTTTTATTGCGGTAAGAAAATAGGTTTTTCATGGAACTGTTGCATCAAGTATATGCTCGGTGACGATGATGAGGTATATTATAGTATTATACTGTCTGGAATTCCGAATTGTACGGTGTATATATACTCTAAAATGTGAACCATATACTTGTTTAAGTCTATACAAAACTTTTTTTATTGTTTTTTAATTTTTTAAAGAAGACTACCTACACAACCTACCTACGATTATTATATACAACCTCAACTATTTACAAATTGACCTTCACGAGACCTGAACCCACAATAATTAGGTTGAAAGGTCTCTACATACCGCTAAATCATAGGTCCTTTGGTTATGTTTTTACAAAACTAATATATTAATAATAATAATAATTATTATTATTATAATTATGTTTATTTATAGGTATTTTTAAAAAGGTTAAAGTTATTTATATACTCAAGCTTTTGGCTAACTGTACTTTATCATTTCTAGACTAGATTTATAAAATTTAGAGAAAATTACAAAAATCGTCCTTATAGTTTGACCTGAATTGCACATTCAGTCCTTTAATTAATTTAATTACATAGATGGTCCTTTCTTTTGAAACTTGTTACGTAAATAGTCCTTTACACTAACGATTGTTAAATCTCCGTTAAAAAGGACCACGTGTGTAGTTTTTTATATTCTTTTAAATTTTATAATTTTTGAGTAGATATAAATTATAAAATATAAAATATGTATATATACATTATTAGGTGCACAACATCATTTTCAGCTTTCACATTTCGCTTAGCAAATTCATTGTCAAATTGTTCCTCTTCCACATTTGTCTTTCACCACTCAAGGACCCTCCATTACCCATTCATCTTATCTCGTAATGATTTTAGTGGCTACTATCTCTTCTCTTTTGTATCCTTTTCGATGACCCTAGCTTTAAAGTAAAATGACGTTGAAAAGTGGGAACTAATTAAGTCAAAAATGTATATTTAGATAGGAAAAGATGGTGGTGGAATATAAATTTGATGTTATAGATAGGGGTGTTAACGAACCGAGCACTTAACGAGCTACTCGAGTTCGAAATCGTTTATCTCCAATTCGAGCATAATACTATTTGAGCCTGAGTCGAGTTTGAACATAAAAAGACTGCTCGATTAGTTTCACGCGCCGAGCTTCAAAACAATAAATTCGACTCGGCTCGTTAGGATGAGATGAACACACTATAAATATTAACATCAAGAATCTAATTACATACTTATTATTAGTGTTTGATAATAACTAATTAAACTTACACATTTTAAGTTTAATTAAGTGTAAATGTCTTTTACAAACTTTATTTCAAGTTTCATAAAATAGTTAGTATACTTTTTAATGAGTTTGTTTAAGCTTATAAACGATTTTATCGAGCTTGAGCTTTTAAACAAACATTTTGAGCTCAAATAACTATTTATTTATTTATTATTATTATTTTTTTAAATTGTCATAAACTTAAACGAGTATAGAGCTCGAGCTCGAATACTAAATTATTATCCGAGCCCGAACTCGAATATGGTTTTAAAAAGTTAATCGAGTTCGAGTTGAACTCGAACATACTTATTTTTTAAACGAGTCGAGTCGAGCATCAGGATATTCGAATTGACTCGGTTCGTCAACAACCCTAGTTATAGAGGATAATATGATCAAATTTGATAATTAATAAAATGAGTGAATTGAAAATAATGTTATGTGCACCATATAATGTATCTATACATATGCTAGATTTTATTATTTATATTTTACTCAAAAAAATTTACAGAATCAAAATTTTCATGGTCCTTTTTAACGGAGATTTAACAATCGTTAGTGTAAAGGACTATTTACGTAATAAGTTTCAAAAGAAAGAATCATCTATGTAATTATATTAATTAAAGGACTAAATGTGCAATTCAGGTCAAACCATAAGGACGATTTTTGTAATTTTCTCTAAAATTTAAGAAAAATTCCAATTTCCAAGTACAAACTTTAGAACTAAAAATAGTATAGTACTAGTAAAAAAATTGGAACAAGCTAAATTTTATTAAAATCGTTTGAGTCGAAAATTTATTGATGCTATGCTATACGAGGCATACAGTAAAGGTAACCGATCTTATAAATAGTTTCATTTAGGTCTTGAAGAAGAGTTTCGTTGCTTTGAAAGTTGTCATTAAAATGTTTGTACATACAAATATTTGAAGCATGTTTTTGATATTTTAATCTTTTTTTATATAACATACTAACTAACGTTTGTCCGTATATTGAAAAGAAAATTCATAACCTCTAAAATATTTAAAAAAAAAAAGGGATAATTACATATATATACCCAAAATAAACCTCAAAATATCATATTTACCCAATCCAAATACATAATATCATATATACCCATTCTAAATTCAATATCTATCATTTATATCCCAAATAGATAATTATAATATATAAATCCAAACAAATTATCTCATAATAAAAGTTGGACAATTTTGCCCTTCACCTACAAGCGCCAAATCTTCACTCGTATGTCGATTGTCTCATCTCAATTGAAAGATAGGTTAGTTTAGTTCATCCCTAGCTTTCTCTAAGAATATATTATTATTCTCAAGGTAGAATTTTTCTTTTTTACTTTTTACTTCTTAAAACCATAGTCTATCATATTGTGATTATATTGATCGATTGCTACATTCAGTTTTTGTTAGCCAATTTTGTGTGCTTGGAATATTTAGTTCATTTAATTAATCTTTTTGTCAATCATTTTGAGTTGCTGGAATGGTTATTTGTGTGTGTATAAGTTCATTTTAATATTTTCTATGTGATATATTGCAACGCCCCGAAAACGTGACCATTTTTTTTTTTTTAACTTATAGACTTTGCTAACATAATTGATACTAAGAACTAGTTTCAAAACATATGTAAAATAATGAGTAAACTAGAACAGGTTTGTTCTAGTACTAAAACAAGGCTGTTCTAGTACTAAAGAAATCTGGTCTGCAACACTTAATACCAAAAGTCGAACTTCAAACTCACGTAGCTTTCAAATGATAACACCTGGAAACTTAAAATTTTGCAGACACTTATAACTTGACAAAATGAACATTTCTCTTTTCGTACTTTTTCAATTTTCGCGTTTTATCTTATTTTGACCCGTTGACTCGATTTCGACCATTTTGGACCAAAATACTTGACATAACAACTTCTAAATCACTAGCATTATGAGTTTAAGCTTTTGACCACACTCTCAAATCACCATTTGCAACTTATTGACACCATGACCTTTGACCTTTACCATGTCTAACTTGTTTTGACTTGTAAACCCCATTGGTTGCCCATTTGGACACCAAAACGACCCGATTGGGTCTTTGACCATATTGACCCACTTTCTTGGTCAAACCTCATTCAATTGACTTATTCAAGTCAAACTAACTTACTAACATCATCAATTTACTATAACATCACAATTTGACACTTTTGACATACTTGAACATGCTTTCTCGCTAAACATGACTTCAACCATTATACTTATAGTTTTCGTATACTTTTGACCATTCTCAACTTTACATTTTAAAACCTTTCTTTGAGCGATTTACACAATTGGACATTCATAACGATCATTCAAGGAAAGGGAGCTTATCTAACCGTAAAGCAAACTCCATTCCACGCTAATCTCTTGCATCCATCTTCTATCCACTTTAACCATTTGGTTCAACCGAACCAAGCACCTACAACATGAAACATCTTACGGGGTAAGCATTAAGCTTAGTGAGTACATGAGCAATTAAAGGAATAAGAACATAACCTTTCTACATATAATATTATTATGACCATTTCTTACTTTACCACATAATCATTGTGTAAGTGCAACATCTTTCCTTTAGTACCATACCTCTAAGTGGTATGCATACTATAACCTTTGCCTTTAGTAACATACCTCTAGGTGGTATGTATACTAACATTCATTCACTCGATCAAGTGCATAACATGCTTTCTTTCCTTTTTCCTGTAATTTATTCATTCCACATAACATTCACATATTCTCATGTTCTTTCAATACTTGCTACTTTGCAACTTTTCTTACCACATATAGTAGCAACACATAACTAATCAATTACATATAAACTTTAACATTAATCTACTTTATAAACATAAACATCACATTTCTAGATTGTATGAACTTCTTGTTGCAAGCAACTTAGAACATACAACCTTTACCCATTTAACCCCCATATAACTCACCTTAGCCCTTAAGACGATTAAATCATTTAGCTCTTGCTTTGGGCTTCCATATCAATTGATCACCTATCATAACATAACCACATAACATACACTTAGCATCAACTTGTGATCAATTTAACTAATCACCATTACATTCTTATTACTTTCAATAGTTGATCTTTAAATCAACTAAACATGACCTTTAAAGTTAATTAATTAAATTCATATTATTTCTATTTTCCAAGTTATAATCAACATGATCACAATTACACTTTAATCACATTATCAATTACTAATTAATCTTCTTTAATCATTAACAAGGTTAATTAACATCATTTACCATGAATCCACCAAAAGCCCCATATTAGGTTTAGCGAATTCTCATTCAATTTCATAACTTTTAACTTGTATTAGTGTTAATATTATCTTTTCTACTTACTACTTTCATTAATCATCATCAACATCATTTGAATACATTATTACATACATATACATAACCTCATGCTTACCCATTTACACATGATCAAGCTTTCTTTAGTCAAATTAACATGAATTAAACATACTATATAACTCAATACCAACCTCAAATGCATTCCATGCTCTGATTCGGATTTAGAATATACCAAAATGTCATCGATAAACACAATCACAAATTTATCAAGAAAAGGTCGACAAACACGGTTCATCAAATCCATAAAAACTGCGGGAGCATTCGTCAAACCAAAAGGCATAACCAGGAATTCAAAATGACCATACCTGGTTCTAAATGCAGTTTTAGGAATATCACAATCCCTAACACGAACTTGATGATAACCTGATCTCAAATCAATCTTTGAATAAAATGAAGATCCCTGCAACTGATCAAATAAATCATCTATCCGAGGCAGAGGATATTTATTCTTTACTGTCCTTTTATTCAATTCCCTATAATCAATGCACATTCTAAAAGACCCATCTTTCTTTTTCACAAACAGAACTGGTGCACCCCAGGGAGAAGAACTAGGTCTAATAAACCCTTTATCCAACAACTCCTGTATCTGATTCATCATTTCACGTATCTCAGACGGAGCTAATCTATAAGGGGCTTTGGCTATAGGTGAAGAGCCAGGAACAAGATCAATCTGATATTCAACTTCCCTAACTGGTGGTAAACCAGGTAATTCATCAGGGAACACTTCCGGATACTCAGAAACAACCGGTACATCAGAAAGGGACTTCTTTTCTAACTTAGCATCAATCACATAAGCTAGATACGATTCACAGCCCTTGGACAAAGATTTCCTAGCTTTCATCATACTAATCAAAGGTATACAAACATTATCCCGTTCTCCTCGAGCCACGACATATGACTTTTCAGAGATTGGAATTCTAATCAGCTTATTGTGGCAATCTATGCTTGCTTTATACTGACTTAACCAATCCATACCAATAATCACATCAAAACTAGCAATTGACATCAACAGAAAGGAAATTGGGAAAGTCTGGCTATCTATTATAATACTAGCTCCAATTACCGAGGTGGTAACAGGAACCGATTTGCCACTAGCTATTTCTACTTCAACTGGGTTTGTTATCACAGTAGGCATCATTTTCAACTTATCACAGAAGTACATGGATACAAAAGAATAATTTGCACCAGAATCAAATAAAACACGAGCTGGTACAGAATTTACAAGAAAAGTACCCGTGATCACGTCATCTGTATGGACAGCTTCATCAACTGTCATTTGAAAAGCCCTACTAACTGCAGATGGCGGATTCTTCCGCTTCTGACCGGAAGAAGCTGATGAACCAACAACTGTCCCCGAACCCTGTCTCTTAGCCTCAGAACACTGATTTGCACGATGACCTTCCTTATGGCAATTCCAACACACATAAGTGGGAAAAACACAATCTTTGGCTTCATGCCCAATCACACCACATTTTACACATCTAGTGGTTTGCACAGTACACGGCCCAAAATGTCTAGCTCTACACTTAATACACCAATTGGGACGATCAGAAGTACCACCACGACTTTCTTGTTTCTTACCCTGCTGATTTCCTTGCCACCGTTGCTTACCTTTACCAGAAGATTCACTCTTAGATTTCTGAGAAACCATTTCTTTACTTGATGCCTGTTGAGGTTTTAAATCACTGTCAACAGATCGAGCTAACATGAAAGCTTGAGAAAGAGAGCCAGCTAATCTCACTGAAGTTCGATACTGATTAGGTAAAGTACCCACAAACTGTTCTATCTGAGTTCTCTCATCAGGAACCCACTGCTGAACAAACCTGAGTTTCTCTGTAAACTGATTTATCAAATCATCCATTGACATGTTATCAGTTAATTGCAAATCCATAAACTCTTTTCTAATCCGAGCTATATCATAGTTTGAACAATACTGCTTACAAACTTCATTACGAAAATCAGACCATCGGATAGATGCTTTCTGAAAAGAAGTTAATACAGAAGTAATCGAATCCCACCAATTCATAGCTGCTCCTTTTAAAAGTTGAGTTGCATAAGGAACTTTTAGTTCTTCCTCACATTGACAGACTTCAAATTTCTTTTCAACATCTCTCAACCAATCTAGAGTTACAGAAGGATTCGTACTACCCGAATACACAGACGGATTACTGCTCATAAAGGTTTTAAAGGAACACACCTTTTGCTTTGGCGGTGAAATCGTACCAAACACAGGATGAGATGATTCAGCCTCTTTTTGTTGTTTATACATTCTAAGTGCTTGGTTTTCCTCTTCCAATTGAAGCAGATACTGATCCCTTTCTGCCTCCTCTCTAGCATGGAAAGAAGTACCAGCATTCTCATTCCGGTCATCATGAGTCTCAGCAGCAACTTCAGGCCTTGAGGCATTATTAGGGTTAACAGGTAGTTGCTCGTTATCCGCCATATCTGTAAACACCACAACAGCTTACAAATCATTAGTCGTTAGCACCTATTCTACTAACCGATTCACATTCAGTACATAATCCCTTTCCCAAGAATGTTTGACACAACACAATCAAAGTTTAGGATTGAACATACAATCATATTCAATTGCCCCAAACTATTGCTCTGATACCAACTTATAACGCCCCTCATTTAATACAACAATATAATATTAAGTTTGGCGGAAACGACTACTTGAAATACATATTCTATTAAAACCTGCTAGAAATTTTCGCAACCCTTTATACAATATGTTTAACTACTAAACAAACATAGTTAACATGTTTACAAACCCGGGGCATTATATACTATAAAACATTATTTATTACAAACTTGATCAGAGTTGCAAGTTTCAAACATTCCCAGCATCAAAACGTCCCTTCCTGGCAACCCACATAATTAAACATAACCTGCAGGAAGTAAATTGAGGGATTAACACGAAGCTAAGTGAATGAATAATCAACTACAATTCAATTTAGCTAGCAATCTGTTCACAATCAATAATGCAACAAATATCGTCAAGAGGAACGGTGGTTCCTAAGGACCCTGTTCCGGGTGGCCCCATCAGAACACTTAAATCAACTGTAGGCCAAAACAGTGATTAACCGCTAACTAAATGCTAATCTCCATCAACACATGTACGCAACCCTGTGTTGACCAACATTAGCAATCAAGTCCAACTGACAATCTAGTTGACCTCTGGATTTATCAATCAAGCTCACAGGCTAATCAAACTACCAATCATATGGTATATCATTTCAAAGTTAACATACTATCAATAGTAATCCTATAATTACTGATTGAAATCAAACTGACACAACCAAATCAAACTGTGAGTCTCAAATCCACTCACCTGATTCGTCTCAGTTACTTACTCAGCAGTCTTATCTCGCTGAGCCCTTGGATTATCTAAGAACATAAAATCAATCATAAGTTAGTAATTTGTTTTCAACTAATGGTACTTATATAATTAAACATATTACATAAGTAATCACATTGTTAATCAATTCCAAACATAAGTAACAATAATATCTTTCTACAAAAGTGCCACTAAAGGAATATGACATAAGAAGTGCCACTAAAAACACCATCTTCCAAACACTTATGCATTTTCAAATTTTGCAAAACTCATCAAATTTATTCATGCAAACGCGATCCGGGAAGTAATGGCTGGATCACGTTCACCCTTTGAAAAAGTTCTGTCACCGTTTTACACTTGGCAACGCGATCCGGGAACTAGGGCTGGATCGCGTTTGTTAGCAGAAATGCGACTATGACAAAATATAACTAAGGAACGCGATCCGGGCTAGGGCTTTCGGGATCGCGTTTGAGCTTGTTTCAGCTCAACATCAGACCTGCAAACACACAGCTCGAACCCAATTTCTTATATGACCATTTTAAGCATATGATTCTCAGTTGTTAAGTTTCTAAACACTCTCATACTACCATATATATATACTAAAGCATACAATAACATGTTTAAAGCTTCAAATCACAATCAATTCATACCAAGACTTCAAATGATCATAACCATGAATTTGAACATAAAAATAACTTACAATCAAGGAATTACAACTAGGAGATGATGATGATTATGATAACACAAGATCACAGCTCCAATTCCACAAGTTTTCGATTATGATTTGCAAGAGTTTTAAGGTTTTAGAGGTTTTAGGTTTTGTTTCTAAAAATGGAAAGTGATAAACTTTCCTATTTGGGAAAGTATTTAAGTCGGTCAACATTTAACACCGACCCGTATCCGCTTAAAACTAGTCCCCTTTCAATCTATTGCCTGGAACCTAAAACCCATTTGCGAGAAACTTCTTTTATTGCACCGTCAACTATAGTAAATCAAAACAATCAATAATTTACTAAGCACAATAAGTCCTGAGGCTTATTTAACTAAGTTTCGCAAATTTAAACATATTTATCAAATAATTTCTAATACAATTAAATAAATCAATTTAAAATTAGAAATTACCGGACCAGAAGAGAGGATGTTACAATTCTCCCCCCCTTAAGAAGATTTCGTCCCCGAAATCTCATCACGATCAAACAATCCAGGATATCTGGATCTCATACTATCCTCAGTTTCCCAAGTTAGGTTTTCACCTAAACTATGTTTCCATTTCACTAACACCATGGGAATCTGTTTCTTCCTAAGTTTAGTAACTTTTCTGTCAAGAAGTTCTACTGGTTCTTCAACTAACTTCTGACTCTGATCAACTTTCAAATCTTTCAAAGGAAGAATCTGAGACTGGTCTTCAACGTTACATTTCCTCAAATAACAAATGTTAAACGTATCATGAATACCAGCAAGCTCTGGAGGATGATCCAATGTAACAGACTGATCATTAACAATCTGACGAATTCTAAACGGTCCAATATATCGAGGAGCCAATTTGCCACGTTTCCCAAACCGTATTACCCCTTTCCAAGGCGAAACTTTCAGATAAACAAGTTCACCTTCAACAAAAGTAACAGGTCGACGTTTAGGATCTGCATATTGTTTCTGTCTATCACGTGCAGCTTTCAACTTTTCACGAGCCACTGCTACTTTATCAGCTGTCATCTGAACAATGTCTGGACCTGCAAACTGTTTCTCACCTGCCTCTAGCCAACAAGTTGGAGTTCTACAACGGCGTCCATAAAGCATTTCATATGGAGGCATGCCAATACTAGAATGATAAGAGTTATTATAAGCAAACTCAACCAATGGCAAATGAGAATCCCAAGAACCCCCATACTCCAGAATACAAGCTCTCAACATATCCTCCAATGTCTGAATCGTACGTTCTGACTGACCATCTGTTTGAGGATGATAAGCTGTACTAAGATTCACTCTGGTGCCTAACTCACGCTGCAAACTTTGCCAAAATTGAGATACAAACCTTGGATCTCTATCAGACACAATCGATAACGGAATACCATGCCGAGTAACAATCTCATTCATATATAACTGTGCAAGCTTACTCAGAGATGCAGTATCACTAGTAGCGAGAAAATGAGCACTCTTGGTTAATCGATCAACAATAACCCAAACCATATCATTTCCTCGGGCAGTTCGAGGCAACTTGGTTACAAAATCCATAGTCAAATGTTCCCACTTCCATTCAGGAATCTCAAGCTGTTTCAACGATCCATACGGCTTCTGATGTTCAGCTTTAACTTGAGAACAAATATGACAAGAACTAACAAACCTTGCTACATCCATCTTCATTGTAGGCCACCAATAGAAAGGTTTCAAGTCATTATACATTTTAGTACTTCCAGGATGTACAGAAAATCTGGACTTATGGGCTTCATTCAGAATAACATCCCGAAGACCACCAAATAAAGGAATCCAAACACGAGACTGAAAGGTTTTTAATCCTCTCGAATCATCCAATAACAATTCCTTTCGATTCAACATGATTTCAGATTTCAAATTATGATCTAACAAAGCCTTTAACTGTGCAGCTTTTATCTGAGCCACCAAATCAGAAGAAACTTCTAAACGCATAACATAAACTCGATCAGAAGTTACCTTGCGGCTTAAAGCATCAGCAACCACATTGGCTTTCCCTGGATGGTATTTAATTTCACAATCATAATCCTTGATTAATTCCAACCATCGTCTCTGCCGCATATTCAACTCTTGCTGTGAAAATATATACTGAAGACTCTTGTGATCTGTACAAATAACACATTTGGTACCATACAAGTAATGCCTCCAGATTTTTAAAGCAAACACAACTGCTGCAAGCTCTAAATCATGGGTAGGATAATTTCTTTCATGAGGTTTGAGCTGACGAGAAGCATAAGCAATCACACGATCTCGCTGCATCAAAACACAACCCAAACCAGCAATCGATGCATCACAATAAACAATAAAATCATCGGACCCATCTGGCAATGCTAACATAGGAGCCTGACATAACAACTGTTTCAGAGTCTGAAAAGCTGTTTCCTGTTGTTCAGTCCATACAAATTTTTCATCCTTACGGGTCAATTTAGTCAACGAACCGGCAATTTTAGAAAAATCTTTAATAAACTTCCGGTAATAACCCGCCAAACCAAGAAAACTCTTTATTTCTGAAGCAGACTTTGGAGCTTTCCAATTCATTACAGCTTCAATTTTCGAAGGATCAACTTTAACACCATCATTACAAATAATATGACCCAAAAACTGTACTTCCCGAATCCAAAATTCACATTTAGAAAACTTGGCATACAAATGTTCTCTCTTTAAGGTTTCCAATACCAACCTCAAATGCATTCCATGCTCTGATTCGGATTTAGAATATACCAAAATGTCATCGATAAACACAATCACAAATTTATCAAGAAAAGGTCGACAAACACGGTTCATCAAATCCATAAAAACTGCGGGAGCATTCGTCAAACCAAAAGGCATAACCAGGAATTCAAAATGACCATACCTGGTTCTAAATGCAGTTTTAGGAATATCACAATCCCTAACACGAACTTGATGATAACCTGATCTCAAATCAATCTTTGAATAAAATGAAGATCCCTGCAACTGATCAAATAAATCATCTATCCGAGGCAGAGGATATTTATTCTTTACTGTCCTTTTATTCAATTCCCTATAATCAATGCACATTCTAAAAGACCCATCTTTCTTTTTCACAAACAGAACTGGTGCACCCCAGGGAGAAGAACTAGGTCTAATAAACCCTTTATCCAACAACTCCTGTATCTGATTCATCATTTCACGTATCTCAGACGGAGCTAATCTATAAGGGGCTTTGGCTATAGGTGAAGAGCCAGGAACAAGATCAATCTGATATTCAACTTCCCTAACTGGTGGTAAACCAGGTAATTCATCAGGGAACACTTCCGGATACTCAGAAACAACCGGTACATCAGAAAGGGACTTCTTTTCTAACTTAGCATCAATCACATAAGCTAGATACGATTCACAGCCCTTGGACAAAGATTTCCTAGCTTTCATCATACTAATCAAAGGTATACAAACATTATCCCGTTCTCCTCGAGCCACGACATATGACTTTTCAGAGATTGGAATTCTAATCAGCTTATTGTGGCAATCTATGCTTGCTTTATACTGACTTAACCAATCCATACCAATAATCACATCAAAACTAGCAATTGACATCAACAGAAAGGAAATTGGGAAAGTCTGGCTATCTATTATAATACTAGCTCCAATTACCGAGGTGGTAACAGGAACCGATTTGCCACTAGCTATTTCTACTTCAACTGGGTTTGTTATCACAGTAGGCATCATTTTCAACTTATCACAGAAGTACATGGATACAAAAGAATAATTTGCACCAGAATCAAATAAAACACGAGCTGGTACAGAATTTACAAGAAAAGTACCCGTGATCACGTCATCTGTATGGACAGCTTCATCAACTGTCATTTGAAAAGCCCTACTAACTGCAGATGGCGGATTCTTCCGCTTCTGACCGGAAGAAGCTGATGAACCAACAACTGTCCCCGAACCCTGTCTCTTAGCCTCAGAACACTGATTTGCACGATGACCTTCCTTATGGCAATTCCAACACACATAAGTGGGAAAAACACAATCTTTGGCTTCATGCCCAATCACACCACATTTTACACATCTAGTGGTTTGCACAGTACACGGCCCAAAATGTCTAGCTCTACACTTAATACACCAATTGGGACGATCAGAAGTACCACCACGACTTTCTTGTTTCTTACCCTGCTGATTTCCTTGCCACCGTTGCTTACCTTTACCAGAAGATTCACTCTTAGATTTCTGAGAAACCATTTCTTTACTTGATGCCTGTTGAGGTTTTAAATCAATGTCAACAGATCGAGCTAACATGAAAGCTTGAGAAAGAGAGCCAGCTAATCTCACTGAAGTTCGATACTGATTAGGTAAAGTACCCACAAACTGTTCTATCTGAGTTCTCTCATCAGGAACCCACTGCTGAACAAACCTGAGTTTCTCTGTAAACTGATTTATCAAATCATCCATTGACATGTTATCAGTTAATTGCAAATCCATAAACTCTTTTCTAATCCGAGCTATATCATAGTTTGAACAATACTGCTTACAAACTTCATTACGAAAATCAGACCATCGGATAGATGCTTTCTGAAAAGAAGTTAATACAGAAGTAATCGAATCCCACCAATTCATAGCTGCTCCTTTTAAAAGTTGAGTTGCATAAGGAACTTTTAGTTCTTCCTCACATTGACAGACTTCAAATTTCTTTTCAACATCTCTCAACCAATCTAGAGTTACAGAAGGATTCGTACTACCCGAATACACAGACGGATTACTGCTCATAAAGGTTTTAAAGGAACACACCTTTTGCTTTGGCGGTGAAATCGTACCAAACACAGGATGAGATGATTCAGCCTCTTTTTGTTGTTTATACATTCTAAGTGCTTGGTTTTCCTCTTCCAATTGAAGCAGATACTGATCCCTTTCTGCCTCCTCTCTAGCATGGAAAGAAGTACCAGCATTCTCATTCCGGTCATCATGAGTCTCAGCAGCAACTTCAGGCCTTGAGGCATTATTAGGGTTAACAGGTAGTTGCTCGTTATCCGCCATATCTGTAAACACCACAACAGCTTACAAATCATTAGTCGTTAGCACCTATTCTACTAACCGATTCACATTCAGTACATAATCCCTTTCCCAAGAATGTTTGACACAACACAATCAAAGTTTAGGATTGAACATACAATCATATTCAATTGCCCCAAACTATTGCTCTGATACCAACTTATAACGCCCCTCATTTAATACAACAATATAATATTAAGTTTGGCGGAAACGACTACTTGAAATACATATTCTATTAAAACCTGCTAGAAATTTTCGCAACCCTTTATACAATATGTTTAACTACTAAACAAACATAGTTAACATGTTTACAAACCCGGGGCATTATATACTATAAAACATTATTTATTACAAACTGGATCAGAGTTGCAAGTTTCAAACATTCCCAGCATCAAAACGTCCCTTCCTGGCAACCCACATAATTAAACATAACCTGCAGGAAGTAAATTGAGGGATTAACACGAAGCTAAGTGAATGAATAATCAACTACAATTCAATTTAGCTAGCAATCTGTTCACAATCAATAATGCAACAAATATCGTCAAGAGGAACGGTGGTTCCTAAGGACCCTGTTCCGGGTGGCCCCATCAGAACACTTAAATCAACTGTAGGCCAAAATAGTGATTAACCGCTAACTAAATGCTAATCTCCATCAACACATGTACGCAACCCTGTGTTGACCAACATTAGCAATCAAGTCCAACTGACAATCTAGTTGACCTCTGGATTTATCAATCAAGCTCACAGGCTAATCAAACTACCAATCATATGGTATATCATTTCAAAGTTAACATACTATCAATAGTAATCCTATAATTACTGATTGAAATCAAACTGACACAACCAAATCAAACTGTGAGTCTCAAATCCACTCACCTGATTCGTCTCAGTTACTTACTCAGCAGTCTTATCTCGCTGAGCCCTTGGATTATCTAAGAACATAAAATCAATCATAAGTTAGTAATTTGTTTTCAACTAATGGTACTTATATAATTAAACATATTACATAAGTAATCACATTGTTAATCAATTCCAAACATAAGTAACAATAATATCTTTCTACAAAAGTGCCACTAAAGGAATATGACATAAGAAGTGCCACTAAAAACACCATCTTCCAAACACTTATGCATTTTCAAATTTTGCAAAACTCATCAAATTTATTCATGCAAACGCGATCCGGGAAGTAATGGCTGGATCACGTTCACCCTTTGAAAAAGTTCTGTCACCGTTTTACACTTGGCAACGCGATCCGGGAACTAGGGCTGGATCACGTTTGTTAGCAGAAATGCGACTATGACAAAATATAACTAAGGAACGCGATCCGGGCTAGGGCTTTCGGGATCGCGTTTGAGCTTGTTTCAGCTCAACATCAGACCTGCAAACACACAGCTCGAACCCAATTTCTTATATGACCATTTTAAGCATATGATTCTCAGTTGTTAAGTTTCTAAACACTCTCATACTACCATATATATATACTAAAGCATACAATAACATGTTTAAAGCTTCAAATCACAATCAATTCATACCAAGACTTCAAATGATCATAACCATGAATTTGAACATAAAAATAACTTACAATCAAGGAATTACAACTAGGAGATGATGATGATTATGATAACACAAGATCACAGCTCCAATTCCACAAGTTTTCGATTATGATTTGCAAGAGTTTTAAGGTTTTAGAGGTTTTAGGTTTTGTTTCTAAAAATGGAAAGTGATAAACTTTCCTATTTGGGAAAGTATTTAAGTCGGTCAACATTTAACACCGACCCGTATCCGCTTAAAACTAGTCCCCTTTCAATCTATTGCCTGGAACCTAAAACCCATTTGCGAGAAACTTCTTTTATTGCACCGTCAACTATAGTAAATCAAAACAATCAATAATTTACTAAGCACAATAAGTCCTGAGGCTTATTTAACTAAGTTTCGCAATTTAAACATATTTATCAAATAATTTCTAATACAATTAAATAAATCAATTTAAAATTAGAAATTACCGGACCAGAAGAGAGGATGTTACATAAACTTCAAACCTTAACTTGAATTAATTATGTTACATGACTCATAAACATGTATAGAACCTTAATTCATTCAATTTACTAACTTTCATGAACTTCTAATAATCTAGGGTTTACAAAACTTAAACCCTAACATGAATTAAGCTTGTAGAGGGGTTAAACATACCTTAAGAATAGTTAATTGATGATTTCAAGCTTTAATCACTTAAACCTTAGCTAAATTTCTGATTTCTTGTTCCTGTTCTTGCTGTTCTCTCACGATTCAGACACGCACACACATATACGTGTTTATTTTATGTATCTGGAACAAGAAATATAACACCCCTCATTTTAATAACTATTATAAAAATGTTATTCGACTCGGAAGCGTAGGTCTCAATATATTATCATACATTACATTAAGATTTCATAAAACTTTTTCAAACTTTATACATAACAGTTTAATGTTCTTTAAATCAAAATACTACAAACGAGGTGTTATATAATCACAAACACTACTGATTTAATCAAATCAGATATCAGAGTATACGATTGTTCTTCAAACATTCCATTCAGATCAACAGCTTCTTGCTCAATCAAGTATTTAATCATAACCTGCAAGAAGTATTTAAAGTGGTGGGATTAGCACAACTGCTAAGTGAGTAAATCAATAATCAACAGACTGACTTAGCATAACAAACTTGTGCACAACAAATAATTATATGCACACAACTCATCAGTTTATCACTTGTCACATCACTATCACTTATCACCATAGAGGACCGGTGGTTCTTGAGTAGCAGCCTCAAAGAACACTTTCAAACCAACTGCCGGCCCATACAGAGGTTTAACCGACTACTTGGTGCTATTACTCATACAACACAGGCTACGATAATAAAACTTGTACTAAGACCCTGTGTTATCCAACCAATAGCAATCCAAGCCCAGCCCCATGCCTGGCCTCCATATCACTTTATCACATAATCACAAGTCACTAATTATCAATGCACTATGGCAATATATATATATCACGTGATCACTTTTCAACACACTCAACAGGTCATCATTTCAGGTCAACAATCTATTCACAGTATTATTACTAATAAACCATAACAATCATGGCAATCAAAGCAATAGTAATAATACAATCACCTGTTGTAACAAACCTGTTACAACTAAATCAAACTGAGGGTTATCGATCCACTCACCGTTACCTCAGTCGCTCCACTCAGTAGTCTAATGTCACTGAGTCTTCTGTTTAGCTGAAAACACATTAGAGTAGCACAAGTCAGTTACTTATCTCAAATGATAGTACTTATGTAAATAATAACATTATTCAGGCCACCATGTCATTAAATAACTACAAGCACTATTAACTACATCAGTACTTGAATCCCAACATAAATCTTAAACTTATATGTTATATATATATTTTACTTCAAATACATTTCAATACAACATTTTATAATAACACAAATTACTTGAACCTTAATAAGTTAGGCACCGCCTCTGTTAAGTACATAACTAATATCACCACATAATTAAAGAACTCAATATCATTTATCCCTCAATAATAAGTTCTCTATTATGTCATATTATTTATAAACCTACATATCATCATGTCATCTCCCAGCTTATTAATATATAAGCATGTATTATCAATTACATGACATCACACAATAATAATCATGTTTAACCTAACATTCGAATTTATTTAATCAAGTTACTTTTATAATATAAAGCAACTTTTAGGCAACATAAGTACTAAAACTTACAATTATAATCATTACATGATATTCTATACAATTATACCCATTCACAAGTACTTATCGACATCCTATCAGGTTACAAGTCAATAAGCTTACTTTAATTTAATTCCATCATATCACAACTCAATTTGATGTATTATTAACCCACAAACAATATATCTCAAATTCATGTATCTTTAAATAGATTTTAAACTTAAGATACAATAATCCTCTAACTTATAACACTATATAATTCAAAAACATTAGGTATTTTCATATTACTAATATACCCATAATCATGTTCGATTATCCTCAACAATCATAATACTACTAAGGCATTACCACTTAATCACATTTGAAACTTAAAATGAAGTTACAAGCAATATAATTACAAAACGTGGAAATGGGCAAAAAGGCAGACGGCTTGGCTATACAAGCTGCCGGTTCTTGTGTCAAAGCCACCGGTTTATATTCACAAACCGTCGGGTAAAATGTTTTCCGAGCTAACAGAAAGAAATCGCAGTTTGAAGACTCGAGAACCAGCCATGTTTAACAACCAAACCGTTGGTCCGGACCACAAACAGAAGCTGCCGGCTTGGTCCCTTGGACCGCCGGTTTCTAGCAACAAAAGGACCGGCCGGTTATGGTCTATAAACCGCCGGCCTCTTGCCTTCTTCAGGTACAATTCGAGCAACGTAGTACATGAAATAATTCAGCAACACACAAGCCAAACCAAATCAAAAACCATACTAAATCCTTCGCTAACTCAGCTACAATTAATCGCGTAAACTCAAGTAATATCGATTGACCACATATTTATCAATCAATACTCAAATTCACCATATTTCACAATTACTTAATTTCAACATAAACTAAGTTTACAATTAATAACCAAGAGAATACTTACTGATCGATGGAAGGATCAAACTGATGATGATATGAATTTGAATTAAACCACAAGCTTTTAATTGCTTTATTTGTCAAAGGTTTCTTTTGTTTCAATTCTTACTATGTGTTTATTATTATGTACTAAAGAGAGAGTAAAACAAAAGGAAAGTGGAGTTGAGTCGGTACTCCTATGCCGACTTACTTTTTAATTAGTGAAATTTTGTCCCCTTTTTAATCTATTGCCTGGAACCCAAAACCATTTCGCGAAAACATTAACTTTTCTTTTTCTTTCAACTTAATAGGTTTATAACAACTGATAATTTATTGGTCACAATTAATCATTTGACCACTTTCCAATTTAATTTCAATCAAACCCAACCAGTTATTTCCTATCACCTTAAATATATAATTTAATTCAGGTTATAATATAAAATTACCAGACCCAATTCGAGGATGTTACAAGAAAGAAGGCTGTAGGAGTTTTATTTAACACACTTTACATGTTTCTCCCCTCAAGTTTACTTGTTTACACCTCTGGTCCCTCTAACAGACCTTCACTTATTTGGTTAGTCCACTAACCCAATTCTAACAACCTTGCTACTTTACACATTCAACATTTTATATTGTATGAAACTGATACGAAAATGTATGTTAAATCATATAAAACTTACGTATTTTAGGGGTGTTACAACTCTCCCCCACTTGTCTCATTCGTGTCCTCACGAATGTCTCTGACACCTGTTCAATCTTAACACATCTCTTTGCTTAGGCAGAAGCGTTTACTTATCTTAACATACTTCATTACTTACTAGTTGCAGACATAACATACATCATTCAGGTCTAACTTTCTGTTTTCATCTTAATTACATACAAATCCCTTTAACACATTAGCTTATCACATTAATCTGAATAGCTTTTCAGCTATATACATTTCATGTTATTATGACAATATGAATATCTAATCAACCTTATCAACTTAATGCCTTTGAAGAAATGCACTTACCTCTTATCGGCATAAATCCCATAAATTCTAATCAATTTGTGATTTAAATAACTTATACATATAATCTTACTAACATAGTCATATAACTATTCATATATACCTTTCCATTTAACTTGCACACCCTGATCACATAAACACATAATCTTTACATCTTACTTCTCATTAGCACAGTGTGCAATGTCTAGCACCGGGTGAAACATTAACATTTGTTCCTCCATTCGAACTAACTTTCTATTTAGCAAGTGATATACATAATGCTCGTTATGCCATTTAGGCAATTTATACATTTCAATATATTCTTTCAATTCTTTCCACATGCACTTATTACATGTGCTTTTCATTTGCTTTCCCCTGTCCTGAGGTGCCACACACATTTCTTATCCTCCCACTTTAACAGACCACATATAGAGGTCATTAATACTTAATCACATAACACCTTAAACACATGATCACTTAAACACTTTCATGCTTTGAAACTAGCAACATACTGAAATCTTTACTTTACAATATTTACTTTTACTTTAACATTACCCATAAAAGTGACATTAAAAGTCACCTCATATATACTAATATTGACATCCTTTTCCTTAACCATAACTATCAAAAAAGCTATTAATTACATAAAAACTTTAACTAGCATTATGCTAGACTTCTTAACTTTGCAACTAGTCAATCATAGGATTTATAACTATAATTATTACATAATCTTACCAACTTGAAATCTTTTATACTTGTGAAGATTCAATTCCACATAACCTTTATTTATTCGGTTTCACTTACATAGTGAAATTTATTATCTTTAAACACAATAAGTGTTACTTTCTGCTTCATTTCATATCATAACTCTTACTAGTTGCAACATTTCTACTTTATTTCGCCATTATATCATAACATACATGTACTTTACACATAAACTTCTTCTAATGGCGATATCATTTAACATTCTTACATTCTCAACTGCTACTACTTTTTAAAACTTTTAATCTTTATTGACGTAAACTTACCATTCATTCATTTAAACTGAGTTAATTGGGTTTTCAGAACCTTCATTCAACCCTTATAATCGTAATTTATAATCATTTACTCATTTTAGGTTGTATTTTAACCCATTATTTTTCTGTCATCATCTCATATCTCATGAAATGATATCATTTCCTATTTCAATTTACGATTTTCTCCCCCACTTAGGTTCATTTTATCATTTTCGTACAAAACCACATGAAAACAACAGTTTAGTGGTTTAATATCATTTTACATTAACTGACTTCTACCTTTCTTTCAATTTATATGTCACCTTTCTGATCATTGGTGCTGTGCCCACTAAATGTCTAATAATAATCATATCTATTCACATAACGACAGCAAGTTTTATCATAAACATGTTCAATTATTAACTTTTCACATTTTTATTTACTTAATATCTTACCTTCCACCCCCAATCAAGGCTAACAAACACTCGTTCCCCTATATACCAAACAATCATGAGTATTCCATGTGTTGTAATATAATAAAACCATGTTGGCCAGACGTTGTCTTATCATATTAGTTCCACATTTGTAACATCCTCGTTTTGGGCCTAGTCGAAATCGGTAATTTCTTTATTTATTTAATTATTTAAGTGTGTTTTTAAATAATTAATGTCTTGTGAATAATTATAAATTTAATAGGTCCATTAGCTAAATGAGTTATTGTGGATAGTAAAATATTACTTGTTTTAAATTTATTTAGTTGACGGTAAAGTAAAATAGTGTTTCCCCGTAAATGGTTTTTAAGTTCCAGACAATAATAAGTACGGGGAATAAATTTAACACTTATATGATAACCTCCATTATTTGAGTCGGTCTTTATTTTCTCATTCATACATACATACGTACGTACGATGCATACATACTAGCTATGTGTAACCCTAAATCAAACATGAAGAAATTATCAAATTGAAGCTTCTAAGCTTAGATTCAAGCTTCCTTCATCATCAAAACAAGGTATAATCACATGTTCTTCATTTTCCATAACCTAGAAATTGAGGGTTTTTGATGTTCTTGGTTTAATCCGAAATTAGGGTTTGATCTTGTGAAATTGTTGTTAGTTAAACATGTTATGGTTGATTACTAACTAGATTCAAGCTTAAGATTATAGATTCATAGTGATTCTTAGGGTTTATGATGATTTTGATGGGTTAATGACTTTAATCCGAATTTAAAGTATGAAATTGGTTAAGGTGATGTTAATAAGTGTTTATAAGATGGTTAGTAATATTAATTTAACCTATAAATGAAGTAATCATGTTTTATAAGTTGTGATCAAAATGGGTGTTTGGGTAATTGATGGAATTAGCATGATTTACTTGAATTTGAAGCTTGAAATACTTGCATGATAGTTAGTTGATGTCTATATGTGGATTAAAACCTTAATCTTAGTTTAAGAATGAAGAGATAATCATATGGATAGTTATGGGTTTAGTTGAATATTCATGGATTGAAGCTTGGTGTTGTGTAGAGTTGTTAGTTAGTGTTTAATTCATGACTATAACTTAAGCCTAACTTAGAAATGATGAAGTTGATATATGATCATTAATAAAGTTGTGAGTTTAGTTGATTTTGGAAGAATCAATGTTTTAAGGTGATGTTATTAGTGAATAATTGATAATTAAAGAGCATTGTGTAAACTAATGTGATTAAGTGTTCATTAGATTAAATATGATTGTGATTAGTGACTATGAAACTTATAGTTACTAAATATGTTAACATATTGATAATTGTGGTGATTGTGCTAATTCGTGTAAATTGAGTAATTTAGATTTGTTGAAGTAAATCTATTGGGGTGATGCTATATAGATTTAAGACAAATTACTAACTTGTGTTGTTCTATTGTATTCTCAGATGCGCAGAAGGCTCAGTGATATTAGACTACTGAGTGGATGACTGAGGTGGTCGGTGTGTGGATCTCTAATCCTCAGCGTAACTTGGTTGTAACAAGTATGGTTACAACAAGTAACGTGTTATTACTTTATTAGTTGCATTGATAATTATGTTGATAGTTAATAACACTGTTGATATGTGACTTGTTGATTACGTGATCACTTGAATTAATTAGCCTCCGGGCATCAGTTGTTAATGAGGCAACGAGTTGTTGAACTGTTGGTTGGGCTAGTTGGTTATCCAAAGTTTAACACACCTCCTGTGTTAGTTGAAGATAATCACTAGCTATCGGTCTCGTCCGTATGGCCATACGGATAGGTTGGATAAGTGTTCTAGGGGAGCCACCCGGGTTTATGGTTATTCCCAGAGCCGCCGATCCTCATTATGGTGTTGTTGATTAGTTGATGAGTTGTATTGTGAACTTGCTTGTTTAGTGTTAAGTGTTGTACACAAGGTTGTTAAGCTAAGTTAGGATGTTGATTAGCTATCTGCTCACTTAGCGTTATGCTAATCCCCCACATTAACACTTCTTGCAGGGTTTTGCTATTATATTGGTTGGGCAAGAAGCTGGATTAGAAGGAGTGTTTGACCACAGGGCATTACTCTGATAGCGGATTTGTATAAAATAATGTTTTAACATATTTTATATAACACCTCTGTTGAGAAATTATGTTTTGAAAAGGTTGAATTTTATATGTTGATAAAACGATGTAAATTATTATTATCTATTTGGACTTATGCTTCCGATTTACTATATTTAAATGATAATAAATGAGGGGTGTTATAAGTTGGTATCAGAGCATAAGTTTGGGTGAATTGTACATTATAAGATGTTCAATTCCAAACTTAGAATTTTGTCAAGTCAAACATTCCAGGGTGTGGGGATTAGTGGTTGCATGAGAAAGTTGTTAGTGAATGTGTACTAACCTATAACAAGTTGCAAGATTGTTGTTGTGGTTGCAGAGACGGAGGAATATGAGTAACCTAATGGTATTCTCAATGATTCCTCTATACTCGTGGGCTTAGATGTGTCAGGTAATTTCCGATAAGCTTGGTAAAGTTCAATAAGCTTTAATTGTTTTACTTTACTATGATATGATTGTTAGTAAAGTAAATTGAATTATTGGTGATTATTACTTGTTAATAAGGTGATAAGAACATTAATGAGTAATCAAGGAGAAAATGGAAAATTTCAGAAAAGTGTTGAAACTGTGTAGATACATGATTGACTAAGGTGTAACAGTTGTGTTGATTGATATTAAGTATATCTACAATATGTAATAAAGTATATGTGATTATAAGTGCAAGGTGTGATTATAAATCCTTGTTAGGGAACTTTTTGATACATGATAAATTGAACTAATATGACTCCATGTGGTGAAATTAAAGAGATGTTGGTATATCTCAAATAATAGGTTTGGAGTCATGTGGTTGTTTAAATGTGAAAGTGTTTAGTTGTTACAATGTGTGTTGTTGGACTTGGTAAAGTCAAAGAAGTGTAAAATGGGTGTTAAATTAGTGAACATATGGTCATAAACCCAAACGGGTTATTTAAGTGCCCAAATGGGTCACTTAGTGATAAAACGGTTAAAACTTGATTTGATTTGTGTATGATGGTTTTTAAAGTGACTTACAGTTATAAGTATAGAAAAAATGTGGATTAAAAGTGTTAATGTGGCATTATGAATGAAATTGAGAAAAATGTCCATTTGGACCCTTAAACGGGTCAACGTGTCAAAACAGTGTAGAATGAGTGTTTATAGGTGACGAATATGCTCACACGTCACTAATGTATATAGAAACATGTTGGTAAAAGGTGGAAGTCAGAAACCAAGTCGTTTGAAATATAGCGTGTCAACCAACACGGTCGGAAATGGTCAAAAATGAGTCGTACGTCCGTTTTCTCGTAAAATGTGTAAATTGAAAAAGTGTAAAAAGGGAAAGTTTCATTTTGGCATAGTGGACGTGCCTGCAAAATTTTAGAGTCTAACTCTAAACGAGTAAAAAGTTATACGCGTTTGAAATTGGCTAAAAAAAAAAAAAATTATGATTTTTCTGAACCTCAGATTTCTGCTTGGGAACGCGATCCCAACAAGTTTTCCAGGATCGCGTTCGTACGTGTTATTTTGCCACAGATTATTTTTATGATTGGGAACGCGATCCCAACCATTTTCCAGGATCGCGTTTGTGTGTGTATTTCGTGTTCAGATGCGTTTTCTCTTGGGAACGCGATCCCGCTCACTTCTCCGGATCGCGTTTGTATGCCTAATTTTGTTACAGAATATTTTACACTAAGGAACGCGATCCTGACCTGTTTCCCGGATCGCGTTAGTATAAAAAAAAAAATTTGCGACGTTCGACGTAATACTTGACGTAGAAAATTTTTAGAAAATTTCGGTGTCCGATTAAGACGAAATTTACAGGGTCACTTGGAAACGGCTCAACGGTCAAAGCTCATCGCTTTGCCATGAGCCCTGTCAGTTTTGGGCACTTAGGGGTCGTTTGGGGCCTGAAAATGGCATTTTACTGTTTTTCGGACTTTATTTTTAACTTTTGACTCCTGTTTTGTGATGGGTTCTTGTTTATTCGAGCCCAGGTATCATTCCTATGACTAAATATGATGTTATAACTTGTTTTAAGAGGTCCTTATATTTTATTGAGTATAAGTTGAAGAAATATTTGTCTGACGAGACGCTGATTATACCACTCGACGAAATTCAAATCGATGATAAACTTCATTTTGTCGAGGAACCTATGGAAATCATGGACCGTGAGGTCAAGCGATTGAAACAGAGTCGTATTCCCATCGTAAAGGTCAGGTGGAATTCTAGGCGCGGTCCTGAGTTCACCTGGGAACGGGAAGACCAAATACGACAGAAATACCCACATCTCTTCCCAGATAACGCACCGTCCGTGCACTCAAGCTAATTTCGGGACGAAATTTCTTTAACAAGGGGAGAATGTAACACCTGCATAATTAGGGTAATTAATTATGCCTAATTGTTTGTAACTAGTTGTAATTAGTATGTAATAGGACTAATTACAGGCTCTATTTGTATGTATATATAAGGTGAATTATATATATGTGTGTGTACTTACGCGATTTGGATAAATCGTGCGAATTAACCGGACAGAGTCCGACACAGTTTACTTGGACGTTGGTGACAAAAAGTTACTTAAATAATGAAAACGTATTTTGTTATATAAAATACGCAGCCGAACGAGCATTATTTATATATTATTGTGACGACATTTTAACTAGCGCAACAAAACGTAATAAACGCGAATTAATAATTTAAATATTGCGACAAATGTTTTTATTATTAATTTCAAAGTATTTTTATTTAAATATTCCAGTTACATTTTTAAAATATAACGGTTGGGTTAAATACTATAAACAAAGGATTAAACGATTAGGACACGGAGTAAATACTGAGTTTTGGGGAGCGTTTGCCCCTCCTTCCTTCTTTGGATCAGCCAAACCCCACCCCCATCCTCACTTCTCTCTTTCATTTTCATTATCACAAAAACACACACCAACCAAACTCTCTCAACTCCAATCTACACCAAATTTTCGGAATCAAATCCCGACCACGAAAATTACATATTCGGAATCACCATCACGAGTGGAGCAAGAATATCAAGATCGTTTTCACCATTTCATCCTCCGTTTAGCTCGATTTGCAAAAGTAAGAAATTTCTAAAATCTTAGATCTATTCAATTTGGTGTAATGTTTTGATGTTTTGATGTGTACACAACTTAGATATAACCTAATACATGAATAATACACGATTTTATAGCTCAAAAATGGGTTAGATTTGCGTTTTTGGTCGAAAATTCTCGAAACCCGTAAGTTTCTGGGCTGGTGTTCATACGTGCGACACAAGCTTTGTGTCGCACACTGTGTCGCATAAAACCATTAGTGTCGCACCTTGTGTCGTACTGATCCTTTAGTGTCGTAATCTTTGCGACACAATATTGTGTCGCACTCTATGTCGCATACTATGCCGTACTTTATACGACACAACCGTTATGTCGCTATTGAATTAGCATCGCAAGCTTTTGCGACACAACCACTGTGTCGCAGGGCCCTTGTGTCGCATCCTTCATGCGACACAATCCTTGTGTCGCATGACAACCTTAGTGTCGCATTTTGTGTCGCAAAACACAGCAGATTTACAAATTAAATTCCAAGTTAAGTGTTATACCTTTTGGACTTCAAACGACTATACGAAATGATATCTAAGGGATATTGAAACCTATTTTCAAGCATAACACTTCAAAACAAATACATAAATGTCGAGATTAACATTTCAACTAAGTCACCAACGGGCCCAAACATGTTTTCCAACAAACGAACAATTACAAACATACAGACAAACATCGGCTATACTAGTTGTGTACAACTAAACGAAACGTCTCGCGAGACGCATACTTACATAACTTCATATGAATAGGCATTTGAAGGTTACGGGTTCGGAGAACCTACTTGCTATATTTACTACTTGCTATTTGCTAAGGCTTATTACCAGACTCAGGTGAGTCTTACGGTCCCACTTTTACTGTTTTATCTTATTGGGGGAGATACATGCTACTGATTTTCTTGAACACAAGTACTAAACTGTTTACTATACCAAACGAAATTGCATGAGTTTACTTACAAACAGAAGTCTCTCCATCATATATCGTTAGTTATGGACTTAAGCGCGAACACTAGTTAATGGATCCATTAGGGAAATGACCCTCCCCGCCCGGGGCAGTAGCGCTGCCACGTACTGATTTACACGTAGAAACGGGTGACTACTTATTCGTTACTGATGCTTGGTCAATTACGAGCATGTCACGGGAGCAAACTTATTACTTACGGGTTAAGCTTCGATTATGAGCCTCATGGCAACGGTATAAACTTACTTATTTACATTTGCTGGATTGCAAATACTGATTTTACGATTGCTGGATTGCAATGGCTGATTTTACGCCTACGGGCATTACTAATGAAATCTCGTGTTCAAAGCCGATATTACTTACAAACCTGTGAGATTCACCAACCTTTTGGTTGACACTTTTTAGCATGTTTTCTCAGGTACCCGGATGGAGTAGGATTACTCCAGGATTTTAGCTAGAGTCGCATGATTTCAACACAACTGCATTAACGGAGATTCTTAGCATTATCTTTTGTATATGTTGATTATGTAATAGAATCTCCTGCTACACGCGCGGACTCTAGGGAAACTACATTTTTGTATACGAAAACACTAAGTTTTCAAACAATATATCTATGGAATCTAACTAATTTACAAACGTTGCATATAGATGTCGTTTACTTTATCTTTGTGCTGTGATATTTGATTAGTAACACCCCAAACTATGCTTCCGCAAAACAGTGAATTTCGGGGGTGTTACAGATTGGTATCAGAGCCTAAGGTTATAGTGAACTAGGTTGCATTTAGTGGGCCTAGACTATGACCGTTAGGCAGTATTCTCTTATTAGACATGACTGGTTCAGGAATTACAGCATACGACTTTAATTTAACATAGCCTGATCAACTATGTACAATTAAGGAAAGATGATGTAAGGTCTGAAATAATTATGTTGAACGGGGATACGTTAGTTGACTCTGACTACGAGAGAACCGGACCATTACTTGATACGTGCTAGACACTAGGCTGGATATGATATATGTATATATATTAGCCTCGTCTTACTTACACTCTGCCACAGGAATGGCAAACACACCACCTAATCCGTCACACTCTCAATCACATGGGTCACGGAACCCACGAGTAACCAGGAGGAATACAAGGTCACCTCGGACCAACCCTTATCCTGTACATAACTCTCAGAACTCGGCACATCTCACGTTGCCAGCATTGGCTACCCAATTCCGCAGTCAGGAACAAAGACTCGAAAATCTTGAACTGGAACAACACCGAATGACCTACCTGCTTCGTCAAGCTCTTGACCACATATCACAACTCTAGCGAGAACAAGAAGATACCGGCCACTCTGTAAGCATAATCCAGGATGCAATGACCGCCGAATTAGGTGCGGATGAACTTGTAAGAAACCGACTAGAGGAATGTGAACAGCGTTCACAGGAGACTGAGGATCACTCTCGAGCACTAACACAACGACTGGCCTTGGTTGAAGACAATGCCAGGCAAACCAACAGGCTGGCAGAAACCGTGGACCGCCTTGTCGCGCTGATGGAACAGATTAATCTACATTAAGACTAGTGTAGTCTTTGTCTTGTAATCTATCTCGTAACCTCATGACTATCTAGCACTATTCTATAAACTAGTCGGATGTAACAATTCCCGACACCTTTTGTAATATCTCTGTAGGATGTAACCTTTGAACTCACATTATCTATCAAACTTCCCTTGATATTTCAACTCATAATAATTGTCATTTTTCCATGTTGATGTTATGTATTACTGCTTTTATACATGTACATCTGTGACAATTACAAGTTCCTACAAAATCTCATGTATCTTCATTTCTTTTATTGAAGAATCATGCCGCCAAAGACAAGACCATACACCGATGCCCAGATTACCTCCCTTATAACCCAGGCTGTTACTGAAGCCTTGGCTCGGAATACTCCACCAAATTCTTCGAGAAACAGCGATGCCGCTGAAACCTCTGCTGCTAAACCTTGTTCTTACAAGGACTTCCAGAACTGCAAACCTCTAAACTTTGCAGGTACCGAGGGAGCTATCGGTCTAGTACGCTGGATCGAGAAAGTTGAGTCTGTATTTCTTATCTGCAACTGTGCGGAGGGAGATAAGGTTAAGTTCTCCGTTAGTACTTTTACTGACACCGCACTCACCTGGTGGAACACTTATGCCCAGACTGTGAGTGTTGCTACTGCTTACCAACTCCCGTGGGAGGAGTTGAAGAAGATGTTGAGGGACGAGTATTGCCCCAGGGATGAATTGAAACAACTAGAAGTGGAATTCTGGAACCACAAGATGCAGGGTGATGACATCACCGGATACACCAACCGTTTCCACAAACTGGCACTTCTGTGCCCAACCATGGTCGATCCTGAGTACAAGAGGATCGAGAAATTCGTTGATGGACTTCCCGAGAGACTACAGGACCTGGTGACTTCATCCAAACCGGGTACTATTCAGAGCGCCATCCGTATGGCTCATGAACTAACGGCAAATTCTGTCCGCCGTGGTACAACTTCAACCCCATCTGCAAACAACAAACGCAAGTGGGAAGGTAACCCCAACTCATCCAACCAAACCTCCAACAAAAAGCCTGAGTACATTAAGGCTTATACATCTGGAACTTCGGAGAAGAAAGGGTACAGCGGGAGCAGACCCTACTGTCCCAAATGCAACCGCCACCATGACGGTTCTTGCCCTTGCTCCAACTGCAAACGGTTCGGGCATCTAGCCAAGGATTGCCGAACCAACATTTCTACCCCCAACACCAATGCACCAAAGGCCTGCTTTGGGTGCGGAAATTCAGGGCACTTCAAGAAAGATTGCCCAAAGCTGAAAAACAACAACAACCCTGCTCGTGGTAGAGCATTCGTTATCAAGGCTGGGGAAGCCAGACAAGACCCGAACGTCGTGACGGGTACGTTCCTTCTCAACGACCTTACTGCTTCTGTGTTATTTGATACTGGTGCCGATAAAAGCTTCATATCTGAGAAATTTAGCCCTTTACTTGATATTACTCCCACTGCCTTAGATGCTAAATACATTGTTGAATTAGCTAACGGCAAACTGATTGAGACTGATAGGATCATACACAACTGTACACTTAACCTCACGAACGAAATGTTTCCCATTGATTTAATTCCTGTCGAGATCGGCAGCTTCGATATTATTGTCGGTATGGATTGGTTGTCCAAGCACCGAGCCGAAATCATCTGTCATGACAAACTCGTTCGCATACCTCTTGTCTCCGGTGGAACCTTAGTCCTACAAGGGGAGACCGATAGACGGAATCTGAATATTGTATCCTGTCTGAAAACGAGAAAATATCTACGAAAAGGGTATCAAGCCATCCTTGCACATGTAACGGAGAAGAAGTCGGAGGAGAAGCGACTTGAGGATGTTCCGATCGTGCGGGATTTCCCGGAAGTCTTTCCTGAAGACTTGCCCGGACTTCCGCCACCTAGACAAGTTGAATTTCAAATCGAACTTGTGCCCGGAGCTGCACCCGTGGCACGAGCCCCTTACCGTTTAGCACCATCCGAAATGCTGGAGTTGTCTAACCAACTACAGGAACTCCTGGACAGAGGATTCATTCGACCAAGTTCCTCGCCTTGGGGAGCTCCGGTCTTATTCGTGAAAAAGAAAGATGGATCTTTCCGCATGTGTATCGACTACCGAGAGCTGAATAAGCTAACCATAAAGAATCGGTACCCACTTCCTAGAATCGATGACCTGTTTGACCAACTCCAGGGATCGAGTGTTTACTCAAAGATTGATCTACGGTCGGGTTATCATCAACTTCGAGTCCGTGACTGTAACACCCCCAAATTTACTGTTCGCGGAAGCATACATTGGGGTGCTACTAATCAATACACAAAGCACATAAGATACATAATGAACGACCACTACATGCGTCGTTTTACAAATACATTGATTAACGTAAGAGTCTACATATGGTTTACAAAAGATGAGTTCGCATAGCTACTTGAGAGATTCTAGTACATATCTAATTTAAGCAAAATATAGAAATGCAGGGAAATCTCTTGATGTTTATATGATTGCATGCGACTCGAGCTACAGTATCCTGATGGGCAGTCCAACTTACTGCTGAGTACCTGAGATAACATGCTAAAAGGTCAGCTATAAAGCTGGTGAGCTCACAGGTTTGATATGATAACATATGATTTGTGAACCGCAAGATTTAATGATTCGATTTACAAAGCATGTAAATAATTGATTGATGAGTATCACATGAATATTTGTAATTAAACAAATAAGTAAAGATTGATACAACTAACATGAGCACATAGTCTGAGCTTAACTGAGGGGTCAGGATCACTATCAAGTGCCTGAGCGAGGGTGCCTCTATGCGTATGCCTAATCAACATACGTTTGAACAAATGATAATGCGTCCGTTTGACATGTTAGTGCTTGCTAACTCGGACGGGGATTGTCAATCCCATATGGTACCATACACTAACATTCACGCTAAATCATATTAACAGAACTATGCTTCAGAGGACTTTGATTGATTAGATGAAAACAACTCATGCAGCATACGTGATAATTTGATACTTGCGTTCACATGTAAAACAAAACGAGCATGTATCTCACCCCTAGGTAAAAGCATTTAAAAAGGGGCTATGAGACTCACCTGAGTCTGATGAATTGTTAGCCAACAATTATAATGATTCACAATGATTTGATGTCGTTACAACGACTGAACCTGCAGGGCGTCTTAGACGCGCAAGGTTTTGATAATGATTAGATATTGAACCTGTCAGGCGTATTAAACGCGCAAGGTTTTGATTGATTAGATGACTCTACGGACCATCTATGCTAGTTGTTCCCTCAACTAGTTATGCCCAAATACTTTGGTTGTCGATTAGGTTTGAGTTTTGAAAATGTATACGGGTCGTTGGTGACGGCTTGTAATAATAATTTCAAACTATTATTATTTTGCATGATTTGTTGTACTTAGAAAAGTATATGTGTTTAGAGTAATAGTCGTATCGTATAAGTTTAGTTGTTAATCAAGTTCAGTATATCCGTTACACTTTATTTCATAATTTACAAAATTTGGTACGAGTCTGAAAACAGTAATATGTCATTTTCGGGCCCTAAACGACCCCGGATGGCCTAAAACCGACTAGGCTAAGATACTTAGCTTTGATCATTTGGCTGTTTTCGAATAACCGTGCGAATTTGAGCTCAATCCGTTATAATAAATTTTTCATCGAGAAGCTACCCTATTTTAACTTGTGAAATCGTCGACGTTTTCGAAAATTTACATGTTCTGTTTTAGCTAGAATTCGCAGGGCTAGTTTATTGATCCGTTGGATCATGAAATATATAGGGGGAATCCGTCGGATTCCCTTGAATCCGCCGGATTGGTGACATTTGGTGGGAATACGCCGTATTCGTCTGAATACGACCGTATTCATTAAAAATAGAGGGAATACGCCGTATTCCATTGAATACGCCGTGTTCATGTTTTCTGGGCGGGAATACGCCGGATTCCCGTGAATCCGACCGTATTCCGAGGTCTGGTTCGAGTCTGTCGTTCCAAAAATCACCCAAACCAAATCTAATCCGCAAATTAACCAACAATCATCTATTCTAACGTTACTATATGATAATACAAGGTATTTAAATACGAAATTACAAAGTAAAAGTTAACGATTCCTTACAATTTAAAAATGGAGCTTGGATGGTGATGATGATGAAAACGAAGAGGATGATGAAGATGATCCACGAAATGATGATGATAATCTGTCACTTGTTACTTGTTGTTGTGGTTTGCGATTTTTGAGAGAGAACCGAGAGATTGAGAGATTGATGAATGAAATGAAAAAGAAGAAGAAGTGGGAACGGAGGGAGTATTATTGCACGGGCAAGATCCACAAAATGTGGATCTTGTCCAGCTCCATAGTGCACACCGAGTGGTATTTTACCCGTGTTTGTTTACCCGATCGTAAAAGTAGTATAATGTTTTAAATTGATAAATTTCTAAAAATGAATTCGTTTTTACTTTTATTCGAGGTATTTTATAAAAATACATTTAATGGGATATAAAAATATATCTTTGTTTTACGTTTGAGAGACGGATATAATATAATTGGTTTCGTCGCGTTTGAGTAAAATGATATAAAACGAAATATGTTTTATTTTATCTGATGTAAATAATAATTATTAATTTCAATAATAATTCATTATTTATGTATAGTTTTGTCGTGGACGTTTGATTTGTACGATACGAGATACTTGATATATTATCAAAATAATATATAATAATTATGAGGGTATTAAATAACAATTCCATGTTACTTAATTACTTGATTTTTACCAACGCCGTATAATTGAATCGGAATTCGGCCGATTTAAAATGAACGATTAAATCTAATCGAGTACTGATATATATATATTCATCAATATATATTTTGATACATACAATTAGTCTAATACATAGCACTAACTACATGTATTACATAATGATTAGGAACTAATTTCTAGTCCTAATTTGACGGGTGTCACAGTGACAATGATATCCCAAAGACAGCTTTCCGAACTCGTTATGGGCATTACGAATTCCAAGTGATGCCATTCGGGTTGACCAACGCACCGGCCGTATTCATGGACCTTATGAATCGGGTGTGCAAACCATATCTTGACAAATTCGTCATTGTGTTCATCGATGATATCCTGATTTACTCTCGCAACGAGCAGGAACATGCTCAACATCTGAAAACCATTCTAGGACTTCTTAAACACGAAGAGTTATATGCCAAATTCTCTAAGTGTGAGTTCTGGATTCGAACTGTTCAATTCCTCGGGCACGTGATTGACAGCCAAGGAATTCATGTTGATCCCGCCAAGATTGAAGCAATCAAGGGCTGGGAGTCACCGACCACTCCAACCGAAGTGAGACAATTCTTAGGTCTTGCTGGTTATTACCGCCGATTCATCGAAAACTTTTCAAGAATAGCTGTTCCCCTAACCACACTAACTCAGAAAGATAAGAAGTTCGATTGGACTGATAAACAAGAGTCAGCTTTCCAACTATTGAAAAACAAACTTTGCAGTACACCGATCTTGTCCTTACCCGAGGGCACCGACGATTTCGTAGTTTACTGCGACGCCTCACACCAAGGACTTGGTTGTGTGTTGATGCAACGGGAAAAAGTCATTGCCTATGCCTCATGACAACTAAAAATCCACGAGAAAAACTATACGACCCACGACCTCGAGTTAGGTGCTGTGGTCTTCGCATTGAAAATCTGGAGACATTATCTCTACGGTACGAAAAGCACCATCTTTACCGATCACAAAAGTCTCCAACACATATTCGATCAGAAAGATCTAAACATGAGACAACGTCGCTGGGTTGAGTTACTTAGTGACTACGACTGCGAGATCAAATACCATCCGGGCAAGGCTAACGTAGTGGCCGATGCCTTAAGCCGAAAAGAACGAGTGAAACCCCTTCGAGTCCGAGCACTTTCTATGACAATTCGTAACGAGCTTCCTGCTCAAATCCTTACCGCTCAACTTGAGGCACTCAACGATGAAAACTTGAAAAATGAAGCCTTGCGAGGCTTGGATAAACAATTCGAAATCAAACCCAATGGAACTCGATGCTTCTCTAACCGGGTGTGGTTACCCAAATTCGGAAACTTGCGAGATTTGGTGATGGCTGAAGCTCACAAATCTCGATACTCTATACATCCTGGTTCTGATAAGATGTATCATGACGTCAAAGGGTTGTATTGGTGGCCTAACATGAAAGCTGACATTGCCTTGTACGTCAGTAAATGCCTAACCTGTTCCAAAGTCAAGGCCGAACACCAAAGACCCTCGGGGTTGCTCCAACAACCTGAAATTCCTCAATGGAAATGGGAACAGATTTCCATGGACTTCATCACCAAACTACCGAAAACTTCGAGTGGTTGCGATACCATTTGGGTGATCGTGGACCGTCTCACGAAATCTGCTCATTTTCTGGCCATCAAGGAAACTGACAAGATGGAGCGTCTGACTCGCATCTATGTCAAAGAAATCATCTCGCGACACGGTGTACCTATCTCGATCATCTCGGATAGGGACAGCCGTTTTACTTCTAACTTTTGGCAATCGCTACAAAAATCTCTTGGTACTCGTCTGGATATGAGTACTGCTTATCACCCGTAAACCGATGGCCAAAGCGAGCGAACTATTCAAACACTGGAGGATATGCTACGAGCCTGCGTAGTTGACTTCGGTACTTCTTGGGAAAATCATTTACCGTTGTGCGAATTCTCGTACAACAACAGTTACCATACCAGCATAAAGGCTGCACCCTTCGAGGCACTTTACGGGCGTAAGTGCCGATCACCTATCTGTTGGACTGAGTTAGGAGATTCCCAACTCACGGGTCCAGATATCATTCAAGAAACTACTGAGAAAATCGTTGGTATTCAAAACCGGTTGAAAGCCGCACGTGATTGTCAGAAAAGCTATGCTGACGTGAGACGCAAACACCTTGAGTTCCAGGTAGGAGACAAGGTACTTCTCAAAGTGGCACCGTGGAAAGGTGTTATTCGATTCGGAAAACGAGGCAAACTAAATCCTAGATATATCGGACCATTTGAAATCCTTGAAAGGATTGGTCCAGTGGCATATCGCCTGCAACTTCCTGCTGAACTTAGCAGCGTACACAACACATTCCACATTTCTAACTTGAAGAAATATTTGTCTGACGAGACGCTGATTATACCACTCGACGAAATTCAAATCGATGATAAACTTCATTTTGTCGAGGAACCTATGGAAATCATGGACCGTGAGGTCAAGCGATTGAAACAGAGTCGTATTCCCATCGTAAAGGTCAGGTGGAATTCTAGGCGTGGTCCTGAGTTCACCTGGGAACGGGAAGACCAAATACGACAGAAATACCCACATCTCTTCCCAGATAACGCACCGTCCGTGCACTCAAGCTAATTTCGGGACGAAATTTCTTTAACAAGGGGAGAATGTAACACCTGCATAATTAGGGTAATTAATTATGCCTAATTGTTTGTAACTAGTTGTAATTAGTATGTAATAGGACTAATTACAGGCTCTATTTGTATGTATATATAAGGTGAATTATATATATGTGTGTGTACTTACGCGATTTGGATAAATCGTGCGAATTAACCGGACAGAGTCCGACACAGTTTACTTGGACGTTGGTGACAAAAAGTTACTTAAATAATGAAAACGTATTTTGTTATATAAAATACGCAGCCGAACGAGCATTATTTATATATTATTGTGACGACATTTTAACTAGCGCAACAAAACGTAATAAACGCGAATTAATAATTTAAATATTGCGACAAATGTTTTTATTATTAATTTCAAAGTATTTTTATTTAAATATTCCAGTTACATTTTTAAAATATAACGGTTGGGTTAAATACTATAAACAAAGGATTAAACGATTAGGACACGGAGTAAATACTGAGTTTTGGGGAGCGTTTGCCCCTCCTTCCTTCTTTGGATCAGCCAAACCCCACCCCCATCCTCACTTCTCTCTTTCATTTTCATTATCACAAAAACACACACCAACCAAACTCTCTCAACTCCAATCTACACCAAATTTTCGGAATCAAATCCCGACCACGAAAATTACATATTCGGAATCACCATCACGAGTGGAGCAAGAATATCAAGATCGTTTTCACCATTTCATCCTCCGTTTAGCTCGATTTGCAAAAGTAAGAAATTTCTAAAATCTTAGATCTATTCAATTTGGTGTAATGTTTTGATGTTTTGATGTGTACACAACTTAGATATAACCTAATACATGAATAATACACGATTTTATAGCTCAAAAATGGGTTAGATTTGCGTTTTTGGTCGAAAATTCTCGAAACCCGTAAGTTTCTGGGCTGGTGTTCATACGTGCGACACAAGCTTTGTGTCGCACACTGTGTCGCATAAAACCATTAGTGTCGCACCTTGTGTCGTACTGATCCTTTAGTGTCGTAATCTTTGCGACACAATATTGTGTCGCACTCTATGTCGCATACTATGCCGTACTTTATACGACACAACCGTTATGTCGCTATTGAATTAGCATCGCAAGCTTTTGCGACACAACCACTGTGTCGCAGGGCCCTTGTGTCGCATCCTTCATGCGACACAATCCTTGTGTCGCATGACAACCTTAGTGTCGCATTTTGTGTCGCAAAACACAGCAGATTTACAAATTAAATTCCAAGTTAAGTGTTATACCTTTTGGACTTCAAACGACTATACGAAATGATATCTAAGGGATATTGAAACCTATTTTCAAGCATAACACTTCAAAACAAATACATAAATGTCGAGATTAACATTTCAACTAAGTCACCAACGGGCCCAAACATGTTTTCCAACAAACGAACAATTACAAACATACAGACAAACATCGGCTATACTAGTTGTGTACAACTAAACGAAACATCTCGCGAGACGCATACTTACATAACTTCATATGAATAGGCATTTGAAGGTTACGGGTTCGGAGAACCTACTTGCTATATTTACTACTTGCTATTTGCTAAGGCTTATTACCAGACTCAGGTGAGTCTTACGGCCCCACTTTTACTGTTTTATCTTATTGGGGGAGATACATGCTACTGATTTTCTTGAACACAAGTACTAAACTGTTTACTATACCAAACGAAATTGCATGAGTTTACTTACAAACAGAAGTCTCTCCATCATATATCGTTAGTTATGGACTTAAGCGCGAACACTAGTTAATGGATCCATTAGGGAAATGACCCTCCCCGCCCGGGGCAGTAGCGCTGCCACGTACTGATTTACACGTAGAAACGGGTGACTACTTATTCGTTACTGATGCTTGCTCAATTACGAGCATGTCACGGGAGCAAACTTATTACTTACGGGTTAAGCTTCGATTATGAGCCTCATGGCAACGGTATAAACTTACTTATTTACATTTGCTGGATTGCAAATACTGATTTTACGATTGCTGGATTGCAATGGCTGATTTTACGCCTACGGGCATTACTAATGAAATCTCGTGTTCAAAGCCGATATTACTTACAAACCTGTGAGATTCACCAACCTTTTGGTTGACACTTTTTAGCATGTTTTCTCAGGTACCCGGATGGAGTAGGATTACTCCAGGATTTTAGCTAGAGTCGCATGATTTCAACACAACTGCATTAACGGAGATTCTTAGCATTATCTTTTGTATATGTTGATTATGTAGTAGAATCTCCCGCTACACGCGCGGACTCTAGGGAAACTACATTTTTGTATACGAAAACACTAAGTTTTCAAACAATATATCTATGGAATGTAACTAATTTACAAACGTTGCATATAGATGTCGTTTACTTTATCTTTGTGCTGTGATATTTGATTAGTAACACCCCAAACTATGCTTCCGCAAAACAGTGAATTTCGGGGGTGTTACATTATTGATGCTTCATCATTTAAGGACGATGTATGTGGTTAATTGCTTGCATGATCTAAATTAAATTCTCATTGTAAATATGAACATTGAAGTTTTATAAACATTGTGGTTGTTTTGTTAAGAGAAAGGAATGTAAGTATTATATTCGGTTTAAAGATCCTAGCATGTCGCTAGTTTTCTGATTAAGATTAAAATAAAGGATTATGTGTTTCACTTATTTTAAGTAATTGTGTGATCCAAAGTGTTTATATGGCTAAGCATAGGGCTTCATGTAACCTGGTGGTGTTACATTTACAAGCCGTGAATCAGTATTTAACTAAATGGTTAGTTATGAATTGAGTTAAACTTTTATTACAAATGTGCATGTAGTGGTGCTTATAACTACTATTATTTTGCTATTTGTGCGGTTATGCTTATATAGGTTTACCAAGACTTATGTGAATTTAAGTTGTAATACACACTGGTGATGTGTAAGTAGATGAATTAAAATATACCATGTAAGTATATTATAAAGAGTACTCGTTTAGTGTTTATGTGGATGCATAGATACTTAGACTAATGTACACACATGTCGTATGTGCATATACTAGTTATTGTTTACGTGATTTGATTACAATAGGTTAACTAGGTGCGATTAGATTTCGAGGACGAAATCTCTTTAAGGAGGAGAGATTTGTAACATCCTCGTTTTGGGCCTAGTCGAAATCGGTAATTTCTTTATTTATTTAATTATTTAAGTGTGTTTTTAAATAATTAATGTCTTGTGAATAATTATAAATTTAATAGGTCCATTAGCTAAATGAGTTATTGTGGATAGTAAAATATTACTTGTTTTAAATTTATTTAGTTGACGGTAAAGTAAAATAGTGTTTCCCCGTAAATGGTTTTTAAGTTCCAGACAATAATAAGTACGGGGAATAAATTTAACACTTATATGATAACCTCCATTATTTGAGTCGGTCTTTATTTTCTCATTCATACATACATACGTACGATGCATACATACTAGCTATGTGAAACCCTAAATCAAACATGAAGAAATTATCAAATTGAAGCTTCTAAGCTTAGATTCAAGCTTCCTTCATCATCAAAACAAGGTATAATCACATGTTCTTCATTTTCCATAACCTAGAAATTGAGGGTTTTTGATGTTCTTGGTTTAATCCGAAATTAGGGTTTGATCTTGTGAAATTGTTGTTAGTTAAACATGTTATGGTTGATTACTAACTAGATTCAAGCTTAAGATTATAGATTCATAGTGATTCTTAGGGTTTATGATGATTTTGATGGGTTAATGACTTTAATCCGAATTTAAAGTATGAAATTGGTTAAGGTGATGTTAATAAGTGTTTATAAGATGGTTAGTAATATTAATTTAACCTAGAAATGAAGTAATCATGTTTTATAAGTTGTGATCAAAATGGGTGTTTCGGTAATTGATGGAATTAGCATGATTTACTTGAATTTGAAGCTTGAAATACTTGCATGATAGTTAGTTGATGTCTATATGTGGATTAAAACCTTAATCTTAGTTTAAGAATGAAGAAATAATCATATGGATAGTTATGGGTTTAGTTGAATATTCATGGATTGAAGCTTGGTGTTGTGTAGAGTTGTTAGTTAGTGTTTAATTCATGACTATAACTTAAGCCTAACTTAGAAATGATGAAGTTGATATATGATCATTAATAAAGTTGTGAGTTTAGTTGATTTTGGAAGAATCAATGTTTTAAGGTGATGTTATTAGTGAATAATTGATAATTAAAGAGCATTGTGTAAACTAATGTGATTAAGTGTTCATTAGATTAAATATGATTGTGATTAGTGACTATGAAACTTATAGTTACTAAATATGTTAACATATTGATAATTGTGGTGATTGTGCTAATTCGTGTAAATTGAGTAATTTAGATTTGTTGAAGTAAATCTATTGGGGTGATGCTATATAGATTTAAGACAAGTTACTAACTTGTGTTGTTCTATTGTATTCTCAGATGCGCAGAAGGCTCAGTGATATTAGACTACTGAGTGGATGACTGAGGTGGTCGGTGTGTGGATCTCTAATCCTCAGCGTAACTTGGTTGTAACAAGTATGGTTACAACAAGTAACGTGTTATTACTTTATTAGTTGCATTGATAATTATGTTGATAGTTAATAACACTGTTGATATGTGACTTGTTGATTACGTGATCACTTGAATTAATTGGCCTCCGGGCATCAGTTGTTAATGAGGCAACGAGTTGTTGAACTGTTGGTTGGGCTAGTTGGTTATCCAAAGTTTAACACACCTCCTGTGTTAGTTGAAGATAATCACTAGCTATCGGTCTCGTCCGTATGACCATACGGATAGGTTGGATAAGTGTTCTTGGGGAGCCACCCGGGTTTATGGTTATTCCCAGAGCCGCCGATCCTCATTATGGTGTTGTTGATTAGTTGATGAGTTGTATTGTGAACTTGCTTGTTTAGTGTTAAGTGTTGTACACAAGGTTGTTAAGCTAAGTTAGGATGTTGATTAGTTATCTGCTCACTTAGCGTTATGCTAATCCCCCACATTAACACTTCTTGCAGGGTTTTGCTATTATATTGGTTGGGCAAGAAGCTGGATTAGAAGGAGTGTTTGACCACGGGGCATTACTCTGATAGCGGATTTGTATAAAACAATGTTTTAACATATTTTATATAACACCTCTGTTGAGAAATTATGTTTTGAAAAGGTTGAATTTTATATGTTGATAAAACGATGTAAATTATTATTATCTATTTGGACTTACGCTTCCGATTTACTATATTTAAATGATAATAAATGAGGGGATTTATAACATTTCCATTCATGATCGTCAGTTATACACGGGTTCAGGTGTGATCATACTTGATTTCATATAATCTGAACAAACGTAACACTTTAACTTGAACATTAGTGAATCATAAAGATTCCAACTAAACGTATAAACTTTCATTTTCACTTTCTTACTTATCCATTTTACTTTTAGGCAATTGTAGAGATCATTCTGAACTTTACATTTAGTATCATACCTCTAAGTGGTACGAATACTAAAACATTTCTGCACCATTAAGGATCCTTAACTTTCTCACTTTATCGAGCTAGTGTCATGATCACTGCTCATCTTTACTATATCCATCTACCCAATAACATGAGTAATGGAAACATACATAACCATTTACAAGACATGCCTTTATCTTTCTTTTGGCCATGTCCGTCAACATCATACAACTGATCTCTACAATCCCCAATTACATGTAACTCACATTATCTTTAACTTTAAAGACATACTATTTACTGTTACATTTCATTTTATCCGAACATTTAAACATACAGCTAACATAAGTTAGCTTATCTGAACTTCTTAACATAGCGTTAATGTGAGTTAACTTATCTATACTTCTAACTTTTCAACTAACATAGGTTAGCTTATCTGAACGTCTGTCCTTTCTGCACATAACTGAACACATAAACACATTCCATAACACCTTGACATCATATACATGTTCAGAAATTTCTTGCCACTTCATTTACTTCATATCAATATGAGTGTAAAATTACTCAATTACTTTACTTTACTTAAGCAAGAAATTTCACATAATCTTTTAACATCTATTCAGTTAAACATATACATTTCTAATCACGTATCACATAACATTTGCAAGAAATTTTAATTACACCTTGTAATTTCTTTACTACATTCACATTTCTAAGTCTGTAACTATAACACCCCTCATTTTGGAACTATTATAATAATGATTTTACTCGGAAGCGTAGATTTAAAATATATCCATTAAGTATTATACGAAATACACGTAAACTTTTTCCAACCAAAACCTGGTATCCAACAGTTCAAAAACTATTACAATATTAATATAAGCAAAGCGAGGTGTTATATAATTCCAAAACCACACTGATTTAGTCAAATCAGATATCAGAGTAGACGCTTGCTCTTCAAACATTCCATTCCAGGTCAACATCTTCTTGCTCAATCAATTATTAAATCATAATCTGCAAGAAAGGAAAATGTGGGGGATTAGCACAACGCTAAGTGAGAAGATCAATAAACAACAGTTTAACTTAGCATAACAAACTTGTGTTCAACAAATAATCATATTCAATCAACAAGTCTGTTAGCAACTTTTAATCACACAACCAACTGGTGTCATAGAAGACCGGTGGTTCTTTGTAACACCCCAATTTTATCAGGAATTTAATTTCGTATACGAATATAATTTTATTACGAAATAATATTGGATAAATAATACGATACAATAGAAAACGTAAAACAAATTATCAGTTCCAGAATGTAAAATAATAGGGGTTTAATATGATGAGTCAGATAGATACGTGGAGAGTTTAGAGGTTTCTTCATTTGTTTTAACAACTCAAAAATAAACACAGAGAACTAGAAAATATGCAGGAACCATTCCTTCACTCAATCTTCAAATTAAACCTAAATCAAGCTTGAGGAACTTCAATTAATCATCTTCTCTTCATCTCTAATCATTGTAAGTTGATTTCTCTTAAGATTCTTAACCTAGTTTTGGGTTTTTAGTGGGTTTCCATGAGGTTATGATTAATTAGTAAAATTAATACGAATTTAGGGTTAGAAATTGTTAGAATTGTTGTTTATGAGTGTTCTTAAGCTAGTTAATGATTAAATTACAATCCAAAAGTGATAAATATGATTAATTGGTTATGGGTGTTCTTGAATAATTATGGGTTTTTGGTTAAATATGTATGAATTAGTGTTAATTAGTTAAAAGTGTGATTTATGATGCAATTAGAGTATGAAAACTATGTTAGAATATGATTTAAGTGAAAGTGTTAATAAATTGACTAGGTGAATCAAAGTGGGGGAGTTATCATATAGAGGTTATTAGTTTAAATTAATGAGTTCTAGCGATTTAAATATGTTGTTATGTGTTGTATGATTAGGTGTTAAAGAGTTGGACATATCATCATTTGTGTATCTTGTGAATCATCATTTCAAAGCTAAGGTGAGTAGTATAAGGATTAATCAAGTAAGTGGTTGTATGTGTTTCCGGATTACTTCCGAGTAAGAGGATCATACAACCATGTGAAGTTAATCGTGCATTATTGTTTAAATTGTTACTTGTGAAGTGTTATGTTATGAATTGATTGTACATGTTACCGGATAGCTTCCGAGCTAGAGGTGGGTACAATCAAGTGAAGATTAAGTGTATTACTTGTATATGATTATAGTGACATGAATTGTGGTTGTACATGTTACCGGATAGCTTCCGAGCTAGAGGTGGGTACAATCATAAGTTAGTGATATTGTCACACCCCGTCTAAAGCGGAAATAACGGAATGCAACCCTGATAGGATCACAACACATTATTATAAAGAATCTATATGAAAATAAAACTCCAATGTGTTATGATACTTGTAACATGAATAGTGGTTCACGCTACGCGTACATATCAACAAGGAAACAAATTAGCAAACAAACATCCCACAATATAAATGTTAAGGCAAAAACACGCCTTTCTCAATCCACCGAAATACTAAAACCAAATGTAATATGTCTTGAAGTAACACTTAATGCAACCTAATCGGTCCACTAAGCTTTCTTGTCCTCAATCTTAGTTCCACTAGTGCTACCTGAAAAGATATGCTCAAAAAGTGTCAACACAATGGTTGGTGAGTTCCGCAGGTTTGTAAATGACACAAAATAAACATTTGCTGTGATAAAGATACGAGTTAGGACAATGCAATGAAAATGTACACATAAGTGAAATAATGTAAATGAAACACCTCAACACACTGTCATCACCCCACGAAGAAGTATGACCAAACAAACCCTGTGAATGCAGTAGCTACCCATAATGGCTTTAATGTATACATAACGTATAACATTAGGTACTAAGGCCTTTTGAAACAACATGGCTTTAATGTATACCAAGAATAATGTATACATCAGGTACTCACTCCCGAAAGAGCAAGGCCTTACAATGATAATGAATCCAACAACCAAATGCACATACTTCACATAGTGTCATACATTTCATGCAAATGTCCAAAAATGAAAACAAATACGTTTCACAGCAGAAAATGGTAATAAAACGTACGAGCATACTTTTCCCCCAATTTGAAAATAAGTAAGAAAACGGGGCCGCAAAACTCACCTTAAAAGGCAAAGCAGATTACGCTCCCAAATAAGTCCAATAAAACGGTATGTAAAATCTATAACCAAATATCTCGTCTAACCAAATCACCCTACAAACAAATTAAGTTCAATAAATATATTGCATATTAACATAGAACCATTATTGTACAATAGTTGATTATCATAATTATGATCCTAGCCTCTTATTTCATAATAATCGATTATCAAACATTGTTTAGTTCATTTAGTTTTAATTGCAACAAGTAATACTTCCAAACCAAAATGACACAATCATACTATAATACTTGATAATGAAAATCGATGATTGACATATATAAAATGATGAATTTTTTTGTCCATAGTCAATACCACTTGAAGACACTCGAAATTCGTAATCGAAAACTCTTAACATACCCTCGAAACACAACCCTTTTAAATATAATAAATAAAGTCAACTTGCAAATATAAAAATATCCTTTTTCTTTCTGAAAATATCTAACCCTTATCTTACATTCACAATTTCTATAATAATTAGAAAATAGTTTGATCAAACCGAATTAAGTTTACAAAAGTTTTTCTAAAAATTCGTCACTCCTAACTGCAGTTTACGAAATAATTTTTTATAAAATCGTACGTTGCTTTTTAGAGGCCGAAACCTCGCGTCTCAATGTAAAATTTCGAGATCTACAACTTTCGTGTTTTGGACGAAGCCCGAAAACGAACGCAACTAGGTCAAAACTGCCCCTGATTAAGACTACGAAAATATGGACAGCTTTTACAATTTACGGGTATATAACTTTCGGTTTCCAAAACTTATTTTACCCAACTTATTCGTATCCCAAACATATAATTCAACCCACATATACATCTATTTCAGAGAAATTAAAATAAAATAAAAACATAGTGATTTGGGTGTATGATTATACCTATATTAATATTCGAACGGGAACACACGCGAGAACAAAGCTTGAATTCGACTTTGGTGATTTCTTTTCTTCTTTCCTTTGTTCGGCCAGACCTCCCCTCAATAAGCCCCAGGGATGATTTAATGTAGTTGCAAAAGAGTATCTAGGGTTTAATCATAGTTGGTATTTATAGGTTAGGTTTAATTGGGACCAAGTCATACAATTAGGAGATGGGCCGATTTTTGGCCTCAAAATCTCGGCAACCACACACAACAAAGAAATGTGCCCAAGTTTCATAACATGATTCTTATTACAATTATATTATTACTTAGTCTATTTTATTATTATATTATCATCTCTAGATATAAATATGATATGATGCTACGATTAATATATATATACTACTACTATCATATTATTTATTTCAATTGTTACTTCCACCATTTACTTTATATTATCATAATTATTGTCATTATTTTTTTATTATTAAGTATTATTATTATTTCAATATTATTATCCTAAACTTCTAATCCAACCGAGTACGAACATTGATTCGAGTTTTTGAACACTATATGAGAATTAAAATTTCTCACACAGTTTGAAATACGAATAGTTAATTTATTTCTCCACATTACTTACGTACATGAAACAATTAAAAATTGTTATAGGAAACGAACCTAAGAATAGAGTTTTAATGACGGATGTCACAGTATCCCCCCGTTTAGGGAATTTCGTCCCGAAATTCAATCAAAAATATTACTGAAAACGTTATTATGGAATAGACATGGTTTTGCGTTTCTTATGATCGTCTCGTTCCTAAGTAGTTCGAATTCTCTCTAAACGTTATATTGTATCCTAACTCTAGTGATTGCATTACATTTATGCTACTTGACTTCTCGTTCCATAGCTCTTACCAGCCATGACACAATGTTGTTTTAAACTCCATATCAATTTTATTTAACTCCTCATTACTAAGTTTCTTTTGTCTGATACCATAAAAGACTCACCACTTGATTATGTAACGCGAACTCCGTTTGCTCCATCTGTCCCTTCAATTAATAGGTTATTGAACCTATTTGTTTACGTATACTACGAATTTATTTGGTCCGTTTAGAAAGTGAAAGAAATTTGGTATTTGTAAATGGTGCGTTCTCAACATCAAAAAGGCTCTTTTCTGATTCCGAATCTCATGGGTGGTTAATTTCTATGGTTTTGTACTAGACTTTGATTTATCGAAGTTCATTTATGTTGTGTAGCAATCCATACATGTGGCTTACACACGTAAGGCTTGTAGCTGAATTATAGGCGCGGAAAGATAAATGATTATTAATGAATGGTCTTGACCAAATAAGTGAAAAATATTTGTTCTTTATACTAGCATACAATTTGTTGATTCTATAGAGTTTGTATAAGGTTCCCACACTAAAAACTTGGGTTTAACGCGGAACAATCACAGTTGGGTTCAATTTGACACAATGAAATATAGACTACACGAAAATGAGTCTCAATGATTTAAACTTCAATAATGTTCTCAATTTGTCCTAAGTGTATCGTATGTTGAATTCTAGTCCCTTACGAATATAAGTGAGCTTGCTGATTGTTGAATCTATTGTATTTTAGATGTTGATTCCATTTTTTTTTATTATATGTTTAGGTGAGAGTAACCATATGTATATGAAAGGGTTGAGTCACCAAGGAAGATCAATCCACAATGTCAACAAAGGAAGAAAAGTTCATACCTACCAGAGCGTCTCTTGGTAAGGTTATAACAGTTTATTTGTATAAGGGGGTGAGTAAGTCTAAACTTAGATTTCATCCTAAAATCTAAAGGAATTTGATTTGGTCTAATCTCACAGTTGTATGTTCTCGCGCATCGAAATTTCATTTTTTTAAGGACTGGTAACATTCCCGTGCTACGCCGCGGTAAACAAGTAAGAAGTAAGTAGTTGTGATTGATATTGATAGCTGACCATTCTGTGAATGAAAGAATGAATAATAATAGTTGTTATTGGTGGTCATCATAAATGTTAAATTTATGATGTGAAATAGTATATAAAAGATTATCTTAATAAGTGGCGCCTTAGGATTCACATATTGTTTGAATTAATTATGAGAAATTTGCATATACTGACATAGTGTGGAATAACTATTTGGTTATCTCACATTTCAAAGACAATAGCTCCCAAACTTGTTGAATGAATAATTAAAAAGTTTAAATCTTATACTGGTCCAAGCTTCTTCTTCTTTTTCTTTTTCTTTTTTTTCTTCAATGAGGAAAGTAAGGTAATAAATTTTGTTTAATATAGTGATGGTAGTTTGGTCCTTTCACAGCTTTAAAACTTATAAGTCTAAAAAGAAATGGATAAGTCATTTTATATGGAGGTATAGATATAGATGGAAAATAATCTTTGGGGTGGGTGTTGGCAGGTTAGTACCGTACCACGTGTTTCGTCGTGTCCACTGGTTCCTCCATGTCGTTTTGTATTATTTCCAGCAAGTTTTCAACTAACTTTATCCCCCGTTTAGGCTCGTGCTGTGTTTTTTAGAAATTTTCATAACTATTGGTGAAAGAAATGTGTTGTTTAGCTTAATCTTTATTGATGTTTTGATGACGACTATAATCAGAGTTTGGTTCCGTTTGAAGGCAGAATTGGTTCTTTAGTTTGGAGTAATCCCCTTTTATGTATCAATTTGATAACGCTAGTAATATACCCTCACACAACGTGATGGTCAACGAAAGAAAATTGATCAGAGATATCATATGTACATATTTAGATTTAAGGTCGATGCCTTATGTGAACTGTTCTATTGATTCCCTATCGATCGATCGATTATTATTATTTTTATTATTATTATTATTATTTTTTTATTATTATTATTATTATTATTTTTTTTATTTTTTTTTGCGATAATATTTAAGATCCACATTCTCATTTCGTGATTAGTAGGGAACCATTCTCGTGTTAGTACACAATATGGCATAAGATACGTGAATTCATTTCAACGTGTCAACAAACGATTTCTCATGATTTCCTCTTGTCCATTTCATCGGTGAGCTTGTTATACTCGTGGAAGTTATTGTAAGGCCCATTCCTTACGCACAAACCAAAACATATCATTTATATATTATATTTGGAAAATCGGAAGCGCAAGTCCCCAAAACAAAGCATTTACCGACTTACTATGCTTCCAGGTTTAACGACTACAAATTATGACAACATTAGTTAAACATTTACAACCATATTAACACAAAAGAACTTATATAAAACGTTTTCCAAAAGACATTCACAAAAGGTCAGAGTTGCGCCAAGCTTTAGTCAAACTTCCAGTCAACATCAACAACCCGAACATCTACATCTACATCAACTAACCACAATCTGCACAACATTAAACAACGAGGGGATTAGCTCACGCTAAGTGAATGGAACCGTAACCGACGATTCAACCCACTCATAACAAGTCTTACAACTAAGCAACAACAACAAATAGAACACATAAGCACATAACGTCAAGAGGACCGGCGGTTCCTGGATGGCAGAAACCACGACTACTGGGCGCCAAGCCAATCCCAGTAATCAACCGATAGCTTGAGTACTACCTTCACTGACTAGGCTTGTTCTCAACTATGTGTCTCAAAGAAACCTCGACAACTACACAGTAGTACCCAAACCCAACCCAGACAGCAGTTGACCTCTGAAAACAACCACGTTGCATTCACAATGCAAAAACACACAACAACAAGCAACAGTTCACAACTGTTCACAACTGATCAACAATTCAACAACAATCACACAATAATTCATATATTTAGCAATATAAACAAACATACAAGACTGGTACCGGTACGACCAATAACAACAACCTACTAATATAAACCATCCTGGTTACCCGTTGTAACCGAACCCGTTACAACTGGGTGGAACCGAGGACTACAATTCCACTCACCGAATATTTACGCCTGATCGCCAACTCAGAGGTCTTATCTTACTGAGTGGCCGTCCGCTTATCTGGAAACAACAATAACACCAAGTCAGTAAACGTTCAACACAAATCACAATGCTTATATCATAATCTCATATAACGTATTTCAATATTATCTAACATATATCTTATATCCTATACCATATAATACGTATCACACATCATATATCATTAGCATTTAATCATATTAAACAAAGAAATAAAATTGCTGGAAACCACCCAGAAGCCGCCGGCTTGGGCAGGGAAGCCGCCGGCTTGGCTGAGAAGCCGCCGGCTTGGCACCCTGGCCCGCCGGGTGAATTAACATTTTCAACATCAGAACCTTATTTGCGTTTTAAGACCTAGAGAACCCGCCGGTTGGGATCCTCCACCCGCCGGCTGGCCACTTGAAGCCGCCGGCTTCAGTGATCAAGCCGCCGGCTTGATCATAATTTCAGCATCAGCAGAAACAGCAACCAACATACGGACCAAAACCCAAATTTCACCAAAATCAGTTTATGAACATGAAATTACCAAGTAAATAACCACAACTTCAACCATAAACATATAATAACAACAACAAACACTATCTAACTCATGCATCATCATCTAATTCACTAAAATTACCAAACCCTAACTATGAACTCAAATTGAAGAACTCTAGCCATTTCTACCATTCTATTACCATGTAATCATGTTAAATCGTTATCTAATCATTTAGAAACATCAAACACATATTATTTAACCTTCAATTCAAACAAATCACATATATTCATCATAAACCCAAATTTCTACTAATAACTCAAGAACACCAAGAATTACTTACAATTAAATGGAGAAGATGATAATATGGATGATGATAATCTGATTTTCACTTTAGCTAGATTCAATCACTAGTTTAAATTCTTGATTTTCTTTGAATGTGAAATAGAGAGAGTTTCAAGAAGATGAAATTGGGGAAAGGTGGGTAAAATGAGTCGGTCACCAAACCGACCCCCACTTTTATTATGTATAAAATTATACCCGTTCCTAGCCTATTGTCTGGAACCCGAAAATACCCGTAAGTCAAAATACTTTTATTTTACCGTCATCTTTAATAAATTAAAACAAGCAATAATTTATTAATCACTATAAAAACTGAGGCTCTTTTACTTGTTTATTATTAAATAAACCAACCAAACTTATAAAATACAATTTATTTCCAGGCCCAGAAATAGGATGTTACAAATCTTCCCCCCTTAAAGGATTTCGTCCCCGAAATCCAATCCCACACATAATTATACCAAATGCTACAATCACACATGGGCATACAATACTATAACTATATTACATCAAAGTCAATATAGAATCTACCTTGGTTATTCACTTCGAGCAATTCTCCCACAGTCGCTTGATCCCCCACTGTCATTTGAAAAGCTCGAGCAGGCGCCAACTTTCTCTTTTGCCCAATCGATGATGCAGAACCCGAACCAGAACCCGAACTTCCAGCTAAACCCAAACCTTGCCTAACATATTCCGGACATTGCCCTGCCCGATGACCTTCTTTCTTACAGTTCCAACACACAGACTGAGGAAAGGTACACTCTCTACTACCATGCCCAAATGCTCCACACTTAATGCACCTTAAAGTTTGAGGAGTACATGGACCCGAATGTCTCGACCTACAAGCATTACACCAAGGATTTGGATCACTACCCACCGAGCCCTCACTAAACTCAATTCTCCGATTCTGACTCTTACTTCCAGTAGTACCACTCTTAGAAAGTTGCACCGACTTATTCTTACTCGACTTCTCCCATGCTTGATTGTCACTATGCACCGACCTAGCTAACTCAAAAGCCTCCGTCAAAGAACGTGCCAACCTCACTGATGTACGGTACTGTGGTGGTAAAGTCTTAACGAAATGGGTAATCCTAGTCCTCTCGTCCGGAACCCATTGCTGAACAAATCTTAACTTATCGGTGAATTGATTGATAAGCTCATCCATTGTCATTTTCTCAGAAAACTCCAAATCCAAAAACTCCTGCCTAAGTCTAAGCATATTAAACTCAGAGCAGAATTGCTTACTAAACTCTCTATGAAACTCAGCCCAAGTAATTCTAGATCTTTGTTCAGGTGTCATTTGTGCAGTCGCAGAATCCCACCAATTCATTGCTTGACCTTTCAATAACTGAACCGCATATTTAACTCTTAACTCATCTTCACACTGACACACCTCAAATTTCCTCTCGGTGTCCCTTAACCAATTCAGTGTCACCATCGGATCATTACCTCCCTCAAAGTCTTTAGGTCCACACGCTTTAAAAGTCTTAAATGAACACAACCTATTCTGCTGAGGTGGAGGAGGAGACTGATACGTTTGCTGAGCTACTCTAGATTGTAACTCCAAATACAACTGTTCTATCTTTCTAAGTCTTATAACCTCATCCTCCATATGCAACACATAATCCTCTTGACTAGCTTCATCATGATTCACATTGGAAGTACCACCCTGATTAACATTATTATTTTCTGGAGGTGGAAGCTCCGTTCTAGTAACATTGTTGGGATCCGGGTTCTGATCATCTGCCATTCCTGTACTCACAACCAAAACACAACTTGCAACTTGTTAATCGTTAGTATCATCTATACTAACCAATCCCCAACCAAAAGCTAATCCCACTAACCGAAAAGTTTGACTAACACCAAATAGATTTGGGATTGAACATTCGCAAATGCCCAATTCACCCAAACCTATGCTCTGATACCAACTTGTAAGACCCGGTCCTTACGTGAACCAAAATATATCGTTTATATATTATATTTCTAAAATCGGAAGCGCAAGTCCCCAAAACAAACCATTTACCGACTTACAAAGCTTTCCAGTTTAACTACTACAACATATAACATCATTAATTTAAACATTTACAACCATATTAACACAAACGAGCTTATATAAAACGTTTTCCAAAAGACATTCACAAAAGGTCAGAGTTGCGCCAAGCTTTAGTCAAACTTCCAGTCAACATCAACAACCCGAACATCTACATCTACATCAACTAACCACAATCTGCACAACATTAAACAACGATGGGATTAGCTCACGCTAAGTGAATGGAACCGTAACCGACGATTCAACCCACTCATAACAAGTCTTACAACTAAGCAACAACAACAAATAGAACACATAAGCACATAACGTCAAGAGGACCGGCGGTTCCTGGTATCCATCCAACCCAGAAACCACGACTACTGGGCGCCAAGCCAATCCCAGTAATCAACCGATAGCTTGAGTACTACCTTCACTGACTAGGCTTGTTCTCAACTATGTGTCTCAAAGAAACCTCGACAACTACACAGTAGTACCCAAACCCAACCCAGACAGCAGTTGACCTCTGAAAACAACCACGTTGCATTCACAATGCAAAAACACACAACAACAAGCAACAGTTCACAACTGTTCACAACTGATCAACAATTCAACAACAATCACACAATAATTCATATATTTAGCAATATAAACAAACAGACAAGACTGGTACCGGTACGACCAATAACAACAACCTACTAATATAAACCATCCTGGTTACCCGTTGTAACCGAACCCGTTACAACTGGGTGGAACCGAGGACTACAATTCCACTCACCGAATATTTACGCCTGATCGCCAACTCAGAGGTCTTATCTTACTGAGTGGCCGTCCGCTTATCTGGAAACAACAATAACACCAAGTCAGTAAACGTTCAACACAAATCACAATGCTTATATCATAATCTCATATAACGTATTTCAATATTATCTAACATATATCTTATATCCTATACCATATAATACGTATCACACATCATATATCATTAGCATTTAATCATATTAAACAAAGAAATAAAATTGCTGGAAACCACCCAGAAGCCGCCGGCTTGGGCAGGGAAGCCGCCGGCTTGGCTGAGAAGCCGCCGGCTTGGCACCCTGGCCCGCCGGGTGAATTAACATTTTCAACATCAGAACCTTATTTGCGTTTTAAGACCTAGAGAACCCGCCGGTTGGGATCCTCCACCCGCCGGCTGGCCACTTGAAGCCGCCGGCTTCAGTGATCAAGCCGCCGGCTTGATCATAATTTCAGCATCAGCAGAAACAGCAACCAACATACGGACCAAAACCCAAATTTCACCAAAATCAGTTTATGAACATGAAATTACCAAGTAAATAACCACAACTTCAACCATAAACATATAATAACAACAACAAACACTATCTAACTCATGCATCATCATCTAATTCACTAAAATTACCAAACCCTAACTATGAACTCAAATTGAAGAACTCTAGCCATTTCTACCATTCTATTACCATGTAATCATGTTAAATCGTTATCTAATCATTTAGAAACATCAAACACATATTATTTAACCTTCAATTCAAACAAATCACATATATTCATCATAAACCCAAATTTCTACTAATAACTCAAGAACACCAAGAATTACTTACAATTAAATGGAGAAGATGATAATATGGATGATGATAATCTGATTTTCACTTTAGCTAGATTCAATCACTAGTTTAAATTCTTGATTTTCTTTGAATGTGAAATAGAGAGAGTTTCAAGAAGATGAAATTGGGGAAAGGTGGGTAAAATGAGTCGGTCACCAAACCGACCCCCACTTTTATTATGTATAAAATTATACCCGTTCCTAGCCTATTGTCTGGAACCCGAAAATACCCGTAAGTCAAAATACTTTTATTTTACCGTCATCTTTAATAAATTAAAACAAGCAATAATTTATTAATCACTATAAAAACTGAGGCTCTTTTACTTGTTTATTATTAAATAAACCAACCAAACTTATAAAATACAATTTATTTCCAGGCCCAGAAACAGGATGTTACAGTTATGAACGCTCATTGGTTTTGTATTTCCTTTTGACTTAGTGATAACCAAATGTCATTGTTGATTAAGTTCTTAATGTTAGGTGACACAATAAAATAGTTTCATTATTGGAGCTGGGCATTTGTAAATCTCAAATTCAACGTCTATCTCGTTATTTGATTCTCTCTTAGAATAGTTACAACTGGGAATTTCTTCGATTTTATACCAACATTATGAGTGAATTTTCCCCTTGAGAGCTGATGCGATGATGTGTCATATAGAAATGAAATATATTACAAAGCTTGAAACACTAAATTTTTAGTTGTAGACATTAAGGGAAATGGAGGTTATTATGTTATGTTGTTCGATTTATTTTTAGATATGGGAGGGTAGTAAATCATAATTGTTACATGTTCCCAGACATAGAGAGTTTCAAAATGGTATAATTTATTTTGGGTACCAATGATTTTAGTAGAGAAATCTTGAGGCATCACTTAAATAGAACACGGATGGGTTGATATTTTAGGTGAGAACAATTTAATAGATAGACTTATCCTTCTTCTTCGTTTCAAACCACTTTCATTAAGTATTATTGTGTAGGTATGTTTTAGATTCACTTAAATTCTTACGGAAGTTATAGTCAAAATAGTTTAAAAAAAACGAGATTATAATACATGTTAAGAATGGTCTTATCTAGTTACATTATAATGTAGCATGTGGTATGGAGCCCTTATTATATGGAGGTAAAATTGTCAAGCAATACATAGAATTCGAATGCATGTCCAAAAGATATCAAGATCTTGGGCTAACTTGCAAAAGAGATTAGAAACTTAATTAGTTGCGATAATGTGAGAGTGGCCAAGTGATGAATACATCACTGACTAGAAAAGATTATCGTGTGATTCGTGGTTGTAATGTGAAATTTCCCAAGGAAGTTAAAACATAACTATGTCCAAAGAATTGAGGGATAATGAACCAATATATTATTTTGATTCCAGTGAGTAGTGATTTAATAAAGTTTTCGCACGGTTATTCATTAGCGAGTTACAGTTTCCATGTCTTAGAATGATGTTTACTTAGTACATGATTTACAGTTTTATATTTATCACTGTTCGCTCTCGTTACGTTTTTAGCATTTCGAGTAGAACGTCTTGGCAGCATATTTGATAAGATTTTGAGTACGTATGAGCTTAGAATATATGAGCAGTTTGGATAGTGTATGCACCAAACCAATGACCAAGGATCATGATTTCAACACCTGTAGAGTCAAGATTGGACGTCGTCACGCGATTTTAAAGGCGACACATTGGACACTCGAATATGATGTATAAACACATATATGTCGTGATACCTTCGCAATTACGTCGGCCGCCATAATTGTTAGGGTATCCTTTCATATATGTCCTTATTACCAAGTCCTATATCACAATGTTCAACCTTGTTCCTACATATTGAAATCTAAAAGTGGCACGAATTATAAGTAAATGATACCATGATCGATATAGTATTGATAGATAACATTAATGACTCCACGCCGTTAAGCCTACATAACCCTCTCGAGTGTACGGGCACGTGCGGAACCACCAATGGAGCATGTCTTGATCGAGAATCAGAATGCGAATGAGTACACATCGTCAATGTAGCAAATAAGTATATATCCTAGTGGATAAGTCCATCTTGAGTGACATGCAAGTACACATAGTTTCGAATAAGCACATATAGTTTCATGCACACGTAGTTCCTAATTCATGCTCTATATGCGGGTTCCTTATTTATAGTCTAGGTCAATCCACCTAGATCTCTATAAACAATGGCTTTGATACCAATCTGTCACACCCCGTCTAAAGCGGAAACAACGGAATGCAACCATGATAGGATCACAACACATTATTATAAAGAATCTATATGAAAATAAAACTCCAATGTGTTATGATACTTGTAACATGAATAGTGGTTCACGCTACGCGTACATATCAACAAGGAAACAAATTAGCAAACAAACATCCCACAATATAAATGTTAAGGCAAAAACACGCCTTTCTCAATCCACCGAAATACTAAAACCAAATGTAATATGTCTTGAAGTAACACTTAATGCAACCTAATCGGTCCACTAAGCTTTCTTGTCCTCAATCTTAGTTCCACTAGTGCTACCTGAAAAGATATGCTCAAAAAGTGTCAACACAATGGTTGGTGAGTTCCGCAGGTTTGTAAATGACACAAAATAAACATTTGCTGTGATAAAGATACGAGTTAGGACAATGCAATGAAAATGTACACATAAGTGAAATAATGTAAATGAAACACCTCAACACACTGTCATCACCCCACGAAGAAGTATGACCAAACAAACCCTGTGAATGCAGTAGCTACCCATAATGGCTTTAATGTATACATAACGTATAACATTAGGTACTAAGGCCTTTTGAAACAACATGACTTTAATGTATACCAAGAATAATGTATACATCAGGTACTCACTCCCGAAAGAGCAAGGCCTTACAATGATAATGAATCCAACAACCAAATGCACATACTTCACATAGTGTCATACATTTCATGCAAATGTCCAAAAATGAAAACAAATACGTTTCACAGCAGAAAATGGTAATAAAACGTACGAGCATACTTTTCCCCCAATTTGAAAATAAGTAAGAAAACGGGGCCGCAAAACTCACCTTAAAAGGCAAAGCAGATTACGCTCCCAAATAAGTCCACTAAAACGGTATGTAAAATCTATAACCAAATATCTCGTCTAACCAAATCACCCTACAAACAAATTAAGTTCAATAAATATATTGCATATTAACATAGAACCATTATTGTACAATAGTTGATTATCATAATTATGATCCTAGCCTCTTATTTCATAATAATCGATTATCAAACATTGTTTAGTTCATTTAGTTTTAATTGCAACAAGTAATACTTCCAAACCAAAATGACACAATCATACTATAATACTTGATAATGAAAATCGATGATTGACATATATAAAATGATGAATTTTTTTGTCCATAGTCAATACCACTTGAAGACACTCGAAATTCGTAATCGAAAACTCTTAACATACCCTCGAAACACAACCCTTTTAAATATAATAAATAAAGTCAACTTACAAATATAAAAATATCCTTTTTCTTTCTGAAAATATCTAACCCTTATCTTACATTCACAATTTCTATAATAATTAGAAAATAGTTTGATCAAACCGAATTAAGTTTACAAAAGTTTTTCTAAAAATTCGTCACTCCTAACTGCAGTTTACGAAATAATTTTTTATAAAATCGTACGTTGCTTTTTAGAGGCCGAAACCTCGCGTCTCAATGTAAAATTTCGAGATCTACAACTTTCGTGTTTTGGACGAAGCCCGAAAACGAACGCAACTAGGTCAAAACTGCCCCTGATTAAGACTACGAAAATATGGACAGCTTTTACAATTTACGGGTATATAACTTTCGGTTTCCAAAACTTATTTTACCCAACTTATTCGTATCCCAAACATATAATTCAACCCACATATACATCTATTTCAGAGAAATTAAAATAAAATAAAAACATAGTGATTTGGGTGTATGATTATACCTATATTAATATTCGAACGGGAACACACGCGAGAACAAAGCTTGAATTCGACTTTGGTGATTTCTTTTCTTCTTTCCTTTGTTCGGCCAGACCTCCCCTCAATAAGCCCCAGGGATGATTTAATGTAGTTGCAAAAGAGTATCTAGGGTTTAATCATAGTTGGTATTTATAGGTTAGGTTTAATTGGGACCAAGTCATACAATTAGGAGATGGGCCGATTTTTGGCCTCAAAATCTCGGCAACCACACACAACAAAGAAATGTGCCCAAGTTTCATAACATGATTCTTATTACAATTATATTATTACTTAGTCTATTTTATTATTATACTAGTTTATAACCCGCGAATTCGCAGGCTAGTCCATAATTTTCTTTTAAAACCTTTTTGATATTATAACTTTACAAAATATTAAGGAAACATGAATCTAAGTTTTACAATGATTCAAAATCACAAAGATGCCATTTTAATGAACATGAAGTTAATTTTTATAATTGAATATTGAATTCTGTATACATAAAAAGTTATTACAAACCCTACCGATAAACTCGAAAAAAAAAAAAAAAAAAACAATCTTTTTAAACTCTTAAAGAGTTAACAAAGACTCAATTTCGCAAATGATGCTATATGTACTCACGAGCTCTATGTTAGAGAACTTTTATACACCTTGATCTCATTATATTTTGTTATAGGAACTATTAGAACTGAAACGTATCATTGACTTCACATGAACTATATCTACTTCCCTGCATTTAGAACAAAAAGAAAGGAAGAGTCTATCTTCATAAATCACCATAACTTCATAAGCTCCAAACGTGAATTTGTCACAATGTTGTACTCCAAGTCGTGGCAGGGTCGTTTGGTATAATGGACGTGTCACAACCTTGCAAATATCACTAGTTCTATGTCATGTATGTTACCTATTTAGCAAATGTTGAAAAGTAGAGGGCACAATGGTGAGTGGGAGAGGTCACAATCTTGATCAATAAGTGCCAAACATGGAAACAGGTAAATGAGACCTCAAAATGATAAATAAATAAAATGGCTAAAATATACAGATGGTCACATTCTAGGTTTCAATATAAGATGACTTTTGTGACAGATTGGTTATTAAAGATAAATAAACAGAAGGGCTAAAATAGTTTCAGATCAACCAAACCAAAACGTCCAATTTTTTTGTAAATGTATGCCCCGTTAGATAACCCACCTGACGCGCCCATCTTGCGAAACCCAATGAACATGCAAAGAATCAAATATGTACCTTTGATGTAAGACCTGCAACCCATTTTACTTCAAGTTTACTATCTTCAACCCGCTCACAGTGCTAAAAGGACACAACTTATCGAAGCCAAGCCAAACACCGCGTCACCATGACAAAACGATATCACAGGGTGCTCACTCAGTTCATAAGCACTCACAGTTTCCTCAGAATATGATTCTCTTCCCAATTTACATTCACAGTTTTTTCACTTGCATTTAAAATTTACACAAACACCGGATTTCTTTCTTTCTTGATCATCAGATGTTCCTTTTGCAAGAACAATTGATAAATATCACGAGCGTTGACAATATTAATAGGATTAAAAGAACCCGAATCGAAACCCAATAATTCACTTCCATCCTGCCATAACACATCAACTTTACTCTTTGATAACATTGTTAAAAAACTAACATGGCGTGTTTATGGCCTATGATTCACTACGAATCTACACTGCTATATGTTCAAGAAATATAGAAAAGTAAACAAAATGATATATAATATTCATAGCTTGTGTATTCTTTAACTTTATTCTCAAATTATAAATCACCTCACTTCATTTACCAATAGCATCAAAGAATATGATAAAATATCCTATAAAACCTTAATATCATATCACTTCAAAATATATCAAAATCGCTACCATGTGATGATGATGAACGAACGAAATTCACTGTAGACAAATTAAAATCAACATGTATATTGCCAAAATTGCAACATCAAATTCAAAATGCATTACACAGTCAACATGTAAATAGATCACTACAGAATCACTCAGAAGATATGTAAGTCCTACATCAATAAAACCTGAAAGCCATAAAACACTCAATGACAATTTCAAAAACCAATTTCAAGAATAAAAATTCATAGCATAAACAATAAAAGAACGATTTACCAAATTTGCCTCTTTTTGATTGTATATGCATTTATTTTTTCTCAGGAACCCAATAAGAGTACCAATTAGTACGAATTCATTGATTGTAATAAAAGATCAACTTACAAAAATTGAAGTAAAACTTCATTATCTATGACCGATGGAAAACGAAATCCAATAGTAAATTATCAAATAATTAACTGAATTCAAAACACGTGTGTATGATAATTCTGAATAGAAGCAGAGATAAGGAGGCACCCATGTACCATGCGAATTGAAGGAGAGAGGAGGCGTTTTCGAATTCTTGAAGAATTAACACAAATTTGAAATTTCTATAACAAACAGATTTAAATCAATATTTAAAAAGAAAAGTACGATCAGCCACAAGCAAATTCTTTGTTGTTGCTATTTTTTCATAGTACTGGAAATAAGAAAATCATTCAGCTAGTGAGAAAGGACACAAGAAGTATCACAATATCAAGGTATGGAGTAAATTCAACTCTTGCATTTTTACATAATTTATGCATTGATATATCGATCTGTTTAGTTATAAATGGGTTGATTCGAGTTATGCGTTATTCACAACGGGTCAAAATGGCCATATTCAAGCAAAAAAGGAAACATCTCAAAAGGACTGTACGGGTCAAAAGGCGTCTAATATGCATATCTTAGTCCGCAACTTCTAAAATTGATTGATCAAAAAATGTCCGAATTATTCTAATAAAATAAGTGTGTGATCATATTTAAAACACAAACTACTTAAAAACGTTCTACAAATTATAAGGAAATGTTTAAGTTTTGACCCATTACCGAGCCCATCACACCCATGTTAGCACCCCTAATTGAGAGCTACAAGTGAGCATAACCTGGTAACAGCAGGCATGCGCTGGATATCAGTTATCTTTGATAAAGACTCAGATCGATGCAATCTGAGGATGCCCTGCAGCTGCTGCGATCTGTGCTCTAGCCAGCAAAAGGATCTTTGATTTATCAGGGACTTTTTCTGCATATTTTGCTAACAGTTTTTCAGCAAAGGTTTCTACCTAGGTACCCAATCAAGATTGATAATGCAGTTTGAGATATGGATTTGTTCTTTGAAATAAACCTTGGCATCTTTGGTAAAATTAGGGCCAAACATGCATAGAACAGATGTGGCGATATCATATTTCACTCGATTAAATCTTAATATAGGTATGACACAATTACATGATTAAGAACCTTTGGTGACTTTCCACCTATCAACTAAAGGTTTCCAACTTATTTACGACTACCAAGTTATTACTAAATGGAATGGCTTTTACTAATAAATTAGTATGACTATGTATAGCCTTACCTTTATTTACGTCTAATAAATAAAATGTTAAGTATTTGCAACACGGATAATGCGTTGCACAAATAAGCTTTACTTTTTCAGCTATAACATGTATCGAGTGAATCTAAAATCACATAGATGCATATTGTATATACTCATTAGTTATTCATTATGCATCAAGTAAAATATATTTCAGCAATTCAGGATCACTTTATCTATTGATTTTCCAATAACTAACCCAATCGAATTCACACACATTATCTACATAAAATTCATCAGTATATATACCTTGAAGAAAACGAAATCGATAGGTATTCTTCTACAAGGCGACTATTAGTTATTAAAATTTTTGAATGAAAAAAAGGTGTTTATTATGCCAAACAACACAACACATTGCAACCTCCACTTATATTAACCCAAATCCATTTTGACCCATTAACCAGCCCATCCACCCCACCAATTTGACACATGTAGCCGTCACACACGAAAATACACATCTGAGAGTACTACAGACTGACATATACTTAGAACGTAGTGTTTTACCATTATCATTGACGCAACATGTAATGCCTTATTATCTAACCAGCAACTCCAAAAAGCACTTGTATGTCCCTTAAAGATTCAAGCCCATTCTACACCATTTCCAAACACAGAAATTAAATACGAATTAAATATTTATATGGGTGTAAGACTTCATATTGTTATATAATTATGTATCATCATAACCAGAAAAATAATAATATCATCAATCTATGTTTCCTGAGTTAAACTGAATGCTAGACATAGAAATGTTTCACTTACAGATGCACCTCCTCCCAAGATAATCAAAACTACTAATGTGTGCTTCTGACCCTCAGCATCAAAATTTCCATGAAAAGACAAAATTTGTAATGTATGTCATGTACAATACAAATTAATGAGTCCAATGGTACACCCAAATGGTAACGTGTACCTTATAAAGGGCACGTCTTATGTCCAATGGTGCAGACCGAATAAACTTGTCTATTACATCAGGTAATTAATGGAGTTGTAAATTATGCATTTTATATCTCTGGATTAAAGAAAACCTGCAAGACAAAACAAATTCAAACTACATTAATTTGCAAAATACACAAGTTAATCAAATATTCAACACACTGACATCCAAATCATGATGACGGGCTACTTTCTTTGAGGAAATCTTTTCTTCTCGTAAACATCAAAGCAAACTAATTTCATTCTAACACACATAAATATCATCATCTAATCAGCAGTTATGAAGTCATTTGATAGCAACAACCATCACAAAAAGTAGGATGTTCTTGAGCAACATCGATTGATAAGTAGCATATATAAATACTTCCATTACGAACGAAGTAAAAGAGAAACCAGAAAACGTATAACAAACCTTTTGAATGTCGTTAGAGGTAAGGTCTTCCCGGAGCTACAACTTACACATAACTTACTTAAGACCTTTTCGTTTTTATTATCTTAAAACTGAAGAGAAAGTAAAAATAGCTTCAACTGGCAGGTTGCAATTTTGACCCAATTGGATTATGCGCAATCTTCATAACATCCCTCTGACCACATTGCCGAGTTATTGTAATCCGCAAGTTATTGTTCAACAATGGAACGCCTGTGAACCATAATATAATAATTTAGTAATAACACATAAAAGAATTCAAGAACATTATGTCATAAGTCATAACGAATACAATGAAAATTGTTGTTACACAAAGACACAATAGTGGCCTATGTTAGTTTCAGTAGTTCTATAACCATTAATTTCATATAGCATAATCGTGATCACAAGATTTTTTACTCAAACAGTCACGATCAGTCAATATGTACAGAACTGAGAAGTGCAATTACCTTACAAAACGATTCTGCTCATATTTGTGTACTGTACCCACTACCCTACCGAGCCCCATAGTTCGGGCATCAGGTAACACATGCTCATCATCCCTATCAGGCTCATGTTATGCCACTTCAGTGGAAAACATATAATGTCCCTTAGGTTTCTGAAATTCTTCTTTTACGATGCTTTTACTGAAGAAATCAACACAATATTTTTCTTTATGCAACTGTAGAACCATTTTCTAGAAAAGCAAAAAAGACGGAAACCCAAAAGAATAAAAGTAAAGAGACGGTTTTTGACAGCATACATACTAAGATTTGCTTTCAGACCATAACATGTCGAAAGAGGATTTAATCTCTACACCAGACCATTGCAGTTTTATATATGAACATCAATTATCTAATTCATATGATTGAATTCATATAATTCACATGTCGATTACAAATCAGGTGAAAATATAACTAAATTACATGCTTGAAGCACAACCAAATTGGTTTAAAGCTTCAAAGTATCTCTATTAAAATCACTAAATATAAACCTATCATAATCAAGCATGGTTAACGAAGAAACAAACTGTTACCCTTATATTAAGGCCTTGGATTGCAATCAGGTTAACACACATAGAGCGGATGAGGTTGGAGTGAATCGATTCGAATACACGTGAGCCATGAAATCACCTGTTGAAGATTATAATCAATCAATAGAGACAAAAAGAGGATGAATTTGAGTTTTAGTACAAGAATCGTCCTAGACTCTTAGGTATTTTGATCAAATCACATGGTGCTCCAACAACACAGTTTTTACTTACAGAAGCATATCAACATCCACTAATACCGCCGCCTACAACTGGTATGACCACCCATATCATCTATCTTAAAGGTTTGAGTGAAGAAGAAGAAGAATGTGATGCTTTTAGTGAAGAAGAAGAAGGAGTAGGTTTGCGGTAGGTTTTTTATTTCTTCCGTAATGTGAGGATATAATAAAAAGAAACCTTTATTTATTTTTTTACGTTTTTTTTTTTTTTTTTTTTTTTTAACTTAACCTAAATTAAATTAAATTAATTAATTAATTTGTAATATGTAGGAAAGGATAATTATGACTTTTGAGGAATACAAATCTACTATTTAGGTTGTCATTTACATGGGAAATCATCAATGATTTTAATTAAAAATGGTTAATCAATGGAGGGTTGAGATTAGATTAGAGTTGCCTAAATTAAAAATGACAACCTAATAATCACTCTATTATAATATATTAAAGAGATTATCATCTCTAGATATAAATATGATATGATGCTACGATTAATATATATATACTACTACTATCATATTATTTATTTCAATTGTTACTTCCACCATTTACTTTATATTATCATAATTATTGTCATTATTAAGTATTATTATTATTTCAATATTATTATCCTAAACTTCTAATCCAACCGCGTACGAACATTGATTCGAGTTTTTGAACAATATATGAGAATTAAAATTTCTCACACAGTTTGAAATACGAATAGTTAATTTATTTCTCCACATTACTTACGTACATGAAACAATTAAAAATTGTTATAGGAAACGAACCTAAGAATAGAGTTTTAATGACGGATGTCACAGATATGAAGTTTATGATATAGAGTTGCTAGTTTTACTAGCATAGTGATTATGTAGCTATGTTATGTATTATTTGGTTAAGTTGCTTATATGCTCACTAAGCAAGATTGCTTATTGTTTAAGTGTTTCAATGTTTTAGGTGGAAGTGGACAAGGAAAGGGGAAGGCGGTTTAAGGGGATAGCGTGGATTGCTTAAAGTTAGTGTATGGCAAGTTTCTCTTTTATGTCGTTTGGATATTCTTGTGTAAATCGCCCGTTAAGACACGTTTTAAAAGTAAGTCATGGTGAGCCATGACTTAAGCATTTTTGAAATAGTTTGACTTTGAAAGTCAACAACGATTGTATATGATGTAAATTATGGTTTTCAAGTTAATGGTTGAATATTATTAGTGTACATGAATTAGATTTATGGTTGAAAATGGTCAAATGTGTTTTGATTTGAAATGGAGTGTTGACATGTAGTCAACCATTCCATTAGTCAATTATGGGTTGTGATTGGCTAGTCAATGGGTCAAAGTAGTCATTGTGAGTCAGCGGGTCAAAAAGGGTCGATATGGGTCATTAAATGCACTTACGGTCTAAAACGGGTTAGAGAAGGGTTAAGGGTGTGGTGAAGCATCTTACAACTTTGTTTTAATATGTATGATATGTGGTTAAAGGCATAATGTCTCAGCCTTCATGGTTTGAGACTTGATATGCACACAAAATGGTCGTTTTTGGGTCAAAAAGAGTCATACGTCAAAATCCCGTATCGTTGTGAAATTTGGAAAAGTGCAAAAAGGGAAGTCTTCGTTTTGATCATAGGGACGTGCCTGCAAATTTTTATGGTCTAACTCCAATCGAGTTAAAATTTACGCGTGTTTAAAGTTCGTTGTTTTGTTTTAAGTTGATACAGGTTTGGCATTGCCATCAGATTTGGTGGCAGTGCCAAGTAGGTGCTGTTCAGGATTTATGCAAGTCTGGCAATGCCATCAAAATTGGTGGCAGCGCCAATTAAGGGCTGTTCAAAAAAAAATTGTTTCTTTTGAGCACGATCGTTTGCCGTTGCGTCTTAAAGTGTTAGGACTTCAAATTTTAGAATGTATGAACATATATAATAAGGTTTAAAAAAAAAAAATGGTTGCGTTTTTGGGGCGTTTCAAGTTGATATCAGAGTGATAGTTTAAGAGAATTATGTAATCCACTTTAGGATTACGTAGTCTTAAACTATTATGAATGCATGATTATGTTTTTATATGATTTTAAGATTTGTTGTTATGACTGATTGTGTTTAAGGGTAATGAATAGAAGTGTGTGGTAAGTCTAATATGATTTCGTCTGGCCAACGAAATTAATATTATACTATTGCACATGGGTGATTCATAGCACTTAAACATAATGCAGATTAGGAGATAATTGTTTTGATAAATTGTGCATGCAGTTTAATTGTTGTCTATATTATGTAAAGATTGAAGGTATTAACTAAATTGTTGATTTTGTGTTAGATGGATGCTACTAAGAATACCAGTGAACGTTCTCCCCCGCGTGAGGAGAACCGAAATTTGACTCATGAGGAAGAAGTAATGATAAAGAGGATAGTTGGACAATCTCTAGAAGCCTTTACCCCAACGATGATTACTAGAATGGAAAACATGTTGACCGAGAGATTTAGTGAGTTTGAAAGACAACATATAGCTCCCTTAAGAAATGTTGGAACATCCTCAACCCATGTAGAGACGAATAAAGAGAAAGAGAAGTTTGAGTATAAGAGTTTTGCTACATGTAATCCACCTGAGTTTAGTGGAGAGTTAAACCCAGTTATTAGTAATCGTTGGATTAGTGAACTCGAGGAGACATTTTTGTTGTGTAAGTGTCCGGATGAGTCAAAAGTGATATTTGCAGCTCATCAACTTAAGAAAGATGCTCATGAGTGGTGGAATTCTCAGTTAGAGACGTATGGTTCTGAAATAGCTTCGAGGTTTACCCGGAATAAGTTTAAAGAGATATTTAGAGAGGAATTTTCACCACCTGCAGAGTTAGAGAAGTTAAAGGGGGAGTTTTTAACGATTGAGCATGGAAGTAAGTCAGTTGCTGAGTATTCTAAGGCATTCCATGAGAAAGCTAAATTCTGTCCTGAGTATACCTCTAATCCTAAGTTGTTGACCGACCATTTTTATCGTCATCTTAACCTTGAAATTCGTGAATCCATTGACCCACTTGTTTATAATACCATTGCTAAGATCTTGAATAGAGCATTAGTGCGTGAAAAGGATTTACAAGCTAGAGTTACTGAAACAGTGAATAAGAGAAATGTAGAACACACCACCTCACCATCTTTTGTATCTAAGAAAGCACGTTTTGAGGAAACCATTCCACAACCACAACCATTACAACAAGTTAGTTCTCAAACTCAACCAAGAGAGATACCCCCATGTGAGAAATGTGGTAGGAAGCATACAGGAGAGTGCAGATGTTTTAAGTGTGGTAGACCGGGGCATATGGCATCGAATTGTCCAAGCCCTCTTCGTTTATGTTATTATTGTTTTAAGGAAGATCATCTTCAGGCTGACTGTCCGGACAAAGCTAGAGATAGACGTAAGAGAATGGAGGAAAAAGTAGCTATGACGGTTCCAAGGCCAAAAGCTCGTGCTTATCAGATAACTGAGGGAGAGGTGAAGGAGTCATCAGATGTGACGTCAGGTACCTATATTTTAAATTCTACACCTGCTTACATTTATTGACTTTGACACCGTTGAATCTCTAGTGTTCCTGTTGCTATGTATGTTTAAGTATTCTTAAGGTTTGACTAGGATATATCATGTACCTAGAATGTTCGTGAGGACACGAACAGTTTAAGTGGGGGAGAGTTGTAACACCCCAATTTTATCAGGAATTTAATTTCGTATACGAATATAATTTTATTACGAAATAATATTGGATAAATAATACGATACAATAGAAAACGTAAAACAAATTATCAGTTCCAGACTGTAAAATAATAGGGGTTTAATATGATGAGTCAGATAGATACGTGGAGAGTTTAGAGGTTTCTTCATTTGTTTTAACAACTCAAAAATAAACACAGAGAACTAGAAAATACGCAGGAACCATTCCTTCACTCAATCTTCAAATTAAACCTAAATCAAGCTTGAGGAACTTCAATTAATCATCTTCTCTTCATCTCTAATCATTGTAAGTTGATTTCTCTTAAGATTCTTAACCTAGTTTTGGGTTTTTAGTGGGTTTCCATGAGGTTATGATTAATTAGTAAAATTAATACGAATTTAGGGTTAGAAATTGTTAGAATTGTTGTTTATGAGTGTTCTTAAGCTAGTTAATGATTAAATTACAATCCAAAAGTGATAAATATGATTAATTGGTTATGGGTGTTCTTGAATAATTATGGGTTTTTGGTTAAATATGTATGAATTAGTGTTAATTAGTTAAAAGTGTGATTTATGATGCAATTAGAGTATGAAAACTATGTTAGAATATGATTTAAGTGAAAGTGTTAATAAATTGACTAGGTGAATCAAAGTGGGGGAGTTATCATATAGAGGTTATTAGTTTAAATTAATGAGTTCTAGTGATTTAAATATGTTGTTATGTGTTGTATGATTAGGTGTTAAAGAGTTGGACATATCATCATTTGTGTATCTTGTGAATCGTCATTTCAAAGCTAAGGTGAGTAGTATAAGGATTAATCAAGTAAGTGGTTGTATGTGTTTCCGGATTACTTCCGAGTAAGAGGATCATACAACCATGTGAAGTTAATCGTGCATTATTGTTTAAATTGTTACTTGTGAAGTGATATGTTATGAATTGTTTGTACATGTTACCGGATAACTTCCGAGCTAGAGGTGGGTACAATCAAGTGAAGATTAAGTGTATTACTTGTATATGATTATAGTGACATGAATTGTGGTTGTACATGTTACTGGATAGCTTCCGAGCTAGAGGTGGGTACAATCATAAGTTAGTGATATGAAGTTTATGATATAGAGTTGCTAGTTTTACTAGCATAGTGATTATGTAGCTATGTTATGTATTATTTGGTTAAGTTGCTTATATGCTCACTAAGCAAGATTGCTTATTGTTTAAGTGTTTCAATGTTTTAGGTGGAAGTGGACAAGGAAAGGGGAAGGCGGTTTAAGGGGATAGCGTGGATTGCTTAAAGTTAGTGTATGGCAAGTTTCTCTTTTATGTCGTTTGGATATTCTTGTGTAAATCGCCCGTTAAGACACGTTTTAAAAGTAAGTCATGGTGAGCCATGACTTAAGCATTTTTGAAATAGTTTGACTTTGAAAGTCAACAATGATTGTATATGATGTAAATTTTGGTTTTCAAGTTTTCAAGTTAATGGTTGAATATTATTAGTGTACATGAATTAGATTTATGGTTGAAAATGGTCAAATGTGTTTTGATTTGAAATGGAGTGTTGACATGTAGTCAACCATTCCATTAGTCAATTATGGGTTGTGATTGGCTAGTCAATGGGTCAAAGTAGTCATTGTGGGTCAGCGGGTCAAAAAGGGTCGATATGGGTCATTAAATGCACTTACGGTCTAAAACGGGTTAGAGAAGGGTTAAGGGTGTGGTGAAGCATCTTACAACTTTGTTTTAATATGTATGATATGTGGTTAAAGGCATAATGTCTCAGCCTTCATGGTTTGAGACTTGATATGCACACAAAATGGTCGTTTTTGGGTCAAAAAGAGTCATACGCCAAAATCCCGTATCGTTGTGAAATTTGGAAAAGTGCAAAAAGGGAAGTCTTCGTTTTGATCATAGGGACGTGCCTGCAAATTTTTATGGTCTAACTCCAATCGAGTTAAAATTTACGCGTGTTTAAAGTTCGTTGTTTTGTTTTAAGTTGATACAGGTTTGGCATTGCCATCAGATTTGGTGGCAGTGCCAAGTAGGTGCTGTTCAGGATTTATGCAAGTCTGGCAATGCCATCAAAATTGGTGGCAGCGCCAATTAAGGGTTGTTTAAAAATAAATTGTTTCTTTTGAGCACGATCGTTTGCCGTTGCGTCTTAAAGTGTTAGGACTTCAAATTTTAGAATGTATGAACATATATAATAAGGTTTAAAAAAAAAATGGTTGCGTTTTTGGGGCGTTTCATTCTTGAGGTATCACCTTCTAAAAGAACGCTTTAAAACCAACTGCAGGCCCGTACAGAGGTTTAACCGACTACTTGGTGCTATTAACCCAAATAACACAGGCTACGACAAACAAACTTGTACTAAGACCCTGTGTCATCCAAACAATAGCAAACCCAAGCCCAGCCCCATGCTGGCCTCCGACTCAACGATGCCTAAAGGCAACACAACAAGTTATCACATATTCACATATTCCAATCAATATGTCAAAAAATAATCTATTCACAGTATTATTACTAATAGCTCATAATCATGGCAACTAAAACAATAGTAATAATACGGTTACTCGTTGTAACCCAAACCTGTTACAAGTAAACCAAACTGAGGGTTATCGATCCACTCACCGTTACCTTAGTCGTCCCACTCAGTAGTCTAATGTCATTGAGTTCCTCTTGTTTATCTGAAAATATAACAGAGTAACACAAGTCAGTCACTTATCTCAAACTGATAGTACTTACACAATTATTAGCATTACTCGAGTCATCGTATCATAAATAAACTATAAGTACTATATAAACTAATTACATGGCAAGTTGTAATACTAATCATGCTAACAAAACTATCTTAATCATTTATTAGTGTGATTAATATGTCACAAGTACACATATGTCACAAGGGTACAACCCAATTTATTCACAATAACAAGTAAACACGACAATCAGATCATAAAATTATTTATGACTTATTTACTCGAATCATTAGTAATACTCTTGTATAATCCAATATTAGGATACATCAAATGCCCATTTATTAATTAATTGGCATCACATAGTAATCATATTAACCTATCAAGTAACTTACTTAATCAAGTCACTTTTATAATTCGAAGTAGTCTTTTAGGCAACATAAGTACTAACTTACAATTATAATCATCATATATAATTATACCCTTTTCACAAGTACTTATCATCACTCTTTTAGATTACAAGTAATTAACTCACTTTAATCCAGTTCCATCGTATTATAATTCATTTGTTCATGATCATACATTACAATATACACTTTAAATAAAGGAACATAGATGGAATAAATCAATCTCCTGAATATCAGATAAGAGGTGCTCTTGTTAACATAGCTTTTTAATATTTTACTCCCTCATCCTTATTCAGTTTATATAGATATGTAACTTATCTCAAAAGTGGTATTAACTAAACAATTTTTCTTGATCCATCATCAATACTTTAACTTGAATTAGGATTACATCATTTCCACTTTTCATATATAAGTATATCATATGGCTATTTAATATATAAACGTACTTGTGTTAAATTATAAAAGAATCACCCAAAGTGCATAAACCCATCGGCTAAGGGGCTGGGGTCGTCGGCTTCTATAGCTAAACCACCGGGCACTTTAGTTTTTTTTTTTTTTTTTAAACAAACAGAAAGAATTCAAGTTTTGCGAGCTCGAGAATCAGCCGGCCTTGGCCTAAAGGCCGCCGACTTGCTAAGCCAAAGGAGGCCGTCGGGCTCCATATGGAAGCCACTGGCTTCCTTCGTTTATCTAGAACAAGCAGCAGCAGCGCAGCAAGAACAAGTAGTATCAGTAGTAAGCACGAACATATAGCAGTAGCAGAGGATAACCAACACAAACATAACTAATCCCTTTCACTTTTTCACATATAATTCATTAACCAAATCAACTAATTCTTTTCATTTGATATTTCATAACATAACTCAATTTATGAATTATACATAATCACTCAAGGAATTAATGTTCTTAAGTTACTACTTCATCCTTTGAATCGAAAGTACTTATCATATCAAGAAATTACTTTAAATTTCAACACTTAGAAATAGTATCTAACTTGGCTACAATTCACGTTTCATATATAATTAAAATTGAGGTACTTACAAGCTTAAAGAAAGATAGAAATCAAGCTGATGACGTGCCAAGATTAAATCAAAACCTTCAATTGATTTTTTTTATGTATTTTAACTTCTTAAGTTTCTTGTATATGTATGTATTGTTAATATGGAAGAAAAGAACCAAATTGGGGAAATAGAGTTTGAGTCGGCTAAACCCCCAACCGCCTCATATTTTACTTAATAATAATTAATTTAATTTATTTTTTTTTACCATCTGGAACCCGAAACCATTTCGAAATTCCAAATCTTTTATTATTTATTTCAACTTAACCATTTTAAAACACAAATAATTTATTTGACATTATAAATTATTCAACTCTCTTTCTAACTATTTTCAGGTAAATCAAACCAAAATATTTTCTACCACATTATATATAAAATTTAAGTTAGAAAATATTATAATATTACTAGGCCCGGAGGACGGATGTTACAAATCTCTCCCCCTTAAAGAGATTTCGTCCTCGAAATCTAATCTTACCCGATAACCTCAGGTAACATACTATGTGTAAGCCACACTTTATATAGGATATCAAATCCAAAGTTCTGTTCCATCTTACTATGTCATTAACTGGTGGTATCCGCTAAGCTTTATAGTTAAACTCCATCATTAGTGTTACACTGATATCCAATTTTACTTATGTCACATACGGTCAGAAACCCCAATAAGATTATATCTGTCTTCATGATAATCCCTCAAAACACTGTTTTCAAATCTCAATTTATCCGCTAAAAATCTCAAAGATTAAATAACCAATACTTGCGAGTATTAATTTAAATCCTCTTGTAACAACTTCTGGTCATTAGTTGCAATATACTTTCAAAAGTATAATCCACTAAAGTTTATAAGTTCTATCGTTCATCATAAGGATTTCAAGTCGAAACACAGTCGATAATCCATCAATATTCCTGTTTCAATTCATTTCAAAATTTAATACTCTATCATGGTCAAATAGTCAAAACTCAACGATAAATCCCTGCCACAGTCAAATCTCAAGATTTTCAATTTCACAGAACCCGAATACAAGATTAAATAATCTTTAATCCTCTATCATTCTTCACAATGGGTTCTCAAATTTTAGTCACAATTCATCAATTTCAACCAAACAATTCTTGGTCTATCTACTAATGAAAGGATTTTAATTACGATAATTCCTGTCACAAGTCTTTTTCAAGACATATAATAGTATCTGTAGATTTATCACAACTCAATAATCGCAATTTCAGGTCATGGTTTAAATAACTCTTTCACAAGACTTGAGTCAATAAAGCATAGCAACAACCCAATCTCGTTGTTTCATAAACACAATTCAATCTCATAATTATACCCTTATATAATCATCATATCCCGCTAACAGTATAAGGTCAACGCAATAATGTTTCAATCTCACAAGATTATTTCATGCTGGTTATTTCAAAGTTAATCAAATAAAACTTTATAACTTTCAATAAACTATAATCTCAAGCATGGGTAATCCACTTTAGTTTCATCTCTGCTTTTAATATGTCAAAAGAAATTTATATCTTTCAAGGTCAAATCCCATTCATTGACAATTTATCACAGAGATAACCCGCTTTATCAAAGTCTTCAAAAACCATACTTCACACAGGTTTATGTTCCAATCGAGTCATAGACTAATTCATTTGACATCAGTTAAGCAATTATAATGTCAACTAGCAAATTGCCGCGTCCGGATTATTAAATCCATTAACCACACAATCATCATCTATTAATCCCAGTTATACACCAAAACTTATAATGGTCATCATACTCGATATGATAAGTAGTCAATGATATATTTCTTTTCAATTAAATATAGGTAATCATACCGACAATTTCATCAAACGAAAATATATCCTCACAAAATATCAACATATGCCATTCAACAGATTATTTCAATAATCTCATCAAGAACTTTTCAAGTACTAGTAATCATATCAATTATCTCATCAGAAGAAATTTTTTTTTTTTTCCAAATATCTGCACATACTATTCAGCAGGTTTATAAGATCCACTTTAGCATTTGTGAACTCGATCAGCATAGTCACTTTTCATTAAATCACTGGAGTATCATACAACTCATTTATTAAGGGTATTTATTAATTTCTTTTTAACAATCACTATTATTTACTATTTTCAAGTCAAACCTATCTCAACTAAGGTTGACACAACAAAATTTATTAAATACAATGACCCCTAATCAAGTACTCAATTTCGGTCACTAATACAATAACGAAAATTATTTTATCAACATTCTTTATTCTAAAGAATAGAATTCACTGGGGTCAATTTTCACTTTATTACTCAACAATCAGGCCTCAAGAAACAACTAGTTCCAAAGCATAAAATAAATAAATGCTAGCACAAGGTAAATACACGTGTACCTGTAACGACATCATCTATCTCGACAGTGTCATCAACTGTCATCAGAGAATCTGCCAGCTGCTGACTGCAGATTCCTCCGTTTATGGCCAGAAGACGACGACGCACCAACCAAACCCGAACCCTGACTTATCTTTTCTGGACATTGCCCTGCGTGATGACCTTCTCGTTGACAATTCCAACACACTTTCTCGGGATAATCACAATCTCTGACTTTATGTCCAATCAATCCACATCTAATGCACCTGATAGTTTGAGACGTACACTTTCCCGTATGTCTAGTTTTACAATCGTTACACCAGGGAGATCGATCATTTATAATACTCTGACTCCTTGACTTTCTATTTCGTCTTTTATAGTTACTTTTACGCGATGATTCACTTTCAACTGGATATAACATTTTTTCTTTATTCAGTTTATTCTGAACTCGTAAATCATTATCCACTAAACGAGCTAGAGCAAAAGCGTCTGCAAGAGAATTTGCCAATCTCACTGTAGTACGATATTCAGGTGGTAAAGCTTCAACAAATTGATCTATCTTTGTTCTATCATTAGGTACCCAATAATGTACAAATCTCAATTTCTCGGTAAACTGGGTAATCAGCTCATCAATCGTCATCCCATCAATTAACTTTAATCCCATAAATTCCTGTCTAACACGTGACATATCAAACTCAGAGCAATATTGTAGACATACCTTATTATAAAAGTTACTCCGCTGAATAGATGCATTCGGTTGTGATGTCAGATTTGCTGTAACTGAATCCCACCAAAACATAGCCTGCCCTTTCAAAAGTTGAACTGCAAAAGGAACTTTAAATTTCTCCTCACACTGACATATCTTAAATCTTCTCTCAGTATCCCGCAACCAATCAAGTGTAACAGCTGAATCAAAGCTTCCATAATACTCTGAAGGTTTACAGGACATAAAAGTCGCAAAGGAACAACTGTTCTCTGTATGAGGGGCATCCGATCTAGGGGAACCGTCAAGGGTACTGGTCGGGTGCTCGTGTTCTGCCATATCTGTACTCAAAACAACAAAAACTTGCAATTTGTTAATCATTAGTACTCAATAAACTAACTACTTCTCAACTTAGCTAAACCCCACATCATGGAATGTTTGACTAACACAAAAATAGATTTGGGATTGAACGCTTACCATGTCCAATTCACCCAAACCTATGCTCTGATACCAACTTATAACACCCCTCATTTTGGAACTATTATAATAATGATTTTACTCGGAAGCGTAGATTTAAAATATATCCATTAAGTATTATACGAAATACACGTAAACTTTTTCCAACCAAAACCTGGTATCCAACAGTTCAAAAACTATTACAATATTAATATAAGCAAAGCGAGGTGTTATATAATTCCAAAACCACACTGATTTAGTCAAATCAGATATCAGAGTAGACGCTTGCTCTTCAAACATTCCATTCCAGGTCAACATCTTCTTGCTCAATCAATTATTAAATCATAATCTGCAAGAAAGGGAAATGTGGGGGATTAGCACAACGCTAAGTGAGAAGATCAATAAACAATAGTTTAACTTAGCATAACAAACTTGTGTTCAACAAATAATCATATTCAATCAACAAGTCTGTTAGCAACTTTTAATCACACAACCAACTGGTGTCATAGAAGACCGGTGGTTCTTGAGGTATCACCTTCTCAAAGAACGCTTTAAAACCAACTGCAGGCCCGTACAGAGGTTTAACCGACTACTTGGTGCTATTAACCCAAATAACACAGGCTACGACAAATAAACTTGTACTAAGACCCTGTGTCATCCAAACAATAGCAAACCCAAGCCCAGCCCCATGCTGGCCTCCGACTCAACGATGCCTAAAGGCAACACAACAAGTGATCACATATTCACATATTCCAATCAATATGTCAAAAAATAATCTATTCACAGTATTATTACTAATAGCTCATAATCATGGCAACTAAAACAATAGTAATAATACGGTTACTCGTTGTAACCCAAACCTGTTACAACTAAACCAAACTGAGGGTTATCGATCCACTCACCGTTACCTTAGTCGTCCCACTCAGTAGTCTAATGTCACTGAGTTCCTCTTGTTTATCTGAAAATATAACAGAGTAACACAAGTCAGTCACTTATCTCAAACTGATAGTACTTACACAATTATTAGCATTACTCGAGTCATCGTATCATAAATAAACTATAAGTACTATATAAACTAATTACATGGCAAGTTGTAATACTAATCATGCTAACAAAACTATCTTAATCATTTATTAGTGTGATTAATATGTCACAAGTACACATATGTCACAAGGGTACAACCCAATTTATTCACAATAACAAGTAAACACGACAATCAGATCATAAAATTATTTATGACTTATTTACTCGAATCATTAGTAATACTCTTGTATAATCCAATATTAGGATACATCAAATGCCCATTTATTAATTAATTGGCATCACATAGTAATCATATTAACCTATCAAGTAACTTACTTAATCAAGTCACTTTTATAATTCGAAGTAGTCTTTTAGGCAACATAAGTACTAACTTACAATTATAATCATCATATATAATTATACCCTTTTCACAAGTACTTATCATCACTCTTTTAGATTACAAGTAATTAACTCACTTTAATCCAGTTCCATCGTATTATAATTCATTTGTTCATGATCATACATTACAATATACACTTTAAATAAAGGAACATAGATGGAATAAATCAATCTCCTGAATATCAGATAAGAGGTGCTCTTGTTGACATAGCTTTTAAATATTTTACTCCCTCATCCTTATTCAGTTTATATAGATATGTAACTTATCTCAAAAGTGGTATTAACTAAACAATTTTTCTTGATCCATCATCAATACTTTAACTTGAATTAGGATTACATCATTTCCACTTTTCATATATAAGTATATCATATGGCTATTTAATATATAAACGTACTTGTGTTAAATTATAAAAGAATCACCCAAAGTGCATAAACCCATCGGCTAAGGGGCTGGGGTCGTCGGCTTCTATAGCTAAACCACCGGGCACTTTAGTTTTTTTTTTTTTTTAAACAAACAGAAAGAATTCAAGTTTTGCGAGCTCGAGAATCAGCCGGCCTTGGCCTAAAGGCCGCCGACTTGCTAAGCCAAAGGAGGCCGTCGGGCTCCATATGGAAGCCACTGGCTTCCTTCGTTTATCTAGAACGAGCAGCAGCAGCGCAACAAGAACAAGTAGTATCAGTAGTAAGCACGAACATATAACATTAGCAGAGGATAACCAACACAAACATAACTAATCCCTTTCACTTTTTCACATATAATTCATTAACCAAATCAACTAATTCTTTTCATTTGATATTTCATAACATAACTCAATTTATGAATTATACATAATCACTCAAGGAATTAATGTTCTTAAGTTACTACTTCATCCTTTGAATCGAAAGTACTTATCATATCAAGAAATTACTTTAAATTTCAACACTTAGAAATAGTATCTAACTTGGCTACAATTCACGTTTCATATATAATTAAAATTGAGGTACTTACAAGCTTAAAGAAAGATAGAAATCAAGCTGATGACGTGCCAATATTAAATCAAAACCTTCAATTGATTTTTTTTTATGTATTTTAACTTCTTAAGTTTCTTGTATATGTATGTATTGTTAATATGGAAGAAAAGAACCAAATTGGGGAAATAGAGTTTGAGTCGGCTAAACCCCCAACCGCCTCATATTTTACTTAATAATAATTAATTTAATTTTTTTTTTTACCATCTGGAACCCGAAACCATTTCGAAATTCCAAATCTTTTATTATTTCTTTCAACTTAACCATTTTAAAACACAAATAATTTATTTGACATTATAAATTATTCAACTCTCTTTCCAACTATTTTCAGGTAAATCAAACCAAAATATTTTCTACCACATTATATATAAAATTTAAGTCAGAAAATATTATAATATTACTAGGCCCGGAGGACGGATGTTACAGTAACTATTCTTAACATTCTCATTACTGTTCTGTACTTTTTCTTGACATTTACAAGTGTTTTAAAGTTAATCAACTATTCAAAACACTTAACATATCATAAAACATTACAGCTACTAGTCTAACAAGTAATAATTCTTTACCTGACTCATATTAGTGCATTATATCATTTCAGCTTATTTTAACATAATAATGCATATAGTTATCATAGCAACTTAAACAATTCCTACTGGGAATCATATCAGTTCTTTAACTGAAATCTTACTTCTAAACTTAATCATCATAACACATTAAACATAACATATTGGTTTAAGTTTGGGCAATCCTAACGTGGATTACCTAATTCCCTTAAACCATCGCTCTGATACCAACTTGCAACACCCCGAAAACGTGACCATTTTTTTTTTTTAATTAACTTATAGACTTTGCTAACATAATTGATACTAAGAACTAGTTTCAAAACATATGTAAAATAATGAGTAAACTAGAACAGGTTTGTTCTAGTAATAAAACAAGGTTGTTCTAGTACTAAAACAAGGCTGTTCTAGTACCAAAGAAATCTGGTCTGCAACACTTAATACCAAAAGTCGAACTTCAAACTCACGTAGCTTTCAAATGATAACACCTGGAAACTTAAAATTTTGCAGACACTTATAACTTGACAAAATGAACATTTCTCTTTTCGTACTTTTTCAATTTTCGCGTTTTATCTTATTTTGACCCGTTGACTCGATTTCGACCATTTTGGACCAAAATACTTGACATAACAACTTCTAAATCACTAGCATTCTGAGTTTAAGCTTTTGACCACACTCTCAAATCACCATTTGCAACTTATTGACACCATGAACTTTGACCTTTACTATGTCTAACTTGTTTTGACTTGTAAACCCCATTGGTTGCCCATTTGGACACCAAAACGACCCGATTGGGTCTTTGACCATATTGACCCACTTTCTTGGTCAAACCTCATTCAATTGACTTATTCAAGTCAAACTAACTTACTAACATCATCAATTTACTATAACATCACAATTTGACACTTTTGACATACTTGAACATGCTTTCTCGCTAAACATGACTTCAACCATTATACTTATAGTTTTCGTATACTTTTGACCATTCTCAACTTTACATTTTAAAACCTTTCTTTGAGCGATTTACACAATTGGACATTCATAACGATCATTCAAGGAAAGGGAGCTTATCTAACCGTAAAGCAAACTCCATTCCACGCTAATCTCTTGCATCCATCTTCTATCCACTTTAACCATTTGGTTCAACCGAACCAAGTACCTACAACATGAAACATCTTACGGGGTAAGCATTAAGCTTAGTGAGTACATGAGCAATTAAAGGAATAAGAACATAACCTTTCTACATATAATATTATTATGACCATTTCTTACTTTACCACATAATCATTGTGTAAGTGCAACATCTTTCCTTTAGTACCATACCTCTAAGTGGTATGCATACTATAACCTTTGCCTTTAGTAACATACCTCTAGGTGGTATGTATACTAACATTCATTCACTCGATCAAGTGCATAACATGCTTTCTTTCCTTTTTCCTGTAATTTATTCATTCCACATAACATTCACATATTCTCATGTTCTTTCAATACTTGCTACTTTGCAACTTTTCTTACCACATATAGTAGCAACACATAACTAATCAATTACATATAAACTTTAACATTAATCTACTTTATAAACATAAACATCACATTTCTAGATTGTATGAACTTCTTGTTGCAAGCAACTTAGAACATACAACATTTACCCATTTAACCCCCATATAACTCACCTTAGCCCTTAAGACGATTAAATCATTTAGCTCTTGCTTTGGGCTTCCATATCAATTGATCACCTATCATAACATAACCACATAACATACACTTAGCATCAACTTGTGATCAATTTAACTAATCACCATTACATTCTTATTACTTTCAATAGTTGATCTTTAAATCAACTAAACATGACCTTTAAAGTTAATTAATTAAATTCATATTATTTCTATTTTCCAAGTTATAATCAACATGATCACAATTACACTTTAATCACATTATCAATTACTAATTAATCTTCTTTAATCATTAACAAGGTTAATTAACATCATTTACCATGAATCCACCAAAAGCCCCATATTAGGTTTAGCGAATTCTCATTCAATTTCATAACTTTTAACTTGTATTAGTGTTAATATTATCTTTTCTACTTACTACTTTCATTAATCATCATCAACATCATTTGAATACATTATTACATACATATACATAACCTCATGCTTACCCATTTACACATGATCAAGCTTTCTTTAGTCAAATTAACATGAATTAAACATACTACATAACTCATAAACATGTATGGAACACTAATTACATAAATTAATTAGCTTTCATCAACTTTTATGAATCTAGGGTTTATAAACTTCAAACCCTAACTTGAATTAATCATGTTACATGACTCATAAACATGTATAGAACCTTAATTCATTCAATTTACTAACTTTCATGAACTTCTAATAATCTAGGGTTTACAAAACTTAAACCCTAACATGAATTAAGCTTGTAGAGGGGTTAAACATACCTTAAGAATAGTTAATTGATGATTTCAAGCTTTAATCACTTAAACCTTAGCTAAATTTCTGATTTCTTGTTCATGTTCTTGCTGTTCTCTCACGATTCAGACACGCACACACATATACGTGTTTATTTTCTGTATCTGGAACAAGAAAGAAGGCTGTAGGAGTTTTATTTAACACACTTTACATGTTTCTCCCCTCAAGTTTACTTGTTTACACCTCTGGTCCCTCTAACAGACCTTCACTTATTTGGTTAGTCCACTAACCCAATTCTAACAACCTTGCTACTTTACACATTCAACATTTTATATTGTATGAAACTGATACGAAAACGTATGTTAAATCATATAAAACTTACGTATTTTAGGGGTGTTACATATATAGAATTCTCATGTATACTTAATTACTCAGTAACACTGTAACGGTAACGTGGCATGATATGGTAATTTCTATACTTCATTACTATGACTCTAGATATCTATGTTCTACTTGACTTTTGTCTTCATTGTGGCCTTTGATGTGTTCATATAGTTAGATAGTAGTTGATTTAGTATCAGTAAACCTTGTAATGTTTATTTTTAGGGGTAGATTGGGAATATATTGGTGTAAATTTAATTTTTTATTAATATTTAAATTGTTTGGATATAGATGATAGATATTGAACTTATGATGGGTATATATCATATGATTGGGAATCATATGGGAAGGGGTCATATGAGGAGAAGGAGGAGAAGTTTTATTTGTAGCCATTGGATCATCTTTTGGGTTGGATCAATGGTTAAAAGGGGTGGCAATTTTGTAATTACTTTAAAAAATAAGGGTATTAGTTAACAAAAAAAAACATAACATTAATTTTCACTCCACACCCCTTTCACTATTTAGACTTTTACATGTTAACCCTTTCACTTTATTTTCTTCCCCCTCCTACCTTCTTCCTCCTCTAACCCCACCTACCACCACCCCTACCACTTGCTGCCACCATCTGACTGCCGCCGGCAGCCGCCGTCGGATTCCGACCGCTGGAAAAAAAAATTTCAAAATTTTTTTTTTCAAAAATTTGTTTTTTCAAAAAAAAAAATTTTCAAAATTTTTTTTTTCAAAAAATTTTTTTTTTCAAAAATTTTTTTTTTCAAATTTTTTTTCCCATAAATTTTTTATTAGATGTAGTATTCCTTTTCCTACTGCATTTTTAATAAAACTATACGTTTTTTCCACTGCATTTTGTATATTATTGTTAATTAACTAAAACTTGTATATATTTTACCGCATCTTCTATACCCAACGTCAACAAAATACCGTACAAATGGATAATATATATAATCTAAAATGCAGTAAAAAGAAAACAATATGTCCTAAATGATGTATATGCAAAATGCAATAAAAACAACAATATGTATTATACTTTAATACAAAATGCAATACAAATAGATAATATGTAAAATACAAAATGCAGTACAAATCGATAATATGTAAAATACAAAATGCAGTGAATAACAAACAATATATAATGAATGAAATATATGAAAAATGCAGCAAAAATAACAAAATGCAGTGAAAATAACAAAATGCAGTACAAATAGATTATGTATAATATAAAATGCAGTGAAAATAACAAAATGCAGTAAAAAAAATAAAATACGGTACAAATAGATTATATATAATATAAAATGCAGTAAAACGAACAATGTGTACTAAATAAATATATGCAAAATGCAGTAAAAACAGTAGTATGTATTATACTTTCATACAAAATGCAGTAAAAATGGATCATATGTATAATATAAAATGCAGTAAAAAATAAACAATATGTAATATATGAAATATATACAAAATGCAGTGAATAATAATAAAATGCAGTGTAATTTTAACAAAATGCAGTAAAAAATATATTATGTATAACTTAAAATGCAGTAAAAAATAAACAATATATATAAGATTGAGGTGTATAAATAAAATGCAGTAAAAACGAACAATATCTACTAAACATATATACAAAATGCAATAAAAATAATAAAATGCAGTACAAAGTGATAATATGTAAAAAAAATTGGAAAAAAAATTATGAAACAAAAATTTTAATTTCTTTTTTTTTTAAATTAAAAAAAAATTGAAAATTTTTTTTTCCGACGACCGGTGGCGGGTGGCGGCGGCGGCGACGGGTGACGGCGGCCGCGGGTGGCCGCGGGTGGCAGCAGCTAGTGGTGGTGGGTGGTGGAGGGGAGGGGTGGGTAGGAAGAAAGTAGGAGGGAGTAGTGTACACTATTAAAAAGGTGGATGGGGTAAAAATGAAAATTTGAAAATTCTTCTCCTCCTTCTCCTCAAATAATACCTTCTCCTCTGAACCTTACCCATATCGTATTATGTATTTAGGTTGGGTAAATATGATTATTGATGTTTATACTGAGTATATATGTAATTATCCCAAAAAAGAAAAAACAAAATACGCTAATGAATACATTTTACTACTTACTTATTTAGTTAAGTAACAAATAAAAAAAAAAATTAATTTATTTAAAATTTATGAAAGTGAACGTGTTCAGTCTATTTATCCGAACAATCAATCAAATCAAATCAAATCACCATAACCAAACAAGAAGCGTCTTGCAGATCCCAGCGGTTGCGTGAACAATCTCGCTCGTTCACCTGCTCGTATTTCTTCCAAAAACTCTAATTATTAAAAAAAAAAAAAAATCAAACAAATTGAAGAAAGATGTCGTGCTGTGTTGGATGTTGTGCGTCTTTGACCTGCGGTATGTGCACATCAGCTGCATCAACAATCACTAAGAAATCAGCTAGACTCGGTTACTGCGGTCTCTTTGGTCTTTCTTTAATCGTTTCTTGGGTTCTTCGTGAAATCGGAACCCCACTTCTTAAAAAATTATCTTGTAAGTTCTTTTTCGTAAAAATCGATTTGGGTCTTAGTAATTTCCCAATTCTGATTATAAAGTTTCTGTCTTTATTAATTTCATTTAGATGAGGTTTTTATTAGCTGTATAGTTATTTATATCAGTTTTGGGTTGTAGCTAAGATTAGGATGTTGGTGGTTCATGATTGATTATTGTGAATTTAGCTGACGTAAGATATGACATAGTACTGGAGAAATTGTTACACCTCATTCTAATTTAAGTAGTTGTGATTGTTCTGATAAAAGCAAAGTAGCAAACTGCGAAAGAAAACCCCAAATGGTTCCAACCATCACCTTATAACTTAACTGTCAGACTGTGGGCGATCAGCATTAACTAATGCCAAAATAGCTTATGCATAATTCAATTAGCAGAACCCTATATTATATATTTCGTTACGCTAGACGCAAATGCAAACGCTATCTCTTGCATTGTGTTTTGTCACAACTTATTATCTGCTCTGCTTATTTCAAAAGGCATAAGCAGTGCCAAATTCTTAAGCAACATTCAAACGCAACCTATACAGATTCAATGAATTTTCTTGTTTCGTTGTATCCAAATAAATGCAGCATTTGTTCAGTTCACTTGAAGTTTACATTTTTATGCCAAACTATTGGTTACGTAATATTATTGACGGTGAAATTGGTCTAATGAAAACATGATACCATAACTAGATACCGTATTTGGATGAAGTAATTTTGAGTTCAATTTTACTAACAGTTAAGTAATTTGTTTTGGGATTATAGGGATCAATACATCTGATACTCTTTCCGATGAATGGTTTCAATCGGAAGCTGTTCTTCGTGTCAGCCTTGGGAATTGCTTGTTTTTTACAATACTTGCTTTGTTAATGATTGGTATAAAGGATCAAAATGACAGACGTGATGCCTGGCACCACGGTGGATGGATTTTCAAGATTGTGATATGGGCTTTGCTTATCATCCTCACGTTTTTCCTTCCAAATTCAGTCACATCAGTTTATGGTTAGTTTTAGATTTTGATATAAAAGTTCCTTTCACTTTGTCTGTCAAGGGTTATTAGTCAAACATTTATTTAACTATGTACACGTCAAAGTCAAACATTGTATTTGGGATGGAGAGTGTATCTGGAGGCGACAAAATAGGCTGTTTAGGTGGGTCACGGGTTGAGCCAGGCCGAAACTACCCAAATTCCCTTCTTTGTGGAATTCTTTGAATGATACTTGTCTTCTGTATGAATGAAAATATCATATTGTTACGATGATAATCTTCTAAAGTTATTAATTTAAAAGGTTTGATACATTGTGAATACAGTGTGGGCTGTGGGCATCATATTACCCATTTGTTCATAGATGGTTCCAAGATGCCACCTATAAGCGTATCACTCACCATAATCATCTAACATTCCATCGGTGTCGTCTCCACCAACTTCATCATTTCATGACTCATGTAATCCGTACAACTTTAAGAGTTGTATACAATGACACATCACCATCTTCTTTTCTATACAACTCTATCATTTAATGAGTGTAGTCCATACGACTCAAATATTTATTTTTAGTGGCCCACCATTGATCCTATACCACAGTATTATGAGATACAACAGTGCCATGAAAAGTATGCCGTGTCATTCTTTTGTAGTGGTTTCGTTCATGTAACTAATCAACTTTTCACTATATACGGCTTCTATACAATGACCACTACTCATGCTCTAGGCCTCTACAACTAGAAGTTAAATGGTGTAAATCAAAACTCTGTAACTATGCAGGATTCATATCAAAATTCGGAGCAGGGTTCTTTTTACTAGTTCAAGTAATCATATTATTGGATGCTACACATTCATGGAATGATTCCTGGGTTGCCAAAGATGAACAAAAGTGGTCAGTCATAAGCCTATTATTTTTTCATCTTTTATTTTACTTTTTTGAACCATTAAATAAGCTGATAACACTAGGGTCTCTAAAGAGACTTTATCCCACAGCTATAATACTATTACCAAATGCCACATGGTACTATTCTTTAATTCTAATCTCTTTCGACATATTTTTCAGGTTTGTTGCTTTACTTGCAGTATCAGTTACTTGCTATATTTCCGCATTTACAATTTCGGGACTGCTGTTTATTTGGTTCAATCCATCTGGCAATGACTGGGCTAAATGTGTTCTTTCTTGTTACAACAATGATTCTTGCCCTTTTATTTGCTGTTATTGCACTGCATCCCATGGTAAGTACACATTAAATCCACTATATTATGAGCCCTTTTCACTCAATGAATTTGATGTTTGTTAAGATATTAGATTGTTGGTTTTGATAGGTGAATGGTAGTTTGTTGCCTGCTTCAGTGATATCAGTTTACTGTGCTTATGTGTGTTACACTGGTCTCTCTGCTGAACCTCGAGATTATGCGTGCAACGGTCTAAATAATTCTAAAGCGGTGACCACAAGTACACTTATTCTCGGCATGCTTACAACTGTTCTCTCGGTTCTATATTCAGCCCTTCGTGCTGGCTCTTCAACTACCTTTCTATCTCCTCCATCTTCTCCAAGATCAGGTGATAAATTTATCACTTTCTGCTTGTCACAAAACTTATTAGAGGTGACATGGGCAGGTCAGACGGGTTGGTTGCGTAATGAGTCAAATTGGGTGGGAGTCGAAACAAGTATCTTTGTACGCGTTAATGTGATCCGAAACACTTTTTGCCTAATTTTTAATGTTTGTATAAATGGTCAATGTGTCAAAGATGGTTACAAAGTATTCTAATATTTCAGTAATAGACTAACTGTTTCAGTAGATTCATTTAGGAGGGTTTATGCATTACAAAGTTTTTTATACGACTTTGGACTGAGTTGACTCATTGAATACGTTTCTTATTAAATAACTTATTTTGTTTTTACCTGTATGACCATTATTGATAAAACACAACTCTAAACGACCCATTCTTTGACAAATGGGTTGAGATAAATCTTCGTGTTTGAATGTGTAATCTGAAAAGGTGTTAAAACTTTAAAGTAAAACTATCACTATATTTTGCTCACATGAATTTAATTACTTTTGGTCGTGTTAGTTGGTTAAATCATAAAGAATGACTAGCTAGAGAAGACAATTCCTCATTAATCTTGAGTATAATACACATTATGATATCTTTATTCTTTTTTCTAACAATAATATACTAACCATTTACCAATGTTTCGTCCTTGCGTATTCTTCTTGTTAGTCAAATGGTTCTTCCACTTTCCTTTTGGTCCTAAAATGATCTTTTAGAGGATTATACTGATTGTCATACGAATTTGATATATGAACTGACAACTTAACTAATTATCATAACAGGCGAGTCATCACCTTTTCTAGAATCATCAGAACTGGAATCAGGCAAGGGCAAAAAAGACGTAGAATCAAAACCAGTGAGTTATTCTTACACGTTTTTCCACTTGATATTCGCATTGGCTAGCATGTACTCTGCCATGCTTTTATCAGGATGGAGTAGTTCAGAAAACTCAGACCTCATTGATGTTGGCTGGACTTCAGTTTGGGTTCGTATCTGCACTGAGTGGGTCACTGCTGGGCTCTATATATGGTCGCTGGTTGCTCCACTCATCTTCCCTGATCGCGAGTTTTATTAGACGTTTGTTTATAGTTACGTTTTAGTATGTGGATATTGGGTATAAATTGTAAATAAATGTAGGAGTAGTAAGAGCAATTTGATATATGTATGTGGCTCCATGATGGTTTTTACTCGAAACATGGTTGATGTTGTTTTAATTAAATGGTTGTTGTGTGAAATTATTCGCCGTGTAATGTTCATATTACAATCGTGTCATATTTTTTATTGTAGGTTGTCCCAAAAATTAATCTCATTTGGTCTTGGAGGATGTTTCTTTTTTAATAATGAATAGTTTTTTAGAATGACCATCCTATGACCTACATCGTCACATATTATATACTAGGAACGATATGCGCGGCCCAAGAACTAAAATGGCATTCACATAAATTTGGTCCTCTTCAATTACAAAAATGCTTTCCATCGAATATTTGATGAAACAATTACATGTTCATAAATAATGGTTACAAAACAAGAAGAGATGGTTTTCATTACTTCTAACATTAATTTAGAAGAGGTTAGTATTCATGTCATCCTCATGCCACTTCTGACATCAACGCCTACAATGGCTTTAAAAGATGACCGCCTAAAGAAACATTAAACACTACAAAATTAGTACGATATTGTAGAAGCAACAAAGGCCAGAATCATCTATCCATAATTCAAATGGTAGGCTTTCGGTATTTCTGATTGGACTTTCATCAGTCAGTTGAGAATCACTTGTTTTTTGCTTAAAGCAACAAACACCCTAAGGTTTACTTATTGCAGCATTAGTTTATTTCTGTGATTTTGTCTAGAAATATAGAAACAATCTTTTGACTTCAGAAGGGACGGTTGTGATAGGACAGCCTTGGATGACTGCGACAATAGTTAGTTATTCTGTACCACCAGAGGCTGAACCAACAACTGCATTGACATTGGTGTAAAAAACTCCTCTAGTCAAAAGGCTAATGAGAAAAGAAGCAGGTGATGTAGTCTTACCAAGTTAAATCTTCAATTAATAGAGGAAACAGGACGTTGATGTGTTTAATGCAAAACATGTTATCGTATTCCATTTTCAAGAGGGTAAATTGTAGCTAGAATGTAAGTGGAAAAAATCTCATCATCAATAGATTGTGTTCTTCCTCTGTTTCCTTCTTCAAGAGACCGTAGCCGCTGAAAATATCTCTTAGAACACAAGTCATCTTCTTATCATCTTATGTGGTAGTCTATTTCATTAACTTCTGTATAAATCCTTAGCTAAACAGATCATGTTGGTCTACTGATTGCAAGTTTAATCTCTATATCAGAGTATCTTACCAAATTACAAGCATACAAAAATCCATCTTCATAGTCTACCTACTATTAAGCTCCAAGTCTAATTCATACCATATTAGCATCACACCGGAAAATTTCATCTTTGAAAGAAAAGATTTCTTTTAGACAGGGGCGGTACCAGAAATTTGTTCATATGGGGGCGAAGTTTGAGAGTATACACCAATGGGGCTTTGCCTCAGTGGTACCGCCGCCGCAAATCCTCACGTCCCACCCGGGTTCAAGCCTCTGGGAGTACAAAAAATCCTATGCTCTGTGTGTGGGGTCACTGGGGCCAGGTGTTTAGCCGGACGGGTTGCCTCTTGCGGGTGGGGCTCCGTGGATCTACGGATCCGGGGTTAAAGGTTCCCTCCAATAAAAAAAAAAAAAAAAAAAAAAAAAAAAAAAAAAGTTTGAGAGTATACTAGTGTTAGATCTTGATTTGGCATTCATTTGTTTATGTCAAGATGTAGAAAAGAACGTAAGTAATTTTTTGTTTGAATAAACGGTAAACAGTAAACAAATTGAGTTCAAAATTCTGATGCAAATCTCAATAATTGTATGAAATTTAGAAAATTAATAGCTTTATCAAACCAAAAGTACAAGAGTTTATTTGTGTTGTCTTTCATGAGTTTTTTTCCTTACACAATTCTAATTCGATGTTATCAGGAAGTATTGAATAAACTTATTTAACTTCCATGTAAAAAGAATCCAAGAAAGAATGATTTTTCTATGTTTAACATATTCAGACACGCATTATATTGTTATACTTTGATGATAACCAACTCAATAACTTATTAATAACTATCCAACTAACCTTAATGTACAATTCTTTATGCTTAAAATGTTTCTTAAACATAGCCCTTAAGACTATCATTAGAAAAATCCTAATACGAATAATAAAGAATGGTTGTTATATAATATAATTTCAATAAAAAGGTTTGGTAAAACTATAAAAGGGATAAGATAAAAGATTGAGAAAAAGGATGAGAATTGTACATCTTTTATTACATTAGAAAAAGAAAATGAGGACAAATAATTTAAATCTTGAGAAAAAGACAAAAACAAGGAAACAAATACCAATTGTATAGGGAAAAAAAAAATGTCAAGATTGAGATTCGAACTCAAGTGTCCGTCAAAATGTGCGTTGATGTTAACCAACAAACTGGAAAGCCAATACTACTAGCATGTCACAAATATATTTTATAAGTCATGGGCAAACATGAATAACATCGTCTTCTCCAAAATATTTACAGTAGTTACAGAAAAACTAGAGGGGGCGGCTGCCCACTGTGGTACCGCCCCTGCTTTTAGAATGTTGTTGAAACTTTCATATACCAACTACACCACATACCATCACAAACAATAATAAGCTAACAACAACACCCGTAAACAAAGATTAAAAAAAAAAAACACTAATATAATATACAAAGTATAAAAAAGATAATGTAATATCATGAAAAAGTGAACACCAATCAATTAAACAAACATGTATGTAAATGTAACCATCATGAAATCAGAATAGAATACAGCTAAAAACCAAATACCAATGTTGTGTAGCTAAAATTGAAACCCTAGCTATCAATTATTTCCGATTATCGATAGAGTCACCGTATGTCCGTACCACACCATTGATGCGCCAGCATATTTTCGATTAACGATAGTGTCACCGCACCGCACCGCACCCTTGATGCGTCAGCACCAGTCATAATATTTAACAGGTGAGTTCCTTCTGTATAGACCCAAAAACCTGAAAAATGGGGACACCCAGTAATGAAGAGCTAAAGAATGGGGGCGGCGTTGGACAAAGAAGGGGTCGGGGTGAATGGTTTCAAATACACGTGCCTGTATTTTAGAATGGTACGTGTTAAACCCAAAACTGGTGATTGACTGATTGGGCATCAATAGGTGTCTCTTTTTTCTTTAAATTAGAAAATTAAAAAGAAAAGGGTGAATAGTTTTTGGATGGGATAACCAGCATATGCACGGCCCAGGAGTCACGTAAAATTATACGGAGTACTATTTTAGAAGAAAGGACATTAGACATGAAAACACTCTACATCACCAACGTGTGACTGTGTGAGTGAAATGCTAGTGAAGTTGTATGTACGTGATCTAGTGCTATAATAAAAAATCAAATAGGTACATTCTTTACCTCTTCAAATAAATAAGGTTGCTATTTTTTTGGTGTCCATATCAAAATTTAGCACCAGTTTAAAGTCAACTTTTACTATTCACTAAATCACAATAAACAAAATTTTGAATTTCCAACTTGTGTTAACTTACCCGTAAGATTACCACTTGGTTAACATCTTGCATATCAAACTTACCGATATAGATTTTCCAGAGAGTTTATAAACAACTATGTACACTATAATTACTATTTAAAAACATTTTCAAAGTAGAACTCTCAATAAAGGAAACAATGCGCCTTTCAAACAACATACAATGAAGTGAAACCAGACATTGGTTTGAGTGTAATCGTAAAACATACGTATGATAATATAATCAACTTTTTAGGAAGCATATAGGTAAGACTTCTACAATACCCACATAATTTACAAAGTATGCTATAAAGATGGGAGTTAGAAACATCATTAACGCAAGCTCCATTCCACGCTAATCTCTTGCATCCATCTTCTATCCACTTTAACCATTTGGTTCAACCGAACTAAGCACTTACAACATGAAACATCTTACGGGGTAAGCATTAAGCTTAGTGAGTACATGAGCAATTAAAGGAATAAGAACATAACCTTTCTACATATAATATTATTATGACCATTTCTTACTTTACCACATAATCATTGTGTAAGTGCAACATCTTTCCTTTAGTACCATACCTCTAAGTGGTATGCATACTATAACATTTGCCTTTAGTAACATACCTCTAGGTGGTATGTATACTAACATTCATTCACTCGATCAAGTGCATAACATGCTTTCTTTCCTTTTTCCTGTAATTTATTCATTCCACATAACATTCACATATTCTCATGTTCTTTCAATACTTGCTACTTTGCAACTTTTCTTACCACATATAGTAGCAACACATAACTAATCAATTACATATAAACTTTAACATTAATCTACTTTATAAACATAAACATCACATTTCTAGATTGTATGAACTTCTTGTTGCAAGCAACTTAGAACATACAACCTTTACCCATTTAACCCCCATATAACTCACCTTAGCCCTTAAGACGATTAAATCATTTAGCTCTTGCTTTGGGCTTCCATATCAATTGATCACCTATCATAACATAACCACATAACATACACTTAGCATCAACTTGTGATCAATTTAACTAATCACCATTACATTCTTATTACTTTCAATAGTTGATCTTTAAATCAACTAAACATGACCTTTAAAGTTAATTAATTAAATTCATATTATTTCTATTTTCCAAGTTATAATCAACATGATCACAATTACACTTTAATCACATTATCAATTACTAATTAATCTTCTTTAATCATTAACAAGGTTAATTAACATCATTTACCATGAATCCACCAAAAGCCCCATATTAGGTTTAGCGAATTCTCATTCAATTTCATAACTTTTAACTTGTATTAGTGTTAATATTATCTTTTCTACTTACTACTTTCATTAATCATCATCAACATCATTTGAATACATTATTACATACATATACATAACCTCATGCTTACCCATTTACACATGATCAAGCTTTCTTTAGTCAAATTAACATGAATTAAACATACTATATAACTCATAAACATGTATGGAACACTAATTACATAAATTAATTAGCTTTCATCAACTTTTATGAATCTAGGGTTTATAAACTTCAAACCCTAACTTGAATTAATCATGTTACATGACTCATAAACATGTATAGAACCTTAATTCATTCAATTTACTAACTTTCATGAACTTCTAATAATCTAGGGTTTAGAAAACTTAAACCCTAACATGAATTAAGCTTGTAGAGGGGTTAAACATACCTTAAGAATAGTTAATTGATGATTTCAAGCTTTAATCACTTAAACCTTAGCTAAATTTCTGATTTCTTGTTCCTGTTCTTGCTGTTCTCTCACGATTCAGACACGCACACACATATACGTGTTTATTTTCTGTATATGGAACAAGAAAGAAGGCTGTAGGAGTTTTATTTAACACACTTTACATGTTTCTCCCCTCAAGTTTACTTGTTTACACCTCTGGTCCCTCTAACAGACATTCACTTATTTGGTTAGTCCACTAACCCAATTCTAACAACCTTGCTACTTTACACATTCAACATTTTATATTGTATGAAACTGATACGAAAACGTATGTTAAATCATATAAAACTTACGTATTTTAAGGGTGTTACATATATAGAATTCTCATGTATACTTAATTACTCAGTAACACTGTAACGGTAACGTGGCATGATATGGTAATTTCTATACTTCATTACTATGACTCTAGATATCTATGTTCTACTTGACTTTTGTCTTCATTGTGGCCTTTGATGTGTTCATATAGTTAGATAGTAGTTGATTTGGTATCAGTAAACCTTGTAATGTTTATTTTTAGGGGTAGATTGGGAATATATTGGTGTAAATTTAATTTTTTATTAATATTTAAATTGTTTGGATATAGATGATAGATATTGAACTTATGATGGGTATATATCATATGATTGGGAATCATAGGAGAAGGGGTCATATGAGGAAAAGGAGGAGAAGTTTTATTTGTAGCCATTGGATCATCTTTTGGGTTGGATCAATGGTTAAAAGGGGTGGCAATTTTGTAATTACTTTAAAAAATAAGGGTATTAGTTAACAAAAAAAAACATAACATTAATTTTCACTCCACACCCCTTCCACTATTTAGACTTTTACATGTTAACCCTTTCACTTTATTTTCTTCCCCCTCCTACCTTCTTCTTCCTCTAACCCCACCTACCACCACCCCCACCACTTGCTGCCACCATCTGACTGCCGCCGGCAGCCGCCGTCGGATTCCGACCGCTGGAAAAAAAAAATTCAAAATTTTTTTTTTCAAAAACTTGTTTTTTCAAAAAAAAAAAAATTTTCAAAATTTTTTTTTTCAAAAATTTTTTTTTTTCAAAAATTTTTTTTTTCAAATTTTTTTTCCCATAAATTTTTTATTAGATATAGTATTCCTTTTCCTACTGCATTTTTAATAAAACTATACGTTTTTTCCACTGCATTTTGTATATTATTGTTAATTAACTAAAACTTGTATATATTTTACCGCATCTTCTATACCCAACGTCAACAAAATACCGTACAAATGGATAATATATATAATCTAAAATGCAGTAAAAAGAAAACAATATGTCATAAATGATGTATATGCAAAATGCAATAAAAACAACAATATGTATTATACTTTAATACAAAATGCAATACAAATAGATAATATGTAAAATACAAAATGCAGTACAAATCGATAATATGTAAAATACAAAATGCAGTGAATAACAAACAATATATAATGAATGAAATATATGAAAAATGCAGCAAAAATAACAAAATGCAGTGAAAATAACAAAATGCAGTACAAATAGATTATGTATAATATAAAATGCAGTGAAAATAACAAAATGCAGTAAAAAAAATAAAATGCTGTACAAATAGATTATATATAATATAAAATGCAGTAAAACGAACAATGTGTACTAAATAAATATATGCAAAATGCAGTAAAAACAGTAGTATGTATTATACTTTCATACAAAATGCAGTAAAAATGGATCATATGTATAATATAAAATGCAGTAAAAAATAAACAATATGTAATATATGAAATATATACAAAATGCAGTGAATAATAATAAAATGCAGTGTAATTTTAACAAAATGCAGTAAAAAATATATTATGTATAACTTAAAATGCAGTAAAAAATAAACAATATATATAAGATTGAGGTGTATAAATAAAATGCAGTAAAAACGAACAATATCTACTAAACATATATACAAAATGCAATAAAAATAATAAAATGCAGTACAAAGTGATAATATGTAAAAAAAATTGGAAAAAAAATTATGAAACAAAAATTTTAATTTCTTTTTTTCTTAAATTAAAAAAAAATTGAAAATTTTTTTTTCCGACGACCGGTGGCGGGTGGCGGCGGCGGCGACGGGTGACGGCGGCCGCGGGTGGCCGCGGGTGGCAGCAGCTAGTGGTGGTGGGTGGTGGAGGGGAGGGGTGGGTAGGAAGAAAGTAGGAGGGAGTAGTGTACACTATTAAAAAGGTGGATGGGGTAAAAATGAAAATTTGAAAATTCTTTTCCTCCTTCTCCTCAAATAATACCTTCTCCTCTGAACCTTACCCATATCATATTATGTATTTAGGTTGGGTAAATATGATTATTGATGTTTATACTGAGTATATATGTAATTATCCCAAAAAAGAAAAAACAAAATACGCTAATGAATACATTTTACTACTTACTTATTTAGTTAAGTAACAAATAAAAAAAAAAATTAATTTATTTAAAATTTATGAAAGTGAACGTGTTCAGTCTATTTATCCGAACAATCAATCAAATCAAATCAAATCACCATAACCAAACAAGAAGCGTCTTGCAGATCCCAGCGGTTGCGTGAACAATCTCGCTCGTTCACCTGCTCGTATTTCTTCCAAAAACTCTAATTATTAAAAAAAAAAAAAAATCAAACAAATTGAAGAAAGATGTCGTGCTGTGTTGGATGTTGTGCGTCTTTGACCTGCGGTATGTGCACATCAGCTGCATCAACAATCACTAAGAAATCAGCTAGACTCGGTTACTGCGGTCTCTTTGGTCTTTCTTTAATCGTTTCTTGGGTTCTTCGTGAAATCGGAACCCCACTTCTTAAAAAATTATCTTGTAAGTTCTTTTTCGTAAAAATCGATTTGGGTCTTAGTAATTTCCCAATTCTGATTATAAAGTTTCTGTCTTTATTAATTTCATTTAGATGAGGTTTTTATTAGCTGTATAGTTATTTATATCAGTTTTGGGTTGTAGCTAAGATTAGGATGTTGGTGGTTCATGATTGATTATTGTGAATTTAGCTGACGTAAGATATGACATAGTACTGGAGAAATTGTTACACCTCATTCTAATTTAAGTAGTTGTGATTGTTCTGATAAAAGCAAAGTAGCAAACTGCGAAAGAAAACCCCAAATGGTTCCAACCATCACCTTATAACTTAACTGTCAGACTGTGGGCGATCAGCATTAACTAATGCCAAAATAGCTTATGCATAATTCAATTAGCAGAACCCTATATTATATATTTCGTTACGCTAGACGCAAATGCAAACGCTATCTCTTGCATTGTGTTTTGTCACAACTTATTATCTGCTCTGCTTATTTCAAAAGGCATAAGCAGTGCCAAATTCTTAAGCAACATTCAAACGCAACCTATACAGATTCAATGAATTTTCTTGTTTCGTTGTATCCAAATAAATGCAGCATTTGTTTAGTTCACTTGAAGTTTACATTTTTATGCCAAACTATTGGTTACGTAATATTATTGACGGTGAAATTGGTCTAATGAAAACATGATACCATAACTAGATACCGTATTTGGATGAAGTAATTTTGAGTTCAATTTTACTAACAGTTAAGTAATTTGTTTTGGGATTATAGGGATCAATACATCTGATACTCTTTCCGATGAATGGTTTCAATCGGAAGCTGTTCTTCGTGTCAGCCTTGGGAATTGCTTGTTTTTTACAATACTTGCTTTGTTAATGATTGGTATAAAGGATCAAAATGACAGACGTGATGCCTGGCACCACGGTGGATGGATTTTCAAGATTGTGATATGGGCTTTGCTTATCATCCTCACGTTTTTCCTTCCAAATTCAGTCACATCAGTTTATGGTTAGTTTTAGATTTTGATATAAAAGTTCCTTTCACTTTGTCTGTCAAGGGTTATTAGTCAAACATTTATTTAACTATGTACACGTCAAAGTCAAACATTGTATTTGGGATGGAGAGTGTATCTGGAGGCGACAAAATAGGCTGGTTAGGTGGGTCACGGGTTGAGCCAGGCCGAAACTACCCAAATTCCCTTCTTTGTGGAATTCTTTGAATGATACTTGTCTTCTGTATGAATGAAAATATCATATTGTTACGATGATAATCTTCTAAAGTTATTAATTTAAAAGGTTTGATACATTGTGAATACAGTGTGGGCTGTGGGCATCATATAACCCATTTGTTCATAGATGGTTCCAAGATGCCACCTATAAGCGTATCACTCACCATAATCATCTAACATTCCATCGGTGTCGTCTCCACCAACTTCATCATTTCATGACTCATGTAATCCGTACAACTTTAAGAGTTGTATACAATGACACATCACCATCTTCTTTTCTATACAACTCTATCATTTAATGAGTGTAGTCCATACGACTCAAATATTTATTTTTAGTGGCCCACCATTGATCCTATACCACAGTATTATGAGATACAACAGTGCCATGAAAAGTATGCCGTGTCATTCTTTTGTAGTGGTTTCGTTCATGTAACTAATCAACTTTTCACTATATACGGCTTCTATACAATGACCACTACTCATGCTCTAGGCCTCTACAACTAGAAGTTAAATGGTGTAAATCAAAACTCTGTAACTATGCAGGATTCATATCAAAATTCGGAGCAGGGTTCTTTTTACTAGTTCAAGTAATCATATTATTGGATGCTACACATTCATGGAATGATTCCTGGGTTGCCAAAGATGAACAAAAGTGGTCAGTCATAAGCCTATTATTTTTTCATCTTTTATTTTACTTTTTTGAACCATTAAATAAGCTGATAACACTAGGGTCTCTAAAGAGACTTTATCCCACAGCTATAATACTATTACCAAATGCCACATGGTACTATTCTTTAATTCTAATCTCTTTCGACATATTTTTCAGGTTTGTTGCTTTACTTGCAGTATCAGTTACTTGCTATATTTCCGCATTTACAATTTCGGGACTGCTGTTTATTTGGTTCAATCCATCTGGCAATGACTGTGGGCTAAATGTGTTCTTTCTTGTTACAACAATGATTCTTGCCCTTTTATTTGCTGTTATTGCACTGCATCCCATGGTAAGTACACATTAAATCCACTATATTATGAGCCCTTTTCACTCAATGAATTTGATGTTTGTTAAGATATTAGATTGTTGGTTTTGATAGGTGAATGGTAGTTTGTTGCCTGCTTCAGTGATATCAGTTTACTGTGCTTATGTGTGTTACACTGGTCTCTCTGCTGAACCTCGAGATTATGCGTGCAACGGTCTAAATAATTCTAAAGCGGTGACCACAAGTACACTTATTCTCGGCATGCTTACAACTGTTCTCTCGGTTCTATATTCAGCCCTTCGTGCTGGCTCTTCAACTACCTTTCTATCTCCTCCATCTTCTCCAAGATCAGGTGATAAATTTATCACTTTCTGCTTGTCACAAAACTTATTAGAGGTGACATGGGCAGGTCAGACGGGTTGGTTGCGTAATGAGTCAAATTGGGTGGGAGTCGAAACAAGTATCTTTGTACGCGTTAATGTGATCCGAAACACTTTTTGCCTAATTTTTAATGTTTGTATAAATGGTCAATGTGTCAAAGATGGTTACAAAGTATTCTAATATTTCAGTAATAGACTAACTGTTTCAGTAGATTCATTTAGGAGGGTTTATGCATTACAAAGTTTTTTATACGACTTTGGACTGAGTTGACTCATTGAATACGTTTCTTATTAAATAACTTATTTTGTTTTTACCTGTATGACCATTATTGATAAAACACAACTCTAAACGACCCATTCTTTGACAAATGGGTTGAGATAAATCTTCGTGTTTGAATGTGTAATCTGAAAAGGTGTTAAAACTTTAAAGTAAAACTATCACTATATTTTGCTCACATGAATTTAATTACTTTTGGTCGTGTTAGTTGGTTAAATCATAAAGAATGACTAGCTAGAGAAGACAATTCCTCATTAATCTTGAGTATAATACACATTATGATATCTTTATTCTTTTTTCTAACAATAATATACTAACCATTTACCAATGTTTCGTCCTTGCGTATTCTTCTTGTTAGTCAAATGGTTCTTCCACTTTCCTTTTGGTCCTAAAATGATCTTTTAGAGGATTATACTGATTGTCATACGAATTTGATATATGAACTGACAACTTAACTAATTATCATAACAGGCGAGTCATCACCTTTTCTAGAATCATCAGAACTGGAATCAGGCAAGGGCAAAAAAGACGTAGAATCAAAACCAGTGAGTTATTCTTACACGTTTTTCCACTTGATATTCGCATTGGCTAGCATGTACTCTGCCATGCTTTTATCAGGATGGAGTAGTTCAGAAAACTCAGACCTCATTGATGTTGGCTGGACTTCAGTTTGGGTTCGTATCTGCACTGAGTGGGTCACTGCTGGGCTCTATATATGGTCGCTGGTTGCTCCACTCATCTTCCCTGATCGCGAGTTTTATTAGACGTTTGTTTATAGTTACGTTTTAGTATGTGGATATTGGGTATAAATTGTAAATAAATGTAGGAGTAGTAAGAGCAATTTGATATATGTATGTGGCTCCATGATGGTTTTTACTCGAAACATGGTTGATGTTGTTTTAATTAAATGGTTGTTGTGTGAAATTATTCGCCGTGTAATGTTCATATTACAATCGTGTCATATTTTTTATTGTAGGTTGTCCCAAAAATTAATCTCATTTGGTCTTGGAGGATGTTTCTTTTTTAATAATGAATAGTTTTTTAGAATGACCATCCTATGACCTACATCGTCACATATTATATACTAGGAACGATATGCGCGGCCCAAGAACTAAAATGGCATTCACATAAATTTGGTCCTCTTCAATTACAAAAATGCTTTCCATCGAATATTTGATGAAACAATTACATGTTCATAAATAATGGTTACAAAACAAGAAGAGATGGTTTTCATTACTTCTAACATTAATTTAGAAGAGGTTAGTATTCATGTCATCCTCATGCCACTTCTGACATCAACGCCTACAATGGCTTTAAAAGATGACCGCCTAAAGAAACATTAAACACTACAAAATTAGTACGATATTGTAGAAGCAACAAAGGCCAGAATCATCTATCCATAATTCAAATGGTAGGCTTTCGGTATTTCTGATTGGACTTTCATCAGTCAGTTGAGAATCACTTGTTTTTTGCTTAAAGCAACAAACACCCTAAGGTTTACTTATTGCAGCATTAGTTTATTTCTGTGATTTTGTCTAGAAATATAGAAACAATCTTTTGACTTCAGAAGGGACGGTTGTGATAGGACAGCCTTGGATGACTGCGACAATAGTTAGTTATTCTGTACCACCAGAGGCTGAACCAACAACTGCATTGACATTGGTGTAAAAAACTCCTCTAGTCAAAAGGCTAATGAGAAAAGAAGCAGGTGATGTAGTCTTACCAAGTTAAATCTTCAATTAATAGAGGAAACAGGACGTTGATGTGTTTAATGCAAAACATGTTATCGTATTCCATTTTCAAGAGGGTAAATTGTAGCTAGAATGTAAGTGGAAAAAATCTCATCATCAATAGATTGTGTTCTTCCTCTGTTTCCTTCTTCAAGAGACCGTAGCCGCTGAAAATATCTCTTAGAACACAAGTCATCTTCTTATCATCTTATGTGGTAGTCTATTTCATTAACTTCTGTATAAATCCTTAGCTAAACAGATCATGTTGGTCTACTGATTGCAAGTTTAATCTCTATATCAGAGTATCTTACCAAATTACAAGCATACAAAAATCCATCTTCATAGTCTACCTACTATTAAGCTCCAAGTCTAATTCATACCATATTAGCATCACACCGGAAAATTTCATCTTTGAAAGAAAAGATTTCTTTTAGACAGGGGCGGTACCAGAAATTTGTTCATATGGGGGCGAAGTTTGAGAGTATACACCAATGGGGCTTTGCCTCAGTGGTACCGCCGCCGCAAATCCTCACGTCCCACCCGGGTTCAAGCCTCTGGGAGTACAAAAAATCCTATGCTCTGTGTGTGGGGTCACTGGGGCCAGGTGTTTAGCCGGACGGGTTGCCTCTTGCGGGTGGGGCTCCGTGGATCTACGGATCCGGGGTTAAAGGTTCCCTCCAATAAAAAAAAAAAAAAAAAAAAAAAAAAAAAAAAAAAAAAAAAAAGTTTGAGAGTATACTAGTGTTAGATCTTGATTTGGCATTCATTTGTTTATGTCAAGATGTAGAAAAGAACGTAAGTAATTTTTTGTTTGAATAAACGGTAAACAGTAAACAAATTGAGTTCAAAATTCTGATGCAAATCTCAATAATTGTATGAAATTTAGAAAATTAATAGCTTTATCAAACCAAAAGTACAAGAGTTTATTTGTGTTGTCTTTCATGAGTTTTTTTCCTTACACAATTCTAATTCGATGTTATCAGGAAGTATTGAATAAACTTATTTAACTTCCATGTAAAAAGAATCCAAGAAAGAATGATTTTTCTATGTTTAACATATTCAGACACGCATTATATTGTTATACTTTGATGATAACCAACTCAATAACTTATTAATAACTATCCAACTAACCTTAATGTACAATTCTTTATGCTTAAAATGTTTCTTAAACATAGCCCTTAAGACTATCATTAGAAAAATCCTAATACGAATAATAAAGAATGGTTGTTATATAATATAATTTCAATAAAAAGGTTTGGTAAAACTATAAAAGGGATAAGATAAAAGATTGAGAAAAAGGATGAGAATTGTACATCTTTTATTACATTAGAAAAAGAAAATGAGGACAAATAATTTAAATCTTGAGAAAAAGACAAAAACAAGGAAACAAATACCAATTGTATAGGGAAAAAAAAAATGTCAAGATTGAGATTCGAACTCAAGTGTCCGTCAAAATGTGCGTTGATGTTAACCAACAAACTGGAAAGCCAATACTACTAGCATGTCACAAATATATTTTATAAGTCATGGGCAAACATGAATAACATCGTCTTCTCCAAAATATTTACAGTAGTTACAGAAAAACTAGAGGGGGCGGCTGCCCACTGTGGTACCGCCCCTGCTTTTAGAATGTTGTTGAAACTTTCATATACCAACTACACCACATACCATCACAAACAATAATAAGCTAACAACAACACCCGTAAACAAAGATTAAAAAAAAAAAACACTAATATAATATACAAAGTATAAAAAAGATAATGTAATATCATGAAAAAGTGAACACCAATCAATTAAACAAACATGTATGTAAATGTAACCATCATGAAATCAGAATAGAATACAGCTAAAAACCAAATACCAATGTTGTGTAGCTAAAATTGAAACCCTAGCTATCAATTATTTCCGATTATCGATAGAGTCACCGTATGTCCGTACCACACCATTGATGCGCCAGCATATTTTCGATTAACGATAGTGTCACCGCACCGCACCGCACCCTTGATGCGTCAGCACCAGTCATAATATTTAACAGGTGAGTTCCTTCTGTATAGACCCAAAAACCTGAAAAATGGGGACACCCAGTAATGAAGAGCTAAAGAATGGGGGCGGCGTTGGACAAAGAAGGGGTCGGGGTGAATGGTTTCAAATACACGTGCCTGTATTTTAGAATGGTACGTGTTAAACCCAAAACTGGTGATTGACTGATTGGGCATCAATAGGTGTCTCTTTTTTCTTTAAATTAGAAAATTAAAAAGAAAAGGGTGAATAGTTTTTGGATGGGATAACCAGCATATGCACGGCCCAGGAGTCACGTAAAATTATACGGAGTACTATTTTAGAAGAAAGGACATTAGACATGAAAACACTCTACATCACCAACGTGTGACTGTGTGAGTGAAATGCTAGTGAAGTTGTATGTACGTGATCTAGTGCTATAATAAAAAATCAAATAGGTACATTCTTTACCTCTTCAAATAAATAAGGTTGCTATTTTTTTGGTGTCCATATCAAAATTTAGCACCAGTTTAAAGTCAACTTTTACTATTCACTAAATCACAATAAACAAAATTTTGAATTTCCAACTTGTGTTAACTTACCCGTAAGATTACCACTTGGTTAACATCTTGCATATCAAACTTACCGATATAGATTTTCCAGAGAGTTTATAAACAACTATGTACACTATAATTACTATTTAAAAACATTTTCAAAGTAGAACTCTCAATAAAGGAAACAATGCGCCTTTCAAACAACATACAATGAAGTGAAACCAGACATTGGTTTGAGTGTAATCGTAAAACATACGTATGATAATATAATCAACTTTTTAGGAAGCATATAGGTAAGACTTCTACAATACCCACATAATTTACAAAGTATGCTATAAAGATGGGAGTTAGAAACATCATTAAGGCAAACTACAAAATATATATAAATTCAAATTGAGCTATACTAAAAAACATATAAAAACTCAATAAAATATCCTTTTTAAGGAAAAAAACTAAATTATTACGAGGGAAAAATGTTTATATTAAAACTATACTCCGTTGATGGGCGAAAGAAAAAGAAATACGTAGTATATCTTTTTAAGGCCAATATTTTGTGTTATTTATTTATTTATTTATTTGTCATTCTACATAATAGTTGTCCGTTTTGACTATGCAACACGGTTATAAAAATCTTCACTAACTATACTTTTCACCAATTAAATTGCATCTCTACCTAATAAAGTTTCTTTTGATTAATTGTTATATGAAAGTATAGTAAAGACATATTTGGGACAATCCGTAATAGTAAGTAGGACACTTGAAATGGGACCAAGAGACTACCAATTATAAGTTGATCCAACTATTTTTTTATTGAAAAAATTAGGAAAAAAAGGGTCGCGACCATGGTTCGAACATACATATGGTTGACGAGGTAAAACTATAAACCAATCTACCTAACTGCCTCATCTGTCTTTGTTTGGTTATATTTGTCTTTTAAATAGCGAAAAATATTGAGTATTTAAGTATACACGTGTAACTAATTGGCAAAATACTTTAATTCAAAGTTCAGACTACGTAGATGAAGATGTGAAATATATCAATAGATAATTTAACCGTATATTTGATAATGAAAGTGATTTTGACACATCATTATTAGTTACTTGTGTTCGTATGTACTTAGCCCCTCTCAATACCAATATTTAAATCTTTAGTGAACCATTGTCATCAATAGATGTTAAGTATGTTTATCTTGATTGATGTTTATATTAGAATAATTAATATATATTGCTCTCAGTGTTAAGTTAAAGAGAGTGAAATAACTATTATTTGATATATCTAATAAATTATGAAATTGATAAAGCAAGTTAAGTATAATTAAGCTAAGCTACAAAATATATGAAATCTCACATCTTAAACTACAAACCTATTTTAACTCTATAAAATAAATTTGTGTTTTGAAAAAAAAAAATATGATGAATTGAAAAGGAAAAGAGGAGAAAAATGAAAAGGAAAAAAAAAAAGCTACTAATTTGCCTCGAACACACGACTTTCCGTATGAGATGCATCAAAATCACCACTTCATCTACCTGCCATATCTATTTAGTATTCTCAAATATTTAATTTAAACATACCTATAGCCGTTTTTTTACCAACAAAACCACGCCACATGTCAGTCAGTCAGGCTGCTACAGTAACAATTGGTCCCTTTCTATATGGGAAATGATAAATACAACATAGTTTTTACTTCATACAACAAATCTGTGCATTACACAGTTGTACTATATGCATCAATATTGAAAATTTTGGTGTATAGATCACAATTATTTGGTGTATTTATCAACACCCTTTCTATATATAGGAAGAGATATATTGCTTTTCACGAGGTTTGAATCTAGAATCTCACAATATACCGATAGACTAGATGGCCATTTAAATTTTGATAAATAATTGATAGTTGATGATTTAAATTCTATTTCAATTAGTGTTTTTTATGGTGAAATATATGAGATTAGATTAGTTGATGACGATCTTTTTCACTATGTTATATTTTTGGTTTATTAAATATTTAAAATTTAAATCAAACAAATATTGTTTGTGTTAATATAAGGGCAACAATGATGGTGATGGTGAGTGACAATTATAATATTGACGGGTGATGTAAAAGAGAGAGATTATTATAGTATATACATATTGTATTTGATTTATAAAGTATTTTAAAGTTTGATCGGATTTTTAAAAATTGATTAAATTTTTATTTTTAAGTATAAATATAATTTTCACTTTTTAACTTGGATTAGTAAGTAGTTTAGTTATTATTTAATCATTTTCAAAATGGTTGAGTATACAAAAATTATATTAATTAAATCTTTAACATATATATATATATATATATATATATATATATATATATATATATATATATGTTATTGTAGAATAATGTTTACAATAGAATAAATAGAATAATGTATGGACCGTTGGATGCATCGTTGACCAGATTAGACTTATTAGGTGGTCAAAACTCATTAAATGTCACTCAAGGACAAAATAGACATTTGTGCATGCAATAAACACCAATCAGCAATTTTATTCCCGTTTGAAGAATCAAAATGTAGTTGGGCAGAAATCTATACCATTTTCTGATTCCAGCGAGAGTAGAAAAAAAATATTTAAACAAATATTAAGGAGTTGATGCACAGAGTTTCTAACTTGATGCACGATTATTATTCTTATTATTATTATAAATATCAAACGAAATTACACGTAAATTAATAATCAAAATTTAATCAGTAAACTACTACTAAATGAATTCAATATGATTTACACGGTATTCGATACAAGATTCACAATTTAAATTGACTCACACACTCTACAAATTGAATAACAATTTGTAGAACATAAAATTGATTCACAAATCAAACACTGATTCACCACTCGACAGCTTGATTCACAAACTTCAACAACTTGATGCACACTTGATTCACACGGATCTGGTTCACAATAAACTCTGAAGACCAACAAATCTGAGATCCATTAAATCGTGAAGAAATAATAAGATGATGGTGGTCAGGATATCTTTTGACGGTGACACTTGCGTATACAGTTGCAACGATTTTGACGGTTTACCAGTAGTTGTTTCGATGGCCACGGTCAATCGAAAACCGAAGAAGGTTGTTGTGGCTCTGTTCTTTAGTTACTCTTCATATGATCATGGTAGAGGAAAAAACATGGCTACGATCGTGAGACCGAGACAGTACGAGAGTGGTAGGTACGACATCGGAAAAAAGAAACCATGGCCGGAGAATCTGATGAAACATATAGAGATATGGCAGCGGCAGTGAATTGTTCCATGGCCAAGAAGATTATGGGAAAAAGAAGATATGAAATAAAGAACGATATATGTGAACGGAAAAGGGGGCGGAGGAGTTTTCTGTAACACCCTCAAATTTCGGTTTGCGGAAGCTGTCGGGTCGGGTGTTACTAAATCAAATATCACAGCATAAGATACATAATGAACGACTCTAAATGAGACGTTTGAAAATAATTATACATTTCTCAAAATAGAACGTTTACAACGTTATGAGTTTGACAGTGAATTCCAAATACATAATTTGATAATACAAAAGTAAATGCAGAGTTGTCCCAAACGTTTGAAATCATGCGACTCGAGCTAGCATAATCTTGAAGTAATCCTAATCCTGCTTGGCACCTGAGAACACATGCTAAAACAGGTCAGCTATAAAGCTGGTGAGTTCATAGGATTGTAAGTTAAAACCTGATGTAATAAAACCTCGTATGTTTTGAAAAGTGGTTTCAAATTCTGTCTTGTTGATGCGTTTTATATTTAAGTTTTGCAACACCAAATGTGTACCCGTCAAATCGAGGTATCTCATACCTAAGGGTTCGGGTCATGTACCTAAGTACATATATACATGTATGGCAATTCATGCCTTGATACCTAACAGGTAGTAGTTGTGTCTAAAAACATGAGGCAATACATGCCCATAACCATTGAGTAGTAGTATGACCGCGTCATATGATAACAATTAACTGTAGTTCCGCAGAACTATATAGATCATGTGAAATATGGTGCATACAGCAACCATCTGATTGTAGACCCGCAGATCTATGATTAAAATTGTTTTGAGTGTCCGTTTACCCAGTTAGTATACGCTAACCCGGACATGTTGTATCGAGCTAACGGCCTCGCGTGGAAACTCCACCGACCCGTTCTTCTTGTGAACCCCGAGTATAACTCGCTGATCCATTGATTGTATGTAAGTGCGGATCACGGCGCATAAGCCCGTGCCACATCGAGTGTATCGCTTTACCGCGATATCGTACTTGTGCCCACTTTACCGTGGCATCGTTTTGTGCCCACTTTACCGTGGCATCGTCATGATAGCTAGTCATGAGTGAAAATGTGAGAGTGCCATTCTGGCGTTGTTCTTGCAAATAATATTTAAGTCAGCAGTACTACGACTGCCCGACTGAGTAGATCGTATAATTGTATGTAGATATTCATCAGGTGACACCCCCACACGGTTGGATTACATCCTGAGCCGGGGGACCATCCCTGGTTGGATTACATCCTGAGCCAGAGTCGTCACCGGTTGAGTTATATTGATATGAGGAATCTGTACCAATGTGTGATAATATTGTATACTCCTAGCCTAAAGCCTAGCAAGTATATATATCGGAGTCTCAGAGGAAATGTTCACTTAAGTCCAGTTCCCGTTCTAGTGATAACGAAGAGTATCGACAGTTTTAGTTCCTAAAGAATAACTAAAACTAATAACAGTATAGATGTTGTCTAGTGTAAGTAGAACTAACTAGTTCTAAGGTATTCAATAATATTGTCCCGTGACAATATAGCGAAAAGATTATGATAACTACATCAGTTATGTGTTGGTATTCATTTTCCAATAATCTAACAGGGTACGATTGCAACCTATCTAGGTTGAGTACTGACATTGTTCTAAAACAATGTTAAGGGTGTAATTCCTAAGTATTACACATTTCGTATTACATGCAGTAATAAAGAGAATTGTGAATTATAAAAGATTATTAATATAATTCAAAAGCAGTTATTGAGCATGTGTTTCACCCCGAAAACAGTAAAACAGTTGAAAGAGTGGGGCTATGAAACTCACCTGTGAGTTGTTAGCGATACGATGATACGCGCGACGTCCGAATGGTAACCTTCTAGTGTCCTAAACACGTGAGGTTATATAAGTATGAGACAAATCAGTTTGTCTAAGCGAGTTTGTTCATGTATGCATTTGTTGTTGAAGTCTGGGAATGGTGTACGGGGGTCCGGGGGCAGCGCCCTTGGTTAGCGGGGTCCAAGGGGCGGCAGCCCCTGGCGGGGTCCAAGGGGCAGAGCCCCTGGCTGGGGTCGAGCTGCCAGGTCAGCTTGGAAAATTTTTATTTCTACTATATTGCTTTAAGGAAAAACGCATCTGGACTTGAAATTGGATGAAATCAAGTGATAAAATTTAGGGTCTCGACACTTAGTGGAAATGTGAGTTTTTAAACTTTCTGTTTTCTGCGACATAACATGCGACACAAAAACGTGTCATGCGACACAAGGGTTGTGTCGCATGGAGTGCGACACAAGAGCTCTGCGACGCAGTGGTGTTGTCGCAAAAACTTGCGATGCTAAATCAATAGCGACATAAGGGTTGTGTCGTATGGAAATACGACACAAGGTGCGACATAGAGTACGACACAAGCGTTGTGTCGCATGGGTAGTTTATGCGACATAAGATACGACACAAATGGAATTATGCGACACAACATGCGACACAAGCGTTGTGTCGCATGGATGAACACCAGCCCAGAAACTCACGGCTGTCGCGTTTTTCCGATCAAAATCGCAAATCTAACGTATTTTCAAGCTGTAAAATCATGTTTTCTTTGTTGTTTAGGTTATAACTAAGTTGTGTAAGCATTATTACACCCAAACATTACACCAAAACGATTAGATCTAAAGATTTAGAAATTTCTTACAATTGCGAATCGAGGCCAAACGAGGAAGAAAACGAGGGTGTCGCCTTTGTTAATGTTGTTCCTCTCTTGATGGTGATTCCGAAAATGCAAAATTTCGTGGGTCGATTTGAAGATCCGAAATCGGGTAAGAATTTTTAGAGAGAGTTTTGGGTGAGGTGTGTGTGAAATGAAATGAAAGAAATGAAAGAATGAGGGGGGTTTGGGGGGTTGGGTGACTGATCCAAAGAGGTGGGGACGAGTTTTCCCCCACTTCGTTCCTATTTTGCAGTGTAAAATACTCGTATTTTGTACCCGAATAATATATATAAATTTAATATTTTTAGATTTATATTTTCGTTCTTTCGATTAATAATTAATTAAATTACAAATAGTTTTACTCAATTTAAAATCTAATGTGACTTCAAATGGTTTTATTTGTGATTATTACATAATCACCATTCATTATATAAAATGTAAAGTTTTCGCTCGCTGAGTTATAATTGTATATAATAATACGATTATAAAAAGTTTAAATTGGATGAGGATTTTGACTTTTTGACCGGGTGTTACATTCTCCCCCTGTTAAGAAAATTTCGTCCCGAAATTTAAAGTGATGTCATGTCGTGTGGGGTCTGGGGAGCAATGTACTTATGAGGAATTTATCTAGTAGGTATTAGACATATCATGTCTTATAACGGGGTTGAAAGGCAGTCAATCCATGACTGTGTCGCGGTTTATCGTTGTAGTCACATTCTGACCGTATTGTTTGTTGGGTGTATGATTATCTTGTGATTTCTAGGTAACCGTTTATGTCGTAGCCCATTCGGGACTAGATAGTTGCCACATAGTGACCGTCTCGTAAATCGTTATATCAGGGCTAAGCGATTTATCGTTGGGTCGATTAGTCTACTGAAAGTAAACATTGAGTTTGTTTAGTGAGCGTTCTATCGATTGGTCTGCTGAAAGCAAACTTTGAGTTTTACGCAGGCCTAAGTCAACTAGTCCTATGGTGCACCTAGCATTAAATCGAATAAATTGATATCGGAATTGAAAAGTACACATTTAGTGTAAACCAGAATTGAAGGGTTATGATTTGCGAGGGAGGATGTACTTACATTATCGTTGGAAAGTTGTATGGTTCACTCGGAACCGATTTGTTGAAGCTTACGCTTCCGTTTTGGGCAATCCTGCTTATAGTGTCCAGGTTCCTTACATTTAAAGCAAACCCTTTGCGAGTCGGGATTGGTGGGAACTCTGCAATCCCAGATTTTGTGTCCAAACCGTTGGCATCGTCTGCAGGGCGGACCGCATGAACCAATATGGTGACGGTTGCAACCGTGGCAAAATGGCTTATTTCCCGCATAGCCTCGTTTCTCGTTGTGTTCGGGGGCGTAGTTCCTTAAAGGTTCGGGTTGATTTGTTGGGTTATGACTGGTACTGGAATCTCCGTTCCATTTTCCTTGGTTATTTTCAGTTGCACGTGCTTCACGTCGAACCACCTGTGCCATGAGTCTGTGGGCCATACACTCGGCCTCTTGTATAGTAGTGGGTTTAGAGGCGGTGACCATTCCCTCGATCGGTGACAGAAGTCCACCGATGTACTTTTCTATTCGTCGGTTCTCAGGGTTTACTATATTTGGGCAAAGGTGTGCTAGTTGATGAAAACGGTTGGTGTATGTTTCGATGTCGTTGTCTTTTACGGTGAGGTACCAAAGTTCGTTCTCGAGTTTGTGAAGTTCCTGAATGGGGCAATACTTGTCCCTCATGATTCGTTTTAGTTCCTCCCACGGGAGTGCATGTGCGGTGTCAACCCCTACCGCTCGGTTATAGAAATTCCACCAGATAGAAGCATCATCCTGGAGGGTGTATGTGGCATACATGACTTTGCAGTCGTTGGGACAGTCGCTAACGCGGAATATAGATTCCATTCTCTCGAACCATTGGATTAATCCAACAGCTCCTTCAGTTCCGACGAAGTTTGGTGGTGCGCACCTCAGGAAATCCCTAAAGGTGCAAGGCCTTGTTTGGTTCCGAGTAGCTAGAGCCTCAGCCACTGCTTGATTGATGATTTGGTCACGCTCAGCTTGAGTGAAAGTTTGTTGTCGAGGAGGCATGATTCTTAAACAAGAAGAAACGACAAAGCGTGAGATCTTTATTCAAAGATTAAGGTTATTACAGTGATATAGATAGTTCACATGAGTTCTTAAATGAGTAGTACGGGATTCTAAGATCCTTGATGTTGAAGTTTTTGATATTGTAGGTGGCAGGCCTATTTCTGGCCTTTTGTGACCTTGATGCAACAGTTTCAGTAACTGTGCTGAGTTATCCTTAGTTAAGTTGTCTCGAATCTCACGTTTTCCGAGTGTTGTCATTAAGTAGCTTGTATTTCCAATGTGTAGTTGTAATGACGACTAAATTGTGTTTTCGTTGTAGCCGGCTAAGACTATGTTGTTGTGAGTAGTCCTACAGACTACCGTGTAGCATTAACATACCATACGGCCAATTATGCCGGTGAGTGTGACACCTACAGCGTCAAGTGTGATGTTGAAATGGGGTCCACCAACACAACCCATGTGTGTGGTGACATCATTGTGTATTTATTGATTAAAGCATTACATGCTTAATTGGTCGTATATACATATATGGTGTACACGTACTATACCAGTATACGTTCATAATAAAAGTCAGGTGTGACACCTCGTGCCCAGTTAAGTGAGTGTATATGTATATATGTAAGTCGTACATGCAACTATAACAAGTCTACATGCATAATTGAAGTAGCACCTAGTGCTATAATGCAGTGCTATCAGCACAGTAATTGAAATACTAATGTTTTGTGATTGTAGTACCGAAGTACTATAAAATGCAGCACCACGTGCCGTAATGAAGTGCCCACGGCACAGTAATTGCAGTACTCATGTACTGTGAATGTAGCATCAACATGCTATGATTTGTAGTATCGACTACTATGAGGTTTGCACTAACGTGCCCATATTGTGGTATCAACATACCATGTGTTGTGCTTGAAAGCATGATGTGACACCACGTGTCATGTGTTATTTGATAGTAGCCCGAAGGCCAAAATGCGTTGTAGTTATGTGATTTCCCAATTGTAGCACAAAGGCAAGAATGTGAGTGCCCAAAGCACTGAGGTGTTGAATCAATTGATCTAAATGATCAAGTTGTGATTGAAATAATTAATTTATCGTGGACTTAGTCAACACTAATCCAATTGCAATCCATACGGTTATGGTTGAAAAGTTTTAAATCTGTTTTAAGTTTCGTGGACGTTTAGCATGTGTGGGTTTCCATTCCCATTGATAACGTTTGCACCTCCTTCCCGAGGTTCAGTGATAGATGTGATATTCTCCTATGCATACATAAAGAGAAAGTGTCGAGTCGTGATAGTGAGGAAGGCGGCGATATGCCTCTCCACGAAAGTATGATGATTCAGCGGAATTAATTTGTATATATATATACTCAATATATATATATATATATATATATATATATATATATATATATATATATATATATATATATATAGGTATGTAATAGTAGTACACATGTAAGGCCTATTCATATATATACCTACAGTACATATAATAGCCTAGGATGTCTAGCACATAAAAAAAAAATCAGAGTCAACTACGCATTCCCAATTCAGTATAACCCCTTTCAGATCTCACATCATCTTTATTTAATTGTACATAGTTAGCTACGCTATGTTAAATTAAACTCGTATGATGAAATCCCTGAACCGGTCATACCTAACGAGGAACACTGCCTAACGGTCATAGTCTAGGCCCACTAAATGCAACCTAGTTCACTACAACCTTAGGCTCTGATACCAATCTGTAACACCCTCAAATTTCGGTTTGCGGGAAGCTGTCGGGTCGGGTGTTACTAAATCAAATATCACAGCATAAGATACATAATGAACGACTCTAAATGAGACGTTTGAAAATAATTATACATTTCTCAAAATAGAACGTTTACAACGTTATGAGTTTGACAGTGAATTCCAAATACATAATTTGATAATACAAAAGTAAATGCAGAGTTGTCCCAAACGTTTGAAATCATGCGACTCGAGCTAGCATAATCTTGAAGTAATCCTAATCCTGCTGGGCACCTGAGAACACATGCTAAAACAGGTCAGCTATAAAGCTGGTGAGTTCATAGGATTGTAAGTTAAAACCTGATGTAATAAAACCTCGTATGTTTTGAAAAGTGGTTTCAAATTCTGTCATGTTGATGCGTTTTATATTTAAGTTTTGCAACACCAAATGTGTACCCGTCAAATCGAGGTATCTCATACCTAAGGGTTCGGGTCATGTACCTAAGTACATATATACATGTATGGCAATTCATGCCTTGATACCTAACAGGTAGTAGTTGTGTCTAAAAACATGAGGCAATACATGCCCATAACCATTGAGTAGTAGTATGACCGCGTCATATGATAACAATTAACTGTAGTTCCGCAGAACTATATAGATCATGTGAAATATGGTGCATACAGCAACCATCTGATTGTAGACCCGCAGATCTATGATTAAAATTGTTTTGAGTGTCCGTTTACCCAGTTAGTATACGCTAACCCGGACATGTTGTATCGAGCTAACGGCCTCGCGTGGAAACTCCACCGACCCGTTCTTCTTGTGAACCCCGAGTATAACTCGCTGATCCATTGATTGTATGTAAGTGCGGATCACGGCGCATAAGCCCGTGCCACATCGAGTGTATCGCTTTACCGCGATATCGTACTTGTGCCCACTTTACCGTGGCATCGTTTTGTGCCCACTTTACCGTGGCATCGTCATGATAGCTAGTCATGAGTGAAAATGTGAGAGTGCCATTCTGGCGTTGTTCTTGCAAATAATATTTAAGTCAGCAGTACTACGACTGCCCGACTGAGTAGATCGTATAATTGTATGTAGATATTCATCAGGTGACACCCCCACACGGTTGGATTACATCCTGAGCCGGGGGACCATCCCTGGTTGGATTACATCCTGAGCCAGAGTCGTCACCGGTTGAGTTATATTGATATGAGGAATCTGTACCAATGTGTGATAATATTGTATACTCCTAGCCTAAAGCCTAGCAAGTATATATATCGGAGTCTCAGAGGAAATGTTCACTTAAGTCCAGTTCCCGTTCTAGTGATAACGAAGAGTATCGACAGTTTTAGTTCCTAAAGAATAACTAAAACTAATAACAGTATAGATGTTGTCTAGTGTAAGTAGAACTAACTAGTTCTAAGGTATTCAATAATATTGTCCCGTGACAATATAGCGAAAAGATTATGATAACTACATCAGTTATGTGTTGGTATTCATTTTCCAATAATCTAACAGGGTACGATTGCAACCTATCTAGGTTGAGTACTGACATTGTTCTAAAACAATGTTAAGGGTGTAATTCCTAAGTATTACACATTTCGTATTACATGCAGTAATAAAGAGAATTGTGAATTATAAAAGATTATTAATATAATTCAAAAGCAGTTATTGAGCATGTGTTTCACCCCGAAAACAGTAAAACAGTTGAAAGAGTGGGGCTATGAAACTCACCTGTGAGTTGTTAGCGATACGATGATACGCGCGACGTCCGAATGGTAACCTTCTAGTGTCCTAAACACGTGAGGTTATATAAGTATGAGACAAATCAGTTTGTCTAAGCGAGTTTGTTCATGTATGCATTTGTTGTTGAAGTCTGGGAATGGTGTACGGGGGTCCGGGGGCAGCGCCCTTGGTTAGCGGGGTCCAAGGGGCGGCAGCCCCTGGCGGGGTCCAAGGGGCAGAGCCCCTGGCTGGGGTCGAGCTGCCAGGTCAGCTTGGAAAATTTTTATTTCTACTATATTGCTTTAAGGAAAAACGCATCTGGACTTGAAATTGGATGAAATCAAGTGATAAAATTTAGGGTCTCGACACTTAGTGGAAATGTGAGTTTTTAAACTTTCTGTTTTCTGCGACATAACATGCGACACAAAAACGTGTCATGCGACACAAGGGTTGTGTCGCATGGAGTGCGACACAAGAGCTCTGCGACGCAGTGGTTGTGTCGCAAAAGCTTGCGATGCTAAATCAATAGCGACATAAGGGTTGTGTCGTATGGAAATACGACACAAGGTGCGACATAGAGTACGACACAAGCGTTGTGTCGCATGGGTAGTTTATGCGACATAAGATACGACACAAATGGAATTATGCGACACAAGCGTTGTGTCGCATGGATGAACACCAGCCCAGAAACTCGCGGCTGTCGCGTTTTTCCGATCAAAATCGCAAATCTAACGTATTTTCAAGCTGTAAAATCATGTTTTCTTTGTTGTTTAGGTTATAACTAAGTTGTGTAAGCATTATTACACCAAAACATTACACCAAAACGATTAGATCTAAGGATTTAGAAATTTCTTACAATTGCGAATCGAGGCCAAACGAGGAAGAAAACGAGGGTGTCGCCTTTGTTAATGTTGTTCCTCTCTTGATGGTGATTCCGAAAATGCAAAATTTCGTGGGTCGATTTGAAGATCCGAAATCGGGTAAGAATTTTTAGAGAGAGTTTTGGGTGAGGTGTGTGTGAAATGAAATGAAAGAAATGAAAGAATGAGGGGGGTTTGGGGGGTTGGGTGACTGATCCAAAGAGGTGGGGAGGAGTTTTCCCCCACTTCGTTCCTATTTTGCAGTGTAAAATACCCGTATTTTGTACCCGAATAATATATATAAATTTAATATTTTTAGATTTATATTTTCGTTCTTTCGATTAATAATTAATTAAATTACAAATAGTTTTACTCAATTTAAAATCTAATGTGACTTCAAATGGTTTTATTTGTGATTATTACATAATCACCATTCATTATATAAAATGTAAAGTTTTCGCTCGTTGAGTTATAATTGTATATAATAATACGATTATAAAAAGTTTAAATTGGATGAGGATTTTGACTTTTTGACCGGGTGTTACATTTTCCAAGGGTATTAAAGGTTTAAGGAGAATGTCTAGAATACCCTTTTACCCAATTTAATTTCTTTTAGGGATATTAAATTTTTTTATTTATTCTATCTATTCTATTACAAGACTTATTCTATTGGATCCAAACCCTATATATATATATATATATATATATATATATATATATATATATATATATATATAACATTGAGGAATTTGGACACAGAATAGCATTGAGGAATTTAGACCTTTCAATAGATTCATCCCTTAAAATCTAATGGTGTGTATTTAATTTTCATAATTACACTTACCTCCCCCATCAATATTATATAAATTTAATAATTAAAATTAATAAAAATACTAAATAATTAATAACAAAAAATTTAATTATTAAACCTAATAGAATAATAATACGGCATTTAAAAAAATCCCATCCATATCGGGATAAAAAATAACACCCCACAACAATAATAATTATTATTTTATTATTTTTATATATTAGACCTCTTAATGACCACAATATAAAATTATAAATTAATAATAACTAAGATTAAAGATATGATCTAAACAAAATCTCAAAAAAAAAAAAAAAAAACACCGCATCACACTCGAAAAAAAAAAAGTCGGCCCATCCCCACCAAACCCTTCTGATAATATTATCATTATTATTATTATCTACCTAAAATACTAATACAATTCTAAGCCTATTTATATCAATCATATTTCCACCTCTAATTCGTTACATTCATCCACTTTTTATCCCCTCCATGGATCCAAAAAATACGGCAAACCCTCAACCCAATCATCATCTCCAACTAATATAAGGTCTTTTACATAAACCCTAATCTATATAGAATTACAAATATTTTTTTATGTGTTACTAACTACTATTCTTTTATAATCTTACGGATGAAAAAATCACCCATGCTACCGGGGAGAATGAAACCTTTAATAATGTTGAAAGTATTAACATATTCATATATTATTGTCTACACAATTATTTGTTTCAGTTGTTGTTGCTAACTACTATTCTCTTATAATCTAATAGATGAAACCACGGAGCAAGAAACCTTTAATAATGTTGAAGGTACTAACATCTTTAAATATTATTCAATAAGTAACTATTTGTTTCAGTTATTTGACACCATGAATATTTTATACTAATTTGTAGACGTGCGTGCTCTTGAGGGATTTATTGAATATCTTTTTGTGTGTTACTAACTACTATTCTTTTATAATCTTACAGATGAAAAAATCAGCCAGGGGAGAATGATACCTTTAATAATGTTGAAGGTATTAACATTGTATACACAATTGTTTGTTTCAGTTGTTGTTGCTAACTACTATTCTTTTAGAATCTTACAGATGAAACTGCGGAGCAAGAAACCTTTAAACAAAATGGTATAAGGTCATCCAACAATTTTGATAAGATTGTGAGTAGTTCCTCTATTACGTTCAACTAATAAAACGTATCCAAATTTAAAAGAATTTTATTAGTTTTAGAATTTTCTTTTAGTTTTTTTCTATTCTTTAAAGAGATTTGTAAATATAAAAATAAAAATATTAATTATTATAAAAAAAATTAACAAAACAATTCTAGGATTTATCCCTTATAAAAAATGATTTAAAAAAAAAAGATATTTATGTTAGTTAGTTAATTAAAATCGGATCAAAATTTTGTAACACCCGGTCAAAAAGGTCAATTTTCGCGCCCGATTTAAAACTTTCATTTCACATACTTGGTACGCATTACTTTAAATAATGTGTTATTATTTTAAATGAACATTATTTACACGGGAAATATTAAACTATTTCAGAACATAATTCGTTTTGTTTAAAACGTATTTTGGCGACGAAACCATACGAAAGGTATCTGTCAAACAAATCCAAAACAAAGTTATATTTTTATAACTCGAATAAAGTATTTTTATAAAATACTTCGAATAAAAACATATACGATTTCGTATTAGCAAAATTATGATTTTAAAATAATTTAATTATTTTTATGTAAACATCCCAAAATCCAAAAGTAATATTGTGAATAAAGTAATAGTAAATGTTTTAAGTTATTTTTACTCTAGGTGAAATAAAATAGTAATAACTGTGAGTCGGTTTTAAAGTTCCAGACAATGATAATCACGGGGAATAAAATTAAAACATATGTATACCTATTTACATATGTGTACGTATCATATATCATCAAAATCACTTCTCAAAACATCCAGGAACTTCAAAATTCGTATGAAACCCTAACCCAAAACTAAATCACTTCCAAAAACATGAAATCGAAGCTAGAGAACTCGAATTCAACAAGGATTAATCATCCACAACCTAAGGTAATCATGATTCTTGTTTTATTTTGAATTCTAAAATTAGGGTTCATGGGGATTTCGAATTATATGAAGAATTAATGAATTTTAATACGAAATTAAGCTTGAAATATATTGAATTGGACTTAGTAAAGCTTATTAGTGATTGAATTAACACTAGAACGAATAAAAAATCAAGAATCTTGAATTGTGTTCTTGGGGTTTTGATGGATTTTGATGAAATAATGGATTATTGAAATATAAGGTTAGTAATCAAGTGGGTATTGTATTTAGAATGATGAATTGATGCTAATACATCTTAAATTGGTGGGTTTTGATGAATTAATTGAATTATATGATTGTAATCAAGAAAGTTTGATCATAGTAATAGGATTTGGTATTAACATACCTTAACTAGTGTTTAAAAATGGTTATTGAAATATGAATATGAAGAAGTGAAATATTGAATTAAGAGGATTAAGCTATTGAGTTAATTATGATTATAAGAATTATGAGGATTAAGTATGTAAGATGATCATGGTGATCATTAGTAATGGTTGAAATAAGATACAAGTGCTATTTGATGATAATTGAAGTATATACAAGAAATTAAGTCATGTATATGACTATGGAATGAATAGTTAAATAATGAAATAATGAAAATCAATGAGAATCAAGAAATAAATAATCATGGATAGTATGATTAATCCATGAGGGTGATGAATTGATTAAGTTGATGTATTGATTATTATGAATTCTAGTTATTAAATGTGTTATTGTACCTATGTATTATATGCTAGGTGATCAAGAATGATGGATTTGCTATTTTAGAGAGAAATCATGTGTTTGCTTAAAAAGGCAAAGGTGAGTGATACGAGAACTATTTGAATAATGATTGTATGTTCCGGATTGCTTACGAGCAAGAGGTTCATACAATCGTTTGGAATATTGTTTGTCTCTTCTAGTTGTTCTTATTGTTTGTTTCTTATAATTGTATCTCATGGGTGCTTCTATATTGTATCATGCTTCGTATCTTAAGAAATATTGGTTGTTGACTATAGTTGTGGATTGTTGTTAATAGTTGAGTTAATTGGAAATAGTATAGTATTATGTGGATGATTGAATTATGTGGATTATGTGAACTTGTAAGATAATGTGAATTAGGAGAATTATGTGAATTAGGAGAATTATGTGAATTAGGAGGATTATGTGAATTAATAGGACTATGTGAATTAATTGGAATATATGAATTTAGTATTGTAGAAATTGAATATCACGAAATAAGTGCTTGGCACTACTTGGTATCTATTAAGCTTGGTACCCATATGGGATTAGTGCCTTGCTTACTTGTATCTATTGGATCATGGATCCATACGAAATATTGTCGAATCTTTATTGTTGTTCAATAGTTTCTATTTAAAAAGAAATAAGTAGTTATTGATAAATTGTATCTTGTTTGTGAATTATTTAATTAGTTACTTGTATACTCACTAAGCTTTATGCTTACTCGTATCAGTGATTTATGTTGTAGGTGTTGGTTCGGTTGAACCAATTGGATGAAAGGTGATTACAAGAAGTAAGTGTGGATTGAAGCTTGTTGTGTCATTATACAAGTTTCATATTCTATTGAATTGTCATTTTGTAATACCATTGTATAAATCGCCCAAAAGATTATGATTTGATATAATGTGTCATGGTTGTATTTATTTGAATATGTAAAATCAAATGTGGATTTCAAATGGAATAGATTGTAGAATATAAAATGGGACCAAATGTGATGGAATTATATTTCTAAGCATTATGATTTCATACATTGTAATATGTTTAAAAAAAAAAAATATGGGCGTTTCATTTTACGATCGGGCAAACAAACACGGGCATTTATACCGCGAATTGGGGACAACCGAACCCACCAAAAAGGATGGGCCGGCCTCCTCCCCACCTCATTTTCTTCTTCCTTTTTCTTTCTCACCAAACACACCCACCATCCATCTCTCTCTCTTCCTCTCGGCACACCACCGCCGGCTACCACCGGCGCCACCAACATCAACAACAACAGCCGCACATCACCATCATCGTGATCATCATCATCTTCATCTTCATCATCGCCATCTCCATCATCTCGATCCGTCATTTTTGGGCTCGAAATCGACATTCGGTAAGAACACCCGATTTCACACCTTTAAAACACTTAATTTATGTTTATTAACATGTTATTGAGTCCACACAACAAGAAAATATCCAAGAAATCGGTTAAAAACATTTTAAAACTCGAAACCCACCTCAAAAATCGCTGCAGTTCGTCGTGCGAGTTGAGACGAACTCAACTCGCGAAACCTTATCCGAACTCGCGAATCGAACAGACTTGCGAGTCGAACTGAGTCGCGAGTTGACTTGCGGACCGACTTGTCTGCGAATCGAGCTGTGAAGCGGCTCGACCCGCGAACCGAGTTGAGCTGCGAGTTGAGACCCGCGAGTCCACTTGTCCGGCGAATTCAAACTCAGTTCGCTTCGCGGACTAAATTCACTCCACCAATTCGGTCCGCAGCCAACCTTTGGTAAATTTTCCGATTTTAAATCTTCGATGCGATTTTTAGTAAAGCAATATAGTAGAAATAAAAATTTTCCAAGCTGACTTGGCAGCTCGACCCCAACCAGGGGCTCTGCCCCTTGGACCCCGCCAGGGGTTGCCACCCCTTGGACCCCGCCAGGGGTTGCCACCCCTTGGACCCCGCTACCAGCCACCAGGGGCGCTGCCCCCGGACCCCCATACACGTTTTCCAAACCTGAACGACAAATAAATAATTACGCAACTCGCATAGACAAACTGATTTGTCTCATACTTATATGACCTCACGTGTTTAGGGCACTAGGAGGTTACCATTCGGACGACACACGTATCGTAGGATCGCTAACAACTCACAGGTGAGTTTCATAGCCCCACTCTTCAACTGTTTTACTGTTTTCGGGGTGAGACGCATGCCTAATAACTGTTTTCGAATTATATAAATAAACTTTTATAATTCCCAATTATCTTTATTACTGCCATGAAATACGAATGTGTAATACCTAGGAATTACACCCACAATACTGCTTTGAGATAGTATAAATACTTAACCTAGATAGGTTACAGCCGTACACTGTTAGATTGTTGGAACACAATTACCACTACATGACTTGGTTGAGTTATCACTATCCATTGACCATATTGTCACGGGACAATACTATCACTTATACTAGAACTGGTTAGTTCTACCTACACTGGACAACGACTAGACTCTTACAGGATTAGTTTCCTTTTGGGACTACGACTGCTAATACAGTCCAGGACTTCTAAACTGGAATAATACCCAAGTAAATAACAACCAAGGACTTCAGATATACTTGCTAGGCTGAGGCTAGGAGTATACATTAGTGACAAACGTTAGTATAGGATCTTTATACTAATACAAACCAACTAGGTGATGACTATTCACACCTAGGCCCAATGTGATACAATTAATATCTAAGTATTGTACATACATAATTAGATACAATATATTACTTCATGCGTAGCATGATACACTATTTCTTGTGCTTGTAGATTTGACTTATATATATGTATATATAAATATACTCGTACACTATATCAAGCACTTGGTGCTTCTTACAATTTGCATATGCATATTGGCATACATACATACAAACATAACTACTTAAGTCAGGCGCGTCGTAGTACGGCTGGCTCTCATTTACTTAGCTAGTCTGTCGTAGTACAGCTGGCTCTACATTTCACCAGTCGGGCTTGTCGTAGTACAGCCGGCTCGATTACATACTTTGCTTACGAGCAATACGGACGATGTCCAGATTGGACACACAACGATGCCATGGTAAAGTGGGCACAAAACGATGCCACGGTATTGCAGTGGGCACAAGGACGTATTCGCGGTAAAGCGATACACTCACGGATGGACGGGCTTATACTCGTGATCCACAACAGTTAACGGGTCGGTGAGATTTCACGCGAGGTCGTTAGCTCAGTATTTGATTAAATACTCTATCGTAGTTCTACGGGACTGCACGGTTACTCATACTCAGCAACGGATCGGCGAGTTTATACTCGAGATCGTTGGCTTAATTTACGTTGTCGGAGGCAACACTACATGTGTAACACCCCCAATTTTAATGATTTGCGGAAGCACGATTTAGGTGTTACTAATCAATAACAAAGCACAAAGATATATAGTAATTGACGTTCTTCAGTTGCAGTGGTGGGTGCTTGCCAGTCTTTGATAGCCTCGATTTTTGATGGGTCAACGTGAATTCCCTGACTTTCGATCACGTGACCAAGGAATTGAACGGTTTTTATCCAGAACTCACATTTAGAGAATTTGGCGTAGAGCTCCTCGCGTCTAAGTAGTTCTAGAATGGTTTTGAGGTGTTGCGCATGCTCTTGCTCGTTGCGCGAGTAAATGAGTATGTCATCGATAAAGACAATGACAAACTTGTCGAGGTAAGGTTTACACACCCGGTTCATGAGGTCCATGAATACAGCCGGTGCGTTGGTTAGACTGAAAGGCATCACTTGGAATTCGTAGTGCCCGTAACGAGTTCTGAAAGCAGTTTTTGGAATATCGGTGTCGCGAACCCGTAACTGATGATATCCTGATCGCAGGTCGATTTTTGAGTAGAAACTTGAACCCTGAAGTTGGTCGAATAGATCATCAATGCGAGGAAGTGGGTATCGGTTTTTGACGGTCAATTTGTTCAACTCTCGATAGTCGATGCACATTCAGAATGAATCGTCCTTCTTTTTAACAAATAAGACCGGAGCTCCCCAAGGTGAAGAACTCGGTCTAATGAATCCTCTATCCAGGAGTTCATGTAATTGGGTGGACAACTCCTGAAGTTCGGATGGGGCTAAACGGTACGGTGCGCGGGCCACCGGTGCGGCACCCGGCACGAGATCGATTGAGAACTCAACCTGTCTAGGTGGAGGTAAACCAGGTAGTTCTTCCGGAAAGACTTCGGGAAAGTCTCTAACAATTGGCACATCCTCAAGTCGCTTCTCCTCCGACTTCTTCTCTGTGATGTGTGCGAGTATTGCAGGGTAACCCTTTCTCAGAAATTTTTGGGTTTTTAAGCAAGAGATGATATTGAGTCTCGTCCCACCGGTCTCCCCCTGTATGATCAAGGTTCTACCGACGGCGAGTGGGATACGGACGATCTTTTCGTAACAAACAATTTCGGCTCGGTGTTTGGACAACCAGTCCATTCCAATGATGACGTCGAAACTTCCGATTTCAACAGGTACAAGATCGATTGAAAAGGTTTCGTCAGCTAGATTTAAAGTGCAATTAGGTATCACGCTATTGGTTTCTATAAGTTTCCCATTTGCTAGCTCTACAGTGTACTTAACATCTAATGCAACAGGAGTGATGTCAAGTAGTGAGCAAAAGTCATCAGAGATAAAGCTTCTATCAGCACCAGTATCAAATAGGACAGAAGCAGTTAAGTTATTGAGGAGGAACATACCCGAGACCACATTTGGGTCATGGCGGGCGTCCCCGGAGTTGATGATGAAGGCTCTACTTCGGGTGTTGTTGTTATTGCTGTTGCGGTTGTTGTTGTTGTTGTTGCTGTTGCGGTTGTTGTTGTTGTTGTTCTTCAGCTTTGGGCACGTGTCCCTGAAGTGCCCGGGGTTCCCACACTCAAAGCAGGCTTTGGGTGTTTTGGTGTTGTTAGGGTTGTTGTTGGTAGGGGAACGGCAATCTTGGGTGAGGTAACCATACCTCTTGCAATTGTTGCAAAAGGAGCCACAAGAACCTTCGTGGTGGCGGCTGCACTTGGAACAATAGGGTTTGCTCCCAGTGTAGCCCCGTTTGATGTCTGTGGTGGTGTTGTAGGCTTTGATGGTGTCGGATTTCTTGTTTTGTTGGTTTGGGTGGTTGTTGTGGTAGTCGGACCACTTTCTTTTGTTGTTGTGGGAGGATGAAGTGGGTGGTTCAGAATCTTGGCTCATTGCCATCAGGTCTTGGGCCAGTAGGATTGCACCATCAATGGTGGTTTGGTTTGAAGAGGCAACGTGCCCCCGAACAGGCTCAGGAAGACCAAGGATGTACTTCCTGATTTTATCAGGTTCTGTGCTTACCATGGCTGGGCGGAGGGCAGCGAGTTGCTGGAATCTGGTGGTATAACCATCGATATCACCACCCTGAACCTTTAGGTTCCAGAACTCCTCGTCCAACTTTTGGAGTTTGTCGATTGAGCAGTATTTGGCGGTGAGTTTTGCTTTCAAGTCCTCCCAAGTTAGTTGGTAGGCAGTGTCAGCACCCACGGATTGGGAATATGAGTTCCACCAAGAGTGGGCATCATCTTCGAGAGAGCAGGTGGCGAAGTTTACTTTGTCGTTCTCCGCGCATTTGCTGACACGGAAAACAATTTCCATCTTTTCGAACCATCTGATTAGTCCGATGGCTCCCTCAGTACCCTTGAAACTTGAGGGTTTGCAGCTCTGAAAGTCCTTGTAAGAACAAGGTTTAGTAGCGGGGGTTTCAGCGGCATCGCTGTTCCTCGCGGAATTCTGTAGAGTATTCCGAGCCAAGGCTTCAGTCACAGCCTGGGTTATGAGTGACGTAAGCTGAGCATCGGTGTATGGTCTTGTCTTTGGCGGCATGCTTCTTCAATAAAAGAAATGAAGATACATGAGATTTCATAAGAAAATTGTATTTGTCTCAGATGTACATGTATAAAGGCGGTAATACATAACATCAATATGAAAAAGAAATATGGCAATTGGTATAAGTAGAAACATCAAGAAATATTTGATAGAAAATACGAATTCAAAGGTTACATCCCACGGATGTATTACAAAGGGGTGTCGGGAATTGTTACATCCGACCGAATTATAGAGTAGCGCTTAGATAGTTATTAGACTACAAGATAGATTACAAGACAAGGACTACACTAGTCTCAACGTAGATTAATCTGCTCCATCATTTCAATGAGACGATCCACAGTATTGGCAAGTCTGCTGGCCTATCGGGCATTGTCTTCAGCCAAGGCCAGTCGTTGTACCAAACTGCCAACGTATTCCTCTGATACCCGTGAGCGTTGCTCACACTCTTCAAGTCTGTGTTTCAAAAGGGCGGTTTCTACGCTTATCTCCACCACTTTGTTGAAAAGAACGTCTACATTATTAATGGTGGTTTCGTGATCCTCGGTGACTTGTTCGATGCGTTCGAGAGATGTAAGTCTCCAGCCTCGTTGGTTTCTTGCAACACAACATCCATGGTGCGAAGTCGCTGTTCGTGTTGGTTCACCCTAGCAGCTAAGGCCGGCAAGGTGAAGTGAGTGGGGTACGGGCCAGCTCGAGGCAACCTGGCGTTCCTCCTTGCTACCCTTGGGTTCTGCGACCCGGATTGAGAGCGCGATGAATTAGGCGGTGTGTTTGCCATTTTTGAGACAAAGCGTTAGTAAGAGTGAGACCTATATTCATATAGTTCCTATATAATATAGCCTATTGAGTGTCTAACATAAACAAGTTTAAGTCTCGATTCTCTCGAGGTCAGAGTCTTCTAGTGTACTCTGTTCAGCCATAACTACCTTCAGATCTTACATCATCTTTGCTTAATTGTACATAGTTGATCAGGCTATGTTAAATTAAACTCGTATGACGTAATCACTGAACCAGTTATACCTAATAAGAAATACTGCCTAATGGTCATAGTCTAGGCCCACTAAATGCAACCTAGTTCACTATAACCTTAGGCTCTGATACCAATCTGTAACACCCCCAACTTTAATGATTTGCGGAAGCACGATTTGGGTGTTACTAATCAATAACAAAGCACAAAGATATATAGTAAACGACTCTATATGCGTCGTTCTAACAAAATATATTAATATTGAAATGTTTACAACATTTATAGCTTTACATAGCTCGAGTTTAAATAAAAGGAGATTTCAGTACATAAGTACTTGTACAAAATATACTAATGCAAGAAAATCTCAAACGTCTGTATGCTGACTCGAGCTAAAAGTCCTGAATCCGAAACAACCTACTGCTTGGTACCTGCGATACATGCTAAATGGGTCAGCTAAAGCTGGTGAGCTCACAGGTTTGAAATCAAGAAATATAGTATGAACCGCAAGATTTAATAATGATTTGCATCCAGCAAATAAAATGATAGTAATCGTGTATACAGCCATGAGCACATAGTTGAGCTTAACTCGAGGGCCGGGTCCCCTATAGAGAATTCCGGGCGAGGTGCCTCCACGAATGCCTAATCAACATTCGTCTTCCCAAATATTAGTACGTCCGTTTACCCGGTTAGTGCTTGCTAACCCGAACGAGGAGGGTCAATCCTATATGGTACCATATACTAATATTCACGCTACAACGTATTAACAACTATGCTGACGGAGGACTTTAAATGATTAGTTGTGAAAAACTCATGTAGTATATGAAATGTTTGTACTTGCGTTCACATGTTAAAATTGAGCAATGTATCACACCCCTGAGTAAAACAGTAAAAAAAGAGGGGCTATGAGACTCACCTGAGTCTGAAAGCGTTTAAATAAACGTAAGTTGATTAGCCGAGTGATGAAGTCCAAAGACTTGTAACCTGAGGGTGTCCACGACACGCGTTGGTTATAAATACGATTGAGTATCTCAAAAGATAACTCTTGTAGTTGTTCGTTCAACTAGAATGTCCAAATTTCCACTATTTGGTTGATAAGTTTAAGTATTTGAAATGTATACGGCCCGTTGGTGATGGATTTGAAATAATAAACTTTAAGTATTATTATCAGGTTATTGGTGTTTTGCACTTACAAGTGTGTCCCAATGTGTTTTATAAGTCGTATCGTATAAGTGTTTGAGGTTATATAGATTCGACACTTAGTGAAATATTAGTTTGTAAACCTGCTGTTTTATGCGACACTTATATGCGTCACTTACATGTTCTATGCGTCACTTATAGAGTGTCGGGTATTTGTGTCGGTATAAGGGCATGCGTCACTAGGCTAGTGTCGTGTATAATATTATGCGTCACTTAAGGAGTGACGGGTCCGTATAATGGCGACACTTATGGAGTGTCGTATAGAATGGTGATTTCCTGAATTTGGGCGTCACTTAAGAAGTGACGTGTGACATAGCGACACTAAAGAAGTGTCGGGTAATATAGTAGGGCAGCACTAAGGAAGTGTCGTTAAGTAGTTTCGGTTAACGGAGAGGGCGGCACTAGGGGAGTGTCGGTAAGGATCCATGCGCCACTTAGTTAGTGACGGTTAGAGGTCAGTAAATGGTCATAGGCGACACTAAGGAAGTGTCGGTAACAAGATCATAGCGGCACTTAAGGAGTGTCGCTATATCTGCAGGTGTCCATGCGACACTTGCCACTGTTCGACGGATTTCGAGCAAAAATCGTGTTTTCGAGTTTCCGATCGGTCCAATATTTTTACCCAACCCTTTTATGGACATTACAAGTATAAACAAACAACTAGAACGTAAAAACACAAGAAATCGAGAGATGTCGGGTTTTGTCGGAAACTTACAAAGTGTCGGATCAAAAATCCGAAAAGATAGGATGATAGATCGTGATGTCGTGGTCGTTGTTTTCCAAAGCGCCGAGGTTATAGTGAACTAGGTTGCATTTAGTGGGCCTAGACTATGACCGTTAGGCAGTATTCCTCATTAGGTATGACTGGTTCAGGAATTACATCATACGAGTTTAATTTAACATAGCGTAGCTAACTATGTACAATTAAATAAAGATGATGTAAGATCTGAAAGGGGTTATACTGAGTTAGGAATGCACTAGTTGACTCTGATTGTTTTGTGCTAGACATCCTATGCTATTATATGTACTGTAGGTATATATTAATAGGCCTTACATGTATACTACTTCTAAGTATCAAATATATACTGGGTATATACAACTCAATTCCGCTGTACCATCATTTACTCGCGAAGAGGCACATCGCCGTCTTCCTAGCTAACACGACTCGACACTTATCTCCATATGTACGCGTAGGAGAATATCACCTATATCACTAAACCTCGGGAAGGAGGTACAAACGTTATCAATGGGAATGGAAACCCACACATGCTAAACATTCACAAAATTTAAGACAAACAAACGAATCTTTCACCTTTGACCGTGCTGGTCACAATTGGATTAGTGTTGACTAAGTCCACAACAAATTAATTATCTCAATCACAACTTGATCATTTAGATCAATCAATTCAATACTGTGGTGCCCTAGCACCTACATTTTAGCCTTTGTGCTACAATTGGGAAAATTCAAACTTCAACACATTTTGGCCTTGGGGCTACAATCAAACAACACACGGCACGAGGTGCCACACCTGACCCTTATTACACACATATACTTGAATGGTTATGTGTACACCATATATGTATATACGACCACTTAGGCATATAATGCCTCAATCGATAAATACACGATGATGTCACTACACACATGGGTTGTGTTGGTGGACCCCGCTTCAACACCACATAGGGCACTGTAGGTGTCACATTCACCGGCATGAATAGCCGTATAGTATCCTAGTACTACACTATAGTCCGTAGGACTACTCACAACAAACTAGTCCGGTTGACTACATTAAAACACAATTTAGTCGTTATTACGACTACTCATCAAAATTACAACCTAATTGGTCACAACTCTCGAAAAACATGGAAATAGGACAATTTAACCAAGGTTAACTCGACAACAGACACTTAAACTGTTGTGACAACACCACAAAAAGGGCAGAAATATGACTGCCACACGCGATATCAAAACTTCAACATCAAGGATCATAGGATCCCGTATCACTCATTTAAGAACGCAAGTGAACTATTCATGTCACTATGATAATCATCATCTTTGAATAAAGATCTCACACTTTGTTGTTTCACTCTTATTTAAGAATCATGCCGCCTAAACGACAAACATACACTCAAGCTGAACGCGACCAATTTGCTGATCAAAGAGTGGCTGAAGCTCTAGCTAGACGAAACCGAGCACGACCCTGTACCTATAAGGAATTCCTGAACTGTAACCCGCCAAACTTCATCGGCACTGAAGGGGTTGTCGGATTAATCCGATGGATCGAGAAAATAGAATCGGTATTCCACATTTGCAACTGCCCCAATGACTACAAAGTTAAGTACTCCACCTACACCCTCCAAGATAACGCTCTTACCTGGTGGAATTCCTACGCCCAAACTATAGGGATCGACATCGCTCATGAACTTCCTTGGGAGGAACTGAAACGATTAATGAGGGATGAGTATTGCCCCAGTGAGGAACTACACAAACTCGAGAACGAACTTTGGCACCTCACCGTAATAGACAACGACATCATGACATACACCAACCGCTTTCAACAACTGGCACTTCTTTGCCCAACCATGGTGAACCCTGAACACAAACGAATCGAAAGGTACATCGGAGGACTCCCGATGCAAATTGAGGGAATGGTCACCGCTTCTAAACCTGACACTATTAACGATGCCGTTCGCATGGCCCACAAACTCATGGCACAGGTGGTTCGACGCGGAACACCTGCAACTGAAAACAACCAAGGAAAATGGAATGGAGATTCCAGCTCTAGTCATGACCCAACTAACCAACCCGAACCCTTGAGGTCCTACGCCACTGAGCTTAAAGAAAAACGAGGCTATGCGGGGAACAAACCATTTTGTCACGGCTGTAAACGTCATCATGATGGTACATGTGGTTTACCCTGTGAAAGATGCCAGCAATTTGGACACAAGATCTGGGATTGCAAAGTTCCTGCCAATCCCGACTCACAAAGGATATGCTTCAAATGCAAAGAACCATGGCATTACAAGAAGAATTGCCCAAAGAAACGCGAAATTCACCTGATCGGCTCTGAATGAACCGAACAAATTCTGACGATGATGTAGGTACATCCTTCCTCGAAAACATAACCCTTAATTTTGGTTTACACTTAGCGTGTACTTCTACTCCTGGATATCATTTCATCGACTTAATGCCGAAGGCATCATAGGGCTAGTTAACCTAGGCCCACATAAAACTCAGAGTTTGCTTTCAGCAGACTGGACAAACTGAATGTTTACCAATCACTCAGTCCTGATGGGACTACTCTCTAAACGGTCACTTTGTGACAATTATCTAGTCCTGGATGGACTACCACGTAAATGGTTACCCTGTAACCACGATATAGCTAAAACTGGAACGAATGAAATAGTCAGTGACTGACTACTATGTTAAACCACGACACAGTCATGGATTGACTGCTTTCAAACCTGACCTAGACATTGTACGTCTACTATCTATTTAACGAACTCCTTGTACGTACACTTCTCCCCAGACCCCACGCGATCACGACTTCATTTGAAATTTCGGGACGAAATTTTCTTAACAGGGGGAGAATGTAACACCCGGTCAAAAAGGTCAATTTTCGCGCCCGATTTAAAACTTTCATTTCACATACTTGGTACGCATTACTTTAAATAATGTGTTATTATTTTAAATGAACATTATTTACACGGGAAATATTAAACTATTTCAGAACATAATTCGTTTTGTTTAAAATGTATTTTGGCGACGAAACCATACGAAAGGTATCTGTCAAACAAATCCAAAACAAAGTTATATTTTTATAACTCGAATAAAGTATTTTTATAAAATACTTCGAATAAAAACATATACGATTTCGTATTAGCAAAATTATAATTTTAAAATAATTTAATTATTTTTAAGATCGGGCAAACAAACACGGGCATTTATACCGCGAATTGGGGACAACCGAACCCACCAAAAAGGATGGGCCGGCCTCCTCCCCACCTCATTTTCTTCTTCCTTTTTCTTTCTCACCAAACACACCCACCATCCATCTCTCTCTCTTCCTCTCGGCACACCACCGCCGGCCACCACCGGCGCCACCAACATCAACAACAGCAGCCGCACATCACCATCATCGTGATCATCATCTTCTTCTTCATCATCGCCATCTCCATCATCTCGATCCGTCATTTTTGGGCTCGAAATCGACATTCGGTAAGAACACCCGATTTCACACCTTTAAAACACTTGATTTATGTTTATTAACATGTTATCGAGTCCACACAACAAGAAAATATCCAAGAAATCGGTTAAAAATGTTTTAAAACTCGAAACCCACCTCAAAAATCGCTGCAGTTCGTCGTGCAAGTTGAGACGTACTCAACTCGCGAAACCTTATCCGAACTCGTGAATCGAACAGACTTGCGAGTCGAACTGAGTCGCGAGTTGACTTGCGGACCGACTTGTCTGCGAATCGAGCTGTGAAGCGGCTCGACCCGCGAACCGAGTTGATCTGCGAGTTGAGACCCGCGAGTCCACTTGTCCGGCGAATTCAAACTCAGTTCGCTTCGCGGACTAAATTCACTCCACCAATTCGGTCCGCAACCAACCAGGGGCTCTGCCCCTTGGACCCCGCCAGGGGTTGCCACCCCTTGGACCCCGCTACCAGCCACCAGGGGCGCTGCCCCCGGACCCCCGTACACGGTTTCCAAACCTGAACGACAAATAAATAATTACGCAACTCGCATAGACAAACTGATTTGTCTCATACTTATATGACCTCACGTGTTTAGGGCACTAGGAGGTTACCATTCGGACGACACACGTATCGTAGGATCGCTAACAACTCACAGGTGAGTTTCATAGCCCCACTCTTCAACTGTTTTACTGTTTTCGGGGTGAGACGCATGCTCAATAACTGTTTTCGAATTATATAAATAAACTTTTATAATTCCCAATTATCTTTATTACTGCCATGAAATACGAATGTGTAATACCTAGGAATTACACCCACAATACTGCTTTGAGATAGTATAAATACTTAACCTAGATAGGTTACAGCCGTACACTGTTAGATTGTTGAAACACAATTACCACTACATGACTTGGTTGAGTTATCACTATCCATTGACCATATTGTCACGGGACAATACTATCACTTATACTAGAACTGGTTAGTTCTACCTACACTGGACAACGACTAGACTCTTACAGGATTAGTTTCCTTTTGGGACTACGACTGCTAATACAGTCCAGGACTTCTAAACTGGAATAGTACCCAAGTAAATAACAACCAAGGACTTCAGATATACTTGCTAGGCTGAGGCTAGGAGTATACATTAGTGACAAACGTTAGTATAGGATCTTTATACTAATACAAACCAACTAGGTGATGACTATTCACACCTAGGCCCAATGTGATACAATTAATATCTAAGTATTGTACATACATAATTAGATACAATATATTACTTCATGCGTAGCATGATACACTATTTCTTGTGCTTGTAGATTTGACTTATATATATGTATATATAAATATACTCGTACACTATATCAAGCACTTGGTGCTTCTTACAATTTGCATATGCATATTGGCATACATACATACAAACATAACTACTTAAGTCAGGCGCGTCGTAGTACGGCTGGCTCTCATTTACTTAGCTAGTCTGTCGTAGTACAGCTGGCTCTACATTTCACCAGTCGGGCTTGTCGTAGTACAGCCGGCTCGATTACATACTTTGCTTACGAGCAATACGGACGATGTCCAGATTGGACACACAACGATGCCACGGTAAAGTGGGCACAAAACGATGCCACGGTATTGCAGTGGGCACAAGGACGTATTCGCGGTAAAGCGATACACTCACGGATGGACGGGCTTATACTCGTGATCCACAACAGTTAACGGGTCGGTGAGATTTCACGCGAGGTCGTTAGCTCAGTATTTGATTAAATACTCTATCGTAGTTCTACGGGACTGCACGGTTACTCATACTCAGCAACGGATCGGCGAGTTTATACTCGAGATCGTTGGCTTAATTTACGTTGCCGGAGGCAACACTACATGCCAGATAGGCATGCCGATTATTACTCAACATCACATGACGTAGTCATACATTTACTTGGACTATACTCAGGCAGGTTTTGCCTCGCAATGGTTTATTTCACTTACACCAGATAGGTATTTAGGCATGGATTGCCACACCCTTAATATGATGCAGTCATACACTTGATAGTATTTAGGCATGTATTGCCTCACGATTTTAGACTCACTATACCTTATAGGTATCTAGGCATGGTATGCCTCATTCCTTACGTACTTAGGTACACACCGCTACTTTTAGGGTAGGAAATACCTAGTGAAATGTATACACATTGGTGTTACATCTTTAATACAATACAGATCAAAATACAGGGATCTCGAACTACTTTTCAAAACATACAGGATTTACACTTTATGTTTTCAACTAACAATCCTATGAACTCACCAGCTTTATAGCTGACTTGTTTTAGCATGTGTTCTCAGGTGCCCTGCAGGATTAGGATTGCTACAAGATTATGCTAGCTCGAGTTGCATATTTTCAAACAACGGGATTTCTCTGCATAACTTTTGTATTACAAATTATGTATTGAAATTATTTTGCGAACTCGCAACTTGTATACAGTTTTATTTTGGAAACGTAATAACTATTTTCAAACGTTTCATTTAGAGGTCGTTTGCTATGTATCTTATGCTGTGATATTTGATTTGGTAACACCCGACCTGACCGCTTCCGCAACTCAAAATTTGAGGGTGTTACAAATTTCAAATAAACCCTTAATTATTCTCCAAAAAAAATATCTCTTTACAGATTATCCTATGAAAATCAGACGTGAATTTCGTTTATAAAAAAACCCTTTCAATTTTTTTTATAAAATAAAAATTAAAAAATAAATATGACTTTAAATTGAAAAAAAAAATAAATTCTAGAATTATCTTATATTAAAGATTATACCTCTATTAGTTAATTAATTTAATTTAATACTACCTACGGCATCTCAATTGGTGTAAATTTTCAAAGGAAATCATTACCCTATAACGTATAGTAACCAACCCACCTCAACTCTTCATCTCTCCATATATCCATACCTAAAACCATATCATACAACTAACACCTTCATCTACCCAAAAAAAAAAAAAAACCAACCCCACCCTCCATGACCCTTTATCGCAAACAAGTCATTGCAAAAAGAGGAAGAAAGATGAATTATGATGTTTCCTTTGCATTTTTTCAGCAATTTGTATGATCTTAATTTTGCAAAATCTATGAAATATTGTTTTCAAAGTTAAAATGCTCTTTATATGTGGGACATGTTGGTCTTTTATGGTCTTAAAGTTTTTTTACTTTCATAATAGAGTGTGCTGCTATTGTCATCCTAACTCTACTTTAGTCTGCAAGCTTATGCAATTTAAACTTTCTAAGTTGTTGTGCCCTCTTTGCAGCTACCATCATAAAGATTCGATTAATGCACTTTCGCTTATGATTAACAATTTACAGGTGAATAATGGGTTTGTGGGTATTGTTTTTACCTTTTGGGCTTATTGTCACATAAAATGTTCTCAAAGTTAATATTTAATAAAAGATTGTTGATGTATGATACAAAACACCAAAACTGTGTGCAAGTATTGAAAATAATTATTGGATTAAATTTTTTTTGTTTGGGTTGCTGTTGGTGTAGATTGGTGACAATGGGCTAATCGGGCTATTGTGTACATGGCAGATTATATGAAGGGAAATTAAAAAAAATACCACTTTTTTTTAGGTATATTTCGTTTTGGCCTCCCGAAATAAAAATTGACGATATACCACACGAAATCGCAAATCGCAAATTTGCGATTTGCGATCCAGCGTCTTGCTTTTGCGATCCGTTCACTGATCGAGCCGTGGCCGGGATTTAAGTGCCTTCGCAAATCGCAAATTTGCGATTTGCCTATGCCCGAGATATTGGCCCGTAACCGAGTCGTAAATGAGACGTGAACGATTTACCTATGCCGTGAGCGGAGGTAAATCGCAAATCGCGACGTGAACGATTTACCTATGCCGTGAGCGGAGGTAAATCGCAAATCGCAAATTTGCGATTTGCGATTTACCTCCGCTCACGGCATAGGTAAATCGTTCACGTCTCGTTCACGGCTCGATCAGTGAACGGATCGCAAACGGCATAGGCCAATATCTCGGGCATAGGCAAATCGCAAATTTGCGATTTGCGAAGGCACGTAAATCCCGGCCACGGCTCGATCAGTGAACGGATCGCAAAAGCAAGATGCTGGATCGCAAATCGCAAATTTGCGATTTGCGATTTCGTGTGGTATATCGTCAACTTTTATTTCGGGAGGGCAAAACGATATATACCTAAAAAAAAAAGTGGTATTTTTTTTAATTTCCCTTATATGAATCTTCAAATGATAGGTGTTTGGTAGTCGTGTTTGTGTGTTAGTCAAATGTATATAGCAATTGTGTTGTACATGAACATGTATAATGGGGTGTGTCGGCTTTTGTTCATATATATCTGTGTATATATTTTGGTTTATCGATAAAACTTGCTTAATCTGCAAAAATTGATTAAACTTAAAATGCACACAACAAATAATCGGTAAATGTACCCAACTTATACAATTTGAATTGAAATTAAAGATTCTAAATGTATGAAACTAAGTTGAACGATAGTTTTAATATAATGTCCTTGGTTATGATACATTATGTTAAAATTGGTTTTTGTTATCAGTGAACATTTTCAAATTTCTAAACACTTTTTATACTTAAATCATTATATTAAATGGAACTTTATGAGTTTATATTGTAATCATAAAAATTATAATAAATACTCCGCAAAACAATTTACTAATGATGAAAGCTATATCATACATATAACTTTAACTAAAATACATGTTATAATACAATGTTAAATTAACATCCTTAACTATGAAAAATTATGTCAAATTTGATTTACTTATTGTATGATACATTTAAGTATTTAACATTACTTATTGTATGATACATTTAAGTATTTAACATAGCAAATAAATAACTATCTTAATCTAAAAATCAAATTTTACAAATTTAAATATTGTAATCCGCGTTGCTGCGGATCCTTCGCCTAGTTATTAAATAAAATAGAAAAGGAAAAAAAAAAATACCTTAGTAGCTATCGTACGCACCCATCCCTCTCCTAGATAGTAGAACATTAGAACCTTACATCACCACCACCTGAGAAAAACCCCAATCTCGCCACCGCACCACCACTTAACCACCGCCGTGCTTTCACTAACATGCGCCATAGCCACCTCTCCACTTCCTTCACCTCAATGACCACCACCAACACTCACCACCACACTCACAATCACAAAAAACACTCAAACCCTAACCCTAACAGTTCAACAACAAGCACCTGCACACATCATTCACCATCAGCAACCCTAGACATCTTAATCCTAATCCTAGTCTTATTCTCCGGCGCATTCTTAATCTCATCATACTTCAATTACATCTTCCATTCACTCTCTCTCATCCTCCCTCCACTTTCTCTCTCTACATTCATCGACATTTCTTCCTCTTTATACTTAATTGGATTCTTCATATTTTTCGTTATTTCAGTTATTAGTTTCGAGATCTGTTGTGGTATTCGGTCTCGAAAGTGTGGGAAAAAAGGTTGTAAAGGATTAAAAAAAGCTATGGAATTTGATTTACAGTTACAAACTGAGGATGTTTTGAAATCTAATAGTAGTAGTTGTTGTAGAGGGAATAAAGAGATTGATGATTTGCCTTGGAAAGGAGGGAGTGAAATGAATCCAGATTATGAGTGTTTGCGAACGGAGTTAAGGAAAATGGCGCCGTCCAATGGAAGAGCTGTGCTGTTGTTTAGGTTGAAATGTGGTTGTCCTGTTGCTAAACTTGAAGGTTGGGGACCCAAACGTAGCAAGCGAAACAAGAAGTGAGTGAGTCTTTTTATTGTTCTATTGTTAGGTATTATTGTTTGATGTGTATATGATAATTTGTGCGCATATTTGTATGTTTGATTGGATGATTATGGATTGTGGTTTGTGATGTTTAACTTGATATGAGTATCGTTTGGGAGTGATAATTAGATTATGATCCAGTTGATGAAAGGTGAAAGATATGGTTAATTGAAGCTAGGTTGTTAGTTATGACGTTTGCATTGTTTTAGATTAAGTGCTTGTGAATATATAGCATAAGTGTGATATGACTTTAAGTTGTTTCTTGCATCAAAGATTAGGATTACCATTAGTTTACAACAGGTGGAAGCTTTGGGTGAATGAAGCTAAGGTGTTGGTTTTGACATATTTGGTTATTCCAGATCAAATGTTTATAGATGGAAAAGTCGATGGAAATAAGTGGATTATGTGAAAAATATCGTTAGGGGCATGTTTATAGCTCTTGCGCTTGTTGAATTAGCGAAGCAGTTTGTATACAAACTTGTATAGTTGAACCTGGATTTACTTTAGTATAAAGTATAAAAATATATGTATGATCGCTAATTTGGATTCTTTATTTAGCTGTTTGTAAATCTATAATACGATGAGTTATAGACGAATATGACTACTACCAGTTGACGAAAGGTTGAAGCTTTAGCTAACGGAAGTTAGGTTATTGGTTTTGAGTTTTGAGTTTTGACATGTTTGGCTGTCTTACATCAAGTGTTCAAGGTTGGAGAGATAGACTGAAAAGTATTACTCTCTCTCCCTTTTGAATATACATCAAGATATCGATAAAAATGTGTGGCCTCATGTTAGATTAATTGAAAGGAACATAGATATTGGGCTTGTTGAGTTAGTAAAATAGTTTGTGGACAAAGTTATATTGTGGATTGCACAAATGAAGTTGGGCAAGTGATGTGAACTGGTTGTAGAGTTGTAGGTATCATTTTTTGTTGATAAGTAGATTTGAGTTAATCATGGTTTGAGTGGTGATGTGACGGTTATTTAGGATCTGGCTGTGAGGTCTAGAGCACCTTTGAATATTTGTATAGAACTTGAAGGAAGCGCACATTGCTCAAGCATGTGCAGTGAGGTGCCTTGAGGTTGATATATGATTTTATCAACTATTGGATTTGGCACTTCTATGCTTAAGTGAGAGAGAACATTTGCGTGTTTCAGAGTTCTGTTTTGGTGGCCAAATGTGGGGATACATCAACCGGGAGGTTGTTGGTTCAAGTTTCGTGGGATATAATAGTATATATGTGTGGTTTGTATATATACTGTGAGTTATATTGTAGGGTTTCCGTTTTAAGAAAAAAGAGTTTTGTTTTGGTGGACTTAGGTAGAAGGATGGCTAGGATTCTGAAATATAGAAAGTAGGGATCTAAGATGAAATGCTTGCTGGACATATCTGGATGCACATCTCAGTATATACCAGAAAGTTAAAAGATCATGGAAGTAACAAGAAAATGAAACTAAACAAGTGTTTGCATTCGCATAGAAGAGGATGCTTTCAAATAGATATATGAGCTTGTGAATCTTACAATTTTTTTGAGGCTGCGTACTATCCCTTACAACTATCATGTTTATTGATCAGGTAAGACCCATGAATAGACTACAACAACAATACCCAATCCCGCTAAGAGCGGGGTATGAGGTTGGTAGGATGTAGACAGTCATACCTCTATGAATATATAGAATATATGACTATGAGGGTAAAAGCTAATATGAACATATATAAGTCTATGTACAGGGAACAGGTCAATACTTGTAACTAGCCCCATGAATAGACTACTGTCCAATATTTTTAAGCCTAAAATTCTGAATACTAGATCTGGAATATACAGATTGATGGAAAATATCTGGATACCCCACTTGTTCAGTGTACATCAAAAAGCCTCCTGTGATCTATGACTATGGTACATGGTGGCGAGGGGATTCATTGTCACCAAATTGTTTTCTTACTTGCTTTGGATTGGATTGTTACTTTTGATCGATTTCTTCTCTGTTTCAGTTGAGTTTACATGAAAATTCTATATTCAGAGCTAAGATGGTACTGTGGTATGTTTATTTAGTTTCTTTATCTGCGCAAAGCTCGCAACATGTGATCTATGACTATGGTACATGGTGGCGAGGTACATCCTTGTCACCAAATAGTTTTCTTACTTGCTTTAGGCTTTAGCTTGGATTGTTACTTTTGATTGATTTCTTCCCTGTTTTAGTTGAGTTTACATGAAAAGAGATCTTTTCAGAACTAAGATGGTACTGTGGTATGTTTATTTAGTTCCTTTATCTGCCCAAAGCTCACAACTTTTGTTATGTTTATTATTCGAATTCTAATCATTATCACCTTTGATATCAGCTTTATAATTGTCCCAAAAAAACTGTTGCAATCTGATCCGGTTCGGTCCAGAGTGAAGACCGATTCACATGGGGAAGTTTTAAACAACTTGGACCATGATTTTATCCATGCACGTGAAGCATTTTTAGTTTGAAGTCATTAGTTAATGTAGGAGATAGGAATTAAAAGTGGAACTCCACTGTTAGCATTTACTCCAAGTCAGTCCATGTTTACATACATGATCTCCATTATTATTAATTTTTATCCACGTAGTATTGCATCTCATGTTTAGAGTAGTGGTACACGTTTTATCCTTCCTATTTAATGTAATTGTTCATGAAGAAATTAATCAGAGAAGAAAATTGCAGCAAGTATTTGTGTTCTTTGTTAGTTAGTAGATTTATTAGTTTAGATAAGGAGAGTGACTATCTCGAATCAGTCTCTATCAATTTGGTGCTTTCATCCATCGAAATCATGCCTCCGAAAATAGACCCACCCCCACTAGATGAAACCATGGCTGCCATGGTTGAGAACTTCTCAAAACTCCTCACTGCCACAAATGCTAACACCGAGAAACTCGACATCGTTGTGAAGCAACTAGCGGTCCAGTATGAGCAAACAAATACCCTTATAGCCAACACAACCAAGCCTGAATTTATCACACCGCCACCACAACCAAACAACCAAATTCGGCCACCAGAACTTACCCTTCCGGCGTTCAATGGAACGAATCCCTTCGATTGGCTTTTTCAAGCTGATGAATACTTCGCATTCCACAACATCGGTCCACCACGTCTTTCGATGTTGTCTTTCCACCTTACCGATGACGCATTGAGTTGGTATAAGTACCTTACCAATAATCGCCTCCTCACCACTTGGGACACGTTTCCTCGAGCACTTGAAACGCGTTTTGGTCCATCCTCTTATGACAATCACTGAGCCGCCCTATTCAAACTCCGTCAAAACTCCACCGTTACGGCTTATCAAACCGAGTTTGAAAGGTTGAGTAATTGTGTTGTTGGTCTTCCACCCGAGGCGTTGCTTAACTGTTTTATTTCGGGTCTTCGCCAAGATATTCAACAAGAGTTAACTATTCTCCGGCCACAAACTATCACACAAGCAATCGGTTTGGCGAAGCTTATTGAAGACAAACTTAACGATCAAACCTTCAATCATTCAACAGCCACTCCATCTTCCAGTACTACATCGCAACTTACGCTAATAACCCAACCCTTGTTAAACAACGCTTCCCCAGCACCCTAACCACTACCAATCAAAAAACTAACTCCCGTTGAAATGCAGAAACGTCGAGCGAGGGACTCTGTTTCAACTGTCCTGAAAAGTTCCAACCTGGTCACACTTGTAAACCACCACAGTTCCTTCTCCTTCAGTCCGAACATGAACCACCGTGGTCATACATGATGCCAAATGATTTGAGCCTTGAGGACAAGGCTCGTTTTTAGGAGGGCCGGAGGGGAGTATTGATACGGTTCGGTCCAGAGTGAAGACCGATTCACATGGGGAAGTTTTAAACAACTTGGACCATGATTTTATCCATGCACGTGAAGCATTTTTAGTTTGAAGTCCTGCATTAATTTAGGAATTAAAAGTGGAACTCCACTGTTAGCATTTAGTTCACGTCAGTCCATGTTTACATACATGATCTCCATTATTATTCATCTATATCCACGTAGTATTGCATCTCATGTTTAGAGTAGTGGTACACGTTTTATCCTTCCTATTTAATGTAATCGTTCATGAAGAAATTAATCAGAGAAGAAACTTACAGCAAGTATTTGTGTTTTTTGTTAGTTACTAGATTCATTAGTTTAGATAAGGAGAGTGACTATCTCGAATCAGTCTCTATCACAATCCAACTATTCATGAACCAAATCTTAGTAAGTGCGGCCCAAGTTTAAGTTTGAACCTTAATCTGGAAACATTTTCATTTATACTGTATTTTGAGCTGATAAGTTTGTATGTTTTGCCTCTATGGGTTTCACAATAATCACCTGCTATCTGTTTTGCTTTCATGGTTCTTGTGTTGTTTTTATTCAACTTCTATTTTAATCACTTGTTTTTCCATCCACAACCACGGTAACACATATATTTTCTTATTTCTGCAGGAACTTGAGTCTCAATGGAGGATATCATGGCTGATACTTGAGATGCAATTGGCGTTAGTGTCATGTGTTTCTTGTTTGTCTATTATTATTACCCTTCCAGAAATTGGGTTGATTCTTCTTTCTGGGTGACCTATAACTCTAAATTAGAACAACTCTTTCAAACTTGTAGCTAGAGAAAAAAAGACCCTTTATTGTAAACCATGTTTGGTTGCTATATCAACTTCTTATCAAGGGTAATACTAAATTAAATATGAATAAATATTGAAGCATTTTTTTGTGCATGTTGTCTCTGTGAAGCCTGTTTGTCGAGTAAATGTTGACTCTGTGATGCAGCAATGTGTTGTTCGTGCATGTTGTCTCTATGATGCAGCCATTGTCGAGTAAATGGAGTGATCTAACCCACAAGAGATTTTAAGACATGGAGCTCAATGGCTCTTATTCACAAATGAGGCTGAGCAACACCATGTAAATGGATTTAGAACCCTTTTTTTTCTCAATGAATGGTACTTGTTGGCTTTTAAACATCAACATTGGAATTGGTCTACATCAGAGTTAGGGGCGTGTAACATGTCTTCGTTTAATGCTCTTTTGGCCGAGATAGGTAACATGGAGATTCATTCCTGAATCTGATGCTTGTGTTTGGTCGTTAGCCAATGATGGTATGTTCTCGGTTGGCGTCACGCGTCGATTTTTGGATGATCATATGTAGCCTTCGATGGTTCCTTCGACGACATGGGAAAAAACCTTACCCCGGAAAGTTAACATATCTCTATGGCGTGCGATTTTGGACAGACTCCCCCATCGATTGAATCTTTCATTGAGAGGTATGGAAATTCAGGATATTTCATGTCCTTCTTGCCAAGGAAACGTGGAGTCCGGTCATCACATTTTTTTCGAGTGTGATGTTGCTCGAAGCATATGGCGTCTTGTTCGTATATGATGTGATATTTCTATGTCTCAATTTGATTCCTTCGTGGAGTGGCGTGATTGGTTGAGCTCGTGGCATACTTCTCTAGCAAAGAAGAAACGCACTTATGTCATTATTGTGTCTTCTTTGTGGATGTTATGGCGTTATCGGAATAATGTCATTTTTGGCTCTCGTTCTATGAGGAAAGAGGACATTTTCGATAAATTCGTTTGTAATCTTTTTCTTGGCTTAGTTGTAGAAGTGGTAAGATTTGTAGTTGGAATGATTGGTTAATGTCTCCTATGTATTCCTAGCTCCTCGCTAGTTTTTTTTTTTATAAAAGTTTGTTTGCTGTTCAAAAAAAAAAAAAATCCACACAAGGTTCAAGAGTTTCATATCTTATCGATTGTTTAATCTTGACGAAACAGTTTTGCTGAATTTGGGATCAAGTTAATTAAAGATTTCTTTGCTCACACTGATAATAACCGATGTACATCTAAAGCTAAATCTAAAGTATAAATACACCAACAATTTACAAAACTTTGGATTAAAACTGAAATCTATTCTATATATTTAAAAGAATATTATGAATCAGTTTGACTAATGAGTTCAGCAGCTGCACCCATGGTACCCACACCACCAGACTCCAATAATTTAAGTGCAAGTTCTTCCTCATTCCATTGCCTCAGCCCTTTACTCAACCTCTTCAAAACCTCTACATCAACTTCCACCACCCAATTCGGCACACAACCGACCATCAGGTTCACGAATCCCGTCACATAAGAATGCCAAGTAATCGGGTCACAACCAAGCGTTATCTTTCCATTAAGTGCACCTGCTAAAAAATCCATGTGTGACCCAAGAAATTTAGGCCGCCACTTGGACGCTGACAGGGACGAGTCAATACCCCACACGAATGCACCACAAAGCACAGTGAAATAAGCCAAAGCGTACCCTGAGAGCATTGAAACTGCTCCACCAGTTTCTTCTTGCTCAGTCTTGTGAGCAGATATAAACCAAGACGGTAACGTCTCTTGTATCAAAGATTGAAACAATCCTTGTCCTCCAGATATCCATAATATCGAAGCACCTAATTGAGCGGCTACTTTGACTTTGGTCAAACTAGTAGCAAGTGAAACTTGTCCATACCTTGTTTCATGTTTTCCTTTAGGAGTTTTACCGATAGAAGCTATATCTTTGACACATTGCATTAACAATGAAATAATATCTTCTCTAAGGAACATGATGTCCCTTATGGAACTATAAACCCGCAAATATAAAAAGCCAGGTGCCACAGGAGATATCTCCCCATAAAAATTGGACCCGAACCCATGCCCTAGAAGTGCTCCAACGCCACCCTGGCTTGATACGAGAGAATTGTTCAAGCCAAGTGTGGCTGTGAAGCAACTTTTGAGAAGCTGAGTTACTGCATCATTATCATGAAGGAAAACTGTACGTGAAGATGAAAAGACAAGAAAGTCACTCCATTTTTTTGCTTTTTGAGTCCATAAGGCTGTCACAATCGGCATACATGGCCATGGACAACCAGCTGCAAGTGACTCTAAGGCCGGGCCAGCAAGATTGAGAAACCGTTGAGATGCTTTGTCGAGTTTGTAGGTTATAGTGAGGCTCACAAAGGCAGCCAAGGGTAATGGAAGAGTAAATGGAGAACGTATCCCTACAAAAGAAAGTCAAAGCCCTTAATGTCAACAAAGATAAGGTCAAGCATCAGCATTAGTTTCAAGATTCAACCTTCTAGTAATTCTAATAACCATCTATTCTATACAAACAAATAAATGTTTGTGGGTCAACCCAAATTGACAACCCAGTATCCAACCCGCCCGATCATGCCCATCATACCACCTCTAATATAGTAAATTATAATAGCTTAGAGCTAGAACCTGCAAAAAGGCGTGGGACGTTAACATTGGTGGCAGCCAAGATATTCTTAATATGTTCTTCAACATTAGAAAGATTTGCAGCTGGACTTGGCCAATCTGTTCCATTCATAAACACCGGTTTCCAAACACCACGAGACACTTCAGCTGAGAAGTAACTCACAATGATCGCCAATGATGCTGGAAGAAAGTCTGCCAAATCTTTAAGCCCTGGAAAAAGATCATAAGAAAAAAACATAAAAACCCAATTCCCAAAACATTACAGTGATCAAATGAATCCATGAACAAAAACTCGACTCACCAGTACACAGCTCGCGAGGCGACAATTTGCCATGCGCGCACGCGGTCAGAGCAGCATCAACCACAAATGGAACAGCTTCGAGAACATCCCAAGCAGGTAATTTCGGTCTTAATGACGCATCTTCACTTCCGGGCCCAGATGAAGTACTACTTCCAGATACCGAATTCAGTGGTTGTTTTTTATTGATCTTTGTAAACATCATATTTAGAAGGCTGTCAACGATTTGATGAACAGGTGAATGAACAATTCCAGAAAGCGTCGCAGCTAAACACGCTTGATGTTGACGATACCATGCTTTCAGTTTCGGAAATGAGTCAACGAATATGGGATTAGGACAAGATGTTTTTGCAACTACAGATAGTCGTCTTCTGTTTCGGTCTTCGTATATACTACTAGATACTACATGAGAATTTCTCATGAGTAGTAAGTATTCAGGAGTGAGTTGAGAGCCAACAGGTGGAACATCTCCAACTCCATGTTCTATAGGTGGATGATTGAACCTCCATAGCTTTAGAAGAAGTGCGAATGCATTTGAGAACAAGGCGTGCGCGGAGATTTCTTCTCCTGTTGTGAGAGTCCATGATTTGGGTCCGCATGACCCAAATGCTTCACAGATTGGCATCAAAGAACCAGCAAGTTGTGGAACCTGAGAAACCCGGATGAAAATAGAAGTCAGGCAACTAACTTTTTGATATCAGTTGGTCATTGTCACCCGTAAAATGGGATGCATATGAAAGGTCTGTAAGCAGTACAGGTGACAATAAGGGCAGGGCAGACCAGTTTGGTAACGAGTTAAAACAGGTGCGGGCTAAGAAAGGTGATTTTTACAACGAGTTGGAGAAACCTGATATACTTTTTGACCGAAAACTTTATACTTTCTATAGTTAAATAGCATTTCGGATATATTTACAAAATTGTATAGTATTGAATAATAACCTTATATACCTAGAATAATAAGATTTGCAAGGTTTTATGCATTAGAAATAAATTTGTGGGCGACTTTTACCCTGTTTGACCCATTTTACTTTTTAACTATATATTTCGCTTTTCAATTGTACCTGTTTGACCCTTTAGAGATAAAACAGGTTTCCATTCATTAGTACATAGGTGGAATTTGCCACCTCCAATAAAGTAATAGCAATATTTCGAAAGATGAACTTACAAGTCCATGTAAAGAGAACATCTGAACACAGTCAATGGGTGCTATACCAACCAGAAGGACATTCAGCATGGGAGCATAAGGTATCAGATAGCTTTCATTGCCAGAATAGTTTGCTGGTGGTGGAGGTGACAACAATCTGGTAGTGAAGTAAATACTATGCTCCTGCAATTACCATGACCCGTAACTTAATCAAAACCATCTAGTCTTTCATCTCGAATACATAGTAAGAATACATATAGGGTGAATCACACCAAAGTATATCAAATTTTACAATTTATGTTATTCTATGTATTGAACTAAAAAAAGTTCTAGTGTATGTATTAAATGTCATAAAACTGGCTATTGTATCCTGTAACCTGTAAATGGATGACGTGGTTCCGGTTATGATGACGTGGCACTATGGCTGCCACGTAGTTAAAAAACCTGGTCACCCGATTAAGAGGCACCAGGTATATACAATAGCAATCCAACCTTTTTTACTTTTGATAAATACAATAGCAAAAATGTATAAGTTGGATACATTATGGTGTAATTTGTCCATACACATAAAAAACTAATTTACCTGGACATTCCAACCTCGAATCAGCGAGGCACCACAGAGAATAGTAGCAGCGGCTATTTTCTCATCGTCTGAACCTTTGACTGCAATCTCAAAGACCTTTTCAAGCTCTGCTAAGCTTCCATCAAATACATTAGCTTAAATTCAGTTGCTTTTTCATAGACAGGTGGCATTGTTATTTATAGAAATTTATGTGTATTAGTGTATACCTTGAAGCAGGTTCAGAAGCAAGAGCATTCACCATGACGGGTGTGAGTGGTGCTCCTTTCATGAATGTAGACCATCCAGGGACTTGAGAAGGCATGCCATGAGGTATTTGGTTGATTCGACCAGTAACGTAACCTGGCCAATAATATGCTGAAGTGTCCAACAGATTTCTGGCAATGCAGGCCTCAACTATCAGATGGTGCAAGTTTCCAGCTGTAGAATAAAAAACTTGTTGACGAACCTTCATGGTGTGCATATATGAAATAGCATATTGTTATAACTAATACTCTGACTACTTGGTTGGCAGAGTTCGACAAAAGTAAATGTATTATCATTATCTATTATTATTATATCATTATTATTACTATTATCTACTACTATTATTATTATTATTATTATTATTATTATTATTAATTATTAATACGAATTCCATTCCATTTCCTGCCCACCAAACACGTGACCGACTTCTATTCATCTATATCCCAATTCCCCCCAATTTTCAGTTCCTTCATATTTCATTCTTTGACAGATTCCAATTCCTTCAAAATATCATGCTAACTGAACAGGGCCTTATATCATGAATTGATTTCTCAGGCCACCTGAAGCATATTATATTACCCTTTTAAATGTCTTCCAGGAAAAAAGGCAAAGACTTCCATCTATGGGGGTGTTTGTATATGTGTTTTGAAAGTGATTATATATTATTTTTGCAACTTGAAAGTCGTAATGATATAGGTTTTCATGTGTGGATTACAAATTTAATTTTGATTAATAATCAGTTTCGTGCTAGGATAACCTAAATTTACTTTTTTTTACCTTCCCTTAACAATTTTGGTCATTTTATCAATATTTTTTTTTCTAATTAATTATGACTAACCAAGCACTCAAATTTCTGATTATTAAATCTTCAGACAACATGAACACATCCAAACACTTATCAATATCACATTGTCACTTTCAGCACATAAAAATAAACATTTTTATGGCAATTTATAGTCGTTTATGTTACTTACAGAAGTTGATTGCCATATCTTTCGTGTTGATGAGGTCAAAGTAAGCACTACTGCCAACATTAATGCCCGAAATGAGCATCATTGCTTTCGCAGCAGCCTGATTGGCAGCAGGTATAATTGATTGAGGTGGAGTCAACAAGCTCTGATAATCACCCAAACTTTGTAAGCTAGATACCAACTCCATACGGCGCTTTTCTTTAGAGCTTTCAATCGTTTGACAGTTTATATTGTTTTGTGGCATACTTTCCTCTTCTTCCACTAGATCAGAAACCACTAGAGTAGTAACCGACAATAACATGCACATGCGAGTATCCACGCGAGGCATAGGACCCTCAATGGGATCTCTTTCCTGAAAATAAAATACGATCATTAATCAATGAAGGACCTTTTAGCATTGTCATTATTAACGGAAAATTAAAGCAACTTATTCATAGTTTAAGAAAACCTAAACAACCAAATTAGTAGGTATTTGGATATCCGTATCAAAGTGATGATACAATACTCAATAATCAGCTGCAATAAAATGGAATATAGGAAGATAATCTTTCGATGTGTCTATGTTGTTTGTAGTTATAATAATAGAAGAATTCGACGCTTAAGTGTATGAATAAAATGTATATTCAGAATTTATAGGTAATATGATCAAAAAGGACATTATTGTTCAAACTGAATCAGGGTTATTGCAGTTGGTATAAAACTGATATTCTAAAGCCAAATTTGTTTGTACAAACACTGAAAACTGGCTATTGTGACTTCAAAATTACAAATCCAATATTTACAGGATTAATGGGGAAAAAAGAATAGAGTAATTAGATTAGATGAGAAAAAACCGAACCCTTTGAACAAGACGAAGAGCGGCCATCCAAAGACCAAGAAAAGTCTCATGCCAGGTGGTGCCATTAAAGGCTTGAAGAGCTTTTACAAAACCTGTAAGAAAATAAGCATCTCTTATATTAATTGGAAAGTTTTTCACCAAATAAGTTTCTGTTATAGAAAAATAAATACTTCTAAAAAATTGACATTACGTGTAACTATTTCAATGGCACTTGTTGTATCAACTTGTGAACCATCCAGTGCATCTTCAAGCACAAGATCAAGAGGAATCCATAGAGAAGAACCACTAACTTTATGAGAAATACCAGCAGATGACGACATTACTGTATGTATTTCTTGCAGATAACTTGCTTTTTTTTCCTCCGTCACAACATTACGATCATCTGATATCAATTGAAGTAGAATTTCTGGTGTCATCACCTTTGACTTTCTCAGTGCTGAAGAGTTGACCACAAGAACCTCTATGTCCTGAATAAAACTTCTCCAATATGTAGGCCTGAGTAGAAAAACATTCATTATTTAGCTATACACATTGACTTTTGAGGTCAAACAAATTAAATTCCAACTTCAGGATGACCTTTTTTAAGTCAAAAGTATTGTATATATTGCTAATTTTAAAGCGATTAAGTTCTGACATGTTTCGACGAGCCAAGAATAGAATCCTGGAAGTTGCTTTGTTTTGCAGGAAAAGCCCGATCAATTCAACAGCCATCACGGTATTTTTACTTTGCAATGTCTCATGGTATTCATTCATCTTTCCACCATAACTGTCAGAAACATCCAACTCCATATCTTGAGGCACATTCCATTTTAATTTTCTTTCTTCGGTAAGTTCTAGAAGCCCCTCATCTCCTAATGCTGCCTCTACCAACTGCCAAACAATCGAAAAGATGAACTCCAGTAATAAAGTACCAGGATCACTGACTTTGATACCAAATGTCTGAGAAAGATGAAGAACACTATCTATTGAATTCATGATCCTGCATGAATAAGAAACGATTCAGAATGATTTGATTATTACAATAGATATCAAAATATCACATTCTAAATTAAAAGCTTACATTTCATAATTTTGAAATTCCACATGTGACTTGAGTTTAAAAGCATGTCTTTTAAGAAGTTCCATGTATAGCCGAAATGCTGCTTGTTGGGTATGTCGCTTCGGGATGACCCTGTTTCACATAAGCTTAACAAATCAGAAAAAGGATTCAAGGAAATTGTATTGTCACAAGGGTGATGAATGATGATGTACACTTGTAACATTGCTTCATACAAATCATAAGTTCTGTTTTTAAATGTTAAATACTCTTTATATGTTATTCTTGAAATTCTGTCCTATGTGACAAATTTGCACCATATCTTGATTCTAACAAAATGGAATCAATGATACTCTCAGAACACACATACACATTCAATTATTATCCTAACGAATAGTGAATCCCAGTCAAACAAATATGTAAAGCCATTGCAATCCAAGTTAAATTCTCGTTGATTATTAAACCAAATCATGAAGATCAACTGCAATGTGTAAATGGGGATTCGACACTTAACTCAATATATCTCATGAACCAATGAAAAAGAAAATTATAAGTAAATATTGATAATCTACAAAATATGTCATCCGGGACCCACATAACCATATTCCAACAAATCAGAATCAACTCCCAGAAACAAAGAATAAAAAAAGAAATGATGATAATAACAATGTTGAATTCAAAAAACAAGTAGTAAATATTTCACGAAACATATATAGAAGACGCAAAAAATTTCTAAAAAATCATCAAAGACTTCAACTTTTCAACTTTTTATTAGATGCCCATCAATAAATATGGAGACTTCATGTACAAATAATCAAGAAACACAAAGAAGAAGATCATCTCTTTCACCTTTAAATCAAGAACCCATTAATAAAATATGTAAGCTTTTTGTATAAAATATTCAAGAAGCACTAACATCAAGATTATCTTTTCAACTTTAAATCAAAACCCCATTAATAAAAATGTAAACTTTTTGTAGAATAATCAAGAAACACAAACAACACGATCATATTTTCAACTTTTGTATAAAAAACCCATCAATTAATTTGCAAACTGTGTGCAGAAATAATCAAGAAACACAATCAACAAGCTCATCTTCTCAAATTCAAATTAAAACCCAATAATAGATTTGCAAACTTTCTGTAACCTGGTAGATAGAAGAGCAAGAACAAGCAAGGGAGGAACTATGTTGAAGATCAATGCTTTTTCCAGAAACTTCCATGAAATGGGATTGTTGTTGTCCCAACAAATGTGAGAAACCAAAAGATTTGCTAATTCTGGTGAAGGAAGAGCTACACCAGCTGAGTTTAATTGAGAAGAAAGATGAATAGCCCATATTAATGGATCACTGCCTTTATCTTGTGATTTCTTTGTAAACTCAAGGACACTGTCCCATAATCTCAAGGTCCCTAAGGACACATCCATTAGTTATTATTAATATAACATATACTACTGTTTATGTCTTCAAAACGGAGAGAAACAAGATTAAAAGTGTGGCTTTGGGTTGGTGTGTGTAAAATGGTGTGAATTTTTGTAAGTCAAAGTTAAAGGCATGATATATGAGGGTGAGTTGTGGCAGACAAAAGTACTTAATTAATTTTACATATAAATTAAATAGCAGAAATTGGCCTTTTTTAACATAAATATGGCACCTCATCTTTGCACACTATCTGAGCTGCACCAATATACCAAATTTACTATTTTAGGATGAAAAACCATCAATAAAAAGATCAAATTTGATATAAACTCCTTTTTTATCATCTTTTATATAGCAAATTTAAGACGAAGTGAATTTGAACCGTAGATTAAACAATTAAGGGTTTTAATTATTTGCCTTCATGTTTTGCTTTCATGCCCTCTCTAGACTCTAAGCCACCATGCCCTCTGATCTCCACCAATAAATATTTGAAATATGTACAAATTAAAATAAATATTATATTTGGTTATGATATTGTCAAACCATAGCATCTAGGCCTGTAAACGAACCGAACGAACACGAACGAAGTCTGTTCGTGTTCGATCATTAAGCTTTTGACGAACAAATGAACGAACACGAACGGATTGGCGAACGGATTTTGTTGTTCATGTTTGTTCATTAAGAAAATTTGTTTGTTCACGAACACAAACGAACGTACACGAACAAACACATAATTTAATGCATTTCTTCATTAATACCTTAAACGAACCTCAACAAACATAAACGAACATACACACACACACACACACACACATCTATACATATATATTATATAACTTGAAACTTTGCGATACATATTCAACATTACAAAACGATCACAATATGAAGATAAATTCATTTGCTTGGTCCGATCGTTGGAAAGAGTAGCACATCTAGAACTAGTGGAGGGAGAGAGTGGATGTGTTTTTGGAGTGGAGGGAAATGTGATATGGAAATATAAGGTAAAAATATCTAGATGTTTAATATTATCAAACGAAAATATCAAAATATTAATAATATTCTATTTGATATTTAGCTTTATCAAAATAACATATACAAATATGTATTAATTTAATTAAACTATTAGTTAATAAACGAACATTTAACTGAACATTCACGAACATGTTATCGAACGTTCACGAACGTAAATGAACGAACGAGACATGTGTTCATGTTCGTTCATATAATTAAACGAACGTAAAAATTTGTTCATGTTCGTTCATATAACGAAACGAACGAACATAAACGAACTTCCCGCCGAACGGTTCGCGAATAGTTCGCCGAACGTTCAGTTCGCTTACAGGCCTAATAGCATCCTTACTTTTGTCTTCTAAAGACATAAAATAGCATCGTTTAGTAACTTGAAATACCAAATAAATCACAATCAGAAAACAATTTTTAAACAGTTAGAAGTCATAACAAGTAAAAAGAAAGTAAAATGGAGATTTTGGAATTGCATACAAGTTGTTTTTATTGGTTTTGTAAAGTTACTTTCAATCCAACAATTAATGCTTCCAAGTGGATCTATGTTTGTTTTACTTATTTTAATCCAAGAACAAGAAGACATTATCTAATTTAATAAGTATTTATAATATAATTTATTCATCCATGGACATGTATCATGTGATCATGATGTCAAACACCGTGTTATTCAAAATTGTACACTTATTATATGTATTATTATAATATAATATAATATAATATAATATAATATAATATAATGTTTTAGCTATATTTGCTCTAAGCAATTTAAGTAGTTTATTTGATCATTAATTAAAGTGACTTGAGTTGTTTAGTTATAAATAAATATAAACAAGCAAATCGCTAGAGTCGATCTACCCTATATCTGATAAGTCACAATCTGAGTAATATGAATTACAAATAGTCTTCCTTTTGTAGTAAGATTGCGAAACAAAGTAACCACAAACTAATTTCGTGTATACGAACAGAATCGTGACACCAAAGGATGTAAAAGTACATTATGTCACAATAGCATAGCATCAATGGGGCTTTGCCTCAGTGGTACCGCCGCCGCAAATCCCCACGCCCCACCCGGGTTCAAGCCTCTGGGAGTACAAAAAATTATATGCTCCGTGTGTGGGGTCACTGAGGCCAGGTGTTTGGCCGGACGGGTTGCCTCTTGCGGGTGGGGCTCCGTAGATCTACGGATCCGGGGTTAAAGGTTTCCTCCAATAACTTTTTTTTTTTTTTTTTTTTAATAAGAATAATAATAAGGTATAAATAAGCAATCATGATATAAGGTTACCCTTTTAATTATAAATCCCAGATTATAACAAAAACAACAATAATAATAATAGTAATATATCTTTGACATTGACTTATGTTATATTATAAGCTTTATATAAATATATACAAAAGAAAAAACCACAACATATTGAATCAACTTGGAAAGCTAATATGGAGTATTTTATTAGACTTGATAATAAACAACTTAGATTAGATTAATTAACTGGGAAATTGGGAATTTGTGATATTTATATTTGGCATGAAGTTGAAAGATGGTGGGTAGAAGTGGGTGGTATATTTTTTTGAAGGTTTGTTAATGGGGTTGGGTAGGTAGATGAGAAGGAAAGGTTGGAAGAGAAAAGGTCCACATCCCTACTACTACCAGAGCTGGTGGACTGTTTCTTTACTACTATTAAAATCCTTTTGGTGCTTTATGGGTCCTATCTTTAGTCACTACACAAGTTTTTGGTATCCCTTCATCATTAACTCTCTTTTTAACCTTCTATGTTTGTGTGGGCTCAACTTCACTCCACTATCCAACTTTTACCTCAACTTCTTAGTATAAATGTCCATATTATTAAGTTGATCATATTCATATTTTAGATAATCTTGAATAAATGTAAAGTTTCATATTACATTACAACAGACTATAATGAATATAGATGTTAATTGATTGATGAAGAGTGTAATTAATGGAGATTCTTAAAATTGTGTGAATATTTAAAGTGAACACTTTGACTGAGACGGATGGAGTATTTCTTTAAACAATTAGTACCACATGTTTGAGTTTGATTGTACATATTCCAATTTTTGGTATTTTCCAAAGTAATTGTCTGGTAAAAAATCCAACTCATTAGAAAAAATTTAAGTGAGAAAATATGAAGTTGTATTGGTTGACATCGTAATATTATACATTTTTCGAAAAAGTTAAATTTGTCAAAATGCAATTAATTAACATCCGTAATTCGTAACGTGTACTCAACTATTTCAATGTGCATTATGAGCAAGTTATTTTGTATAAGGTAAAACCGATTAAATAATTAGTAAAACCACTTGAATAAGATTAGTTCCACCCTTGTTGTAACGTTTTGACTTCATACGTAGTAGGTTTCCGTAAACTACTCTACTAAGTAATAATAGTTTTTTTTTTTTTTTATTGTTGTTATCATGACCAAATGATATTTACATGCCTATCAAATCGAATTTACTATTGGCCTAATTAAATTATTGGTTAACAGTCTAACACATATCAATCATATATGTTCATATCGAGTTATGGTTCACCTTCAAAAGAAAATAATAAATTGTTACTTCTTCATATTAATCAACAAACTTATTCATTCATTTCTTAGTAAAAATAATCAATATTAATAAAATAATCAAGGACACTAGCACACTTAACATTACCACCAATCCAATTTTAAATTCAATATATCAAAATTAGCTATCTAGTTGATATGTCTCTTCAAACTACATATCCCATCAAATTAACTACTCCGTATCTTCTAATTCTGATAGGGATTCTTTATATATGTCATAAAATCCAATCAACATACCATTTATCTATTAAAATAAAAGAAAAAATACAGAAAAAGTACATAATAATAAGAAAGAGTGATGAAAAAATTACAGAAAAAGTACAATAATAATTATGTTTACAATAAAAAATTATAGAAAACGGTATGTATAGTAGTACCCTGATGATAAATGGAAATATAATCATCCTATATGCTTGGGACTAGGGCTGGCAATTTCCGACACGACCCGAAACACGACTCGAGACCGACTCGAAAATAAGCGGGTTGGGTCATGGTTTTTTGATCCGTTGACCCAGCAACCCGAAACCCGATAACCTGATTTTTTTTCAGGTTGGGTTCGGGTAACCTGATGGGTCATCAGGTCAACCCGATTACCCGAAAATAAAAAAAAAAAAATTAAAATTATAAAATATTTATACTTATATTTTTAAATAAAACATTTGAACTTCTTTTTGTCCATAAACCATATTAGGGCTGGCAATTTTCGACATGACCCGAAATCCGACATGAAACCGACAAGAATAAATTAAAAATGTGGTTAAAAATATAAAAGTTTTATTTTAATTTAATGAATCAAGTGTTTTTTTTTTTTTATTAGATTTTAATGAACATACTAGCTAATATGATTTTTTGGGGATTTAATAGACACTTTTATCTTTATTAATGACCAATTATAAATTTAAAGAGTGACCCATGTAACCTATTTAACCCCGAAATTGACCCATTAACATAAAATGACCCGAAAATATGTTGATCTCGTTAAAAAACTGGGTCAACTGGGTTGGGTCAGGTTGGGTCAGGGTTGGGTTGGGTTGAAATACTCAACCCGATTAAAAAATCAGGTCGGGTCTGGGTCAACTACTTCTGACCCGCCAACCCGATAACCCGAACGGGTCAACTCGACCCGACCCAAATTACCACCCCTACTTGGGACAATGTACTGATTTACTCTTTTTAACTTCATGATACACTGATTTACACGTTTGATTGTACTAGTATCATACGGAGTATCTTTTAAAAACCGATGATAATAATTCTTATATAAAGTGAGTGGTTGGTAAGGAGATTAATATAGAGAGCTTCTAAGACCACTCCCATCGGTTTAGTCGGTTGGGAACCGACGCCGATGGCCCGGCCTCGTCAGTCGTGGCCGTCGGTTTCCCTCTTCGGTTTGGTGACGAGTGGAAACGGTGGGGTGTGGGGCCTACTTGTTATTTTATTACTCCCTTCGTCCCTAATCTATTGTCCAATATTCCTTTTTGGGCTGTACCAAATTAATTATCCACTTCCATAAATAGATAAGAATAATGAGATAAAGTTCTTTTTTACCCCTAATGTATATATGTACGTAAGACAAAAAAGTAGGTAAAAAGTATAGGGTAAAACTGTCATCTTACCAAAAAGTAAGAGAGATGATTATGTTTTCTTAAACTGCGTGTTTTTTGTCTGGGGACAATAAAATTGGGACGGAGGGAGTATTTTTTTTTAAAAACTAGCCGTTTGATAAAAATAATAATAATAATAATAATTTTTTTTACCAATGGTTATGTAGCCGTTGGTTTTTTTTAAATATATATATATATATATTTTTTAAAAACCCACATTTTCAACTATAAATACACACCCCCATTTCCAAACAATTCACACCAACTTTCATACAAATTCATGCAATTTTACTCTCCACATTTTTATACTCTTTATCACTTTCACAATTTTATAAATGTCTTCCGATTCCGACCTCGAAGATTTGCAAGCGCTTAATGACATTTTTGATCCAAATTACGCGATCAATGTTATTAATGCCATATCCTCCGAGTCGTCCGACGACGAAGACGAAATTCCGATTCCGAGAGCTCCACGTCGATACTTTCCGAGAAATCGCGAAGCAATGGGGCAACGTTTGTATCTGGAATACTTTGCCGATGAGCCAACATTTTCGGCGGATATATTTCGAAGACGCTATCGAATGAGTAAGCCATTATTTATCCGTATATGTCAACGTATTATATCATATTCACAAGAACCGGTACCGGACTATTTTCAATACTTTCATCAACGGTTAGATTGTACCGGTAGACCCAGTTTTAATGTTTTTCAAAAATGCACTTCCGCCGTACGTCAATTGGTGTATGGTTGTGCGGTCGATCTGTTTGATGAATACTTGCATATGGGTGAACAAACATCATATTTGTGTTTGGATAATTTTTGTAAATGCATATTTCATTTATACTCTACGGAGTATTTAAGGAAACCAACACTACAAGATGTTCAGCGTTTGCATCAACGACACGTCGAGTTGCACGGTTTTCCGGGTATGCTCGGAAGTTTAGATTGTATGCATTGGCCTTGGAAAAATTGTCCAGTTGCATGGCATGGTCAATACACTAGAGGTGATCAGGGTCGTTCCACAATCATGCTCGAGGCGGTTGCTCTTATGATTTGTGGATTTGGCATGCTTTCTTTGGTCCGGCGGGGTCTACTTAATCAATCGGATTTGTTCTCCGATTTGATGCAAGATAGAGCTCCCCAGGTTAACTTTACGGTTGCCGGACAAGATTTCACCAGAGGATATTATCTAGCGGATGGGATTTATCCAAAGTGGGCGACTATCGTAAAGTCGTTTAGGCATCCACTAACTGAAGCCGAGTCTCGCTTTAAGAGATATCAAGAATCTGCCAGGAAAGATGTGGAACAAGCATTTGGTGTGTTTCAAGGCCATTGGCAAATCATCAAGAACCCGGCTAGACCATATAGCACCAACAAGATCAAAAGAATCATGTACGCTTGTGTGATTCTACATAACATGATAAATGAGGACAACGGGCGAAATATGTGTCAACTAGAAGAAGATTATCCCTCTGATCCGGCGAACAGACCAAGACGCACGTGGGAAGAAAGAGTTGAAACTTCATTGCGTATGGACAAGGAATTAAGCGATCGGGAGGTTCATCATCAACTTCGCAACGCGCCAATCGAACACATTGCGCGACTACCACCAAATTTTCGTACTCGTTAAACTACTGTACTTTTATTATGTAACGTTTATTTTTTAATTATTGTCCTTTTTTATTTTTAGGATTTGTAGTTTTTTTTTATAATTATTGTACCTTTTTTTAGGAAATGTTTTAATTTTTTAATTTTAATGAAGTGTGTTTTATTTAAATTATTGTGTTTATTTGAATTATAGTTTTTAAATTGATTAATTAATTAGTCAGTGGGTCCCAGAAAATGAATTGACGGACCACTGATGGGAGTGGTCAGTCAGTTTCAGTTAGTTTGGGGAAAAAGCTGATGTGGTGCTGACGTGGCTCTGTCAGTTTCAGTCACTGACGGGAATGGCCTAATAATGATTTTAAACTTATTTTAAATCTCCTCACAAAAAAATCAACGACAAGCCCCTCTTTTTATTCAAAATGTAGTCGACCCTTAGTATCTTATCCTAAGTTAAATACAATATAGTCCTTATCAAAAACACTCCCAATTTGAAATTTGAATATGGACTTCAATAGAACATCAAAACTAGAGAATTTAAGGGGTTGATGCACTTTCACTTTTATCATAACTTTTGTTTGGTTGTTTCATGATTGCAAATTGGTTGGTAAGGATGGTCCTTTTTGTGCTTCATGACTTCCAACCCACAACCACATACAATTGCAACTCATCTTATCCTTTTTCCCCATCTGGAAATGGTGACAATTATGTTTGTGCATTTTAGTATGTTGGTGGATCATCAATCATTACTACTACTTTGCTTTCACATGGGGAAAATCTAAAGTCACCTCCTGAATTACTAGGGGATACCCCCTGACCCACTTCGACCTCGTGCAGTTCTTTTTCAGTCTAGTTTTATTTAAGATCGGTCCCAGTTCAGTACATAATCATTTTCAGTTTTAGACTAAATAGGGGGTAGGTATTAGAAAAAGAGGGGGTATACCCAAAAAATAAAAAAATAAAAAGCATGATGTGATTGATTAGATGGGTGTAGGGGGTAAGAGATGGAAAAAAGTGGGCCAAGGGGGTATCTTTAGTAGAACCCTTTCACATATTACATCTTTGATCTTTCGTGTTCATTAAAAAAAAAAAAACTGCCTAATTCAAGCTATATTTATCAAAGCACTAGTGTTATAATTTTAAAGCACTATTAGACTGCATTTGCTCGGTAAAAATAACCTGATTAATTGACTCATTTCAACTTAGATAATTATTATTTTTGACTTGATTTGGCCATGTTTGATGGTGTTCCAAGTATTTATAGTTTTATTATACCCAGATTCAAATTATTCCATCATTAATTATTGTATTAATTAGTATAATTATTATTAAAAACGAATATGATATTACCTTTATAAGTCTTCAAAATTTTCATATTTAATGTAGTGAGTATGGTTCAAATAAGTACATCAATTTTGAGTGAGAATGGGGGAATCAATCTCAACCATTCATTTTCATCAAATACCCATTTCCTCCACATTTTTTAAACTCAAATATCTCACAAACGGTAAGTCAAAAAATCATGAAAATTGCACCATAAAATTCATCGTTTTCTCCTCTTCGATTTGCCGTCCCTCAACGCATACTTTTGACCAAAATTTTTTTCATTTTTTGATGGGTTTTACAAATTAGTAATACATGTGTTAGTGATTGGTTGTACATTTGATTTGTGGTTAGGGTTAGGGTTTAGGATTTAGGGTTAGGGTTTAGCAGAGTTTATGGTTAGGGTTTAGTAGAGTTTAGGGTTCAGTATTATTTAGGGTTTAGAGTTTTGTAAAGCGTTTAGGGTTTAGGGTTTAGGGTTTAGGGGTTAGGGTTTGGGGTTTCGGGGCTTCGGGGCAAAACCCCAACCCATAAACCCTTAAACCCCAAACCCTAAACCCTAAACGCAACATTTTAACACATGTGTTAGTAAATGTGAAACCCACCAAAAATGATGGAAAAAAAAAAATCGTCGAAAGTATGTCTTGAGGGATGACAAATCGAAGAGGAGAAAAACGCTGAATTTAATGGTGCAATTTTCATAATTTTTCGATTTGTCGTTTGTTAGATAATTGATGTTGGTGGTAAATGGGTTTTGTACATTTGGAACATTCTCTTTGTACACATGGCACAATATCATTGGTTCCCTCATTTTCACACAAATTTCTATTCTCATTTGAACCTTACCCTTATGTAGTAATGTTAGTATAGCTTTCTAAAGATATATGATAAAAATGCTCATTTTATGATTAAATTATATATTTTTACATATAAACGTTAGGTTTACATGTGTAAAAATTGTAATTGTTTACTATATAAACACGAGAATAATTGTTAAAGTTAATTTACAGAACCCAAATAGTGAATGAAAATATTAACGTTGAGTCGTACACTAAGCAAAAATGATGGGTCCATATTTACATACCACTTTTTGTACTTTTTCCCTATCTTCTAACCCCCTCACTCATCTAATCAATCACATCATGCTTTTATTTTTTATTTTCTGGGTGTACCCCATATTTTTCTAATTCCTACCACCTGTTTAATCTAAAACTGAAACTGATTTTGTACTGAACTGGACCGATCTTAAATAAAACTGGACTGGAAAATGACTGAACGAGAACTGAAAGTGAGCCAGGGAGTATCCCATGTAATTTGGGGTATCTTTGTAATTCCCCAAAATGATGTTTGCTAAAGTTTAATAAAAAGTTAAATATTCTTTTGATAAAAGTCAAATGGTTGACTTGTGATGACGGTGGGTGATATAAGAGCATCGAAGACTTTGTTGATTTTTAGTATGCTTTTCAGATACAAAAAAATCAAGGTTAATAAGTTTAATCTACACTATATATTATAATAGAGTGTAAATTAGGTAAACTAACTTAATCTTAACCCTTAAATGAGTTATTAAATTTAATGTGAACTATTGATTTAGTCTTTAAAAACATGACTACCTAAATAGTGAAGAGAATATGACAAAAAGACTATAATAACCTTATATTATATGTTTGGTAAGCTATTTATTGATTGGTGATATATTAATGGCAATATTGAATATTGAATTTTTTTTTGTAAATTAATTATCTCACAAACGGTAAATCGAAAAATTATGCAAATTGCACCAAAAAATCCAGTGTTTTTTCCTCTTCGATTTAAGATCTCACAAGGTATATTTTTGACAATATTTTTTTTCACTTTTTGGTAGGTTTTACAAATTATTAACACATGTGTTATTGTTTGGTTGTATACTTAATTTAGGGTTACGATTTAGGATTTAGTGTTTAGTAGGGTTTAGGTTTTCACAGGGTTTAGGATTCAATATGATAAAGGGTTTAGGGGTTTGGGGTTTAGAGTTTGGGGTTTTTACATACGTTAGTAATTTGTAAAACCCACCAAAATATGTGCATAAATCTACACATAATTTAGCATAACAAAAAATAAAATTATACATAATTATAAATAAACGATTTAAGATGTTTTGGGTTCATAAAGAATTTTGTTATAATAACCTTATATTATATGTTTGGTAAGCTATTTATTGATTGGTGATATATTAATGGCAATATTGAATATTGAATTTTTTTTGTAAATTAATTATCTCACAAACGGTAAATCGAAAAATTATGAAAATTGCACCAAAAAATTCAGTGTTTTTTCCTCTTCGATTTAAGATCTCACAAGATATATTTTTGACAATTTTTTTTTTCACTTTTTGGTAGGTTTTACAAATTATTAACACATGTGTTATTGTTTGGTTGTATACTTAATTTAGGGTTACGATTTAGGATTTAGTGTTTAGTAGGGTTTAGGTTTTCACAGGGTTTACGATTCAATATGATAAAGGGTTTTGGGGTTTGGGGTTTTTACATATGTTAGTAATTTGTAAAACCCACCAAAATATGTGCATAAATCTACACATAATTTAGCATAACAAAAAATAAAATTATACATAATTATAAAAAAAACGAGTTAAGATGTTTTGGGTTCATAAAGAATTTTGTGATGCATCGCCTTTTCAGCTGAAGTTTTTTCCTAAATATAATCCAACTTGATTAGTTCGTAATTAAATGAGTTGAAAGTGTCATCTCAATCTATTAATGTATGTTTTCATTCTCAACGGTATTGTGCACACTTGAACTACATACGGGTTATTTGGTCTTCAACAAATAAAAGTTCTTTATAATTTGCATCGCGTTTTCAGCTAAATTTTTTTTATTCGTATAAATATAATCCAACTTGATTAGCTCATAATTGTATGTTTTCATTATTGTGCACACTTGAACTTCAGACGATTAATTTGGTCTTTGACAAATCAAATTGATACTCATATTTTGATCCTACTAATAAGATTGGTGAAGGATGCTTTAGAACAGTTTACCGTAATTATTATAACTGCGAACATGTTATTTTTTGTTTATTTCTATTCGTGAGGTAATTATATATTTTTTTATTTTTTAAAACTATTCACAAGGTGTAATTGTAGATGATTGTCCATGATAGCTGTCAAGCAAATATAGGGGAACCGTTAATATATCATTAAAATGGCATGATATATGCATTACAATATCCAAAACGTTTAGTGCTTAATGGTATTGAAGGAAAAGAGTTGTTGATGATCATTCACATGATTATTATGTAAGATGGACACTTTTTTAGTATATTGCATCATTTAAAAACATGGATGTAATTTTTCTTCTTAATCATTAACTAATACTCCCTCCGTCCCATTTCTTTTGTCCACTATTTCCATTTTGGGGTGTACCAAATTAATTGTCTACTTTCATAAATAGAAAGTTTAAGGAAATAAAGTTCTTTTTTACCCTTAGTGTATATATATAAGACAAAAAAATAGATAAAAAGTAGAGGGTAAAATTGTCATTTTATCAAAAAGTAAGAGAGAGATAGTTATATTTTCTTAAACTGCGTGTCTTTTTGTCTGGGGACAATAAAATTGGGACGGAGGGAGTAATATTTTTAACAGGGAATTTGGTTCCACCTACTATGATGATCAATGTATATTTCCACTATTATGGTTGGACTGAAAGAAAAACAAATAGATTTGAGTACTTTGATGGCACCAAATTTCTTGATCGTCATATTTTTGCAGGTCAATTAATTTAATATGTTCTACTTGCTAAGTTTTTTGAATTGTCATATCATATGTACGTGTAATTGTATGCATTTGTTTTGTACGATAGTTAGATGGTATGACGGTCAATATGAAACACTTATTATTATTGTAGATGACGATGACTTGCAAACTTTATAGTTTCTATATTTTGATTGTTTGAACGTTGCACATTAAGTTGATCATGTTAAACATTTATCTTTATGTGTTGCTTTTTTGTTGTTTAGTTTTTTAATTAATATTTTCAATGTTATAAATCGTTTTTAATAATGTATCTTCAAAGCTACTATCAATAGATTAACATATCTATTTCAATTAAAAAAAAATTGTGTAGTGCCATCAGCAAAAATATGTCGACTTAAAGTTACTCACTAAAATAAATTATAATATAAATATTTGTATCAAAATTATGAAGTAGCCTGCAAAACTTGCAGGTTATAATCTAGTATTACATTAAAATAGTGTTTGTAATAGGGGTGTCAATGGGGCAAAAGAAACGTACAAGTCTTCTGATGTTTTACGTATGGAAAATAATATATTTTTTATAACTAGCCAACGAGGTTAAAAAGGTAGAAGATTCACTTCGATGACCTAAGCCATTTGTATAAGATAGTTTTACCAAGATTAGCCGAGTTAATTATAGTAGTTTAATAATTACATCTATTATTTTATATTTATAACAAACACATAATTATGTAGACACACCTACATTAATCACCCTTAATTTAATCTAAACCGTTCAATATATTAATACTAGCATTAAACCCGTGCGATGCACGGCTGTAAATATATAATGTCGTAATATGTGGATCATAAGTTAAAACGGTATATAAAATGTTTTAATCATATTCAACTTTATGTTACATACACTTTATGTAATGGTAATGATTAGTAACATTTTAGTTTTGTATCCGTATACCATCAATTATACTTTAAGATGTATCGTACAACTGTGTAAATCATGTTTGTGGTGTACGGCTAAAAAAAATGTAGTGTACGAATCGCTTATCTTTATATAATCCTTTTTGTTAACATTTTAAAAAAATAGATAATATTGAGTAAGTGGGTTAGGAGTGGGGGAATTTTGTATAAAAGAAACCTTTTTTTTACAATTATTATTAGTAATACTAGTATATAACCCGCGAATTCGCGGGGCTAATACTCTGAAACCGACTATAGATGCATAATGAAAAAGTGATTCAATTTAAATCAAATAATTGTATAGTTTTTAAGTTATTTAGCTATTTGTGAAAAAAGAAGAAGAAGAAGAAAAACTGACAATTACACAAGTACGTATACGTATAATTTTTGTCATCTATTCTCTTGGGTTGTATTCATAAAGTGTATTTATCTCGATAATACCAATCTTGAAAACCAATTTCTATGTTGACCAGTCTATGGGCCTCATCAGGGATCATATGACAATTATTAATCTACAAATTTATATTAAGAAAAGTTATAGAGGAGTTTTATTGTGACAATATAAGGATGTTGATTAAGATGAGACATTTTTGGTACAGCAAAATTGTAACTATTACTTTCCCAGTTATTATTGCTAACAAAGAATATTATTGCACACATATATAAGAAAAAAAAGGATTTGGTATGAATCGTCTTAATTAACTTACTTGCCACTCAGTTATTGTACATTGGTTACAGTCAATATGCCTTATTACATTGCCGCCACCAAATTTCTTCGTGCTTTCGTTTTACATGCATCACACGAATATGTAAACCAACCCTCATCAAGCATAGCTTTCGCGACCCATTCAGATATCTAACCCCAAAACAATATTTCTTGATTGTTGTGACTTGTGACATGAGCATTTATAAAAGGGATTATTGTTTGGCTATTACTGCACTCAATTGTACATTCATTATTACTATTGTATATACCCAATTAACTTTTGTATCCTTTATTGTATTAGTTGAAGCTTCTAAAAAATCTAGCGTATGACCCTAACTTTCATACTCTTTATTGTCTGAGGGAACTTTCTAAAAATCAAAACCATTGATTTCTGCAAATTTGATTAAGTAGTAAATATTGACTTTTCTAATATAATGTTATTATGTTAGGAATGGTTCTATTGATATTATATATCTTGTCGTTTTTTTGGACTCTCCTCCTTTATATGTTTGAAATAAATTACCAATATAAAAGTGTAACTTGGTGTACCTCTGACTCTCGTACCATATTTCAATGATACGCGTTCGCATCACCCGTAAGGAGTATGAACGCGGGATAAATCATCTGTCCACAAATCACCCACATGTGCTATGAACGGATTCGAACCCCTCACTTGTAGGTCACACATTTGAGGCTTGGACGTTTGCGATGGCGGTAGCACTTGAGTTATGCTCAATTCGTAAATTACCAATATGATATGAGGCGTATCATGTTATTATTTGTGAATATTAGATTAGTAATCTCATTTTATACCCATTAGATCTATAACTATATCTATATCTATATAACTATATAAAACAAAGTTTTACAATAGCTCATTTTGCATCTTTAATCACAATTTTTTTATGTAAAGTGTGATGTGTAACAGAATTACAAAACCAATATTGAGTAACCGATTGTAACCTATGCCACATGAAATTTTGTCTTACTAAACACAATGCAAAAGATAAAATTGGTGATTTGATTAAAAAAAGGGAAATTTCCTCCTAAAAACATTCAAAAGTAGTGACATAAAAAAAACTAACAACATTAATTTATTGGGATACTTACAAATTAAATATAACTATATTTAAAAAATGGACGTGCATCGAACGGAGCTCAAAACCTAGTATTATATATATACTCTATTTGAATGGAGAAAATGTGAAGGGTATACAAATTTATGATTCGAAAAATTAATAAAGTTAATAAGTTTAAGAGAAAAAAATACAAACCGAAATAGTCTCCAGTTTTTAATGTTATTTAGTTTATAGAGAAGAGTTCAATTGAGATCATTTATTTTGTGTGAGAATGGGGGAACCAACCACAATATGCCATGTGTCACTTTTTTCTCTCTCATCCACGTTTTTAAAAATTAAATATCTCACAAACGACAAGTCGAAAAATCATGAAAATTGCACCATATTTTTCAGCGTTTTATCCTCTTCGATTTGCCGTCTATCAAGGCATACTTCCGAAGAATTTTTTTTTTAATTTTTTTGGTGGGTTTTACATATTAGTAACACATGTGTTAGTGATTGATTATACATTTGATTTAGGGTTTAGGGTTAGGGTTTAGAGTTAGGGTTTAGCATGGTTTATTGTTAGGGTTTAGCAGGGTTTAGTGTTAGGGTTTAGCAGGGTTTAGGGTTTAGGGTTTAGTATGATTTAGGGTTTAGGGTTTTATAAAGCGTTTAGGGTTTAGACGAAACCCCAAACTCCCAACCCTAAACCCTAAACCCTAACCCCTAAACCCCAAACCCTAAACCCTAAACGTAACACTGTAACACACGTGTTAGTAATGTAAAATCCACTAAAAATAATGGAAAAAAAACTCGTCGAAAATATGCCTTGATGGACGGCAAATCGAAGATGATCAAACGATGAATCTAATGATGCAATTTTCATAATTTTTCGATTTGTCGTTTGTGAGATATTTAACTTAAGGGGTAAATGAGTTTTGTATTCTCTTTGTACACATGACACCATATCATTGGTTCCTCTATTCTCACACAAATTTTTAGTCTCATTTGAACCTTACCCTTAGTTTATAATGGATCTTTGACTTGTGATTAAAAAACTGGTTTTACATTATTTGAAATTTGAATTAATGAGTGTGATTTTGTGAGTTAATTGAATTATTTTAATAGCTCAAATATGATTAATGTATAAAATGATTTAATGGCCATTTTCTACTTTTGTAATGTGATTGATTTTAGCATTAAGTGTCCAATTTTAAATTTGAATTCATAAGGTTAACAGAGTCGACCATATATTGTGTACTTTTTGGATTTGAATTGAAGATTAAATGCAAATTGGGTGGCATTAAATTAGGGATAATTAGGGGTAATTAGGTAACTTAACCAAGTATAATGAGACTTATTACATAGACAATTTATGGAGATAAGATCAATGGTGATTAATTAAGGAGTTTACAGAATTGAAGGGATGAGATTAATTTTGAAATTAATTTTGAAGGGGTTAACTATATAATGTCTACATATTTAAAATTTTGTTATAATAATAAAGGAGATTCCATAATATTTTAACCCCTCAAAAATAAAATATGAACAACAGTTATATCAATGAAATGAGAAGTTTAAAAAAGATGCGTATGCTATATAATGAACTTTTTGTAACTAAAAATAATTGTCTGGTCATTGTAACATTTTCATTTCCAGTAGTTATAATATGCTAAGGTTGTAACAATTTGATGAACAATGCATATATTCATAGTTTTGGGAAACATAAATTGTAACAAATACTATAACAATTTATACCTTTTGTTGAATAACTAATGTGCATATATATATATATATATATATATATATATATATATATATATATATATACGAAACATAAATTATAAGTGTTATCACATGACACATAATTCAAATTAAATTGGTTATAAATTTAATTTTATAAATTACCTTATTAATTAAATGAAAGTAGTTATAATATGAATTTTAATTAAGTATCACCCTATTTAGAGTAAGGGTGTAGGAAAATCCACATCAGCAAGTTGTTTTATATAATGATGAAACATAGGATATGTATGATGTGGTATAGGTAAAAACTTGACAAATAATTTGGAATCTGCTCATTTAGTTATAAAAATAAAGGATAAAGGATAACTAACTTTCCACCATTGATGTTGAACCCATCTATGTCCATGTAATAAGTAGTGTTAACTACTGTTAATTTACCTAATTACCCCAATTTGCTCCCTAATAAGTATGCCAGCAGATTGCCAAAACTTTCAAATGATAGGCATTGACCAAATCACACTTAATTGGCAATTTATATTAATTAATTACTAATAATTCAAATCAAGTAAATATCCATTCAATTTAAATAAAGTAAAAAAACGATTGACTATTTCACACTAGAAAATCGGCTTCCAAATAAAACAACATTCAACTAATATTAATCAATATTAAATATCTTATATCCTTGTTAAAAAAAAAAAATCTTAAATCACAAAAATGTAATTTATACTGTTAGCACTCCTAATTTTATCCAATCAAATGCATAGTAAGTAAGCATAAACATCATCCACCTATATTCATCAACCGTAAACCAATTTTTAATTGTTATCATGTTTTAAGCCCAAAATATATATACTGCGTGTTAAGTACTCAGGAAACAAAGAATTAACTCCAAAAAATTGGTTGTACATAATATAACATTAGGGACCACAAACTGTTCAATTCTTGTTTTCTCATTAGGGACCCACTGATGAACAAATCGCAGCTTCTCAGAAAACTGTGCTATCAACTCATCAATCGTCATCTTATCAGTCAACTGTAAGTTCACAAACTCTCGTCTGATTCTAGCCATGTCAAAATCTGAACAATATTGATTACAAACTGCTTAATGAAAATCAGGCCATCGAATAGCTTCCTTTTGTTGTTGAGTCAAATGCCCTGTGACAGAATCCCACCAAACCATAGCTTCATCTTTAAGGCATTGAACTGCATACGAAACCTTAGATTCTTCTTCACAATGTGTTACATCAAATTTTCGTTCCAAGTCTCTTAACCAGTTTAAAGTTACAGAAGGATTTGTACTTCCATGAAACTCTGGTGGTTTACTAGCCATAAACGTTTTAAAAGAACACACTTTACTCAACTGAGATGGTGAAACAGTACCAAATGTAGGTATTTGTTGTTGAAACCGTTACTGAGATGACACAGTGTGACACCCCCAAATTTAATGATTTGCGGAAGCTTGATTTGGGTGTCACTAATCAATATACAAGCACATAAGATATAATGAACGACCACTATATGCGTCGTTTTAAACTTGTATAGATAAAGTAACTGTTTACATTAAAATATAGTTACATTAGCTCGATTCCTGAAATTGAGAGATTACATAGCATAATTACTTTTACAAAATATAATAATGCAGTCCAACCTCTAGTTGTATGTATGCTGACTCGAGCTAATAATTCCTGCTTGTGCAGCCAAACTACTGCTGGGTACCTGTGATAAATACTAAAATGGGTCAGCGAAAACGCTGGTGAGCTCACAGGTTTGTATGTCAATGTATAGTTGTAAGAACCGCAAGATTTATATTGAATTTAAAATGCAATTAAGCAAAATAAAAGTTATACTGTCCATGAGCACATAGTCTGAGCTTAACTTGATTTGTCAGACCCAATTAAGGAAACCTAACTTGAAATGCCTCATACGAGTGCCTAATCAACACTCGTCTTCCCAAATGCTAATACATCCGTTTGACCGGTTAGTGCGTGCTAACCCGGATGAGGATTGTCAATCCCATATGATATCATATACTAACATTCACGCTATAAAATACTAGAGACTATGCTTATGGAGGACTTTAAATTGATTAGCTTGAAACTCATGTAGTATTTGAAGTTTGGCACTTGCGTTCTACTTGTAAAACAAAATCGAGTAGTAATATCACACCCCTAGTTGAAAAGCAGTGAAAATGGGGCTATGAACTCACCTGAGTCTTGGAATGTTAAGCAATTAAACTTGAAGTAATTAGCAGTGTGTTGGTGTCCAAAGACTTGAAACCTGAATGTGTCCACGACACTTGAATTGTTATTAATTGTATTGGTATCTCGAAAGACTACCATTGAAATTGTTTGTCTAACTTAATGTCCAAATTACCCCGATTTGGTTGATTGTATTGTTACAAGTTACTACGACTTGTTTGAATAAGTTGATACAAGTTACAACGACTTGTTTGATTGAATTGTCTAAGTTACTATGACTTAGTTGATTTAATTGTGTATTTGAAAACGTGCACGGCCCGTTGGTGACGGTTGTAACGATAGTTCTAAAATGTTATTATATTGTTGCTACAGTGAATTGTTACAGTGAATTGTTACAGTAAAACTTGTCTTTGAAAATTCTGAGGTTTGAAGATTCTGTTTTGTGCGACGTAGGGTGCTACGTCGCAGATCCGTACTGCGACGTTGGGCATGACGTCGCTATGTGTGACCTTCGCAATTTAATGCGACGTTGAACGTGACGTCGCTATAGGCGACGTAGTTGATTTCTGCGACGTAAGGGTCTGCGTCGCTAAGTGCGACGTTGGGGTTATAGTGCGACGTAGGTCGCTGCGTCGCTATATGCGACGTTGGGGATATAGTGCGACGTAGGTCGCTACGTCGCATTTGCTCCAGGCCAAATGCGACGTACGGAGTCTGATCGGAGTTTCAACTCCAAAAACGCGTTTTCCGGCCATCGATCGGCATAATATTTTTACCCAGCCCATTTTAGGACATTACAAGGTTATACAAACAACTAGCAAGTTATAAAACTTAAAAACGAGAGTTTTCGGAGTTGTGTCGGAAACTTACAAATCGCCGAAATGAAATTCCGGAAAGGTAGGATTGTAGATCGTCGCGAGGTGGTCGTTTATTTCCAAAGGGGCTTGAAGATCCGAAGTCGTTTAGGGCGTTTATTTTGTGATTTTTGTTGATTATGGTTGGTGGTTTTTGAGATGAAAGAAAAGGAAGAGAGAGAGAAAGTAAATGAGAATGAAAGAAAGTGGGTGGAAGTGGGAGGTTAAATCCCCACTTTCGCCCCGCGTTCCCGCTCCGTGCGGTGTTCGTTTGCTCCGTCATTTAAACGTTAAATAATTATTTTAAATATTAATTGGTACATTTTAAAATACAAATTATCACGCTATATTTTATTTAAATATTTTACTAATCACTTTATATTTGAATTATAAAAACGTAAGTTAATTTGTTTGCGCGTTTTACATTTTAAATTTGGTAACTTTCTGATTGTACGGTACGAATGAATACGAAGTATTATAATAAGAATACTTTTGACATAAAGCGTTATTAAATAAAAGTTGGTCACCAACGTCCGTATTTATTGTATCGAAATTCATTCGATTTAAAGCTCGTGCGATTTAAACAAACCGCATAATTGTAGATATATATTCAACAATATATATAATAGTTGATACATTAATTAGCCTAACACAGAACTAATTACATGTATTAAAACTTTATTAGGCACTAAAGTATAGTCCTAAATTGACGGTTGTCACATTCTCCCTCTGTTAGAAGAATTTCGTCCCGAAATTTAAGTTGGAGTTGTGTTTGACGTTGAATCAGTGAAGAGTTGAGGATAATTGAGTCGCATTTGATCTTCTCGTTCCCAGGTGAATTCCGGACCGCGCCGCGAATTCCACCTAACCTTGACAATAGGAATACGACTTTGTTTAAGTTGTTTGACCTCACGGTCCATGATTTCAGCGGGTTCCTCAACAAAGTGAAGTTTTTCGTCAACTCGAATTTCATCGAGTGGAATGATAAGTGTCTCATCAGACAGACACTTCTTCAGATTTGAAACATGAAATGTGGGATGCACGCTGCTGAGTTCGGATGGCAGCTGCAATCGATATGCCACTGGACCAATCTTTTCGAGGATCTCGAATGGTCCAATGTATCTGGGATTTAACTTCCCTCGTTTGCCAAATCGGATTACGCCTTTCCAAGGCGATACTTTGAGTAGAACTCGATCCCCAACCTGGAACTCGAGTGGCTTGCGTCTCACATCAGCATAACTTTTCTGACGATCACGCGCGGCTTTGAGTTTGTTTTGAATTTCTACGATTCTCTCGGTCGTCTCGTGAATGATTTCTGGACCTGTGAGTTGGCTATCCCCAACTTCGGTCCAACAGATAGGTGACCGGCACTTACGACCGTACAGTGCCTCGAAAGGTGCAGCTTTGATGCTGGTATGATAACTGTTGTTGTACGAGAACTCGCACAATGGTAGATGTTTTTCCCAGTTTACACCGAAGTCTACTACGCAGGCCCGTAGCATGTCTTCCAGTGTTTGAATGGTTCGTTCACTTTGGCCGTCGGTTTGAGGATGGTATGCGGTACTCATATCAAGTCGAGTACCCAGAGATTTTTGAAGTGATTGCCAAAATTGTGAAGTGAAACGACTATCTCTATCGGAGATAATTGAGATTGGAACACCGTGTTTGGTCACGATTTCCTTCAGATAAATGTTAGTGAGGCGTTCCATTTTGTCGGATTCCTTGATTGCCAGGAAATGAGCAGACTTTGTGAGACGATCCACGATCACCCAAATGGTATCGCAACCGTTCGCTGACTTTGGTAGTTTGGTTATGAAGTCCATGGCAATTTGTTCCCATTTCCATTCCGGAAGACTGGGTTGTTGAAGTAAACCAGAAGGTTTTTGATATTCGATTTTGACCTTGGAGCAAGTAAGGCATTTGCTGACATAGGTGGCGATTTCGGCTTTCATGTTCGGCCACCAGTAGAAGTCCTTGATACCGTGGTACATTTTATCGGATCCCGGATGGATAGAATATTTGGACTTGTGAGCTTCATCCATCACCAAGTCTCGTAGGTTCCCAAATTTAGGCAACCAGATTCGGTTTGAGAAATACTTAATCCCGTTAGGTCTGATTTCGAATTGTTTATCCATGCCCCGCAAGGCTTCATCTTTGACATTTTCGGGTTTTAAGGCTTCGAGTTGAGCAGTGAGGATTTGAATGTTTAAATTGTTGTGAATGGTCATACTGAGGGCTCGAACCCGAAGTGGTTTCACTCGCTCTTTTCGACTGAGGGCGTCAGCAACAACATTTGCTTTGCCTGGATGATATTTGAGTTCGCAGTCGTAATCCGTAAGTAACTCGACCCATCGACGTTGCCTCATGTTGAGATCCTTCTGATCGAATATGTGTTGAAGGCTTTTATGGTCGGTAAAGATTGTACACCTGGTACCGTAAAGGTAATGTCTCCAGATTTTGAGGGCAAAAACGACAGCTCCTAGCTCGAGGTCGTGGGTGGTGTAATTCTTTTCATGAATCTTGAGCTGTCGGGAAGCATAAGCTATGACTTTGTCTCGTTGCATGAGCACACAACCGAGACCTTGATGAGAAGCATCGCAGTATACCACGAAGTCATCGGTGCCTTCGGGTAATGAGAGGATTGGAGCACTGCAAAGCTTTTGTTTTAAGAGTTGGAATGCCGATTCTTGTTTATCAGTCCAGTCAAACTTTTTGTCTTTCTGGGTCAACGTCGTGAGTGGTATGGCTATCTTGGAGAAATTTTCAATGAAGCGTCGATAGTATCCGGCCAGTCCTAAAAACTGCCGTACTTCGGTCGGAGTGGTTGGCGATTGCCAGTCTTTGATAGCCTCGATTTTTGACGGGTCAACGTGAATCCCCTGCCTGTCAATCACGTGACCAAGGAATTGAACAGTTTCGATCCAGAACTCACACTTAGAGAACTTGGCATAGAGCTCCTCGTGTTTAAGTAGTTCAAGGATGGTTCTGAGGTGTTGCGCATGCTCTTCTTTGCTTCGTGAATATATGAGAATGTCATCGATGAAGACAATGACAAACTTATCAAGGTAAGGTTTACACACCCGATTCATAAGGTCCATGAATACAGCCGGTGCATTGGTTAGGCCGAATGGCATCACTTGGAATTCGTAATGCCCGTAACGGGTTCTGAAAGCGGTTTTTGGAATATCGGCATCTCGGACACGCAATTGGTGATAACCGGATCGGAGATCAATCTTTGAATAACAACTCGACCCTTGAAGTTGGTCGAACAGGTCATCGATTCGAGGGAGTGGATACCGGTTCTTGACAGTTACCTTGTTCAACTCTCGATAGTCGATACACATTCGAAAAGAACCATCTTTCTTCTTAACAAATAGGACCGGAGCTCCCCAAGGTGAAGAACTCGGCCTGATAAACCCTCGTTCCAGGAGTTCCTGTAACTGGGTGGACAGCTCCTGAAGTTCGGATGGAGCTAAACGGTATGGTGCTCGAGCCACAGGCGCAGCACCTGGTACAAGATCGATTGAGAACTCAACCTGTCTTGGTGGTGGTAGACCAGGTAGTTCTTCAGGAAAGACTTCTGGAAAGTCTCGAACAATTGGAACATCCTCAAGTCGCTTCTCCTCCGACTTTTCCTCCATGATGTGCGCGAGGATTGCTGGATAACCCTTTCTCAGAAATTTTCGGGTTTTTAAACAAGATATGAGGTTAAGCCTCGTCCCACCAGTCTCCCCCTGTATGACCAAGGTTCTACCGACGGAGAGAGGTATGCGAACAATTTTGTCATGGCAAATGATTTCGGCGCGATGTTTGGATAACCAGTCCATGCCCACAATGACATCGAAACTTCCTATCTCAACAGGCATAAGATCTATGGAGAAGGTTTCGTCGGCTAGATTTAAGGCGCAATTAGGTATCACACTATTGGTTTCTATCAACTTGCCATTTGCTAGCTCTACGGTGTACTTAACGTCTAAAGCAACAGGTGTAATGTCAAGTAGAGGGCAAAATTCATCCGAAATAAAACTCCTATCGGCACCAGTATCAAACAGAATGGAAGCAGTTAAATTGTTGAGGAGGAACATACCCGTGACCACATTCGGGTCCTGACGGGCGTCCCCTGAGTTGATCACGAAAGCGGTACTTTTGGCGTTGTTGTTGTTGCGGTGGTTGTTGTTGTTGTTGCCCTTATTCTTCAATTTTGGGCAAGAATCCCTGAAGTGTCCTGGGTTTCCACATTCGTAGCAGGACTTAGGTTGCCGGGTATTTCTGTCAGAGGGGTTGTTGTTGGATTTGGGGGATCGGCAATCCTTAGTCAAGTGCCCTTGCCTCCTGCAGTTGTTGCAAGGAGTACCGCACTGACCAAAATGGTGGTAGTTACACTTGGGACAATAAGGCCTGTCCCCGGTGTAGTTGCGGGTGGTTTCAGAGTTGGTGGTGTAGACTTGGATGGCGTTGTTTTTCTTGTTTGAGTTGTGGTGGTGTTCAGTGGATTTGCGTTTGTTGTTGTTGGAGGATGAAGTGTTGGAGGTCTCACGGCTGACAACTAGAGCCATGAGTTCGTGGGCCAATCGAATGGCACTTTCAGTAGTAGTTGGTTTGGATGAGGCGACGTTTCCCTGAATGTTCTCGGGGAGTCCACGAATGTATTTCTTAATGCCCTTACTTTCTGGTTCGACCAAACCCGGGCATAATAGAGCAAACTGCTGAAATTTGGTGGTATAATCAGCGACATCATTTCCCTGCACCTCCAGATGCCAGAATTCTTCTTCCAGCCTGTGCAATTCCTCTTCCGGACAGTATTTCTCTGTCAGCTTCTTCTTCAGTTCGGCCCAAGGAAGTCGGTTTGCAACCTCAAGGCCTACAGAGTTTGCGTGGGTTTTCCACCACGTGAGTGCACCTTCCTGAAAGGTGTAAGCAGCGAATTTGACTTTGTTGTTCTCAGTACAGTCGCAGAGACTGAAAACAGATTCCATGCGCTCAATCCAACGGATCAAGCCAATGGCACCTTCCGTGCCCTTGAAGTATAACGGTTTACAGCTAAGGAAGTCCTTATAGGAGCAGGGTTTGGGTGGTGGAGTATTGGTTGCGGTGTCCTCACTACTAGGTGGTGTTCGGGTAGCCAAGGCTTCGGTCACACTGCGGGCAATTATTCCCGCGATCTCAGCTTCGCTAAGTGTAATTTGACGACGTGGAGGCATGATGCTGAGTAAGAAAGAACAAGGAAATGAAATAAGATACTAGTCCGAGTATGATGAACTAGTGGTGTGTTTTTCATTCCGAGACAAAACGTTTGAAAGAAAGAGGCCTATATTCATATAATATAATATAGCCTAAAGTTGTAATGAGGTCTATTCATGTAAATATATGTATATCACATAATAACCTATTGAGTGTCTAGCACAGACGTGTTTTGAGTCCCGTTTCTCTCGAGGTCAGAGTCAACTAATGCATTCCTGTTCAATATAACTCTTTCAGATTTCACATCATCTTTCTTTAATTGTACATAGTTGATCAGGCTATGTTAAATTAAAGTCGTATGATGTAATCCCGGAACTAGTCATAACTAATAAGGAATACTGCCTAACGGTCATAGTCTAGGCCCACTAAATGCAACCTAGTTCACTATAACCTTAGGCTCTGATACCAATCTGTGACACCCCCAAATTTAATGATTTGCGGAAGCTTGATTTGGGTGTCACTAATCAATATACAAGCACATAAGATATAATGAACGACCACTATATGCGTCGTTTTAAACTTGTATAGATAAAGTAACTGTTTACATTAAAATATAGTTACATTAGCTCGATTCCTGAAATTGAGAGATTACATAGCATAATTACTTTTACAAAATATAATAATGCAGTCCAATCTCTAGTTGTATGTATGCTGACTCGAGCTAATAATTCCTGCTTGTGCAGCCAAACTACTGCTGGGTACCTGTGATAAATACTAAAATGGGTCAGCGAAAACGCTGGTGAGCTCACAGGTTTGTATGTCAATGTATAGTTGTAAGAACCGCAAGATTTATATTGAATTTAAAATGCAATTAAGCAAAATAAAAGTTATACTGTCCATGAGCACATAGTCTGAGCTTAACTTGATTTGTCAGGCCCAATTAAGGAAACCTAACTTGAAATGCCTCCTACGAGTGCCTAATCAACACTCGTCTTCCCAAATGCTAATACATCCGTTTGACCGGTTAGTGCGTGCTAACCCGGATGAGGATTGTCAATCCCATATGATATCATATACTAACATTCACGCTATAAAATACTAGAGACTATGCTTATGGAGGACTTTAAATTGATTAGCTTGAAACTCATGTAGTATTTGAAGTTTGGCACTTGCGTTCTACTTGTAAAACAAAATCGAGTAGTAATATCACACCCCTAGTTGAAAAGCAGTGAAAATGGGGCTATGAACTCACCTGAGTCTTGGAATGTTAAGCAATTAAACTTGAAGTAATTAGCAGTGTGTTGGTGTCCAAAGACTTGAAACCTGAATGTGTCCACGACACTTGAATTGTTATTAATTGTATTGGTATCTCGAAAGACTACCATTGAAATTGTTTGTCTAACTTAATGTCCAAATTACCCCGATTTGGTTGATTGTATTGTTACAAGTTACTACGACTTGTTTGAATAAGTTGATACAAGTTACAACGACTTGTTTGATTGAATTGTCTAAGTTACTATGACTTAGTTGATTTAATTGTGTATTTGAAAACGTGCACGGCCCGTTGGTGACGGTTGTAACGATAGTTCTAAAATGTTATTATATTGTTGCTACAGTGAATTGTTACAGTGAATTGTTATAGTAAAACTTGTCTTTGAAAATTCTGAGGTTTGAAGATTCTGTTTTGTGCGACGTAGGGTGCTACGTCGCAGATCCGTACTGCGACGTTGGGCATGACGTCGCTATGTGTGACCTTCGCAATTTAATGCGACGTTGAACGTGACGTCGCTATAGGCGACGTAGTTGATTTCTGCGACGTAAGGGTCTGCGTCGCTAAGTGCGACGTTGGGGTTATAGTGCGACGTAGGTCGCTGCGTCGCTATATGCGACGTTGGGGATATAGTGCGACGTAGGTCGCTACGTCGCATTTGCTCCAGGCCAAATGCGACGTACGGAGTCTGATCGGAGTTTCAACTCCAAAAACGCGTTTTCCGGCCATCGATCGGCATAATATTTTTACCCAGCCCATTTTAGGACATTACAAGGTTATACAAACAACTAGCAAGTTATAAAACTTAAAAACGAGAGTTTTCGGAGTTGTGTCGGAAACTTACAAATCGCCGAAATGAAATTCCGGAAAGGTAGGATTGTTGATCGTCGCGAGGTGGTCGTTTATTTCCAAAGGGGCTTGAAGATCCGAAGTCGTTTTGGGCGTTTATTTTGTGATTTTTGTTGATTATGGTTGGTGGTTTTTGAGATGAAAGAAAAGGAAGAGAGAGAGAAAGTAAATGAGAATGAAAGAAAGTGGGTGGAAGTGGGAGGTTAAATCCCCACTTTCGCCCCGCGTTCCCGCTCCGTGCGGTGTTCGTTTGCTCCGTCATTTAAACGTTAAATAATTATTTTAAATATTAATTGGTACATTTTAAAATACAAATTATCACGCTATATTTTATTTAAATATTTTACTAATCACTTTATATTTGAATTATAAAAACGTAAGTTAATTTGTTTGCGCGTTTTACATTTTAAATTTGGTAACTTTCTGATTGTACGGTACGAATGAATACGAAGTATTATAATAAGAATACTTTTGACATAAAGCGTTATTAAATAAAAGTTGGTCACCAACGTCCGTATTTATTGTATCGAAATTCATTCGATTTAAAGCTCGTGCGATTTAAACAAACCGCATAATTGTAGATATATATTCAACAATATATATAATAGTTGATACATTAATTAGCCTAACACAGAACTAATTACATGTATTAAAACTTTATTAGGCACTAAAGTATAGTCCTAAATTGACGGTTGTCACACACAGCTTCAGTTTGTCTTTTAAATTCTCTAAGATTAATCACCTCGTCTTCTAATTCATGCATATAATCATCTCTATTCGATTCTTCACCAACATGTACAGAAGTACCATCATGACCAGGTTGTTCACCATGAATATGCAAAGGAGGAGCATCGATCCTTGAGGCATTGTTAGGGTTTGCGGTCGGTTGCTCGTTATCTGCCATATCTGTATTCATCACAACAACTTAACAATTGTTAATCGTTAGCACCTATCTATTAAACGATTCACCTACAATGCTAAATCCCATACCCAGGAATGTTTGACATAACACGCTCCAGAGTTGGAATTGAACACTTTACAATGCTCAATTAGCCCAAAACTATGCTCTGATACCAACTTATAACACCCCTCATTAGATACAACAATATTATATTATTTACCACGGAAGCGTATACTTTAAAACATATTTTAGCAGTGTACATTAAGATAATGTAAATAAACGGATTACATGCTCGACATACTATAAGTTAAAACTATTTAAGTTACTACATATCAACCACATAAAACGGGGTATTATATTGTTCCAAACTTAGTTTATAACAAAACTTTATCAGAGTCGCCCGCATCAAACATTCCCTGCTACTGGAGCATCAAAATCCTGCAACCCACATCCCAAAACATAACATACAGGAAGTAAAATGAGGGATTAGCACGAAGCTAAGTGAATGAATTCATCACACACAATTCAAATTTAGCATAACCACCTGTTTACACCAAACAACCGTAAACACATGATACATCAGTCAACAATACATTAATGAGGATCGGTGGTTCTGGAGAATACCATAATACCCGGGTGGCTTCCCAGAACACTTATCCAACCATATCCGTATGGCCAAAACAGACGAGACCGATAGCTAATGTCTATTATACTCAAACACAGGTTCTATACACACAACAAATGAAGCAAGACCCTGTGTAATTCACATAATAATCTACTAGCTCAACCAACCAGTTCAACTCGTTAACCTCATTAACAACTGATGCCCAAAGGCCACACATAGCACGTAGATTTATAATCAACAATATCAACTAAATAATTCAACAATTATATCTACGTTTACTTGTTGTAACTAAATAGTTACAACTAAATCAAATGGTGAGTTCTAAATCCACTCACCGATATCTTTGTCTTCACAACTCAGAATCCCGATGTCACTTATCTTTTGGAGGATCTGAGAACAACAATCAATATAAGTTAGTAATCAGGATCATCAATACTTAACTTATATCCAACATAATTTAAGGAACTAAATATTAGTTACATAACGATAATAAGTTCCTAATCATATTCATGGTTCATAATAAAGCATATCAACATATACTTATCAACATTTTACTTTGTAGTGACTTAAAATCAAAAAGCTACAAAACGGGTTATGATTTGACTCAAAACGACATATTTTTATGCACCATTTCAAGCCCATTTTGGCTCAAATCTTTGAATAAACATCGAATAATCAATGTTTTATGCTAAAAATGTAAAATGAGCCAAATCTTAGACTTCCTTTCGAAAAATCACTTAAAATGCTCAAATAACGAACAAATCAGAGCTAAAACGATCCACTTGCGATTCTAACGTATAATTAAGCTAAACTGGCCTAATTTGTGTCATATTGATCTTCAGGAAAATACAAAACTGTGGCCTCAAGAATCGTTCAAATCTGACAAGAAACGAAGAAGATAGAGCCAAACGAAGATCACAAGAACTACGACCAGTGCACAAGACTTACGATCCAGCACACAAGACCACGAGCCAGGGCACACCACCCCCTAAGGGGCCGTATACCACCCTTAGAGGGCCGTATACCCCCCTTTTAGGGCCGTATACCCCCTCTAAGGGGTGGTATACCCCCCTTTTAGGGTGGTATACCCCCTTTTTGGTGTCGGATACGCCCTTTTTGGTGCTGGATACGCCCTATTTGCTACTGAATACGCCCCTTTTGGTGTCGAATACGCCCCTTTTGGTGTCGAATACGCCCCTTTTGGTGTCGAATTTCATAGCTCGAGGGGGTATTTCAGTGTTAAATTGGTTGCGAGGGTGCTGAGTGTAAATTTGTAAATTTGAAGCCTATAAATAGAGGCTTAACCTCCTCACTTTCAACACACTATTCACACCATTTCTCACACACTTCACTCTCTCTCTAGATTAGTTGTAGCTTTCTCTCTCTAGCACTACTCTTAGGAGTTAGAGGAGAAATAGTAGGTAGCTAGGAGCAAGCTTACGAGCTTTGTACGGAGTCGCTCCGAGACGGCGATTACGCAGATTTGTTGTAACGCCTATCAGGTTTTATTATATTATCCTTTCTTGTTATTTTTAAATATGTTGTGCTATTGTCATGATTATTTAAGAATGCATGCTATGATAATTGCTATGTTAGGCTAGACAAATCTGTGTTTGCTATGATAGACGTTATGCTAGGGTAGTTATGCTTTAAACCATGCTGTTACTCTGCTCGCATGTAATTAGGATATGTTTGAATTTATGAAATAATTCTCAAATGTTTTATTTATCCAACTTATGCCGTGGTTTGAAACCTATTGATATAATCTGGCCAATTATAGAAATAGGTCCCTCAACTATTCTTTGTCTGAATGATTCGAAGAACTCGGCATGGCCGTTGTTCTCCTGATTGAAATACATCATAGGAGACACGGAGCATAGGATTAGAGATAAATTAGAATTAATTTCATATATCGAAAGCTTTTGAGAGAACTTTCGGAGCATTCGTGACTTAACCATTAATCCAGAAACTCTGCCTGAAACAAACTGATAACTATCCATGTTACACTACTGCATGTTCTTGTTTGATTGTTGCTTTAGGGTTTGCATGCTAGTATCTATTTGTCTATTGCGGTTGTCGGATTCATGATTAGGTTTTCAAACATAGAATAATTACATACAACAGTTTAACATGCTAGAATAATTACAATGATCTGTATGAAATAATGTCGAACAATTTAAACGATCGTTAGACAGACTTTCCAAACTTATTCCGCGGGGTAACTCCTGTTCACTTTATTGTTTATTCAACAATTCGTGCCACGATACGGAAGTCTCAGACGACCGAGACTGGGGAATAGGATTCGAGGTTAGTTATCGGTTAAATTGGTACTACATTTGGGAGAACTTCCGGTGTAGCGTACACTCCATATCTGTTATCCATGTGACATGTTATTTATTTGAGTGTGGACAACTCTACGTTAGATAAGTAATAGGATAGGAGCTATGGCCCATTAGGACATATAATGATACGGGATCTCTGGGCGAGGCATCGGAAAAACCGTAAAATGGCTTAGTACTTGGTATAGCGCTGGAACCACCTCTGGTTAAGTACAAATGCGTGGAAGCCACGAAAAGGTCGTAGGTACAATACTATGTTGAACATCGTTCAGAGTCCCCAAGTCAGCACTGCTAGAATTCATTGTAATTAGAGCCTCAATCCTCATAACTACCCCTAAATAGCATACACCGACGTCATAGCAAACACTCGCGTAATCCATAGATCTCTCAGCGACTTCACTCCTCATTTATTTTACTGTCTTTAGTTTAACTAGAATAGAAAACAAAACCCCTCAAAAAGTTTTAAAAACCTAGCTAAATTACCAAAGATAACTAATCCTCCTAAAATCCCATGCCCGTTGTGGTTTAAAGAACGACACCTGAGTCATACCTGCCGCTTACTATACAAGTAGTAGTATAACTTAGGCTTCCCTGCACTATAAATATAAAACCACCCCTCCGATCGCCCGCCTCGTGCGCGAGGTCCGGCAACGACAAGGAAGCGATTCCTTGACCGACCGTTCGGGGCACGTTCAGGTTTTTGGCGCCGCTGCCGGGGACTACAACGACCGATTTTAGGAATTTAGTTATCTTAGTTATTTAGCGATCCTTTCGGAAGATCAATATCATCCAAAACTTCCTTTTCTATCCCTAGGTTAATTTTACTTTTTCCGTCTTTAGATTAGAATAGTTTAACCCTTCCTTTCCAAAATCCTACTTTCTACCAACAAGTTATGTCAAATCGTTTCACTCTCGCCTCATCAATTAAGCCACTGCTAGAGGGACGAGGAGGACCGATCGTAGCACCAACAGAAGAAACCCTTGAAATTAAGCCTCACTACATTAAAATGATTAAATCTGAGTGTCAGTTTCATGGTCTTTCGGTTGAAAATCCAAACGCCCATCTTAACAAATTCATCAACCTTTCCAACTCTTTCGAACAAATAGGAACCGATAGAAACCTTCTCCGTCTCCATCTGTTTCCTTACTCTTTATCTTCTCGAGCCTTAACATGGTTTTATGATTTCGAACCCAATTCGATTCATACATGGGAGGAGATGGCTACTAAGTTTCTAGCTAAGTACTTCCCTCCTTCCCTACAAACCAAGCTTAAAAATGACATCATTAACTTCCATCAAGGAACTAATGAATCATTAAGCAAGGCTTGGGAACGATTTAAGAATCTGATCGAAAGATGTCAGAATCGTCAGTTGTCTGAAATGGATCTGGTCTGCACATTCTATAACAGCTTAAATCCTCAACACAAACTGTAACACCCTGAATTGGGCCCAGTAGAATCAGGTATTTCTTTAAATTTAAATACGTAAATTTAATTGTTTAGATATGTTTGATTGTGAAATTAATAGGTAAATAAGTCTCAGGAGATATTGTGGCTAGTAAAATATTAGTTGTTTTAAATAATCTTAGACGACGGTAAAATAAAACAATTTTCTCGCAACTAGTAATTAGGTTCCAGACAATAGATCAAAAGGTGGTATAATATGGTACTGTAACTTAAATGGGCCGGTTTAATAAAAAGGAGGGGATCGATCTTATTTTCCCCAATCCCTCATTTCACCTAGTTTTGATACCTAAAAGAAAACCTAGCTAAAACCATTACCAAATCAAAAGCTTAAATCGAAACGATTGAAGAATGGAAGCTTAAATCTTTGTTAAGATCATCATCCTCATCTCTTTGTATTCTTTATCTTGTAAGTGATATTTTATATATAATGAGTTTTAGGTAAATTATTGATTGTTATGATTTGAAGTTTGATGAGCTAAATAGATGGTTGCATATCGATTAGATGATGATGATTGAACTTCTTGCACTTGATTTCATGATAAAACATGATAGATTTAGTGAGTTTTAGTTTGAATGAAAATAGTTAGGTTATAAGTGGTTTTGATGATTGGTGAAGAATTGTTGTTTGAATCATGATTGTAAGTTGTTATTAGGTGTTATGGTACATTGAAATCGAAAAAAAATCAGAGTTACAAGTTGAGTTTGGTTGATTTTGTGTCTTTTGGTTCGAGCTGAAATGTGCAGGAAAACCTGCAATTTTCGTGCAGGTCTTTAACGGGAATCCGGACGGATTCATGGGAATCCGGACGTATTCCCGGGAATACGGCGGATTCCCTAGCGTATTCGAGAACGGATTGCTTAAAATAAGTTCTGACTTGAAAATTGATCGGGAATACGGCGTATTCATCTGAATCCGGCCGGATTCAAGTGAATACGGACGTATTCAAGGGAATCCGGGCGGATTCCCACTGCAGATCAATGCATTATCTTTTTACTAATTATGATTATATATCTATGTGTGTATTGTATCTATTATATAATACATGTTTGAGTTGCAAGTTAGGAGTAGGTGAATTGATTGTTTTCTTAACAATGTGCATTTATATTTCGTTACTAATTCGAGTGTTTTAACGTGATTTCAGACAAGGTGAAGACTCAGTGAAATTAGTCACTTGAGTAACTGAAGTTAAAGTGGACAGGTGAGTGGACTTTGATCTCTCGCTATGTTTGGTGATCACTTACGTGGTTACTTCAAGTGTTATTTGTGCATTATTGTGTTATGGCATATTGTGAATTAGAAGCAAGTGTTAAGAAACCTTTTGGTGATTGTGTTAAAGAGGTCAATCTTGTTGGACGTTTTGCTACAGGTTAGTCAACACGAGAGTTGTGAACATGTGTTGTGAATGGAGCTTGTGTTGACTAAAGGTAGCAAATCGTTATCGGTTAACCACTGTATTGGCCTGCAGTTGGTGTAAGTGTCGCTTGGTGGGCCACCGCGGCTGAGGGTGCCACAAGGGCCACCGATCCTCTAGTGAAGTTGAGTCAATGTGTTAATTGTTGTAGACTCATAGTGTTAAACTAAGTGTAGTGTTAGTGATGAGTTAACTCACTTAGCTTCGTGCTAATCCCTCGTTGTTTACTCCTTGCAGGTTAATATATTTTGTTAAGGGCGGGTCTCGGAGTAAATTGAAGGAGTGTTCGACAATAATAGAACTCTGATGACTTTTGTATTACTTTAAATGTTTGTTAAAGTAACGCCCATCTAATTGTGTAGTTATATAACGAAATACTTAGGTAAAGGATTATGTATATTTTGGTTAATCCAGGATTATATATATATGGGATATTGCTTCCGCGATGTTTAAAAAAAAAAAAAAATTTGTGTTCTAAATTAGGGGCGTTATAAGTTGGTATCAGAGCTTAGATTTGGGCGAATTGAACAACTTAGAGTGTTTAATCCCAAATCTAGTCTCGAGTTGTCAAACATTCCGGGTTGTGGGATTGGCTATAGTGAGAAATGTGTTAGTATGTTAGTACTAACAATTAACAGGTGTTGAGATGTGTTGTGATACAGATGGCAGAAAATGAGCAACCACCCCGTACTCTCTATAATGTCTCGACTGTTCACTCCGCTCCAGAAGATGAGGATCATAATGGTACTTCAAATCCGGTAAATACAGAAGTTGAAACTAGTCAAGATTATATACTAAGATTAGAGAACAGGGTAGTCGAACTTGAGAGAGAACGTGCAGGGTCATCTCAGAGATCCATTCCTATTTATTCGCATGTTGCTACTACTACTCCTCCCATTACAGCTTCTACTCGGATTCCGGTTACTTTTCCTCATGTTTCGCAACAACAACAACAGGGTTATGATTTTCAGTCATCAATGCCGTTTCCTTCTTTTGGATCGACTGGTTATCAGGCACAGTTATTTCCACCTTTTCAGTTGCCGAAGAAAGGATGTTCTCTTAAAACCTTTATGTCTAGTAAACCATCCTCTTACTCTGGAAGTCCTGATCCTACGATTACCTTAGACTGGTTACGTGATGTGGAAAGGAAGTTAGAGGTTTGTCATTGTGATGATGAAGACAAAGTTCCATATGCTATCCAATTATTGAAAGGTGAAGCTATGTCGTGGTGGGATTCGATAACTGCACATTTCAATCCACAACAAAGGAGTTCTATTAAATGGCAGGATTTTCATGCCGAGGTATGCAAACATTCTGTTCGGAATATAACCTTGATCGTGTCAGACAGGAATTTATGGATTTACGGAAGACTGATGAGATGTCAATCGATGAACTTATCCGGCAATTTTCTGAGAAGTTAAGATTTGTGCAACAGTGGGTTCCGACTGAAAGAACTAAGATTAGTCATTTTGTGAAAACCTTACCTCCAGATTACCGTACCACTGTGAGAATGGCTAATAGTATTTCTCAGGCTTTTGAGTGGGCACGATCCGTGGATAGTGACGTTATGGCTAGGAGGTTGCAAAATAAAGAAAGGTATGCACAGAAACCGAAGAGTGATTCTCCCGGTAAAGGAAAACAAAGATGGCAACCTTCTCAATCAAGCAAGAAAACTAGTTATGGTGGTGTTCCGATGGATAATTCATATTGCGCAAGATGTCGATCAAAGCATACCGGACCTTGTTCTATTCGGACATCTAGGTGTATGAAATGTGGGGTGTTGGGTCATAATGCGATTGATTGTACTTATCCAAATAATGTGTGATGGACGTGTCACAAAGAGGGACATCGAGCGGGTGATTGTCCTGATGCAAGGAAGCAGGGTACGGGTGCGGTTAGAGGTTCCTCATCTTCTGGCCAGAAAAGGAAGATTCCACCAGCTGCTACGGGTCGAGCTTTCCGAATGACCGTGGATGATGCTGTGCTTATTGATGACGTGATTACTGGTACTTTCTTTGTTAACTCTGTACCAGCCCGTGTATTATTTGATTCTGGAGCAAATTGCTCGTTTATATCTGTGCAATTTTGTGATAAACTGAAATTGATGCCCTCTGTGATTTCTAATCCCTTAGAAGTTGAGGTAGCTGATGGTAAGACAATTCCTGTTACCACATCGGTAGCCGGAGCTAGTATACAAATAGAGGATCATGAATTTCCAGTTTCTTTCCTATTGATGCAAATTCCTAGTTTTGATGTGGTTCTTGGTATGGACTGGCTGAGTCAAAACAAAGCCGACATCTCTTGTCATAAGAAGTTAATAAAAATCCCTGTTTCCAATCTATCTTATGTTGTGGCGCGTGGGGAGCGTGCAAAGGGTAGTATTCCGGTAATATCCATGATGAAGGCTAGGAAGTCTTTAGTTAAGGGTTGTGAATCCTTTGTGGCCTATGTTGTAGATGTTAAAGTAGAAAAGAAATCCATTTCCGATATTCGGGTGGTTTCTGAATATTCGGACGTGTTTCCGGATGAATTGCCTGGTCTTCCCCCTGTAAGAGATGTAGAATACCAAATTGACTTAATTCCCGGTTCGTCTCCAGTAGCAAGGGCTCCTTATAGATTAGCTCCTTCCGAAATCCGTGAAATGATGGATCAAATTCAGGAATTGTTAGATAAGGGATTTATTAGGCCGAGTTCATCGCCGTGGGGTGCTCCCGTGTTGTTTGTGAAGAAGAAAGATGGTACTCTCCGTATGTGCATCGATTATCGGGAATTAAATAAGAGAACGGTGAAGAACAAATACCCGTTGCCCAGAATTGATGAATTGTTTGATCAATTGCAAGGATCCTCATATTTTTCAAAAATTGATTTGAGATCGGGATATCATCAAGTCAGAGTTCGTGAGGAAGATATTCCAAAAACCGCTTTTCGCACGAGGTATGGTCACTATGAGTTTTTGGTTATGCCGTTTGGTTTAACGAATGCTCCGGCAATCTTTATGGATTTAATGAATCGGGTGTGTCGTCCCTATCTTGATCAGTTTGTGATTGTGTTCATCGACGATATTTTAATTTATTCCAAGTCTGAAGCGGATCATGAAATGCATCTGAGACTGATACTTGAAACACTGAAAAGAGAGCAGCTTTATGCAAAGTTTTCGAAATGTGAGTTTTGGTTACGTGAGGTGCAGTTTTTGGGGCATATCATTTGCAAAGACGGGGTTAGAGTGGATCCATCTAAAGTGAAAGCTGTTATGAATTGGAATGCGCCTAAGTCTCCTTCAGAAATTAAGAGTTTCCTTGGATTAGCAGGATACTACAGAAAGTTTATCAAAGATTTTTCCAAAATTGCGAGTTCATTGACTAAGTTAACTCGGAAGGATGTGAAATTTCAGTGGACCGAGCAACAAGAGACAACTTTTCAGACATTAAAGCAATTATTGTGTCAAGCCCCTGTTTTGGCATTACCTGATGGGTCGGATGATTTTATTGTTTATTGTGATGCATCGCATACCGGATTAGGTGGTGTTTTAATGCAAAGAGATCGTGTAATTGCGTATGCTTCAAGACAGCTTAAACCACATGAAAAGAATTATCCGACGCATGATTTGGAACTTGCGGCTGTAATTTTTGCCTTGAAGATTTGGAGACATTATTTGTATGGTACGAAATGTGTAATTTGCACGGATCATAAAAGCCTTCAGTACGTGTTTTCGCAAAAAGAATTGAATATGCGTCAGAGGCGGTGGTTAGAATTGATTAAAGATTATGATTGCGAGATCCGTTATCACCCGGGTAAAGCAAATGTGGTTGCGGATGCATTGAGTCGAAATATATCTAGTGACAAGATTTGTTTTATGCGATTAGAGGTGTCCTCTGATTTGATTTCTCAGTTAAGAGTCGCACAGATTGAAGCTTTATTAGATGTTAATCTGAAATCCGAGATAATGTTGAAACGAAAGGATATGTTAGTTGATGATTCACGTGGGTTGAAAACTTTTCAGTCTCGGGTTTGGGTCCCATTAATTGGTGGACTTCGTGAATTGATTTTGACTGAGGTTCATAAATCGAGATTATCTATTCATCCCGGTAGTACGAAAATGTATAACGATTTGAAACCTCTTTATTGGTGGCCAACAATGAAAACGGATGTAGCAAGATTCGTGGAAGCATGTCATATTTGTTCCCAAGTAAAAGCCGAGCATCAAAAGCCTTATGGTTCGTTGAAACAATTGGAGATACCCGAGTGGAAATGGGAACATATCACTATGGATTTTGTCACCAAGTTACCACGTACGCAGAAAGGCAACGATATGATTTGGGTTGTTGTTGATCGTTTAACTAAAAGCGCCCATTTTCTTGCGACCAGTGAAACCGCTTATTTGACCCGTTTGGCTCAATTGTATATTAATGAGATTGTAGCGAGGCACGGACTTCCATTATCTATTGTGTCAGATCGAGATTCCAGATTTGTGTCAGGCTTTTGGCAGAATCTTCAGAAAGAGTTAGGTACTCGAGTTAATCTTAGTACTGCATATCATCCTCAGACAGATGGACAGTCAGAAAGAACCATTCAGACTCTCGAGGATATGTTGAGGGCGTGCATATTGGAGTATGGGGGTTCGTGGGACTGTCACTTACCTTTGGTAGAATTTGCGTATAATAATTCGTATCATTCGAGTATTGGTATGCCGCCATATGAAATGCTTTATGGACGTCGTTGTCGAACGCCGACTTGTTGGTTAGAGGCGGGAGAAAAACAGTTTGCGGGTCCCGATATTGTCCAGATTACGGCTGATAAAGTTGCTATAGCTCGTGAGAAATTGAAAGCCGCTAGAGATAGACAGAAGCAGTATGCTGATCCGCGTCGTCGACCAGTTAATTTTGTTGAAGGAGAATTGGTTTATTTAAAAGTGTCACCTTGGAAGGGTGTGATTCGTTTTGGTAAGCGTGGGAAATTGGCTCCGAGATTTATAGGTCCATTCAAAATTCGCCAAGTAGTTAATGACCAAACAGTTGCCTTAGACCTTCCTTCTGAATTAAGTGGTATTCACGACACTTTTAATGTTTGTTATTTGCGGAAATGTAATGTGGAGGATCCAACCCAAATCCTTCCGTTGCAAGATCTTAGAGTTGACCAAGGTCAGAAATTAGTAGAAGAGCCCATTGAGTTAGTTGATAGAAAAGTGACTAAATTGCGCAAGAAGGAGATACCTATGGTTCTAGTGAAATGGAAACATAGTTTGGGAGAAAATCTTACTTGGGAGACCGAGTCGAGTATGAGGGCCCGTTACCCTAGTTTGTTCGAGTCTAGTTAGATTTCGGGGACGAAATCTTTTAAGGAGGGAAGATTTGTAACACCCTGAATTGGGCCCAGTAGAATCAGGTATTTCTTTAAATTTAAATACGTAAATTTAATTGTTTAGATATGTTTGATTGTGAAATTAATAGGTAAATAAGTCTCAGGAGATATTGTGGCTAGTAAAATATTAGTTGTTTTAAATAATCTTAGACGACGGTAAAATAAAACAATTTTCTCGCAACTAGTAATTAGGTTCCAGACAATAGATCAAAAGGTGGTATAATATGGTACTGTAACTTAAATGGGCCGGTTTAATAAAAAGGAGGGGATCGATCTTATTTTCCCCAATCCCTCATTTCACCTAGTTTTGATACCTAAAAGAAAACCTAGCTAAAACCATTACCAAATCAAAAGCTTAAATCGAAACGATTGAAGAATGGAAGCTTAAATCTTTGTTAAGATCATCATCCTCATCTCTTTGTATTCTTTATCTTGTAAGTGATATTTTATATATAATGAGTTTTAGGTAAATTATTGATTGTTATGATTTGAAGTTTGATGAGCTAAATAGATGGTTGCATATCGATTAGATGATGATGATTGAACTTCTTGCACTTGATTTCATGATAAAACATGATAGATTTAGTGAGTTTTAGTTTGAATGAAAATAGTTAGGTTATAAGTGGTTTTGATGATTGGTGAAGAATTGTTGTTTGAATCATGATTGTAAGTTGTTATTAGGTGTTATGGTACATTGAAATCGAAAAAAAATCAGAGTTACAAGTTGAGTTTGGTTGATTTTGTGTCTTTTGGTTCGAGCTGAAATGTGCAGGAAAACCTGCAATTTTCGTGCAGGTCTTTAACGGGAATCCGGACGGATTCATGGGAATCCGGACGTATTCCCGGGAATACGGCGGATTCCCTAGCGTATTCGAGAACGGATTGCTTAAAATAAGTTCTGACTTGAAAATTGATCGGGAATACGGCGTATTCATCTGAATCCGGCCGGATTCAAGTGAATACGGACGTATTCAAGGGAATCCGGGCGGATTCCCACTGCAGATCAATGCATTATCTTTTTACTAATTATGATTATATATCTATGTGTGTATTGTATCTATTATATAATACATGTTTGAGTTGCAAGTTAGGAGTAGGTGAATTGATTGTTTTCTTAACAATGTGCATTTATATTTCGTTACTAATTCGAGTGTTTTAACGTGATTTCAGACAAGGTGAAGACTCAGTGAAATTAGTCACTTGAGTAACTGAAGTTAAAGTGGACAGGTGAGTGGACTTTGATCTCTCGCTATGTTTGGTGATCACTTACGTGGTTACTTCAAGTGTTATTTGTGCATTATTGTGTTATGGCATATTGTGAATTAGAAGCAAGTTTTAAGAAACCTTTTGGTGATTGTGTTAAAGAGGTCAATCTTGTTGGACGTTTTGCTACAGGTTAGTCAACACGAGAGTTGTGAACATGTGTTGTGAATGGAGCTTGTGTTGACTAAAGGTAGCAAATCGTTATCGGTTAACCACTGTATTGGCCTGCAGTTGGTGTAAGTGTCGCTTGGTGGGCCACCGCGGCTGAGGGTGCCACAAGGGCCACCGATCCTCTAGTGATGTTGAGTCAATGTGTTAATTGTTGTAGACTCATAGTGTTAAACTAAGTGTAGTGTTAGTGATGAGTTAACTCACTTAGCTTCGTGCTAATCCCTCGTTGTTTACTCCTTGCAGGTTAATATATTTTGTTAAGGGCGGGTCTCGGAGTAAATTGAAGGAGTGTTCGACAATAATAGAACTCTGATGACTTTTGTATTACTTTAAATGTTTGTTAAAGTAACGCCCATCTAATTGTGTAGTTATATAACGAAATACTTAGGTAAAGGATTATGTATATTTTGGTTAATCCAGGATTATATATATATGGGATATTGCTTCCGCGATGTTTAAAAAAAAAAAATAAAAAATTTGTGTTCTAAATTAGGGGCGTTATACAAACAAACCCTCGATGCCGCTTCATCCGGAAATTTCATGCTATATACTTCAGACGAAGCTTAGAAATTGATTGAGATGATAACGATACATCAACATGACTTGGAGTCAGATGAACCTACTTCAGAAGAAAGGAGTACTTCAAATCAAACCTTAGACAATCTAAAAACTCAACTCGAATCTATCACTCAAATTGTCAAGGATTTGCAAAAATCTTCAAACCCTAAGCAAGAAAAGAAAAGTCAAAGATTCCTCTCAAGCCGAAGGGCCAATGAAGAAATTCTTACAACTAGTGGAAACCCTAATCATACTTCTTATTCCAAACCTTTTATTCAGTGGTTTACCACACAACCCACTTCCCGATCTTTAGTTCTCTCTACTCCTTCCCCATTTACTTCTTGTCTAAACAATGAAACTTTCAAAAACTTCATTGTTGAGCAAAATAATGTCAATAGAAAAATTGTTGATTTTCAAAACCAAATTGATTATTTGATTAGAATTTCAAACGATTTAATTAAAAACATGGAGGATAATGTTAAGAGGTTGTTTTTAAAAGTTGAGGAGAAGCAAAGGGAGGAAGCGATCTACAACTCTGTCTATCACTCACCCTATGAGTACGATGACATCTTTGTGGTCATTAGAGGAGGAAAAGAGACTAAAAACGAGAAATCCGTAGATATTCCCACAAATGAACCTTCTACTTCTCTACCTACTGATTCAGTACAAGTTGACACTCCCGTCACTTCTCCTGAACCAGAACCCTCTAAAGCCCCAGAAAGCATTAAACCTACACGTATACCTTTCCCTGGTAGGCTTAAGAAAGAGAAATAAGAAGCTCAATTTGGAAAATATCTAGAAATGTTCAAAAGCTTACACTTAAATGTTAAACTTTTAGATGCTTTAGTTTGAAATGCCTAGTTGTGCCAAATTCTTTAAGGAACTCTTATCCAACAAAGAAAAACTCAGACAAATAGTTAACTTGCCCTTAGATGCAGAGTGCTATTTGATTATGCAACAAGGACTACCCCCAAAGCTTGGAGACACTGGCCGTTTCACTATTCCTTGTTATCTTCAGGATGTTCAAATAAGTAACGCCTTAGCTGACTTAGGAGCTAGTGTAAACCTTTTGCCATACTCGCTTTTTAGGAAACTAGGATTAAACGAACTTTTGCAACCCGAATGACCATCCAATTAGCCGATAGATCAGTTAAACTCCCTCGTGGAATTACTAAAGATATTATGGTCCGTGTTGATAAATTCGTCTTTCCTGTTGATTTTGTTGTTATGGATATTGAAGAAGACACCCAAGTTCCACTCATCCTTGGCAGACCTTTCCTAAACACTACCAAGGCCGTCATTAATGTTTATGAAAAATCTTTAAAACTTCGAGTTGGAACTGAGGAAGTCACCTTTAATGTTGATAAACTAATGAAACATCCTATGGGAGAAGATCTTGGTCTTGTAGATTCTATGCAGGAAATAATTGAAGAACATCTGGAAGAAATTGATGCTTCCTTTTACGGACGATCAGTGGATGCTTAAAAATTTATAGTTGCTGGGGTCTAAGTGTAACTTACTGATACTGAACCAAGGGTTAGTATATGATAAGTTGGACCTAGAGTCGTTCTTAAAGAGAAACTGAATTGAAACGGAGGTGATCCAATAAATCTTTCTTTTCTAGTAAAGGGTTTTAAAGGAGATGAGTTTTTGGTTCAGTTGACTAAGTAAACTAAATAAACCGAATAAAATGTAATAAGATGTCAGATAATGCAAAGTAGTATTTGTTGTGAGTTCGTTAGCTAATAATCGTGGGATGATGACTCTTACTGGAAAACGATTAACTAAATTGGGTTGCTTACAGGATTCATTAACTTATGGTATAACCAATGGATTCCTTATTAGTCGGTTATCAACTAATATGTCACGAGGAACTAAGGTGTCATGATTCTGACCAGACGGACGATGCTCGACTCTCCACACTCTCCTGTGAGGGAGTCAGTGGCCCATATTATTGAACGTATTCGCTCGTGGGCGAAGGAATAGAGTAGCAAGTCCATAACATGCCTAGCCGTTCTTAATACCACAAAGATTATGAATCCATTAAACGACTAACTTAGAACTTGTGTCCGGACTTGTTTAATCAATTTCTACCAATGAAACTTAAGCGTGATAAACGAGGGAAAGCATTTAGGTTTCTTGCATACCGTACTTTAGGTTTCATGGTTTTAGGAAAAAGTATCCATTTAAGTTGGATTTCAAACTTGCCTTTCTCAATACAATTAACAAATCCCTAGGTTTTCATAAATGATCATTTAGCCTATAGCCTACCTAATCTAATCTAATCTAAACTAAAACAACTAATTAAAATGCTGACGGCTTTTTACAGAAAGTCAAACCCAGACCATGTCGAAAAATACTATGGTAGCTCACATCGTATTTAATCGTTTACCGATGTTTCCGTTGTGAGTTTAATTGCTTCGTGATGTTTACATGATAAGTACAATGTGATTGGAAGTGTACAATACTCATGGCAAGTCCACGTAATCACATTGCATTTTATAATGCTTGCATGACATTACAATTAAAAACATAGTTTTTACACAGATAACTATTGACCGAGTATTGAGGTTCGCGACTCCTCTTTACAATGTTACAATCACGTTTGTTAATCGAAAGGCGAGTATAAGTTTTAGGTTTAAAATCACAAGACAAGTCCGTTCACAAGGTTTCCAATTTTACAGCGTCGATCCATAATACAACTACCTTCGGTCGTTACCGGCTTCCATATATTTGTACTATGCTCAAAAGCATTTCCAATACTATACCGCGTAAACAGTCGAATAGGGGCCGTCGTATTATTTCACGACGTATTTAAAGTCATCCCACAATTATATATACTGTAACACCCCCAAATTTAATGATTTGCGGAAGCATACATTGGGTGTTACTAATCAATATACAAAGCACAAGATTAATAGTAAATGACCTCTAAATGAGACGTTTGTAAAATAGTTACATTTCATAATTAATAATCGTTTGAAAACCGTAGGTTTTCGTATACAAAATGTAATTCCCTAGAGCCCACGCGTATAGTGGGAGATTCTATTACATCACCATAGTTATAAAAGATAATGCCAAAGAATCTCCGTTAAATGCAGTTTGTAAATCATGCGACTCTAGCTAGTAATCCTGGAGTAATCCTACTCCGTAAGTGTACCTGAGATACAAAGCTAAAAAGTGTCAACCAAAAAGGTTGGTGAATCTCACAGGTTTAGTAATAAGTAGGTGTTATGAACCACAAGTATGTACCCGTATTGCTATCAAGCAAAGTAAGTAAATCAGTAAACCAGTACAGTGCCATGAGCTCATAAGTTAAAGCTTAACCGTGTAGTGTGAATATATCACGTACCCCCGTGAGTGCTATCCGCACACTCATATGTAACAAATACTAATATGTCTGTTTCTACGTGTAAATCAGTACGTGGTGGCGCTACCACCCCAGACAGGGATTGTCAGTCCCAAATGGATCCATCTATTAGTAATCGCGCTTAAGTCCATAACTAACAACTTACGATTAGGAGGCTTTCAGTGGATAAAAGTAACTCATGCGGTTGTTTGTAATCAGTAATGTTTTCAGTTCAGTACATTGTGTTCATACGTAAAACAGTTGCTAAGTATCTCACCCCAAGTATAAAACAGTAAAAGTGGGGCTGTAAGACTCACCTGAGTCGAGCAGTGGTAACTAGCAAGTAGTAGTAAAGCAAGTAGGTTCTCCGAACCCGTAACCTTCTAGTGCCTAAACACGTAAGGTTAAGTAAGTAGATGTCTCGCAAGACCATCTAGGCTAGTTGTTCATACAACCCGTTGTGTTTAAATGTTGGTTTGTTCGCTTTCGTATCAAAGTATACGGCCCGTTGGTGATTTGTTATATTTAAAGTTTATCATTCAATTCGCAAATTAGAGTAATTGTAATAGGAAAGTATGTTTTATTATGATTGTTAGGTCGTATCGTATAAGGATTTGAGGTTGTAAAAGTTCGACACTTAGTGAAAATGTGAGTTTTCAAGGTTCTGGTTTGTGCGACGTAGCATGCGACGTTGCAAGCGACGTAGGGTGCGACGTAGGCTGGTACGTCGCATGATGCGACCTTCGCAAATCAATGCGACGTAGGGGGCGACATCGCTAATGCGACGTTGGTTCAGTTTGCGACGTTAAAGTCTACGTCGCTACGTGCGACGTCCGCAAGTTAATGTGACGTAAAGGGCTGCGTCGCTAGTGCGACGTTGAGGTTTTTGTGCGACGTAGGTCGCGACGTCGCAGAGGCCCCTGGCCAGGTGCGACGTAGCGGTCTGATGGCCGGAATTTTGGTCGAAAACGAGTTTCCGGGTTTCCGTTGGGTCCAAATCTTTTACCCAACCCTTATATGAACATATTAAGCCTATTTAAACCATAATCTAGTAAAAATGATCAAAAACGAGAGATGTCGGGATTTGTCGGAAACTTACAAAGTATCGGATTGAAAATCCGAAAAGATAGGAATGTAGATCGTGTGATGGTGAACGTTTTCTTCCAAAGAGAGGCTATGATTCGAGTGCGTTTAATATATTTATTTGTTGATTTTGTGAGAGTTTTGGGTGGTTGTGGTTGAGAGAGAAAAGAAAGAAAAGTGAAGGAGAGAGAGAGAGTAAGTTGGTTGAATGAGGAAAAAGGGAGGAAGAATGGGGGTTTTGGTGGAAGCCCCCATTTTTCAGTCCACGCGCCGCGCTCCGTGCGGTGTTCGTTTGCTCCGTCGTTTAACGTTAAATAATTATTTTACATTTTAAATGGTAGGTTTTAAATACAAATAATTACGCGACATTTCTATTTAAATATTTTACAATTAAGTTTGAATACTTTTGTTTTTAAATCGTGTAAGTTTTAATCGTGTAATACGAGGCAGTTACTAATTGTTATTAAATAGCATTTCGGTCATAGTTGCGTTATTTTAGTTTATAAACCTTTGTTCACCAACGTCCGTATTAACCGAATAGAATTTCATTCTATTTAAGTTGCGTACGATTTAAGCCAAATCGCAAAGTTGTATATATTCACCAACATATAATCTGATACATAAATTAGCCTAACACAGAACTAATTACATGTATTCACAAAGTATTATGCACTAATTCTAGTCCTAATTTGCCGGTTGTTACATTCTCCCCTTGTTATAAGAATTTCGTCCCGAAATTAGTTCGATTGCACGGTCGGTGCGTTGTCTGGGAAGAGATGTGGATATTTCTGTCGCATTTGGTCTTCCCGGTCCCAGGTAAATTCCGGACCACGTCTAGAATTCCACCTGACTTTCACGATGGGAATACGACTCTGTTTTAGTTGTTTGACCTCACGGTCCATGATTTCCATAGGTTCCTCAACGAAATGAAGTTTATCATCGATTTGAATTTCGTCGAGCGGTATAATCAGTGTCTCGTCAGACAGACATTTCTTCAGATTAGAAATGTGGAATGTGTTGTGAATGCTGCTAAGCTCAGCAGGAAGTTGCAGGCGGTATGCCACTGGGCCAATCCTTTCAAGGATTTCGAATGGTCCGATGTATCTAGGATTTAGTTTGCCTCGTTTTCCGAATCGAATGACACCTTTCCACGGTGCCACTTTGAGAAGTACCTTGTCCCCTACTTGGAACTCAAGGTGTTTGCGTCTCACGTCAGCATAGCTTTTCTGACGATCACGAGCGGCTTTTAGTCGGTTTTGTATGCCGACGATCTTTTCAGTTGTTTCATGTATGATTTCTGGACCGGTGAGTTGTGTATCCCCCACCTCAGTCCAACAGATAGGTGACCGGCACTTACGACCGTACAGTGCCTCGAAGGGTGCAGCCTTTATGCTGGTGTGATAACTGTTGTTGTACGAGAACTCGCACAACGGTAAGTGATTTTCCCAGTTTTTACCGAAGTCAACTACGCAGGCTCGTAGCATGTCTTCCAGTGTTTGTATGGTTCGTTCGCTCTGACCGTCGGTTTGAGGATGGTAAGCCGTACTCATATCCAGACGAGTACCAAGAGATTTTTGCAGTGACTGCCAGAAGCGAGAAGTGAATCGAGCATCTCGGTCGGAGATGATTGAGATGGGCACGCCGTGTCTTGATACGATCTCTTTCAGGTAGATCCGTGTCAAGCGTTCCATCTTATCAGTTTCCTTGATGGCTAGGAAATGAGCAGATTTAGTGAGTCGGTCAACGATCACCCAAATGGTATCGCAACCGTTAGAAGTTTTCGGGAGTTTAGTAATGAAATCCATGGTGATCTGCTCCCATTTCCATTGTGGTATTTCGGGTTGTTGTAGCAAACCGGAGGGTTTCTGGTGTTCAGCTTTAACTTTGGAACAAGTAAGACACTTGCCAACATAGGTTGCAATGTCAGATTTCATGTTGGGCCACCAGTACATTTCCTTGATGCCGTGATACATTTTGTCGGCACCGGGGTGTATAGAGTATTTTGACTTGTGAGCTTCATTCATCACCAAGTCTCGAAGGTTCCCAAAACTTGGTAACCAGATTCGATTCGAGAAGTATTTGGCCCCGTTAGGTTTGGTTTCAAATTGTTTGTCCATGCCTCGCAAGGCCTCGTTTATCAAGTTTTCTGGTTTGAGTGCTTCGAGTTGAGCGGTGAGAGTTTGATTGATGAGGTCGTTGTGAATGGTCATACCGAGAGCTCGAACTCGAAGTGGTTTCACTCGTTCTTTTCGGCTTAAGGCATCGGCGACAACATTCGCCTTGCCTGGATGATAGCGAATTTCGCAATCGTAATCAGTAAGCAACTCAACCCATCGACGTTGCCTCATGTTGAGATCCTTTTGATCGAAGATATGTTGGAGACTTTTATGGTCAGTAAATATTGTACACTTGGTACCGTATAAGTAGTGTCTCCAGATTTTTAGAGCGAATACAACAGCCCCCAACTCTAGGTCATGAGTTGTGTAATTCTTTTCGTGGACCTTGAGTTGTCGAGAGGCGTAAGCGATGACCTTGTCTCGTTGCATCAACACGCAACCAAGACCTTGGTGTGAAGCATCACAGTATACCACGAAGTCATCGTTGCCTTCGGGTAAAGATAAGATAGGTGCACTGCAGAGTTTCTGTTTTAGTAGCTGGAAAGCTGACTCCTGTTTGTCAGTCCAATCGAACTTCTTTTCTTTTTGAGTCAGTGCAGTGAGAGGTAGGGCTATTTTCGAAAAATTCTCAATGAACCGCCTGTAGTATCCGGCGAGTCCTAAGAATTGGCGTACCTCGGTCGGTGTAGTAGGTGCTTGCCAACACTTGATAGCCTCGATTTTTGAAGGATCGACATGAATCCCTTGATTGTCAATGACGTGTCCAAGGAATTGAACGGTTTGCATCCAGAACTCACACTTAGAGAATTTGGCGTATAACTCTTCGTGTTTGAGCAGCTCTAGGATAGTTTTCAGGTGTTGCGCGTGTTCTTGTTCAGTGCGCAAGTAAATCAAGATGTCATCGATAAAGACGATAACAAACTTGTCAAGGTAAGGTTTGCACACCCGATTCATAAGGTCCATGAATACAGCCGGTGCGTTGGTTAAGCCGAATGGCATCACTTGGAATTCATAATGCCCGTAGCGAGTTCGGAAAGCAGTTTTCGGGATGTCATCGTCACGAACTCGGAGTTGATGATAACCTGACCGTAGATCGATCTTTGAGTAGAAACTCGACCCCTGAAGTTGGTCGAACAGGTCATCAATGCGAGGAAGTGGGTAACGGTTCTTGACAGTTAATTTGTTGAGTTCACGGTAGTCGATGCACATGCGGAAAGAACCGTCTTTCTTTTTCACAAACAGGACCGGAGCTCCCCAAGGTGAGGAACTTGGTCGAATAAATCCCTTGTCCAGGAGTTCCTGTAACTGAGTAGACAACTCCTGAAGTTCGGATGGGGCTAGTCGGTAAGGGGCTCGTGCCACAGGTGCTGCGCCGGGCACAAGATCAATAGAGAATTCGACTTGTCTAATTGGCGGTAGGCCAGGCAAGTCTTCAGGAAAGACTTCTGGGAAGTCTCGAACGATAGGCACATCCTCAAGTCGCTTCTCCACCGACTTTTTCTCCAAAACGTGTGCGAGGATTGCCTGGTACCCTTTTCTCAAGTATTTTCGGGTTTTCATGCAAGAAATGATATTTATTCTCGTCCCACCGGTCTCCCCTTGTATGCTCAAAGTTCCACCGGTGACGAGAGGAATGCGTACAATTTTCTCAAAACAAACGATTTCGGCTCGATACTTGGACAACCAATCCATACCGACGATGATGTCAAAGCTGCCGATTTCGACAGGTATCAAGTCAATGGAAAAGAGCTCGTTAGCTAAGTTCAAAGTGCAATTAGGTATCACACTGTCGGCCTCAATAAGTTTTCCGTTTGCCAATTCTATTGTGTACTTAGAATCTAAGGCAATAGGTGCAGTGTCAAGAAATGTATAAAACTCATCGGAAATAAAGCTCTTATCAGCACCAGTATCAAATAATACAGAGGCAGTCAAGTTGTTGAGAAGAAACGTACCCGTGACCACGTTCGGGTCTTGACGGGCTTCCCCAGATTTCAGCACAAAAGCTCTTCCTCGAGCATTGTTGTTATTCCTGTTGTTGTTGTTGTTCAGCTTCGGGCAGTCTTTCTTGAAATGCCCCGTACCGTTGCACCCATAACAGGTCTTTGGTGCAGAGGTGTTGGTGTCAGTGGTGTTTGATCTACAGTCCTTAGCCAAGTGTCCAAATCTCTTACACTTGCTACATGGACACGAACCATGGTGGTGTCGTTGGCACTTGGAGCAATAGGGCTTGGTTCCCTTGTACGCCCCCTTATCATCAGAACTGGAGGTGTAGGCTTTAATGGTTTCAGGTTTCTTGTTTTGGTGGTTGTTGTGGTTGTCGGACCATTTTCGTTTATTGCTGTTGGAGGATGGAGTGGGTAGTTCTGGGTCCTCATTCATAGCTAGAAGTTCATGGGCCAACCGGATGGCACCACGAAGGGTGGTTTGGTTTGATGAGGCGACGTTTCCCCGGACGGGTTCCGGGAGGCCGCGGATGTATTTCTTAATCTTGTCGAGCCCAGTACCTGCCATAGCTGGGCGAAGGACGGTGAGTTGTTGGAATCGGGTGGTGTATCCAACGATATCAGTTCCTTGCACTTTTAAGTTCCAGAACTCTTCGTCCAGCTTGTGAAGTTGTTCGGACGGGCAATACTCATCCGTGAGCATTTTCTTTAGATCTTCCCAAGGGAGTTGATAAGCGGTGTCAATCCCCACGGACTGGGTATAGGAATTCCACCACGAGAGGGCACCATCTTCGAGGGTGCAGGTTGAGAATTTGACCTTGTCGTCTTCCGCACACTTGCTGATGCGGAAAACAGATTCCATCTTTTCGAACCATCTGATAAGTGCGATGGCTCCTTCGGTTCCCTTGAAGCTCAAGGGTTTGCAGTTTTGAAAATCCTTGTATGAACAAGGATTAGCAGCAGAGGTTTCAGCGGAATCGCTGCTTCTTGTGGAGTTAGGTGGAGTATTCCGAGCCAAGGCTTCAGTAACAGCCTGGGTTATGAGAGACGTGATCTGAGCATCAGTGTAAGGTCTTGACTTTGGCGGCATGATTCTTCAATAAAAGAAATGAAGATACATGAGATTTTGTAAGAAAGTTGCATTTATTTCATATGTACATGTATAAAGGTGGTAATACATAACATCAATATGAAAAGAATTATGGCAATTAATATGAGTCGAAACAGCAAGAAATATTTGATAGATGATACGAGTTCAAAGGTTACATCCTACGGATGTATTACAAAAGATGTCGGGAATTGTTACATCCGACTGAAACATAGAGTAGTGCTTAGATAGTTACTAGATTACAGGATAGTTTACAAAACGAAGACTATGCTAGTCTTAACGTAGGTTAATCTGCTCCATCATTTCGATGAGACGATCCACAGTATTTGCAAGTCTGCTGGCTTGTCGAGCATTGTCTTCAGCTAATGCTAGTCACTGTACCAATCCGCGATTAGATTCTTCCGTTTCCCGTGAGCATTGTTCACACTCATCAAGTCTGTGTTTCAAAAGAGCGGTTTCCACGCTTATCTCCACCACTTTGTTGAAAAGAACGTCCACATTATTAACGGTGGTTTCGTGATCCTCAGAGACTTGTTCGATGCGCTCAAGTGATGTAAGTCTCCAGTTTTCGTTGGTTTCTTGCAACACGACATCCATGGTGCGAAGTCGTTGCTCGTGTTGGTTCACCCTAGCAGCTAAGGCCGGCAAGGTGAAGTGAGTAGAGTACGGGCCAGCTCGAGGCAACCTGTTGTTCCTCCTTGCTACCCTTGGGTTCTGCGACCCGGATTGAGAACGAGGTGAATTGGATGGGGTATTTGCCATTTCTGAGACAAAGCGTTAGTAAGATTGAGGCCTATATTCATATAGTTCCTATATAATATAGCCTATTGAGTGTCTAGCATAAACATGTGTAAGTCTCGGTTCTCTCGAAGTCAGAGTCTTCTATTGTACCCTGTTCAGCCATAACCCCTTTCAGATCTTACATCATCTCTGCTTAATTGTACATAGTTGATCAGGCTATGTTAAATTAAACTCGTATGATGTAATCACTGAACCGGTTATACCTAATAAGGGATACTGCCTAATGGTCATAGTCTAGGCTCACTAAATGCAACCTAGTTCACTATAACCTTAGGCTCTGATACCAATCTGTAACACCCCCAAATTTAATGATTTGCGGAAGCATACATTGGGTGTTACTAATCAATATACAAAGCACAAGATTAATAGTAAACGACCTCTAAATGAGACGTTTGTAAAATAGTTACATTTCATAATTAATAATCGTTTGAAAACCGTAGGTTTTCGTATACAAAATGTAATTCCCTAGAGCCCACGCGTATAGCGGGAGATTCTATTACATCACCATAGTTACAAAAGATAATGCCAAAGAATCTCCGTTAAATGCAGTTTGTAAATCATGCGACTCTAGCTAGTAATCCTGGAGTAATCCTACTCCGTAAGTGTACCTGAGATACAAAGCTAAAAAGTGTCAACCAAAAAGGTTGGTGAATCTCACAGGTTTAGTAATAAGTAGGTGTTATGAACCACAAGTATGTACCCGTATTGCTATCAAGCAAAGTAAGTAAATCAGTAAACCAGTACAGTGCCATGAGCTCATAAGTTGAAGCTTAACCGTGTAGTGTGAATATATCACGTACCCCCGTGAGTGCTATCCGCACACTCATATGTAACAAATACTAATATGTCTGTTTCTACATGTAAATCAGTACGTGGTGGCGCTACCACCCCAGACAGGGATTGTCAGTCCCAAATGGATCCATCTATTAGTAATCGCGCTTAAGTCCATAACTTACAACTTACGAATAGGAGGCTTTCAGTGGATAAAAGTAACTCATGCGGTTGTTTGTAATCAGTAATGTTTTCAGTTCAGTACATTGTGTTCATACGTAAAACAGTTGCTAAGTATCTCACCCCAAGTATAAAACAGTAAAAGTGGGGCTGTAAGACTCACCTGAGTCGAGCAGTGGTAACTAGCAAGTAGTAGTAAAGCAAGTAGGTTCTCCGAACCCGTAACCTTCTAGTGCCTAAACACGTAAGGTTAAGTAAGTAGATGTCTCGCAAGACCATCTAGGCTAGTTGTTCATACAACCCGTTGTGTTTAAATGTTGGTTTGTTCGCGTTCGTATCAAAGTATACGGCCCGTTGGTGATTTGTTATATTTAAAGTTTATCATTCAATTCGCAAATTAGAGTAATTGTAATAGGAAAGTATGTTTTATTATGATTGTTAGGTCGTATCGTATAAGGATTTGAGGTTGTAAAAGTTCGACACTTAGTGAAAATGTGAGTTTTCAAGGTTCTGGTTTGTGCGACGTAGCATGCGACGTTGCAAGCGACGTAGGGTGCGACGTAGGCAGGTACGTCGCATGATGCGACCTTCGCAAATCAATGAGACGTAGGGGGCGACGTCGCTAATGCGACGTTGGTTCAGTTTGCGACGTTAAAGTCTACGTCGCTACGTGCGACGTCCGCAAGTTAATGCGACGTAAAGGGCTGCGTCGCTAGTGCGACGTTGAGGTTTTTGTGCGACGTAGGTCGCGACGTCGCAGAGGCCCCTGGCCAGGTGCGACGTAGCGGTCTGATGGCCGGAATTTTGGTCGAAAACGAGTTTCCGGGTTTCCGTTGGGTCCAAATCTTTTACCCAACCCTTATATGAACATATTAAGCCTATTTAAACCATAATCTAGTAAAAATGATCAAAAACGAGAGATGTCGGGATTTGTCGGAAACTTACAAAGTGTCGGATTGAAAATCCGAAAAGATAGGAATGTAGATCGTGTGATGGTGAACGTTTTCTTCCAAAGAGAGGCTATGATTCGAGTGCGTTTAATATATTTATTTGTTGATTTTGTGAGAGTTTTGGGTGGTTGTGGTTGAGAGAGAAAAGAAAGAAAAGTGAAGGAGAGAGAGAGAGTAAGTTGGTTGAATGAGGAAAAAGGGAGGAAGAATGGGGGTTTTGGTGGAAGCCCCCATTTTTCAGTCCACGCGCCGCGCTCCGTGCGGTGTTCGTTTGCTCCGTCGTTTAACGTTAAATAATTATTTTACATTTTAAATGGTAGGTTTTAAATACAAATAATTACGCGACATTTCTATTTAAATATTTTACAATTAAGTTTGAATACTTTTGTTTTTAAATCGTGTAAGTTTTAATCGTGTAATACGAGGCAGTTACTAATTGTTATTAAATAGCATTTCGGTCATAGTTGCGTTATTTTAGTTTATAAACCTTTGTTCACCAACGTCCGTATTAACCGAATAGAATTTCATTCTATTTAAGTTGCGTACGATTTAAGCCAAATCGCAAAGTTGTATATATTCACCAACATATAATCTGATACATAAATTAGCCTAACACAGAACTAATTACATGTATTCACAAAGTATTAGGCACTAATTCTAGTCCTAATTTGCCGGTTGTTACATATACTAACTACATCACAACAAATACAATAGTAATCTACTCGCTAATCATGGTACAAACTAATTCTAGCATGATTAAAGCATACATATTTAATTAAGATAGAATAAGATAGAAAGAACCCGGATTAAAGTGAAAGAAGGAATAGACTTGAATTAATAAGCGTAACTCCAAGCGTACACCAAAGATTACAAAACGTTCCTTGCTTTCTTTCTACTCTAAACAAAGTGCTAAACTAATCTAATGCTAAATTTAAAGTAAGAAAGTAGAGTGAGAAAGTAAGAAAGTAATATGACTAATGCATATATGGGATATCTTGAAATGAAGCCTTATGCCTCCTATTTATAGGAGAGGTTTGGCTCAAATTAGCATCAAGGGGTGCACATTAGCGCAATGTGGGTAAAAAGGTGCACCAGTTACTGTACAACGCGGAAAGGTGGTGCACCGGGTACTGTACAACGCGGAAAGTAGGCGCACCAGGTACGTGAATTAGCCAAAAAAGGAAAGCGAGACGGGGGGAGCAGGCCGGCGCCGCCCCACCTTTGGCCGGCGGTGGCTGGGTGGTGGCTGGCGGCGGCTGGCAGCCACCAGCCCCGTTTCGCGGTCTTTTGCTTCGTTTCTTGATTCGTGCGTGTTTTCTTCGTTATGCGTCCGTTTGAGTCGATTCTTTTTGCGTTGGATTCGTAATTCAAAAATGAAGATTTTGACATAAGATAGCCCCTGAGATGAGGTTCCTAACTCCAGATATCGCGTACGAATCATTTGGATCTTCCGGCGGGCGTAGAATCTTCATTCTTTATCCGTTTTAGTTGATTCTTCTTCTGTTGGATTCGTATTTTGAAAACGAACATCTTGGATAGAATGGATGTTGGTGAAGGGTACTTTAGTCTTGAAATCTCATTTTGATGCCTTGAATCTTCAAACGTGTGTGGAATCTTCGTTTTTCATCCGTTTTGCTTGATTTTTATCGTGCAATCTTGTTTTGACCACCTTGGCATAATGTCATTGATTTGAACCATATTTGAGTTCAAAATGCCAAGAATCGTTCCAGAATGAGAGAGATATCGGTAGTAAAAACGTGACTTTTTACGCGATATCAGAAATTCTCGCAGTAAGCAGCATCAACCCCAACACTATCATCACAACAAGGAAACTATGTGAAGAAAGCAAGGGATTATGCTCTGCTCTCTCCAATTCTTCCATCGCATCAAGAGAGGTTCTATTTCCTTTAAAGAATCCCAGCTCGCAGTTCAAAACTATTATGACTGCTCCGCTTGGACATGGCACGCCAGTCACTCTTCTAAGAAGGAACCCGACTCCTGAAGTATATGATTCATCTCTCTCAAGGGAAGAAATTCGAAGGACGCTCAAGGAAATGGAATCAATGTTTTCACCACCTGATTCACAGCTGTCTGAAAGCTGTGAACCACACACTTCATATCCAGAAATTACCATAAGCACTTCTTCATCAGCTCAAGCTCAGAAGTTTGCACTTACTGAAGACAACGGTATCATCATTACTAAAGAAAATGCAACTTCTACATCATCCACTGTCACATACGGGCTGAGGAATGATGCATTCTCTGATAAAGCAGAATGGGTTGAAATAGCTTCAGCCAATACATCAGATTCACCTCTTGAAGAATCAGACTTCCAAATAGAGTTTGATGAACTCAAGAGAGATGAAATTGCAAGAATGAAGCCTTCTACTGAAGAACCACCAGAATTGGAACTAAAGGAACTACCCTCTCATCTGGAGTACGCTTTTCTCGAAGGAACTTCGCACTTACCAGTTATCATATCCAAAGATCTGAAGCCTGAGGAAAAAGCCAGACTCATTCAGGTTCTGAAGTCACATAAAAAAGGCAATTGCTTGGAAAATCTCCGACATACAAGGGATCAGTCCAAACTACTGCACGCACAAGATCTTAATGGAAAACGACTTCAAGCCATCAGTTTAGAGACAGAGGAGAGTTAACCCGAAGATTCAAGACGTGGTCAAAAAGGAGGTTATCAAACTTCTTGATGCTGGTCTGATATATCCTATTTCAGATTCTCCATGGGTCAGTCCCGTACAGGTTGTTCCAAAGAAAGAAGGAATGACGGTAATTACAAACGAACATAATGAACTCATCCCAACAAGGACCGTCACCGGTTGGAGGGTTTGCATTGACTATCGCAAGCTAAGCGAAGCCACTCGCAAAGATCACTTCCCTCTGCCATTCATTGATCAGATGCTCGAAAGATTGTCAGGAAATGAGTTCTATTGTTTCCTCGAAGGTTTCTCTGGCTATATTCAAATCCCTCTCGATCCGAAGGACCAGGAGAAGACAACATTCACATGTCCATACGGAACCTACGCCTACCGACGTATGCCTTTTGGGCTATGCAATGTACCTGCTACTTTTCAGAGATGCATGGTGGTGATTTTCCATGACATGATTGAACAGTGTATGGAGGTTTTCATGGACGATTTCTCTGTCTTTGGAGACTCCTTCACATCCTGTCTTTCCAACCTAGAAAGGATGCTCACTCGTTGCGAAGAATCAAACCTCGTTCTGAATTGGGAGAAATGTCACTTTATGGTGAAAGAAGGAATAGTGTTAGGACATCGGATATCTAAAGCAGGAATTGAAGTCGATAAAGCTAAAGTTGATACTATTTCGAAACTTCCACCACCTACTTCTGTGAAAGCCATCCGAAGTTTTCTAGGTCACGCCGGATTCTACCGTCGCTTTATTAAGGATTTCTCTAAGATTTCTCGACCTATGACTCATCTTCTCGAAAAAGATACTCCGTTTGACTTTACAGATGACTGTCTTAAAGCTTTTAACTACTTAAAGGAACAGCTCGTGCATGCACCAATCATGGTAGCCCCCGATTGGAGTTTACCATTTGAAATCATGTGCGACGCTAGTGATTTTGCAGTTGGAGCTGTACTAGGACAACGGAAGGAGAAACACTTTCAACCGATTTACTACGCCAGCAAAACTCAATTATTAATTACGAGTATTAATATATCTATAACACATAGATAGAATGATTTAAATATACGTTTAACATAAAACGTATTATAAACGAACAGAAACAATTTTAAAACGTACTTAGAAATCACAAATGATAAAAATTCTATTTTTACCAATCGTTTGAAAGTATTTAGAACATTACCTCAAAATATGAATTCGTAATTTAACTGAAATTTGGCGCCCAATTGAATGCGCGCAGTAAAATGTACAAAACATATGTACATTTATATAGCTATATATATACATGTATACATACGACCCTCATGATTATATATTTACATATATATATATATACAATCGGGATTTCACGTTTAACAAACTTACAACTTAATAATATACAACAAGTATATTTACATACGTATACATATATAGAACAAGTATATGTACAAAGGGAACAAAACGACATTCAATTATATACGACTACATACGTGTATATACATTTAACAAAGTATTCGACGTAAGAAATGGTAACAAATATTTCAACTTAACGTCAACAAATTCTTCAAAACAAACAAACTGATAACATAAGTTGATTAAACAAATAAAACGTACTTATGTTATTACATTTATTGTATATAGGTTAACACACCTTGGGCTATTACCTGTCGGCTGCTAGCTTTCCTTACCGAGCAAATCACCGTGAGTTCACAGCCCTTACTTTGCAAATATTTTATGCTTTTAAACATAGGGGTGTAAACATAGAAACTGCATGCGAATACATGCAGCAAACAATATAAATGCTTTATTGCTTTATACAATTGTTTGATATAAATTACATGTACACAACTGTTTTGGGAATTAGACACTGTATCCTAGTACGTACCCAGACTTGAAATGTATGCATGAAAGACCTTATGTCATGCAGACTATAACCATTAGCTAGGTGACTCTAGCCACTGAGTATACGAATAGTACTATTGCCGTGACGACCCTCCTATGGTTGGAGCGTATACTTAAATGTCCTTCAGGCAAACAACATAAGTTTTGGTTGTGGTTTGGTTATAGGGTTAGGTCGCATTACTTTAACCTGCGAGGTTTAGCTCACCTTTCAGGGGATCTTAAGTCTAAGTATTCCCACATACCGTATAGGATTAACGTATCCTACAGCTGTTTTATATCAGAAAAACATTCTGGTTACCTTTAAATACTGGTAAACAACCAGACTTATATTTTTGGGTGACAACCCACATAAATCTGTATTTTAGGGTAACAACCCTACAATCTTGTATTTTGCAAAACCTGCAACATTTATTTATTGAATGACATTTCAATAACATAAACATAAATGGTTTAACATACCTTACATTTATACAAACCTGTGATTTCACTCAACATATTTGTTGACGACTTTCTTTCTATGTTTTACAGGAAATTAGCTATGTAAGTAAGCATCGCATGCATTCAGGATGGACAACCCTGGACTACTTAGGATGCCACCTATTTTGGGACAACTTTTGAGGATTTCCTCTGTATTACTGCAGACATTGCGGTTATACTTATGAAATCTTATTTTATAACTTATGAATTGTAAAACTTAAATGTTTTAAAACTATTACTACGGTACAACTTACATAGTCGTATTACTTTTGTAATAACTATTTAAACTGGCATCCTTATCTATTATGTTGCGCGATAGCCATATGCTCTGAGTATGTATGTATTGTTTGGTTGGATTTTACTGCTCACGCCCCGTCACGTCATTTAAGCTTCCGCATGATTAATTAGTACTGATCGTGATTACCGTTTGGCGGGGTGTGACATACTACCCGCCGGGTAGCCCAAGTACCCGCCGGGTACAGGGTTTAGCATCCGGGTACAACCCAAAACAACCGGGTAGATTAACTTTCATGGTAACAGAACTTAAATGGGTTTTAAAGCATCGGTAGCCGCTGGGTTCCCTCATTTGGTACACTACCCGCCGGGTACGGGTTCTACCCGCCGGGTAACCACCCCTGTATCAGCATCATCGCCCAGCAAAACCCCATAACCCGAATTTTTGAACCAAAATCACACCAATATCAGTTTCTATGGCTTTTTAATAAGTATAACCAATAACAACAACTACTTCTAGCATCAAGTATTATCATATATCATCAAATCATCATTTCTCATATGATTCCACCAATTAAATCAACTAATAAATTGATTATGAACATGAATTTAAACATAAGGAACAACTTACAGATTAAAAGATCACAAAGTATTGTTGATGCTAGTATCTTAAGATCACAACTTGAAATTGAATCAAGGTTTCTAGTTTTAGGTTTAAGTTTGAAGTTATAAGGTTTCAAGAATTGGAAATACTTTCCATTTAGGGAAAGTATATAGGTCGGCCCAATTTTATTTCTCCCAACCCGTATCCACTTAAAACTAGTCCCCTTTTCAATCTATTGTCTGGAACCTAAAAACCATTTACGAGAAACTTATTTTATTTTACCTTCAACTATAGTAAATTAAAACAAGCAACAATTTACTATCCACAATAAGTTCTAGAAATTATTTATCTAAGTTTCACAAATAAACACAAAGTTTCAAATAATTTCTAACACAATTAAATAATCAATTTAAATTAGAAATTACCAGACCAGAAGAGAGGATATTACAAATCTCCCCTCCTTAAGAAGATTTCGTCCCCGAAATCTCATCACGGTCAAATAATCCAGGATATCTGGATTTCATACTCTCCTCAGTTTCCCAAGTTAGGTTTGAACCTGAACTATGCTTCCATTTTACTAACACCATGAGGATCTGTTTCTTCCTAAGTTTGGTAACTTTTATGTCCAGAAGTTCAACAACTAACTTCTGACTTCTATCAACCCGCAAATCTTGCAAAGGAAGAATCTGAGACTGGTCTTCAACGTTACACTTCCTCAAATAACAAATGTTAAACGTATCATGAATACCAGCAAGCTCCGGAGGAAGATCCAATGTAACTGACTGATTGTTAACAACTTTACAAATTCTGAATGGACCGATATATCGAGGAGCCAATTTACCACGTTTTTCAAACCGAATAACCCCCTTCCACGGAGAAACTTTAAGATAAACAAGCTCACCTTCAGAAAATGACACTGGTCGTCTACGTGGATCTGCATATTGCTTTTGTCCGTCACGTGCAGCTTTCAACTTTTCGTGTGCAACTGCCACTTTGTCAGCAGTTATCTGAATAATGTCTGGACCTGCAAACTGTTTCTCTCCAGCTTCTAACCAACATGTAGGCGTTCTACAACGTCTACCATACAACATCTCATACGGAGGCATACCGATACTCGAGTGATAGGAATTGTTATAAGCAAATTCCACTAACGGCAAATGAAAATCCCAAGAACCTCCATATTCCAAAATACAAGCCCATAACATATCCTCAAGTGTCTGAATCGTACGCTCTGACTGACCATCGGTGTGAGGATGATAAGCGGTACTAAGATCAACTCTGCTACCCAACTCTTGCTGCAAACTCTGCCATAAATGAGAAATAAACCGAGAATCCCTATCTGATACAATCGACAACGGAATACCATGTCGGGAAACAATCTCATTAACATACAACTGTGCAAGCTTACTAAGAGACGCAGTTTCACTAGTAGCCAGAAAATGTGCACTTTTGGTCAACCGGTCAACAAAAACCCAAATCATATCATTTCCTCGAGATGTACGTGGAAGTTTAGTCACAAAATCCATAGTTAAGTGTTCCCACTTCCATTCTAGAATCTCCAACTGTTTCAGTGACCCATACGGCTTCTGGTGTTCCGCTTTGACTTGAGCACAAATGTGACAAGATCCAACAAACTGAGCTATATCAGTTTTCATCGTAGGCCACCAATACAAAGATTTCAAATCATTATACATTCGAGTACTACCGGGATGAACAGATAATTTAGACTTATGTGCTTCCGTCAAAATCATATCCCGAATACCACCAATAAGAGGAATCCATACACGAGATGAAAAGTCTTCAATCCTCTAGAATCGTCAATCAATAAATCTTTCCTTTTCAACATGATTTCTGACTTAAGGTTATGATCTAATAAAGCTTCAAATTGTGCATCTTTAATTTTATCCACTAAGTCAGAAGAAACATCAACTTTCAAATAATAAATTCTGTCAGAGGTACCTTTTCGGCTTAACGCATCAGCAACCACGTTCGCCTTTCCTGGATGGTAACGAATTTCACAATCATAATCTTTGATTAACTCTAACCATCGTCTCTGACGCATATTCAACTCTTTCTGAGAAAACATGTACTGAAGACTCTTGTGATCTGTACAGATTATACACCTTGTACCATAAAGATAATGTCACCAGATTTTCAATGCAAACACAACAGCTGCCAACTCTAAATCATGAGTAGGGTAATTTCTTTCATGCTGTTTCAACTGCCGAGAAGCCTATGCAATAACTCTGTCTCTCTGCATAAGAACACCACCCAGCCCAACATAAGATGCATCACAATAAACAACAAAATCTTCAGACCCATCTAGTAATGCCAACACAGGTGTCTGACACAATAACTGTTTTAAGGTCTGAAAAGCTAACTCCTGCTGTTCAGTCCATACAAATTTCTCATCCTTACGGGGTAATTTAGTCAACGGATCGGCAATTTTAGAAAAGTCTTTAATGAATTTTTGGTAATAAATCGCTAAACTAAGAAAACTCTTTATCTCTTAAGCAGTCTTTGGAGCTTTCCAATTCATCATAGCTTCAATTTTAGAAGGATCAACTTTCACACCATTATTATAGATAATATGACCCAGAAATTGCACCTCCCGAATCCAGAATTCACATTTAGAAAATTTTGCATATAAGTGTTCTCTTTTCAACGTTTCTAACACTAACCTCAAATGCATTTCATGTTCTGATTCGGATTTCGAATACACCAAAATATCATCAATAAACACAATCACAAATTTATCGAGAAAAGGCCGACAAACCCGATTCATCAAATCCATAAAAACTGCTGGAGTATTTGTCAAACCAAATGTAACAACCGCAAAATTAGGGTCAATTTAAAATTTTCCTAATTACGTGCTTACTACTTGTATTTAGTATGAAATAGGACTAAGTACGATGATTACTTATTATATATATATAGGTGATATATATATATATATATATATATATATATATATATATATATATATATATATATATATATACACACACGTATACGATTCGTTCAAATCGTATGAAATCACAAGCGTACAAAATACGGACGTTGGTAAAACAATTATTAAATAATGTAGAATTATTTAATTACTTCAACTACTACTTTATATTATGTTTATAATATAACGGACACGTACGTTTTTAATTAAAACTTTACCGAACTCTACAAAAACTCGACCAACTGACAAAACGAAACAAAGTTATATTTTATAACTAAATAACAAGTAGTTTGACAAAATACTCCGACTAAAATATCGAATAATATTTCGTATTTTAAAACGTATAATTAAACGCGTGCAAAGTGATCTTAACGTTTAAACGACCGGGGAAACGAACACCGCACGGAGCGCGACTCGGGGAACAAGTTTGGGGCAACCTACACTTCGGTGGGTCACCCCACCAACCGGCCAAGGCATATGGGACAACCCCCTCACCTCCTCCCTCACTCAATCACTCAAACACAAATCCCACACTCAATCTCTCTCAACTCTCTCTCTAATCTCTAGTCTCTCTCTCTATCTCGGCTCACTCTCTCTCTAACAAAAACACACCAAAAATAGCTTGGATCATTGGAAGCAAAGAAGCAAAAACGATCACCACAACGAGGGCTACGATCCTATCTTTTCGGTTTTTCGTTTCGACGACTTTGTAAGTTTTTCGGCGACTCTCAAACTTTCCGATTTCATTTATTTTGCTAGAACATTGTTCCCCTAGCTTAGTAATGTCCAAATATGTGATTTAAACTCATTTTTGAAAACATTATCGAAAATGTCGGTTTTGGTCACTTTTAAGAAAACGACACCACAAACACTAAAAATGCCAACTAATAATTTTTATGAACTCCTTGGAACATTCTAAGACTTGTGTAAAAATTTTCGGGTCAAACCGAGGTCGTTTGACCCAAAAACCGAACCGAAAAACGTAACAGCCCTTGTGTTGCATCAGGCCAAAAATCTATGAGACACAAGGCTTGTGTCGCATAGAAGCATAAGACACAAGCATTGTGTCGCATAAAACATAAGACACAAGCATTGTGTCGCATAAAACATAAGACACAAGCATTGTGTCGCATAAAACATAAGACACAAGGATTGTGTGGCATAAAACATAAGACACAAGGATTGTGTTGCATAAATCATAAGACACAAGCATTGTGTCGCATTAAGTTGCATATCATAAGACACAAGCCTTGTGTTGCGGAACACAAGCATTGTGTCGCATAGAAGCATAAGACACAAGCATTGTGTCGCATAAATCATAAGACACAAGTGTGACACCCCACCCCTCGCGATGGCCCTATGGGCTCGAGGGAGGCGGTGAGCCTGCCACCAGCTGAGGCTTATTGGGCCCTAGGTCTGCAGCCCAATGCACCCCAACCCATCACTATTGCTGAGGCCCACCCCTCTATTAGCCAATAGTAGGTTGTTGTGAGGCTTGAACTCAAGACCTCACCTTTAATACTAAGTGTTACCACTTAGTATCACCAATTGAGCTGCAGCTCAATTGGTGATACTAAGTGGTAACACTTAGTATTAAAGGTGAGGTCTTGAGTTCAAGCCTCACAACAACCTACTATTGGCTAATAGAGGGGTGGGCCTCAGCAATAGTGATGGGTTGGGGTGCATTGGGCTGCAGACCTAGGGCCCAATAAGCCTCAGCTGGTGGCAGGCTCACCGCCTCCCTCGAGCCCATAGGGCCATCGCGAGGGGTGGGGTGTCACAACAAGCATTGTGTCGCATGAACATAAGACACAAACATTGTGTCGCATAAATCATAAGACACAAGCACTGTGTCGCATTTAGTGTCGCAAAAACCCAAAAACAGAAGCTAAAAACATTATAAGTGTTTAAAAATCACTTTTCAACAACCAAATCAAATACGATACGATTGATACATGAAAATACTATACTTTTGGAAGTATACACCAATACTCAAATATGTATAAGATTACACTTATTTAAAACGCGAGATTCCACTCGCGCACATACACGAGATTACACTCGAACACCTATGGGATTTCACTCATACACTCTAGGGTTACACCCACTCGGATTTACATTCACTTGAACGTTACACGTTACAATACAAACGTACTTGACAACTATACAATTACAACAACTGCATAATAATAATAGATGAGATTATTATTACACTCCGATACCAACGGGCCGTACAACTTTGCTACAAACTACAACTTACAAACAAATACAAACATACAAACAACAAATGGACATTAACTGGTTTGGGAACAACTAGCATGGATACCTTACAAGTATTCCATTTACTTACTAAACCTCATGCGTGTTAGGACGCTAAAGGTTGCTAGTCAGGATACTATACCGCTTACTTTCTGCAATGTTTACTAAGACTCATGTGAGTCTCACAGCCCCTATTTTACTGTTTTTCACTCAGGGGTGAGATGCATTACTTGTTTTACATGAACACACATATTTACTTGCTGGCATGATTTACGTACCTTACTGATTTACGGATACGCCAATTGCATGAGTTTCGTTTAATCCAATGAAGGTCTCCTAATCATAGTTATTAGTTATGGAATAAGCGCGAGTTTTAGTATATGGATCCATATGGGACTGACAATTCCCGCCCGGGGTAGCACGCACTACCACGAACCGTTACTGTAGAAACGGGCATTTCTTACTCGTTTCATATGAATGTTTTTGGATTAACATTCACGGGGGCACAATATTTACTGTACGTTAAGCTTCAACTATGGTGGCTCATGGCAAGGGTATCAAACGATTAGCATGACCTGCAATCACCACTTACTTACTGGCCGACTGATGTTTTACAAATACAACTGTTACTTGTGTGTTCAAACTATTTACTTACAAACCTGTGAGATTCACCAACCTTTTGGTTGACCGTTTTAGTAATGCATTCTCAGGTACGCAGCTTTAGATGGATGCCCAGCAGGATATGCTTATTAGCTCGAGTCGCATGCATTTACAAGCTTGGAGATTTTCATACATTACTTTTGTACTAGTTGTTATGTAATAGAATCTCTAGGAAACTTACTCGAACTCGAGCTTGTATTTTGAATTACTTATGTACTAATGTAATAACTTTTCGAACGTCTCATATAGAGTCGTTCACTGTATCCTTTGTGCTTGTGATTATTGATTAGTAACACCCATAAACTTGCTTCCGCAAACCATTAAATTTGGGGGTGTTACACCAAACGGCATAACCAGGAATTCAAAATGACCATACCTGGTACGGAAAGAAGTTTTAATAACATCCTGTTCACGAACGCGAACTTGGTGATAACCTGACCGCATATCAATTTTAGAATAAAACGAAGATCCCTGCAACTGATCAAACAAGTCATCTATTCGAGGTAGAGGATATTTATTCTTTACCGTTCATTTATTCAGTTCCCGATAATCAATACACATACGAAAAGACCCATCCTTTTTTTTCACAAATAAAACCGGTGCACCCCAAGGAGAAGAACTAGGTCTAATGAACCCTTTGTCTAACAACTCCTGTATCTGATTCATCATTTCACGAATTTCAGAAGGAGCTAATCTATAGGGAACTTTGGCTACAGGCGACGAGCCAGGAACAAGATCAATCTGATATTCAACTTCCCTAACCGGTGGCAACCCAGGTAATTCATCGGGAAACACTTTCGGATATTCAGAAACTATCCGGACATCAGAAATAGACTTCTTTTCTAATTTGGCATCAATCACATAAGCTAGGTACGACTCACAACCTTTAGACAATGACTTCCTAGCTTTCATCATGGAAATCAACGGTATATGCCCACTATCCCGTTCTCCTCGAGCCATAACGTATGACTCTTCAGAAATTGGGATCCTAATCAACTTATGGTGGCAATCTATACTTTCTTTACACTGACATAAACAGTCCATGCCAATAATCACATCAAAACTAGGAATTGGCATCAACAGAAATGAAATTGGAAATGTCTGGCCATCTATCACAATACTAGCTCCAGTCAGCGAGGTGGAAACAGGAACTAACTTGCCACTAACAATTTCTACTTCTACAGGCTTAGTAATCACAGTAGGGATTAATTTCAACTTATCACAGAAACACACAGATATAAAAGAGCAGTTAGCTCCAGAGTCAAACAAAACACGCGCTGGTACAGAGTTTATAAGAAAAGTACCAGTGATAACATCCTCTGTGTGAACAGCCTCATCGACTGTCATCTGAAATGCCCTACTTGCAGCTGACGGCGGATTCTTCTGATTTTGTCCGGAATATGACGAACTCCCGACCGAAATCGAACCCTGTTTCCCCACCTCAGGACACTGGCCAACCCGATGTCCTTCTTTCTTACACGTCCAACACACAAAATTAGGATACTTGCAATTCTTGATCTCATGCCCAAGTTCACCACATTTGAGGCATTTATTCGTCTGAGGAGTACACTTACCAGAATATCATGACTTACAAGAATTACACCAGTTGGAACCCCCAGATGAACCACTTTTACTACCAGATCTTTGACCCTGTCGATTACTCTGCCATCTCGACTTTCCTTTCCCTGAAGAATCATTTCTAGACTTCTGAGAAGAAGTATCCTTAGCTGGATAACCTTGAACTCTCATGTCACTGTCAACAGAACGTGCAAGGTTAAAAGCTTGAGATAAAGTACTCGCTAATCTTACAGTGGTACGATAATTCGGAGGTAAAGCATCCACAAACTGTTCAATTCTAGTTTTCTCATTAGGGACCCACTGCTAAACAAACCGCAGCTTCTCAGAAAACTGTGCTATTAACTCATCAATCGTCATCTTATCAGTCAACTGTAAGTTCACAAACTCTCGTCTGATTCTAGCCATGTCAAAATCTGAACAATATTGATTACAAACTGCTTGATGAAAATCAGGCCATCGAATAGCTTCCTTTTGTTGTTGAGTCAAATGCCCTGTGACAGAATCCCACCAAACCATAGCTTCATCTTTAAGGCATTGAACTGCATATGAAATCTTAGATTCTTCTTCACAATGTGTTACATCAAATTTTCGTTCCATGTCTCTTAACCAGTTTAAAGCTACAGAAGGATTTGTACTTCCATGAAACTCTGGTGGTTTACTAGCCATAAACGTTTTAAAAGAACACACTTTACTCAATTGAGATGGCGAAACAGTACCAAATGCGGGTATTTGTTGTTGAAACCATTGCTGAGATGACGCAGCTTCAGTTTGTCTTTTAAATTCCATAAGATTAATCACCTCGTCTTCTAATTCATGCATAAAATCATCTCTATTCGATTCTTCACCAACATGTACAGAAGTACCATCATGACCAGGTTGTTCACCATGAATATGCAAAGGAGGAGCTTCGATCCTTGAGGCATTGTTAGGGTTTGCGGTCGGTTACTCGTTATCTGCCATATCTGTATTCATCACAACAACTCAACAATTGTTAATCGTTAGCACCTATCTATTAAACGATTCACCTACAATGCTAAATCCCATACCCAGGAATGTTTGACATAACAAGCTCCAGAGTTGGAATTGAACACTTTACAATGCTCAATTAGCCCAAAACTATGCTTTGATACCAACTTGTAACACCCCTCATTAGATACAACAATATTATATTATTTACCACGGAAGCGTATACTTTAAAACATATTTTAGCAGTGTACATTAAGATAATGTACATAAACGGATTACATGCTCGACATACTATAAGTTAAAACTATTTAAGTTACTACATATCAACCACATAAAACGGGGTATTATATTGTTCCAAACTTAGTTTATAACAAAACTTTATCAGAGTCGCCCACATCAAACATTCCTTGCTACTGGAGCATCAAAATCCTGCAACCCACATCCCAAAACATAACCTGCCAGAAGTAAAATGAGGGATTAGCACGAAGGTAAGTGAATGAATTCATCACACACAATTCAAATTTAGCATAACCACCTGTTTACAACAAACAACCGTAAACACATGATACATCAGTCAACAATACAATAATGAGGATCGGTGGTTCTGGAGAATACCATAATACCCGGGTGGCTTCCCAGAACACTTATCCAACCATATCCGTATGGCCAAAATAGGTGAAACAGATAGCTAATGTCTATTATACTCAAACACAGGTTCTATACACACAACAAATGAAGCAAGACCCTGTGTAATTCACATAATAATCAACTAGCTCAACCAACCAGTTCAACTCGTTAACCTCATTAACAACTGATGCCCGAAGGCCACACATAGCACGTAGATTTATAATCAACAATATCAACTAAATAATTCAACAATTATATCTACGTTTACTTGTTGTAACCAAATAGTTACAACTAAATCAAATGGTGAGTTCTAAATCCACTCACCGATACCTTTGTCTTCACAACTCAGAATCCCGATGTCACTTATCTTTTGGAGGATCTGAGAATAACAATCAATATAAGTTAGTAATCAGGATCATCAATACTTAACTTATATCCAACATAATTTAAGGAAATAAATATTATTTACATAACGATAATAAGTTCCTAATCATATTCATGGTCCATAATAAAGCATATCAACATATACTTATCAACATTTTACTTTGTAATGACTTAAAATCAAAAAGCTACAAAATGGGTTACTACCCGCCGGGTAGCCCAAGTACCCGCCGGGTACAGGGTTTAGTAGCCGGGTACAACCCAAAACAACCGGGTACATTAATTTTCATGGTAACAGAACTTAAATGGGTTTTAAAGCCTCGAGTAGCCGCCGGGTTCCCTCATTTGGTACACTACCCGCCGGGTAACCACCCCTGTATCAACATCATCGCCCAGCAAAACACCATAACCCAAATTTTTGAACCAAAATCACACCAATATCAGTTTCTATAGCTTTTAACAAGTATAACCAACAACAGCAACTACTTCTAGCATCAAGTATTATCATATATCATCAAATCATCATTCCTCATATGATTCCACCAATTAAATCAACTAATAAATTGATTATGAACATGAATTTAAACATAAGGAACAACTTACAAATTAAAAGATCACAAAGTATTGTTGATGCTAGTAGCTCAAGATCACAACTTGAATTTGATTCAAGGTTTCTAGTTTTAGGTTTAAGTTTGAAGTTATAAGGTTTTAAGAATTGGAAATACTTTCCATTTAGGGAAAGTATATAGGTCGGCCCAATTTTATTTCCCCTGACCCGTATCCACTTAAAACTAGTCCCCTTTTCAATCTATTGTCTGGAACCTAAAAACCATTTACGAGAAACTTATTTTATTTTACCTTCAACTATAGTAAATTAAAAGAAGCAACAATTTACTATCCACAATAAGTTCTGAAAATCATTTATCTAAGTTTCACAAATAAACACAAAGTTTCAAATAATTTCTAACACAATTAAATAATCAATTTAAATTAGAAATTACCAGACCAGAAGAGAGGATGTTACAATTTTGAATCTGAATTCATCATTATCATCATAAGATTTCATCATCTTCTTCTCCTTGAATTGTAAGTTGAATCCCTAGAATTATCTTTATGAGTTGCTTTGATTTAGTTTACTTAATATATAAATGTTATATGTTGATAGTACTTGTAAATTTCGGATTTAATAGAAGCAGAAATCTGAATTTGTGTTGTTGTTTGAGGAGGAATCGGACTTGAGTTGTTGCAGGTTCTGGGTTTGCAGAAAACCATAAAATTGCGACGCGACCATTACTATATCGCGACGCGATTCTATCTAAATCCCGACGCGATTCGGGGTCTGCACAGATCAGTTTTGTTTCATGTATAGCTAGCATATGAGTTGTATGTTATAAATGTTTTGTGTATCTATAACAGTAATAATAGGTTGAATGATGATAAATTGAAATGAAGTATTGGTTATAAATTAACTTAATCCGAATGAGTACTTGTAGTTTAATGATATGTGATTCTAAATTGAGATGAAATTAGTGATTATATACTAGTTTTGTGTGACTTGGTACTTGCGACATAAAGTGGATAACATTGCAACTTAGTTATCACTTGTAATGTTGATTTTTATTAGGTACTTAGCATGAAAGATATGTGACATCTAAATGTTTTGTTGCATCAAACTATGAGATGCTTAAGTTGGTTGATAGTATACATATATAGAGTTTCGACACTTCTAACTTTGATTATTTCTTGCTATTATTATTGCATACATGTTAGTAATTGATATAGTAATCTTGTAATAGCCTTAGTAATTACAATAATCTAGATTGTATTAGTTATTCCATGTAATGCATGCTTGTTAATATTTAGTAAGTTATGTATGATTTGAAGTGAGTTACTAACTCAATGTGCTGTTGTGTTCTCAGATCCACCGAAGACTCAGTAACATTAGAACACTGAGTGGAGTTTGAGACTGACAGGTGAGTGGACTGGGTCTCACAGTGTAATTTGGTGATAACATATTTGGTTACATCAAGTAAAAAGTATAATTATTGTTGATAGCTTGATTATTTGATATAAACTCCATGATAGTTTGGAATATGTGATTATTTGAGATACGTGATGTCAATTGCGGTTGGGCTTAATTGCTATAGGTTAGTCAACATGTGATTGGTGATCATTCGTTGTGAATTAGATACCATGTTGACTAAAGATAGCAATGAGTTATCGTTAATACCACTGTGACGGCCTGCAGTTGGTTATAAGTGTTCTTGGAGGGCCACCGCGGACTGAGGGCACCTCAAGGACCACCGATCCTCTGTGTTGATTGTGTGTTTTATATTATTGATATAAGCAAATTTTGTTATACTAAGTTAGACTGTTAGATTAAGTCTATTCACTTAGCTTCGTGCTAATCCCCCACATTACTCTTGCAGGTTAGATTTTGGTATATAAGCTGGGCAAGAGATGCAAAGTTTGATGGAATGTTTGACAGCTGGATACTCTGATCATTTTGATAGTATTAATATGTTTGATCATATAACACCCAGCTGATACTCTATCTTTTGTAACTATAGAACTTATTACTAGTAAACTTGTAATGTTTTGATATGACTTGATTTCATATGTGTATATTATATATGATGGGATTTTACGCTTCCGATAAAAAAAAAAAAAAAAAAAAAAAAAAAAAAAAAAAAACTGATTCTAATTTATTGGGGTGTTTTAATAAGTGGCAATTGTGCATTTTAATGATGATTCTTGGTGTTTTAGGTAAGCTTAAGATATTGAAAAATTATATGCGTAGTATATGTAGTCGTGAACACATATTTGATACAATATTGAAAAAACACACTACATGAGAAGATGTTGTCGCTCAAGAATAAAGAAAGAACAAGATATGGAGGCTCTTTTCAACTGTTGATGCTATTATATTCTATTAAAAATGAAGTTTTTTAGCCATTTGCAATAACAACATTATTAAAGAGACACACCCTACATTCATACTATATGAATTCAATCAATATTCACAGTTTTCAAACAGAAACCTCGCGAATTTGTGGGTTATATTCTAGTTATATATTACAACAAGTTGACTTTATGCCTTCGAGGTTGTACTTATACGGTAATAACTATATATTGACGTTGAAATCTGTAACGAGATTACGAGAACAACTTAGAATATTATTTAATTGATTTAAAAAACCACTTATAGTTGGTCATCAAATACAATTAATACGTGTGGACTTTTTTGAAATCTGTGACATCAGATTATACATGGAACTGTGGAAGACTTTGTGTTAAGTTTAAATGAATTAACTTAATCTAATATTATCATTATTAGAGTTGATTAGTGACAAGTTACGTTGATGAATAACTAGATTTATATTTGTAACATCCTCCCCCTGAGCCCACTGGGCCTGAGGAGCGATGTCAGGTCTGCTGTAACATCCTGTTTCTGGGTCTGGAAATAAATTGTATTTTATTAAGTTTATTTGGTTTATTTGAAAATAAACGGTTAAAAGAGTCAACGATTTAATTGTGACTAATAAAATATTGATTGTTTTAAAAAGTTAAAGTTGACGGTAAATAAAAGTATTTTGACTTTCGGGTATTTTCGGGTTCCAGACAATAGGCTAGGAAGCGGGTATAATTTATACACATAATATTAGATGGGGCGGTGGGAAATATCTGGATCATTTCACCTACCTTTCCCCATTTCCTTTCTCTTTGTTTTCATTTTCTAAACTCTCTCATTTCTTCAAAGAAATCAAAGAACTAAATTGTGGTTTGGATTGTAAATACTTGAAAGAAGATTAAATCCATCTTGCTCATCATCTCTATCTTGTTGAATCGTTGTAAGTGTTCTTGTGTGTTTATGCAATAATATGATTTTGATTGAAAGTTAGGGTTAATGATTTTAATGAGGAATTGAACTTAGAACTTGGTCATACATGATTATAGGATGATAACATGATAGATACTTGATGATTACATGAAGATTTGATGTTAGAATGTGTTTGTGTTCTTCATATTTAAGATAATAGTTAGGGTTTGGTGATTAAGTAATTAGATGATGAAACATGAGTTAGATTGTTGTTAGATGATGTTGGTTGTTGTTATTATATGATTATAGTTGATGTTTGTGGTCATTTTTATGGTAAAATTCGTGTTTGCAACTGATTTTGGTAAAATGGAGTTTTTGGGTTCGTGTTGTGTTCTTGCTAAAAGTGCAGGTCGTTTTTAAGCTTGCGAACGCGATCCCAGCTATGAACCCGGATCGCGTTCCATTGTGTAATCTCATTTCAAACGGATTTTTGTTCTTGCGAACGCGATCCTGCCACCTTTCCCGGATCGCGTTTCGTAGTGTAAAACGGTGACAGAATTATTTTCAAAGGGGAACGTGATCCCACCAATGTTTTCCGGATCGCGTTTGCATGAATTATTTTGAAGGATTTTGTAAATTTTGAAAATGCATAAGTGTTTAGAAGATGGTGTTTTTAGTGGCACTTCCGTGACATTTTAGTGGCACTTTATGCTTAGAAATATATGTTTTGAAATATATGAATTTGTATTGGTATAAGATATACATTGATGAGGCGAGATACTGACTTGGTTATTATTTGTTTATTCAGATAAACGGGCGGCAACTCAGTAATATAAGACCACTGAGTTGAAGATCTTGACTATCGGTGAGTGGAATTGTATTCCTCAGTTCAATTCCGTTGTAACGAGTGTGGTTACAACGGATGAGCTCTTGGTTATTGGTAATGATTAGTAATGATTATTATAAGGCGATGATTATGGTTATTTCGTTTTGGATTACTTGGTTATGGTATTTGGATTATTTGGGTGTTATCATTATTGATTGGCATGATTATTATGCGGTATGATTAGGTATGCTACATATTGGCATGACGATTATGCTATATGTGATACTTGGGCCTTCGGGCATATGTGATTTCAGAGGTCAACGCTGGTTGGGTTTGGGGCTATTGTTTGACTGGCAGGGTTTCCCGATACATGTAGTTGAGGGATGAATCCTAGTCAGTGAAGATAGCTTCCAAACTATCGGTAAGCCACTGTTGGGGCCGGCAGTGGTTGTAGGCTTTCGCTGGTTGGCTAACCAGGGGCCGCCGGTCCTCTTTGACGATACGTGCTTATGATTGCGATGCTTTAGGCGGTAATCATAATTTGTGTGCTTGTTGTTTACGATGATTTAGGCGGTAAACATTACTTGTTGTTGGTTTGGTTTGGTTTGTTCGTTGTAGGCTTGTTATTTCTGAATTGAACCGTCGGTTACGGTTCCATTCACTTAGCATTGGCTAATCCCTCGTTGTTAATCTTTTTGCAGGCTTTTATTAGGTGTGGACCGGGTTGTAGATACTTAATGGGATGGCTGACTGTCACAGCGCTTACTCTGACATTTTTGGGAATCTAACTTTTGGTTTTGAAAAGTTTTCTTAACGCCCGGTTGTTTAGTAAATGTTTGTAACTAAACTTATATATGTGTGTAAAGGTTTTGAAAACTTGGTACCTTTGGGACTTATGTAATTAGGTAAATATGTTTTGGCACCACGCTTTTAATGTATAATATAAAGTAATATGATATGTTTCGGTTTGTAAAAGGCGGGGCCTTACAAGTTGGTATCAGAGCATAGGTTTGGGTGAATTGGGCATTGGCTAATGTTCAATCCCAAATCTATTAGGTGACAGTCAAACATTTCAGTAAGTGGGATTAGCTTATGAATGGGGGGTTGATTGGTTAGTATAGGTGATACCAACGATTAACGAGTTGTAAGTTATTGTGTATGAGTACAGGAATGGCAGATACTGAGAACCCGAATCCCAATGATGTTTTGAGAACTGAGCTTTCACCTCCAGAAAATAATGATGGTAATCATGGTGGTACATCTAATGTAAATCAAGAGGGAGTTAGTGATGAGGAATATAAATTACAGTTAGAGGATGAGGTACTAAGGTTGAGAAAGTTTGAGCAATTGTACAAGGAGCAACAAGCAAGGTTAGCACAACAGAGAGATGTTGGATACCAGTTTCCATCACCTCAGCAGCAAAAGAGGGTATGTTCTTTTAAGACATTTAAGTCTTGTGGACCGAAAGAATTCGAGGGGGGTAATGATCCAGCGGTAACTTTAAATTGGTTGAGGGACATTGAGCGAAAATTTGAGGTCTGTCAATGTGAGGAGGAGTTAAGGGTTGGATATGCAGTGTAGTTATTAAAGGGGCAGGCAATGAATTGGTGGGATTCAATGACAGCACATTTGACACATGTGCAACGATCTTCTATTACTTGGATGGAATTCCATAATGAAGTTTGCAAGCAGTTTTGCTCGGAGTTTGACATGGTTAGAATTAAGCAAGAGTTCATGGATTTGCAATTGACTGAGAATATGACCATGGATGACCTTATAACTCAATTCACAGAGAAGCTACGCTTTGTGCAGCAATGGGTCCCAAACGAAAGAGATAGGATAAATCATTTTGTGGGAACCTTGCCACCAAATTACAGGACGTTAGTGAGATTGGCTTGTAATCTGAATCAAGCCTTTAATTTAGCGAGGTCAGTGGACGGTGACACCAGAGCATCGGAGAAGTTGAGTAAGAATAAAACTGTGTCCCAGTCTTTGGGTGGTTCTTCTGGAAGTAAGAGCAAAACTAGTCAACAATATAGGAAGGTAACTTTTTCTGAGGATTCAAGAGAAAGAATTTCTTGGTGTGTAGATTGTAAATCGAGGCATCCGGGGCCTTGTACTTCAGAGACAGCTAGGTGTATTAGGTGTGGAGGATTTGGGCATAATATTAAGGATTGTATTTTTCCTCGAAATGTGTGTTGGAATTGTCAGAAGGAGGGCCATAGGGCGGGTCAGTGTTTGGAAAAGGCAAGGCAAGAAACGGGATTGGCAGGGAGTTCAGGATTTACTGGGAGTTCAGGCTCGGGTTCTTCAGTGTCTGTTGGGCAAAAGAGAAAGACAGCGCCTCCAAGAGCGTTTCAGATGACAGTTGGGGATCTTCTTGGGCTTGATGATGATACGACAGGTATATTTGGAGATAACTTTATTCTTAAAATATGTTTATATATGAATGAAGTATAGAATTGTTGTTAAATATGTTTGGTTGGATTTCGGGGACGAAATCCTTTAAGGGGGGAAGATTTGTAACATCCTGTTTCTGGGCCTGGAAATAAATTGTATTTTATTAAGTTTATTTGGTTTATTTGAAAATAAACGGTTAAAAGAGTCAACGATTTAATTGTGACTAATAAAATATTGATTGTTTTAAAAAGTTGAAGTTGACGGTAAAATAAAAGTATTTTGACTTTCGGGTATATTCGGGTTCCAGACAATAGGCTAGGAAGCGGGTATAATTTATACACATAATATTAGATGGGGCGGTGGGAAATATCTGGATCATTTCACCTACCTTTCCCCATTTCCTTTCTCTTTGTTTTCATTTTCTAAACTCTCTCATTTCTTCAAAGAAATCAAAGAACTAAATTGTGGTTTGGATTGTAAATACTTGAAAGAAGATTAAATCCATCTTGCTCATCATCTCTATCTTGTTGAATCGTTGTAAGTGTTCTTGTGTGTTTATGCAATAATATGATTTTGATTGAAAGTTAGGGTTAATGATTTTAATGAGGAATTGAACTTAGAACTTGGTCATACATGATTATAGGATGATAACATGATAGATACTTGATGATTACATGAAGATTTGATGTTAGAATGTGTTTGTGTTCTTCATATTTAAGATAATAGTTAGGGTTTGGTGATTAAGTAATTAGATGATGAAACATGAGTTAGATTGTTGTTAGATGATGTTGGTTGTTGTTATTATATGATTATAGTTGATGTTTGTGGTCATTTTTATGGTAAAATTCGTGTTTGCAACTGATTTTGGTAAAATGGAGTTTTTGGGTTCGTGTTGTGTTCTTGCTAAAAGTGCAGGTCATTTTTAAGCTTGCGAACGCGATCCCAGCTATGAACCCGGATCGCGTTCCATTGTGTAATCTCATTTCAAACGGATTTTTGTTCTTGCGAACGCGATCCTGCCACCTTTCCCGGATCGCGTTTCGTAGTGTAAAACGGTGACAGAATTATTTTCAAAGGGGAACGCGATCCCACCAATGTTTTCCGGATCACGTTTGCATGAATTATTTTGAAGGATTTTGTAAATTTTGAAAATGCATAAGTGTTTAGAAGATGGTGTTTTTAGTGGCACTTCCGTGACATTTTAGTGGCACTTTATGCTTAGAAATATATGTTTTGAAATATATGAATTTGTATTGGTATAAGATATACATTGATGAGGCGAGATACTGACTTGGTTATTATTTGTTTATTCAGATAAGCGGGCGGCAACTCAGTAATATAAGACCACTGAGTTGAAGATCTTGACTATCGGTGAGTGGAATTGTATTCCTCAGTTCAATTCCGTTGTAACGAGTGTGGTTACAACGGATGAGCTCTTGGTTATTGGTAATGATTAGTAATGATTATTATAAGGCGATGATTATGGTTATTTCGTTTTGGATTACTTGGTTATGGTATTTGGATTATTTGGGTGTTATCATTATTGATTGGCATGATTATTATGCGGTATGATTAGGTATGGTACATATTGGCATGACGATTATGCTATATGTGATGCTTGGGCCTTCGGGCATATGTGATTTCAGAGGTCAACGCTAGTTGGGTTTGGGGCTATTGTTTGACTGGCAGGGTTTCCCGATACATGTAGTTGAGGGATGAATCCTCGTCAGTGAAGATAGCTTCCAAACTATCGGTAAGCCACTGTTGGGGCCGGCAGTTGTTGTAGGCTTTCGCTGGTTGGCTAACCAGGGGCCGCCGGTCCTCTTTGACGATACGTGCTTATGATTGCGATGCTTTAGGCGGTAATCATAATTTGTGTGCTTGTTGTTTACGATGCTTTAGGCGGTAAACATTACTTGTTGTTGGTTTGGTTTGGTTTGTTCGTTGTAGGCTTGTTATTTCTGAATTGAACCGTCGGTTACGGTTCCATTCACTTAGCATTGGCTAATCCCTCGTTGTTAATCTTTTTGCAGGCTTTTATTAGGTGTGGACCGGGTTGTAGATACTTAATGGGATGACTGACTGTCACAGCGCTTACTCTGACATTTTTGGGAATCTAACTTTTGGTTTTGAATAGTTTTCTTAACGCCCGGTTGTTTAGTAAATGTTTGTAACTAAACTTATATATGTGTGTAAAGGTTTTGAAAACTTGGTACCTTTGGGACTTATGTAATTAGGTAAATATGTTTTGGAACCACGCTTTTAATGTATAATATAAAGTAATATGATATGTTTCGGTTTGTAAAAGGCGGGGCCTTACATCTGCAGCCCAATGCACCCAACCCATCTGGTAGCCTATGGCATCACCCAGGTTGTTGAGAGACTTGAACTCAAGACCTCCCCTTTAATACCAATTCCTTAGGAATGGTATCACCAATTGAGTTTTCTTTTTTGTAACATCCCCCCCTGAGCCCACTGGGCCTGAGGAGCGATGTTAGGTCTGCAGCCCAATGCACCCCAACCCATCTAGTGAGCATATAGCATCCACTCAGATTGTTGGGACTTGAACTCAAGACCTCCCCTTTAATACTAAGTCTTACCACTTAGTATCCTCCAATTGAGTTGCAGCTCAATTGGTGATAGTAAGTGGTAAGACTCAGTATTAAAGGGGAGGTCTTGAGTTCAAGTCTCTCAACAACCTGGGTGATGCCATAGGCTACCAGATGGGTTGGGGTGCATTGGGTTGCAGACCTGGCCCAATGGGCTTATATTAACATTGCTCCTCAGGCCTGCATCTGCGGATGGGCTCAGGGGCCCTGAGCCCATCCGCAGATGCAGGCCTGAGGAGCAATGTTAATATAAGCCCATTGGGCCAGGTCTGCAGCCCAATGCACCCCAACCCATCTGGTAGCCTATGGCATCACCCAGGTTGTTGAGAGACTTGAACTCAAGACTTCCCCTTTAATACTAAGTCTTACCACTTAGTATCACCAATTGAGCTGCAGCTAAATTGAGATATCTGTATAAATTTGCTCACGCTTCGCGACGGGATAAACTACAATTCTATTCGATTTAGATATACATCATTTTTAGCAAATAGTCTTTGGTCGAATAATGATCAAGTATCCCTAGAATAAGTGAATTATGGGTTCAAGTTTCGTTTGACACAAACATATATTTGTGCTAATGATGTATGTTATTTAACTTTCGCATAAGACACATCCACATATATGTGGGTACATATTTTTCATAAGACAAATTTATATATTTGTCTTAAAAAAGATCAATCAAATAAAAATCACAACAATCTAATTAGCATAATAATTTAATAAATGTTATAAACGGTATGTTCAATAAATATTATTTGTTTCTTAAGTCTATAATATAACTCGAAGGGTAAAGTAAATTAAATTCTATCTTATGCTTAAGTATAACCAACTATAAAGTAAAGATTATACTTTTTATTGTGAAAAAGTTCAAAAATATATTCTAATTGTAGACTACAAAAAGAAAAGGGTGAGAAAAAAAATTGTAGAAGAAAAATGATAGAGCTAAGATTTGAACTTGGACCAAATTGCTTCATAATGCTATACAAATTCCACTGTGACCATGTAAATGTAAGCTACTTTACATAATGATAAAATGTTGAAATAGTAATAATTTATCTAGAAATATATAGCACAAAAAGACAAAGCACTTACTATTCATAAGTGTTTGCAAATTGATATTAAGGGGTAATTAATTTGTTACAACATAATAACTCTTGAGAGTGAGGTTCAAATGAGAATGAGATTTTTTGTGAAAATGGAGAAACCAACCAAAATGCGTCATGTGTTACAAAACCCACTTTTCTCCACGTTTTCAAAACTTAAATATCTCCCAACGGTAAGTCGAAAAATCATAAAAATTGCACCATAAAAATCAGCATTCTTTTCTCTTCGATTTGCCATCTCACAAGGTATACGTTCGATGACTCTTTTTTTTTTGTTTTACAAATTGTACAAAATTAGTAACACATGTGTTACTAGCTCGTATCACATGTGTTACTCGTTGGTATCACATATGTTACTAGCTTGTAACACATGTGTTACGTCGGTAATACATGTGTTACCAGCTTCTAACACATGTGTTACTCGTTTTCAAAACCCACCAAAAAATGGAAAAAAAAAAAAAAATTCGTCGAAGGTATACATTGTCAAATCTCTAATCGAAGAGAATAAAACGCTGATTTTTATGGTGCAATTTTTATGATTTTTCGACTTACCGTTTGGAGATATTTAATTTTTAAAAACGCGGGGGAAAGTGAGTTTAGTGGCACGTGACGCATTCCTATTGGTTCCCTCATTCTCACACAAAGTTGCTGTAATCATTTGAATCTTACTCAAACTCTTGGATTCATTTAAAATAAAAACCAAAGTATTCCTTCGTTATATTGGTACTAGAGTGAGGTTCAAATGAGAATGGAAAATTTGAGGAAAATTGAGGAACCAATAAGAATGTGTCATGTGTCATAAAACCTATTTTTCCTCACGTTTTTTAAAATCAAATATCTCACAAACGGTAAGTCGAAAAATTATAAAAATTACACCATAAAAATCAGCATATTTTTCTCTTTGATTTGTCATCTCACAAGGTATATTTTCGACGACTTTTTTTTTTTGTTGTACAAAATTAGTAACACATATGTTACTCGCTGGTAACACATGTGTTAGTTGTTTTCAAAACCCACCGAAAAACGAAAAAAAAAATCGTCGAAATTATACATTGTCACATCTCTAATCGAAGAGAATAAAACGCTGATTTTTATGCAATTTTTGTGATTTTTCGACTTACCGTTTGGGAGATATTTGATTTTTTTAAAACGTGGGGGAAATATGGTTTAGTGACATATGACGCATTCATATTGGTTCCCTCATTCTCACAAAAAGTTGTTGTACTCATTTGAACCTTACTCGGGTACTAATAATTAGTTTTAAATAATTATTTTTCTATTTTTTTTTTCACCTATTTTAACCGGCTTATGTAACATCTTGGTTTCCCATTGTGTAATTTCTCCTTTTTATTAATCTTCTTCTTAATTACATCAAATTATTTAATCTAAGAAGATGATATGTAGCTTTCAAACCTCTATCATAATAATTGAAACTTAGTTTCAAAGTAATATCATACTTACCAGAAAGTTTGATGGTGAATTTAAGTAATAGTTGATCATATTGTATTATTACTATTTATATCAATATTAATTATATCCATTCATATTAATTGGTCTAAACTCTTGAATTACAGCAATAGTTATAAATTGCTTCCTTATATATTTTTGTGTATACCAGATAATTTTAAAAGATGTTAAGAAAAATTATAATTAAGATAATTAAGTTTTTGGATACTTATAGATGTGAGTTTGGTCGTTTACAATGTGAATGACCAATTCAATTCAATTCAAATTTTATAATAGAGTAATTTATTTATATATGGATAGAAGATTTGGTTATTCAACCATTGGTTAACAATATAACCAAGTTATCCATGAAAATTTGCATATTAGATGACAACTACTTATGACATAAATAAATTAACATAAATCCCTTAAAAAGTTTTAGTTGAAGAATATTGATGATGATGATGATGATGATTATATTTGACAAAAATACCATTAATCACGTGGTTGGTATGCTTTGTATTTTGTGACCATCAAAAGTCCAAACAAATGTAGACATATATAGTTTATTTTATCACCTTCGAGTTTTGCTTAAAACTTACATGGTTGATGATTAGATTAGATTAGATCTGAAAGTGGGTGTTTCAGTCTTTGACCCCCACCACAGAACTGGTTTTGGTCCTATCCAACCCATCCCTTTCCCAACGACCCAACCCACTTCCACGCCACAGCTTCAACTTGCCTTTATTTTACTATCCACTTTTTTAAAACAATGTCATACTTTTCAATAAGTATCTTATATTACCTTTAACTTTATTTATTACGCCTATTATTATTACTATTAAATATCACAAAGCTCAGATTATGCATTAACTAGAGAACATACATTCGGTATTGGAATCTCAATTGGCGGAAGTAAGAAGAAAACTAGGGATGACTTGACTTTTGAAGAGTTTATCTAAGAAATGGCATCGTACGAGAAAATACCCTCTAAGGATTGACTTTAGGATATTACTCATGTCTAACGAATGAAATAAAACATTCGCAAAATTATGTATGAAATATGAAACATTTAGACTCCTTTTAATGACTGAATTGACATGATACACTAACCAATATGAAACATGTAATAAACTAATATAATGTGTCGCTTGTGAACGTAGGACTCAAACCCTGTATGTGACAGGTGGTAGTAAAAATATCGAATACCATACATTCTACAAACAATACAAAAGAAATTTATTTATATCGAACTCTATAGAAAACAAGTTACAAGTAATTCAAAACTATTCAGTATTTCAAAATTATAAAATGAACTAATATGACAATGCCTCGATGACATATAGTTTCACACTTCACTCGTGTTCGAGTGGCCATTTTATGCTGTGTACCAGAACTAGAAATCGGCATCCAGTTTAAAGACAAAATTCTGGGCACCATCATCTTTTAGGTTTGACATAACAGACGCCTTCTGATATTCACCCACTCTTCTCTCAAAAAAATTTGTTTTTCCTCTGTTCAAACATCACACCAGCAAACACAAGAAACTATTTAGAAAAATGTGTTACATATGTTTAAATTTTTGAGATACAAAATCATGTAAACAAAGGTATACATTGATAACTTGATTATCAGGTTACTAACTACGTTATCTGTTTATAGAACCAAAAGAAAAGTATGTTAAGTTTCCAGGATGCATTTATGTTGATATGTTTTGTTGTAAACAAAATACACAGCTTTGTTTATTACCAAACAAGAAATAAGTAGCTTATAAAGTCATATTAAAATTTAGCAATGAAAAGGCTATTTATCAGACTGATACTTACTGTAGTGATATGAACTCCATCCAATCGAACGGATTGTCTACCTTATACTTCTTTTGACAACCCAATGCAACCTGTTAGCAACAAAATCGAGTCCATCAAATCAGAAAACAGAAGTGATCATTTCAACCCATATACTTGTGGATTATTGATAGGTCAAAATGGGGTGTCTTTTATTTCAAACGGGTCAAAAGGTTAAAAAGATCACTTAGAAGAAAATGGGTCAAAGTCTACCAAAGTGTATTTTTAATGCATTAAACCCCCTCATTTTCTCAAATACAATTAAAAGTAGCAGTTGAAATTTGGACTAGAAATGTTCGGGGTTAACTGAAACCCACAGGCCACAGCTACATTCAATTTAACCATTTTGGACCCGTTAGTTTTTTTTTTTTTTGAAAGGCAGTTGTGGAATCACTGACGGGCCGTAGGCCCACCCGATCATCTCCACAAGCGGTCACTCCCCTGGGATCGAGTAACTGCCCCTGAGTTCGTAGCCTAGGTGACGCCCTAAAGGGGTTGCTCTCCCATGTCTTGGATGGGTATAGCGTCACAGGATTCCCCCTCTCAACGAGGCTCGAACTCATGACCTCCAGGAAGAAACCCTTAGGAAAACTCCCTTTGATTAACAATTTATCGGAAACAACCATACCAATAGTCTATCAGCAACAAACTTTATGTATTGGCTCATGAGTGTTGCGTTCATGCCAATTAGTGCACACGGAAGGGATTCACAAACAAAGTCAGTCTCAATTTCAACAGCTTCATGCACTATTTCATCAACTTTTTCCCATGGGAGCTGCTTTTTTAATAAACTGCAAATCAAGTTCAGGTTTTTTTCAATATTATCTTAACAAAATTAACTTCTTATACACTTATACTCAACGTCCCAATGGGTCAGAGAGGTTACCTGTAAAGAAGACAAGCAAAGTCACAATGTAAACCTTCGTCTCTCGATATGAGTTCGTTTGAGAAAGTCAAGCCTGGCATCAATCCCCTCTTTTTTAACCAAAATATTGAACAAAAGCTGAAAAACAATTGAACTTAGTCACACACACAAAAATAATATTGGAAATACAGTTACACAAATGGTGTTCTCCCGGGGGGGGGGGGGGGGGGGGGGGGGGGGGGGGGGGCGGGGTCGGGTCCGGATGTAACTTTTATAATATTTATTAAGCACTAAAAATGTCCAGTTGTAATACAAATGGACTGTAGAAGATAGTTTTGAATGTGATTATGTTGTTTGAAGTTCTATTACATGATAATCAGTTGGAAACACAAATCCAAACGCCCAGGGGCGGAGCCAGAAAATTCAGATGGAGGGGGCGGAAATTTTTTATTTTTTTATTTCTTCTATAGTTTCGTGGGGGCGAAAATTTTGAAATGTCATTAATACCTTAGAAAAATTCCATTTTTTGCATAATTTATAATATCTTGTGGGGGCGGCTGCCTACACTGCTCCCGCCCTGTCTCCGCCCCTGCAAACGCCCCCAAAGATGTGTGTGATGGTGTCCCCTGAATACTTTTTGTGCTTAAGACTTACAGTTAGGTGCTTGCTGTATATATTTTATATAGTATATATACTTATAGGTTTTATATCTTATAAGGTAAGATATCCTACCTTCCTGAGAAAAAAATACCCTCAACACATGCAAAGGCAACAAGTCTTTCTGCAAATGAATTGGAGCTGCACAAAAACGCGAGCAGAATAGAAGAATGATAGAAGTTCATACGCCCGCATAGTGTTATTCTCGACTGTGCATTAAGGAAATTACCTATTAATCCAATTTAAAGCCCATTGAGCCTTCCTTGCAACACAAGGAATGTTTTCGATTGCATTAAACAATCTGTATTTTTCTTTAGAATCCTTGATTAATGTTTCTAAGAGCAGGCTGTACATCTCTACAAACAATATGCAAGATCAGTGACATAGCTCAAAACAGATATATTCACCAATTTTTTGAGTGTTAAAAGCTTCACCAGAGTGTACATTCTCCATTGCAATTTGAAACCCGTAGAATGCTCGGGCCTATTAACACCAAACAACATCTCAAATTAGTCACGAGTTTATACAACCTCACAACTTATAATCCCTGACTAATGCAGGAAAAAAGAATCCAACCTCGGGTATTTGAATGTCGTGAAGAAATCTTGCAGCCAGGTTTTCCAAAACGATTCCATCTGATGCAGCAAAAAAGGCTAAGATATGACTTATAAATCGCTTCTCGGATTCAGTCAAGTTTTGCCACTGCTGTACATCTAATGAGAGATCAACTTCCTCAGCTAAACCAATAAAAAAAATATTGTTAGTGGATGTTGTGATTATCAATATAGATTAAAATATGCAATTTTGTAGTTAAGTAGATGCTTGCTGTTGTGGAGATTAATAAGGAATATTCAGTATTGATAACCTTGTATAACCAGAACAGGAACACGAACAAGAGCAAGAGCAAGAACAAGAACAAGAACAAGAACAAAGATTATGCAATCATAAAAAATGATTTAAATCAAGAACAACCCCCAAATTATGGAGTTGTACATAATAAACAAAAAGACTAATTCTTTAAGTTGAATCCATATAGAACACAGAGAACAAGACACTAGATAACAAACATATACATACTAACTTAATGAAAGTACTTGCTTAAAACATGGAAATATTATATCACCACAGAGAACATAAAAATAATCATGACAAATTACAATAATATAGAGCAAGAAAACAAGCCCAATTATGCACAACCAAGAATAAAAAGTATCTACCAGTTGTAAGGATTATAAAGGACACATATAACTAAATAATGAGTAAAGCATGAAAATTTGGACTGACTTGTATGTAAAAATTAGAAAGAAAGAAGTTATATACTCGAAATTTCGCTCATAACAGAAACAACAATTCAATAACAACAAATAATCATAAACAACCATAATTAAAAGCAATAAAAACAGAGCCCTTAAGTTATTATAAAATTAAACTAAGAGAAGATTATTACCAGCCCAAAAACTGGCTTGTGATTTCTTATACATCTCCCAAAGTTGATGATATCTAATTGGAAACATACAAAATCTCTGGTTTTGCTCCATCAATATCGGCTCTTGTTCATCTTCTGTATGCTCTGTTTCATTCTTTAAAGAACCCATTTTTCCGATATGTTGGGTATGGATAAAATAGTGTGTGATAAATTGATGCAAAACCCTACAAAAACCCCTTTAGATAATTCGCACAATTTAACGGTTTTTGCAATTTATTTTATCTTCCCCTTTTTTTTGCGGGTAATTTTTGGTGTACGTATGGATAAACTGTTTCATGTAAAGATTTCCTCTTGGGATCTTAATTTACATAAACAGCCCCTGAAATTATAGTAGAGACTTTTTCTGAATATTTACGGAACTCCAGGTACCAGATTTAGAACATTTATGGACCTTCAGGGTTACCAGATTGCACTAAAACTTTAAAGTTTCAACCTATATAACTTGACAAAACAAAGCACCTGATGATTGGCGTTACAAACTACACTAGTATCTGACTACTCTTCTATATGTCTGGACCGGCCTGCTGTGAAAACCCACCTGCGGCAACCTCCTCCGGCAGTGAATCCGGCGGTGTTGTGCAGATTGCATCCTTGAATTCATATATTTCCGGCAACAATGATTCAAAAGTATCTGTGATTCTTGCTTCTGATGTTTATGGTATTCACTTTTTACTATGTTTAGGAGTATTATTATTAGGGAAATGCTAATGACAGCCCTGGGCTGTCAATAAGACACATATAACGCATTTATTAAACTCAAAGTTTCCTTATTTATCCAAAATTATAATTAATATAACTATGATTTGCATTAAATTCATTGAAACTTTCCTTTTATTGATGATGTATTAATTGAAATCTTTGATTATAAAGGAAACTTTAAGTTCAATAAATATATTATATCTGTCTTATTGACAGCCCCAAGGGCTGTCATTAGCATTAATTATTAAGATTTTTTAATTTTTTTTATAGAAAGAAGCTCTTTTCATTAAGCACTGTAGTCTTGGCTGTGTAAATAAACAGCTTATTTGGTCCAAAAAAGCTATGAAGCTTATTTTATACTGTATATCTTATGCTTAATAGTTAATACATTGTAAGTTTATTTGGTCTTTTGGGCAGGTTATGAAGCTCCAAAATTGAGGTATGCCATTTAACAACAACTACAACTTCATTGATTTTTTTTGTTCCTGCAGAAGAATTTGTAGTTAGTTTGTTGTATGAACAGAATGAAGCATGATATATGTATGGTATTCTCCTATTAGAATAAGATTATTTTATGGTCTTTAATTTGGCATTGCAGGAAAATTGCAGACAAACTTGCATCTGCTGGATATTATGTAGTTGTTCCTGATTTTTTTGATGGTCATCCCTTCATCCCTAAGACTCATTTACCAGATTGGATTAAAACTCATCCACCGGTTCGTTATCTTACTAATTCGTGTGTTATTATTCAAATATTGCTATTAGTCCTTAAGCTGTGCTTGGATGTTCATGTTGTAAGTTAAGTACCATGTATTTTTTGTTTGTTTTTGTAGATGCCAGCAGTTGAATTAGCAAAACAAGTTGTGCAGGCTCTCAAAGAGAAGGGTATATCTAAAATTGGGGCTGCAGGTTTCTGTTGGGGTGGTAAGACTAGGTTGATAATTTAAACTTCCACGGTTTAAAATGATATTACTTCAATCATAGGAGGCTGATTTAATTGCATCAACTGTCTTTAATAGCTAAGGTCATTGTAGAGCTTGCAAAGGATGCTGATATAGAAGTTGCTGCACTTTTGCATCCTACCTTTGTCAATTTAGATGATATCAAGGGTACAATATTCATCATAATCCCTTCGTTGATTTTTAAAATATAAAACCTTGTATCTATCATCGAAGGCAGGGGCGGATTTGGTTTAATAGCATGGGGTTCCAGGGCCCCCCATGAAAATGGGCTTATAGTGTAATTATATGTATATTTTTTACATAACCTAACACTAAATGTGATTTGGCCCCCCTAAAAATAGCCCATTATGAATAAAATCCATTAAAATGGCCCCCTCTATTAGTATACTTTGAACTTTTTCTCAAAAAAAAAATTACAAACACCAAGTTCAGTGAATTATCTATCGAAATTTTTTTAAGTGTTAACTTTTGTCCCCCACGATGAAAATTTCTGGATCCGCCACTGATCCAAGGGGTTAACGTTTGATCAGTTTTACAAATTAAAACCTTGTATCTATCATCAAAAGGTTTGATTTTATTGTTGTTGTAGATTCTTGGCACCATTTGTCTCTTTTATACTACGATTTAATCTAGGTATCAGTTTATTAAGAAGTTAGTTTATATGCTGTATTGTAATGTGGGTCCTCTTAGTTTTTGCTTTTCTATTTTATGTTCAAACTTTTTAATTAAGATCTCTTAGCAATTTTGAGTTTTTGTGTGGTTGATATGATGTTTTAGGTGTTAAGGTTCCAGTGGCAATACTAGGGGCAGAGATTGATAAAATATCTCCTCCAGAAGTTGTTAAACAGTTTGAGGCTACGTTGCAAGCCAAACCTGAGGTAAGTGTTGGTGGGTCAACCCAACTCGCGCCATTTCAACTTGAACCTGTTTTGACCCATTACACATACTGCCCATTTTCTTTTTTCTTTTTCGGTACAAGGGAAACCCACCCGAGACACCTTTGGTGATGTGGCAGGTAAAACACATTTTTAGTATTTTAATTTTACATGATGTGATTTCTGGGTATGCAGGTTGATCATTTTGTGAAAATATATCCTGGAGTATCTCATGGTTGGACTGTCCGATATAGAGATGAAGACATGACATCTGTGAAATATGCACAAGAGGCACATCAGGATCTTGTGAATTGGTTTGGTAAGTGTCTTAAGACAACCCATTCGGCCCTCTAAAGCGCAAATCATGAAACAAAAGAGCGATGAAGACGTTTGAAAAGCCTCATTAGAACTATAAAAGTGCATTTGAAGATACTATATCACGTGTTTGAAAAATAATTAGCTTTTTTTTTTGCGTAATGCAAGGTTGAATTTGCATTTGTTGAATATTGAAACTCGTGAGTTATTTTGGATTACATTGATCGCTATTTATAGAGTACACAGTAACTTAAACCCTAATGGATCCTAGGCTCCTAGCTCATCTATACAATCGGGCTAGGCCATGTACAATAACTTAACTTTAATCTATATTCTAATCTAATAGCTATAAGATAACTTAAGGCTTATATCAAGGGGGCTCAGCTGATATCGTTTATCAATAGAAGTGGCAAGTTTTATCTGTTTTATTTAAAAATAAAACTGTTGAGTTTCAAAAGAATTGAAATATAACTGTTTGTCCCAAAAGGATTGGTTGTTGAGTTTTATATAAAATGAGAGTTGAAATGAATATAAACCCAAAAAATAAACCAATATGCTTAAATGGCTGAACTAAGGTAACTGAGCTAGTAAACTGAAAATGCCGGGAGATGAAGAGTTCGCCGGCGAGAGTGGAAAAGTAGAAACCTAAATCGCATCAAAGCTGTTGTCACATACTTCAATGAAGTTGGTTTCATACCTCTAATGCTCGAGGCTAAAAGTTGATATCGTCAAAACCATGATCGACACCGCAGAACGCCATCTCTCCACCGGAGTCTTGGCCATGGATTCCGGTCACCAACCTGCCTTTGACATACATACTCCTTAATACTGGTATATATTTTTTAACACTTTTGCACCCCAAATTCTTACGTGTGCTACAAGGATTCATCAGTTGAATTTGGGTAAAACGGGTACAACTCGGGTTTATTCCAACATGTTCGCATAAATTAGCTAGCATTATCCTGATTCGTAATCCAAATTTTGGATTTTATGCTGAAAATGTTATTTCGCCAAAAAAGAAGAAGGTTTTGCGTAATGGTTTTTTCCTTCAAATCTTCCTTTTCGGGCTCATGTATGCGATATTATCACTGAATAAGGGAAGATTTGCAGAGATAATATTGCGGAAAAAACAATTTCGAAAATAAAAACTTTCGCAAAAAAGGAAAATTTGCGATTTTTATACTTTTAGCAAATCTTCCCTTCCGCTATTTGGGATATATATTGGCTCAAATTGTTCAAAATTTGGTAATGATGATAGTGTTAAATAATACGGTGGCATTCAGTAAATTAAGAAATCAACAGGTTGTGAGTATTTAATCCATGAAAGAATTGAGGTGTAGGATTTGTTCTCTAGCTAGAGATCAAAATGCTTGTTGAATAATGCTATCTATGTTTGAGAATCCGACATTGAAGAAATTGACATTGTTTTGTATCAAGTGTTGAATTCGGTTAGTGATTTGATGAAGGATCAGTCTGGGAATGATTTGATTCAAAAGCTTATTGCTCTGCGTAATGATGATCATAAATTGAGGATACTTCTTTCCTTGTCTAATGTACATGCTGAAATAGTTATTGTTTTTACGAGTCACTAGGGTATGTAAGTTTGTTTAAGTATTAATGTTTTTGTCTGTAGATTGTTATATAAAAGGTTATATGAAAATGTTGTTAACTTTGTAGGACTAGAGCTATGTTGAACCTGTTGGAGAATGACTGACGCGTATCAGATTGCATTAGCAATGGCTGCTCTAAGATATTGAGTATGAGAAAGTCGTACAGAATGGAAGTAAGAATAACGAGCATGTAGGCGAGATGAGACATGTCTTGATTTTAGCTGCAGGATATGAGGGAAACAATTTAAATTCAGGGGAATTACAAGGGTTAGATCTGGTGGCAAGAAGATAAATGGTAGGAGATAGCGACGAAGGTGCAACATCGAGTTTGTTGAAAAAGTAAAGAGAGAAAGCGAGTATGTGAACGCAGGAGAAAACCGATGGCGGTCTCATATCTGATGATGGAACTGAAAATGTCATTTTCAGAACAAAAAAATAAAAGTTGATTCATTGATGATGCAGACGTGAGGGAAAACGGTGATGAGAGCAGTTTGGATTTGTTTGATCAACAAAAGACAAACATGAATTTTGAGAGCATTCAACCTTGAAGGTGTGTTACTTTGTAGTCACTACAAGTATACAACAATTAGCTAAAATCACACTTTGTTTTTTATTTTCACACTTCGAGGTTGGAATGTGCCACAGCCCACATGTATTGATCCAATACTAGTGTTTCCAGGACATTTTATAGGTGATGAGAAAATCTGGGAAAGAATTGGGTTAGTGATAGTAGGATACAAAGCTCCAAGATAAGCAACATGCTTAGGGGAACTAGAAGGCTATTTATGCGTTCGTTGGGTTGAACCATTACTATCGTTCAATGGTGATTCGGATCTTAATGAAGTGACAAGCTCAAATTTCTCTTGCCGTTTGGTGGCGTGAAGCAAAGCGATAATCTTGTCGATTTGTTCTCATGTCAAGGGTTTATAATAATCCATCTGTTCTTAAAATGGGTTCATGTTTGCTTTTCTGTTTGTTTAAACTTTGAATTACATTATGGCTTTCTTAGTTTTTGCTTTTCTGTTTGTGCTCAAACAATGAGACAATTCTTAGCAATTTTGAGTTTGTCTGATTGATAAGATGCATTTGGGTGTTAAAGCTGAGAGGAAAATACTAGGGGCTGTATTTGACAAAATATCGCAGAAGTTATCAAACAGTTTGAGGCAGCATTGCAAGCCAAGTCTCAGATTAAATGTTTGTGGGTCGACCCGAACCGGCCCATGTTCAACTAACTTTAACCTGTTTTGACATGTTATTTAATGTTTGTGGTGTCGACATTAGTACATATACTATCCCCATTTAATTGAAGCATATGCCCCTTAATATTCTATGAAAATGGAACATGGCTTCTGAAACTAGCTTAATGTCTTAGTTTCCAAAATCATAAAAAATAGGGTCATTTTGATGCATACACCAAAATTGGGCTATGATGTACTTGTTAGTGTGCTGAAATACTAGTACAGTGTGGTGTAAACATCAATATTTGTGTTGTGTATGTCAACTCCCTAAAAAATAACATGAAACAACTTTAATATACATATTTAGTCCTCAGTAGTTTTTTGTGTCAACGGGTCGTCTCCTTCATTAAAGTCGTATACGATGGTAATATATTAGTGAATAATACTCTTTCTTCAGTATTTCTAATAAATCTATGTAAGCTTTTCTCAAAATGCTAATAAAATAATAGGTGTTCGTACTTTTTTCCAAACATGAGGTATCATCTATGTATTTTTATTTTGTTTTTCTAGTTTAAGGAATAAACACGCCACATACTCCGATAAACAATTTATTTCGATATTCGTCCCCGAATATTTTTATACAATCATCTAAAACCTTCGAAGATCAAATCAAAATGTTTCATGCATTAATGTAATTCACAAACTACAAGTAACAAGTGACATATGTTCGTATCACAAAAACATTGACATCAAATGTAACGTCTAACACCTTTTTTACAAAACTCACGCGGCATTCACTTATTACTTATCATTTATCAACATTAACCCTAAAACCAGCTAAACAATTCCCGCACATTTGGTTTGAGTGAGAGAATAACTATAGGTATGAAATTGATAATGAAGTGAAAAACCCACCTATATAGATGAGTTTGAAAAAACCCTCATTTCGAGGGTTTCATCCCCAAATATCAAACTTTATACCCTCAAACCAAACACATTATCACTCATTTTCATTCCCATATATCAAAATTTCCATACAAACGCACCCCAAATCGAAATACCAAATTCACCACTATTTTCAAAAGCCATAATAAAACTGCAAAAACTATGGGGTTATGAATATAAAAGGCCTTAAAACTTGTGTGTATGATATCAAACACTTTAAAAACCCTAGGGTAGCAGAGTGCACTAATAATATACCAGACACTTACTACCTTCTCAAAACACCTAACTCAATTGACCAGAACACATATTCTAGGAACTTATCCGAAATGTCTGGCCCGCAATGCTGCGAAAACCCTCCGGCACTCGCCGTCGGCGATGAGTCCGTAGAAATTAAGCAGATCGCATCCCTCAATTCATATGTTTCCGGAGATCCTAATTCGAAAATCGCTGTTCTTCTTGTTTCTGATGTTTGGGGTAATTTGTTTAATATTTAGTCTTGATCCATAAATAATTGATTTTTCATTAGTAAACGTAGCTATTCGGTATTCTTGTCTTTTTGATTTTATAAGTTATTAATAGTTTGTATGATTGATTGTGGTATATCTGGCAGGTTATGAAGCTCCAAAGTTGAGGTATTTTTTTTGCAGCCAACTAGATTTGAATCAAACGGTTTGAATCATTATTTTTATAACTTAAAATTGGTATAGAACTGTTACGTGGAAAAAATTTCTTTATTTATTTTTCTGATATGCAATTATTCGATAGTTGACTATAGCTGTAGTTGCATGTACAAAAATCTGATAAATTTCGTGTGATTTTGTGAGAGGAATTTTGTTTTTTGACTTCCAAAGGTCAAAGTTTAGGCGTAATTCCGGATTGGGTGGATTTATGGTGTTTAATCTAACTTTGCAGGAAAATTGCAGACAAAGTTGCATCTGCAGGATATTATGCAGTTGTACCTGATTTTTTCCATGGTGACCCCTTGACTTCTATAATTAAGATTAGTGATTGGCTACAAAATCATGCACCGGTTTGTTATCTTCATAATTCATATCTTGTTATATACTTATTGAATCTTTTTATTCAAGGGGAGGGATCTGGACACCACATATTTTTTATCCATTCACCGCTAAATGCTAAATGTGCTTTACAGTGTGTTGTACTATGCAAAAACTAGTGTGTTGTACTCTACAAAAACTAGTGTGTTGTACTCTACAAAAACTAGTGTGTACAAAACTGTAAAACAGGTTTAGTAGTGTATGGATAAATTTAGGTGGTGTACGAGTCATCACCCTTTTAGTACAACATTTCAGAGTCTTTCTAAATCCTGCTTGGATATCTATATAGAAAACTAAATACCATTACTACTTTTATCTTTGCTCTATACCTTTCTGTAGGAGCAAGGAGTTGGATTAGCAAAACCGGTTATTCAAGCTCTCAAAGAGAAGGGTGCATCTAAAGTCGGGGCTGTAGGTTTCTGCTGGGGTGGTAAGCCTACCTTCCGAACAAGCCTATAATTTAATGGTGGCAACTTCAACCATTTTATTTATCAATCATTTGATTTGGTTATACATTATATTTAATGGGTTGAGTGGATGATAGAGAAAATAAAGATCTAAAGTAAAAAAAGATAGAAAGTCGCCCAAAAGGGTATCTAACTATATAATGAATAAAACCTATGAATGAATCATTATATTTAAAAGAGTGAACTATCACTGAAATATTTATTATTTATAATCTTTATAAGCATATCTGAAACACTAATCATATCAAATAGTTAATGATTGACAAAAAGTGTATCGGGTCCAACACAACCTGACCCAGCCTGTGGCCTAACCTGCCCGACCTGACCATTTGGCCACCTTCACTATTACATCACTTCAAGCTGGCTGACTCGAGTGCAATTTTTTTCTTTAATAGCCAAGGTCGTTGTAGAGCTAGCAAAGGATGCTGATATAGAAGTTGCTGCGCTCTTGCATCCTTCTTTTGTCACTTTAGATGATATTAAGGGTATGTTTCTTTTTTTAAAAGGGCTGCATGTCTTTTTATAAGACTTTTCTGTTAGAATTTTATCATTTGTTTAATCATTTGCTGTAATCCCTGTATAGTTAATTCAGCTATCAACTTTCCTTTTAAGTTGGATCATGTCATTTTAATTTGAACATAAGAATTAGTCAATTGACTTTCATAATTGCAATGTGGGATTTCCTTATTTTTATTTCTGCTTTTGTTCAGATTGTTTGTATCGGATAGTTATGAACCTTTATAACTTTTTGTCTGATTGATATGTCTATTATAGGGGTTAAGGTCCCTATCGCAATACTAGGTGCCGAGATCGATCAAATGTCTCCGCCTGAACTCGTCAAAGAATTCGAGGCTGCGCTAGAAGCCAAACCTGAGGTAATTTTCTTTAACTGGTGTGAAGTGCAAGCTTTACCTTTCACGTTGAACTTTGCCATCCAATTTTTATATGAACCTGTAACTAAGGCACACAGAGACTGTAGACTCTAGAGTTGATATATGATGCAGTAACTAAAACACACACATGAACTTGCAATAAATATAAGTTTAAAAATTATTGGGCAAACAATGTTTCGGGTCAACCCAGCCTCCTTTGACCAATACCTGCCACCTCTAAAAAGTACCTTCTATATATAATTTTACATGGTGTGAAATTATGGGTATGCAGGTTGATCACTTTGTGAAGATATTTCCTGGGGTTTCACATGGTTGGACCTGCCGATATAAAGATGAAGATGCAGTAGCTGTGAAATCTGCAGCAGAGGCTCATCAGGATGTTGTGGATTGGTTTGGCAAGTTTTTTTAGACAAACTGTTTGACCCTGTAAAAACTGAATCGTGTGATATAATGTGCAGTGTGAGATATTTGAGGACCTCCATTAGTCCATTACTCCTAAATAAAGCGCTTTTGAGCTCTTTGTATTAGTGCTTATTAGCGTAAATACAAAGTCAGGGTTTATGTTGATTCTGAGCTACTTATGTGATTTCTTTTAGTATTATATCAAGTGGTGTCAACTATGATTGTTACAAAATGATGTAAACAAGAAACTATTTGCCCGTGCTACGCGACGGGAACATTAGAATTTATGTTGCATTTTAGCTTCATTATCTCTCTCTTCATATCTTTTAGCTATAACCATATAAATTAACAATACACGTAATTCGATCAAATTCAACAACTTCGTTAATATAATGAGGTTTAGCTAATTAAAGTTCAAAATGATATATTTTTCCCTATTCACTCTCACATCGGGTAGTTAAAACTTCGAATTTAAGGAATACAAAATTTGAAAAATAAAAGATAATACTTTGTTCAAGTTTATACTATAACGAACATATGGCAAGAGCTAAATTATTCATTGAAGGTTTACCTGTTTAAAATTTAAAATAAGCATTACTTTTATCTATACTCAAAAATCAGTATAGTATTATATAAAAAGTTCAAGTAAAACATATACATTATTATTTTTAATCAAAGCAGAGTTTTACGTCATCTTATGTATTAGAACTTGAAGAGTTCAAACATTTATAATTATTGTACATACTTAACTAATGAAAATAGGTTATTAATATGGGATGCGATAGCTAAAATGCAAAGAAAAAGTATATGATTTGAATCAAAGTCTAAAATATAATATGCAAAAGCTATAACTATCAAGCTAAAAGGATTTTGTTTTTATTTTAACACTAATATATGTATTTATCTAGATAAAAAGGTAGGTTTAGAATAAGACAATCAAGTTACTATTTATAAGTGTGTGTAAATTGATATTTGATGATAATATCCATGTTCCTTTCGCATTCCCTAGCTGTATTCCTCACCCAGCACCCCTTCACGTGAAAATGTCGGGCAACACATTTCGTTGTTACATATTGTTTAAAAGTTAAATATGTTCGACTTCAGACATCAAAATGAAATAAATACGGAGTAGTATTGTACAGTATGATTAATGGCTTAGGAAGTAAATAAATACGGAGTAGTATTTATCTTCTTTTTTTTTTTTTATCTCAACATATGTACAATGTTTTACGAAAATAATAATATCAAAACTAGTAAAATTATATTATCTTTAATAATGATATTGATTTTTTTAAATACATGTGACACAACTTTTTGTGTGATGCACTAAGATATTTTATAATGTGTATTACAAAATTAGTTGGGTATCATATATTTTTTGAAAAAAATTTCTCATATTAAAGAGCATAAAAATCTAATAATTTTGATATGATTTTATCATCCGAAAATTTACTTAATGTTAAATTCAAAATTAAGAATGTTCGTTCATAACTTTATACTGTTTCTATCATAACAAACTTTATTATTTGAACCTTCATGTAAATTTTTATATAATTATTATCATTATATATTACTCCATCCGTTCCAATTAAAAAACTTTGACTGTGAACAAAGTTTTAGAAATATTTACAAACAACACTTTTCACTCGAATAACATCTCTACGTCTCTACCTACTACATTTATTTTGTTTGGTTGTTACATAAAAGGGATATACGTATTTGGGACACTCAAAATACGGAGTAGTAAAAAAAACATTTAAAATGAGACGGGGAAGTAAATTTTATTATTATTATAAAGGTGATAGTAAATTTTTACATCCACAAAAGACATGATTATTAGGAGAATAAATAATAAGATAAATATAAATGGGATCCAAATAATACATACAATCAAATCTCATACAGGATACAAATTTTAGGGTTCTCAAGTTGAAGTGAAGCTTCGAATCGATTTGAAATAAATAAATCAATAGACCTTCGAATCGATCAGAAAGATGCCTCAGAGACATTCGAAGAACAACAACGATTTAGCTTTCTTCACGTATGACGAAAAGAGAAAGCTAGGTTACGGTACTCAGAAAGAAAGGCTCGGTAAAGACTCGATTAAACCGTTCGATACTTGTTCTCTCTGCTTGAAACCATTCATCGATCCATTATGCTGTCAAAAAGGTCATGTTTTCTGTAAAGAATGCATCCTTGAGTGCTTATTGTCCCAAAAAAAAGATATCCAAAGGTACTAACTAATACTACTAATAATGTTTGCATATATACATATATACCTAGTTTCGGTTGTGTTTAGGAGTATCAATTAGAGGTACGGAATGTGAATTTGGAGATGATTTTGTTAGAATTGAATTGCTAAAAAGGCGTTAGGGTTTACTAATTGTGTGATTGAAATTGATGCTGAGATGCTGGTTTCTGATTATATAAATGCAAAACTTGATATATGATGATATTATGTGTCTGTGTTTGATGGAAATTACACGGTTGCCGTTGATTAGTTTCACTTGATTCAAAATCCGTAGTTATATGGTGACCAGTTTAGGATCTAGGAACTACCACGAGTAGTTTATGATGCGAGTTTAATACGTTTTGCTTATTTTACATTATTGTGGTGATTTGGTGTATATAGATGAACTTTGTCTATCTCAGAATCAGTTGGCAGTATACGTGTTAAGAAACTTTGTTTGTATTTTTAAGGAATAAATGAAATTGTATACTTGATGATAGCTCCATTGTTATTAGTATGCAGGAACTAGGAATGAAGCTAGTTAGGTGGCTCCCTTGTTGATGAGTATTCATTAAGGTGGATACATTGATGCATAAAGCTGTGCTTTTGATTTTCAGTTTATCACCTCTGTAACACCTTTTGTTTCCAACTGAAATCACTATGTTGAATTGTTGTTTTTGGGGTTAATGATGGTAGTCTGACGAATGAATAAGTTTTTAATTGTTTCTTGAATGTATTCTAAAAAATGTATATGTGATATATTTGTCACAGGAAGCAGGCTGCTCATACTACTCAATTAAAGCAAGAAAAAGATGAGGAAGCAGAGAAGTTAATGCTACAAAAAGCAAGAGAACTTGATGCATTCGATCAGACAAACCATGGTGCACTACCGCAATACAGTGATAAGAACATTGACAGGGATAGAAACGGATTTCATGGAGCAAACAGTGTTAAAACCACTTCTTATGAAGAAGAAGCACTCCGGACCATGAAAGCATTTTGGTTACCCTCTGCTACACCTGAAGCTGCGGTCAAAGTTAATGCCCTATCCACCTGCACAACTTGCCCTGAAGGTAACGAGAAGCTTAAAATGAAGTCCCTTTTCTCTATTCGCTTTACTGAAGACCCTAATGAGGAAAAGAAGGCTTCTGCCCTAGATAAAACCTATATATGCCCTAGCTGCCAGGTGACTTTAACAAATACAACGTCACTTGTGGCTTTAAGCTCTTGTGGGCATGTTTTCTGTAAAAAGTGTGCAGATAAGTTCATGGCGGTTGATAAGGTATGTCTAGTGTGCAATAAGGGTTGCAAAGAGAGGAATCTGATTAATTTGGAGAAAGGTGGAACTGGGTTTGCTGGTCATGGGGATAACCTTGAAGCAAAAGAGTTTAAGCATTTAGGAAGTGGTTCGGGACTAGGGTTGGTGAGGCCAGCTATGAAAACATGATCTTTGGGATGTTGGCTCATGATGGTTACTAGTGTTATTGTATTATTACTTGACAGTCTTCGTATAATCAAGCTTTTTGTTCTCTTTTCCTGTATCTGAATCTTACAGTTATACATTGTATTTGTTTTCGTATGCTGATACCGAAAAGTAACAGGTAAGTTATGTCAAGATGGGAATGAATAGAACAATCCAGGAATCCACCCGAATCAGTCTATGACGCCACTAACGACTCCCCAATCGCTAGATAAGTCAAGATAATCTCGCCACTCAAAGGAATCCTCCAAAGAGATAAGAGAAATATAAAAGTATGAGAAAATACTCAATTAATCATTAAAAAAAAGCTGCCCCTTACATCCAACTTGTTCTCTGTTTATAAGAAAAATATCAAGCAAATGAAAAGTCCTAGAAAATGAAAAGCAAAGAAAACGTCTAAAGCATTGTTGCTAATTATTGAAGTCTTAAAGACTCATTTATTCTAAAACTTAATAACTAATAATCCCAGCTTTTAACAAGCTTAAAGGTACTATTTATTTAGAAGATTAAAACTGAAAACTCCATAAATCTTTACTTGCCATTTGATTCTTCCAATAACTCCAACTTAATTATTCAGCATTGAAGACGAACCAACCAAAAGGGAACTAGACACGAACGTTTTTTGACCACAAAATAAACCATGTATCCCATGTAGTGTTAAACCATTATCTTTAGGTTCAACATTAATTGAATCAGCATCATCCTCCCCAGGTTGAAAAAAACTCGTCCCCGAGTCCATAGTATCATCTTCTAAATATGGAGATAAATCACCCACGTTGAATGTGGCTGAAACTCCATAGTCTCCTGGCAAGTCAACCTTGTAAGCATTGTCATTTACCTTTTCTACAATCTTAAATGGTCCATCTGCCCGTGGTTGAAGTTTTGGGTATTTGCGGTTTGGAAACCGTTCTTTCCTAAGGTGAATCCACACCATGTCACCGACTTGAAAAACAACTCTTTTCCTGTGTTTGTTGGCACGTTGAGCATACCGTTTTGTGTGCTTGACAATGGTGTCATGAACCTGCTCATGAAGTTTCTTGATGTACTTTGCACGCTCATCAGCCTCTCCACTAAATTGCACATCAATTTTTAGAGGAACAAGATCCAAAGGAGTAATAGGATTCATACCATATACAATTTGAAAAGGAGAGCGACCCGTGGATTGATTAATGGAGCGATTGTAAGCAAACTCAGCTTGAGGAAGCATTAAATCCCACCTGGTCATATGCTTTTTGATAAGTACTCTTAGTAAAACTCCAAGACTTCGATTAACGACTTCAGTTTGGCCATCTGTTTGGGGGTGATGGGAGGTGCTGAATTGGAGTCTCGTACCCATTTTCCTCCATAAGGTCTTCCAAAAATGACTAACGAACTTGACATCCCGATCCGAAGTGATTGTTTTTGGAACTCCATGTAACTTGACTACTTCACTGAAATATAGATCAGCAACATGGGTTGCATCAAGGGTCTTCTTACAGGCTACAAAATGAGCCATTTTAGAAAATCGATCGACAACCACCATGATAGAATCTTTCCCTCGTTGAGTCCTAGGTAACCCAAGGACAAAATCCATACTAACATCTTCCCATGGTTGTGTAGGAACAGGCAATGGCATATATAATCCCGCATTACTTCCGTGCAATTTAGCTTTCTTACAAACTTCACATCTTGCAACAATTCTGCTTACGTCTTTCACTAAATGGGGCCAAAAGAAATTTTCTTGCACCAATGAATATGTTTTGTCACGACCAAAATGACCTGCCAATCCTCCACCATGAGCCTCACGAATGATTGCTTCTCGTAATGATCCTTTGGGTACACAAAGTTGTACTCCTTTGTATAAAAAACCATCATGAATCACAAAGTCTTTATGAGCTCCCTTTTGACATAACTTCCAAATCTGTCCAAAATCAAGATCATCGACGTACATTGTCTTAACATTCTCGAAACCAAGCACCTTTGCATGCATTACGTTTAACAATAAGTGACGTCTACTCAAAGCATCAGCTACACAATTAGTCTTTCCAGATTTATGCTTGATTGTAAAGTTGAATGACTGGATAAACTCCACCCACTTTGCATGCCGATGATTGAGTTTGTGTTGGGAATTCAAGTACTTTAGTGCTTCATGATCTATGAAAAGAACAAACTCGTTAGGTAAAAGATAGTGACTCCAATGCCTCAATGCCCGCACCAAAGCATAAAACTCTTTGTCATATGTTGTGTATTTTCGCCTTGCATCATTGAGTTTTTCACTAAAATAAGAAACGGGTCTTCCTTCTTGACTTAACACTGCCCCAATTCCCACTCCAGAAGCATCACACTCAACTTGGAAGACTAAATTAAAATTGGGTAGTACCAAAACAGGAGCCCCCATTAGTTTCTGCTTGATTTCTTCAAAACTAGCTTGTGCTTTTTCATTCCAAGTAAACTGTCCACCTTTTAAACACTCGGTAATTGGTGCGACCAAAGTACTAAAATTCTTCACAAACCTCCTATAGAATGATACCATACCATGAAAACTTCTAACATCAAATAGTGACTTTGGGGCAGGCCAAGATGCGATCGCTTCCACTTTGCTTTCATCAACCTTGATGCCCTCTTTCGAAACAACAAATCCGAGGAACACAACACTATCCGTAACAAATGAACACTTCTTGAAATTAATAAAAAGTTTTTGAGCCTTCAAGAGATCAAAAACTTGACGTAGATGCTTCATATGGTCTTCTAAATTCTGGCTATAAACCAAAATATCATCAAAGTATACTACCACAAATTTCCCCATGAAAGGATTAAAAACATGTGTCATAAGCCTCATGAAAGTACTTGGTGCATTTGAAAGACCAAAAGGCATAACTAACCACTCGTATAGACCGTGTTGAGTTTTAAAAGCTGTTTTCCATTCATCTCCTTCTTGCATTCGAATTTGATGATAACCGCTCCTTAAATCAATCTTTGAAAATGTTGTAGCATCATTAAGTTGATCTAAGAGGTCGTCAAGTCTAGGTATCGGAAACCTATACTTGATCGTTATTTTGTTAATGGCACGACTATCCACACACATTCTCCAACTCCCATCTTTCTTTGGTACCAAGAGGGCTGGAACTGAACAAGGACTGAGACTTTCACGAATAAAACCTTTTTTCAGCAACTCTTCTACTTGTCTTTGCATCTCTAGTTGTTGAGTCGGGTTAAGCCTATAAGTAGGCTTGTTTGGCAAAGTGGCTCCTGGAATCAAATCAATTCGATGCTCAATCCCACGAATTGGTGGTAAACCATTAGGTATCTCTTCGGGCATAAGGCTTGCGTATTCATCTAGAAGTGGTTTGACAACATCAGAATGATGGGTCGATATTTCATTTATTTGTTTTACCACCAGATACAATAAAAACTCTCCTTCTTCTAAAGCATTCTCCACTTGAGCTTTACTTAAAAGGATTGATCCTTCATCTTTATTTTCTTTAGGAAGTACCTGAGGCTTCATTGGAACTAAAATTATTCGCTTTCCACCCATATTGAAAGAATACGTGTTTTTGAAACCATCATGCACGACTTTTCTATCAAATTGCCATGGTCTCCCAAGTAACAGATGACAAGCATCCATAGCAACAACATCACACCACACTTGATCTTGATAAAGTTTCCCTATAGAAAAGGAAATCATACATCTCTTCAAAACTGAAACACCACTTCCATTGTTGAACCATTGAATCTTGTAAGGCTTTGGATGAGGCTCGGTTTTTAAACAAAGTTTTGACACCATCTCCTCTGAAACAACATTGGTACAACTTCCACTATCAATAATAACATTACACACTCGACCATGAGATGTGCAACGCGTTTGGAAGATATTCTCTCTTAACCATTCTTCATCTGGACATATGCTAGCCTTTAGCAAACGCCTTATGACAAGATTCAGCCCCACATCTCCATGTTCCTCTTGTTCTTCTAATACTACAACGGGTTCCTCTTCTTTTTCATCCTCAACTACCGTGTCACCAATGATTGTGATGGTGCGTTTGTTAGGACAATCAGAAGCTATGTGACCAAAACCTTGGCACTTGAAACACTTTCTTGGGACAGTCGTATTAGTCACCTGTTTAGGTGTTGAACCCATTGACTTGGTGTCTGTTGAAGATGTTTTATTTGCTGACGAAGATGATGTGCTTCCTTTAAAATGACTACTGCTTCCGCTTTTTGAAGGAAACTTTCGTGTCTCCTTTTTTTGTTGTTCAACAGTAAACGCCATTTTGCGAACATCGTTAAATGTCCAATATGGTTGCAGCTTGATCAAATCAGAAATCTCCTTGTTTAGACCACCAAGATACCTAGCAATTGTTTGCTCTTCAGGTTCTGAAATGTCACATTTAAGCATAAGATGCTCGAATTCTCGAGTGTAGTCTTCGACAGACAAGTCCAACTGCTTGAGGTTGTAACTCTTCAAGTAATTATCTTGTCTATAATTGTCAGGCAAAAATCTTTTTTTTAGTTCCTTTCTCATTTTATCCCATGACTGAATGGGACGCCTATGCTCACGAACCCTTTCTCTTTTCAAATTCTCCCACCAAAGAGAAGCATATCCCTTTAGCTTAATTGCTACCAGTTTAACCTTTTTTTCTTCCGTAAAATCTTTATACTCAAAAATTCTGTCAACCGTATGAAGCCAATCAATAAAAGAATCACCATGAAAACGACCATCAAACTCAGGAAGTTCAACCTTCACGTGGTTGTCTTGATGATAAGCTTGATCTCTTCTCCTAGGTCTTCGATCTTCATTATGAAAAGGATTGAAATCCTCCTCATCAGAATCTGACTCACTGGCTTCGTCTTCACTACTAGGAGCTGTTTGCAACCGTGCTACTTGTTCTTGTAGTTGTTGCACTTGCCTCCTTAGTTCATCCATCTCTATATCTCTAATGTCTCTCTCACGAACTTGTCGACGTGGAGGCATGATCGGAACTTGCTCTGATACCAAAAATGATACCGAAAAGTAACAGGTAAGTTATGTCAAGATGGGAATGAATAGAACAATCCAGGAATCCACCCGAATCAGTCTATGACGCCACTAACGACTCCCCAATCGCTAGATAAGTCAAGATAATCTCGCCACTCAAAGGAATCCTCCAAAGAGATAAGAGAAATATAAAAGTATGAGAAAACACTCAATTAATCATTAAAAAAAAGCTGCCCCTTACATCCAACTTGTTCTCTGTTTATAAGAAAAATATCAAGCAAATGAAAAGTCCTAGAAAATGAAAAGCAAAGAAAACGTCTAAAGCATTGTTGCTAATTATTGAAGTCTTAAAGACTCATTTATTCTAAAACTTAATAACTAATAATCCCAGCTTTTAACAAGCTTAAAGGTACTATTTATTTAGAAGATTAAAACTGAAAACTCCATAAATCTTTACTTGCCATTTGATTCTTCCAATAACTCCAACTTAATTATTCAGCATTGAAGACGAACCAACCAAAAGGGAACTAGACACGAACGTTTTTTGACCACAAAATAAACCATGTATCCCATGTAGTGTTAAACCATTATCTTTAGGTTCAACATTAATTGAATCAGCATCATATGCTCTCACGATTTCGACAGTGGCTTATGTTGATTATATAATTGCCTGCATTTTACAATCCTCATTATTGCATTGTTTTTTCGATTTATTATAAATTGCGACTTTTCTGATTTCTGGAAGTAGTCAAATACCTTGCATTTGCCAGCAGCATCAACTCGATCAAACTTCATGAAAACTGTTAAAAGTGTATGTGGGGTGATCGTCTATCATTCTATGTATACCGAGACTTCCAAAGGAGCAATGAGGCTAAATATAAACAACAGACTTCGAAAATACAATGAGGCCAAATATAAACAACATAGACTTCAAAAATATAATACTACGGAGTATATCTTAACTCAAATGTGAAGTGATTACAAATGAGAGTGTTGGCCTTTCTATAAATCAGATCAACACATACAAGTGAACAATATTCTAGAGATAATGATTAATGATAGTGCTGTGTTTACATATTCATAAGTATAAATGAAGTTTTATATTTAAGTTTTGGGTTTTGCTAAATGAAGCCCTAAGGGCTTTCATTAGCATGCATATTTTGTTTGTACGTTAATTTAAAATTTAGGAGGAGAGAAAATTCAGGAGGAGACATATTTTGTTTGTACGTTAATTTAAAATTTAGGAGGAGAGAAAATTCAGGAGGAGAGATAGTGTTAGTTATTAGTTTTGTACAACTCTTAAAGCATGTTTAAAAGGCTTAAGAAGAGCCCTATCTTTAGCAAAATCCGTAAGTTTTTCATTTTTAAGAGGTCTATTTTACGATGATCAGTGTGTGTAGCATGTGGTAACTCACAAATAGCATGTGGTAACTCATAAATAATCTTAAGTCTTCATAAGTTTGCGCAACTTACAGAGGACATCAGTTATCGTGTAAAAAATTAAGATACAAGTGTTGTAGGTACAAACAAAAGCATAAACATTTTTATGTAAGCATTTCATCGGCATGCTACACTTGCATTAATTAGACACACCATGGATTTAACCATATATACATCAAATTACACCAATCTCCCATCATATTTCTATCACATTTCCATTTCCATTTTCAGTATCAAATCAATGAATCACCACACCACCTCCAAAAAAAAAAAAAAAAAAGAGAAAAAAATCAAATCATAATCACCATAATATAAGACAAGCCTCGAAATCATCATCTATTCTTAAAGAAGTTAAGATCCCAACGTTTTAACAACCCGTCCATTATGTTACTCGACGGACTTCTTTCAACTGTTACTGTAGCTTTAGTCCTATCTGCCATGTCAACATCTGAGGAACCAACTAACCCTGTATTTGAAGCAGAACGTTTACTTGTACTACCTGAACCATCGACAGACGGAGTTATATTCGATGACTGATCAGCTGACGATGTGCTATTACATGGAGACATAAATTGGGAAGGTGAATCACTGCTGCTTTCTGTTGAAACCCGTGTATGATCAGTTTTTATCGGTGGGGAGTGATCGGTCGCTGAAGACTTGCTATCATCAGCTGATGCTTGATCGCTAGGTTGTTTCGGTTCTAAATCTTTTAACGACAAGAGTACAGCTTCCATGAGCATCTGGAAATAATACGAGTGGAAATAAATGATTAGATTATGTAACAAGACCTTATACAGTAACAGGTGTTGGTAATTTTAGGTCTTTCCTGACGCTAGCAAATGGTAACTTAATTTACTTCTAACAGGTCAAATGAGTAATTTTGAAAATTTATTCAAAATCAGAAGGGTCGAACTGAAAGTGACCTCAAGTCATCACTTCATTAAAACAGATGAGAATGTAGTACTTAAGTAAAATAGTTTTTGTATCACATGTAATACTTGATAATGTATAAAAATACATGCGACCGGGCGTGTTTTAATCGTTGTTAGATAATAGTGGTCCTGACAACTGACGTGAACCCAAGCCCATTTAGTCATCTCTAGGTGCTAGGTACAGTGCTTACCCTTTCTTCTTCCTCGACATCACATGGGAAACCTTCCACGTGTTGAAGTGGGTACTCGACATACTCATTATCATCTGCTGATGATGCGTAAGGATGGCCATTAGAAAACTCAAAGTTTATCATTTTAGAAGATGACGATGGAGTAGGCATGGTTGTAGCTCCTTCGTCCTGAAGCAACAACAATATCGAAAATAAGTTTAAATTACTACTACTCAAATTTAACCAACACACAGAAAAACGCAAACCAAGACCATAACGTATAAATTTTAACAATGAGCAAAAGTTCTTTTGAGAGTAAAATTGAGTTGATTTTCTTGTTTCAAAGGTTGATATGAAATGTTCTAATAGCATAACCTAAAATGATAATTTAGCTTAACCATAACCACACAACATTAAAAATGTAGACACAAACATTACTGTCAATGTTTAATTTTTGGAATGTTAACACCTTGCATCAAAACTATTACAAAGAAATGGAGAAAGGAATATACCTCGGAGTTACATTGTTTATCTGTTGACGGGATATCAGAAGGGACCTGAAAGTTGAAATACATGAATAAAATATATGCAAAAATAAAAGGGAATATGCTTACACAAAATCCCATAAACACGAGGAAGAAGAAAAAAAAACCCGAACATAAACGCATAAAACCAATTACTAACCTCAGTCCTACTCATTGGCCTTTTAGAGCGGAGTTGATTAATTGCATCCTCTGTGCTACTTGATGCTGAACGAATTCATTAGACACAGAGATTTAAGTCACAAACTGTTCAAAGAATATGATATCAAACCAACTAAAAAACATATCATAAATAGCCTACCTTGAGAGGTAACTAAAAAATCATCTTCATATCCAACTCCATGGATTTCCTGAGTGTATAGTCATATTATTAAAAGATCAAGGTTTGGTATTACAGCCCTTAATCTATTGATGATCAAATTGTAATATGATGAGTACAATATACCTTTCCAAGGTAATCAAGAGACGAATCAAAGAAGTTCCCCTTAACTTCATCTTCTGGTGGTTGTAAGACATTGTGGAAAAAAATATTTATCGAATCAAAATAGAATTGGGGACGTGGAGAATTATGGTCACCCTCAAATTTAATGATATTCTTGTCCCCCTGTGAGGAGATATTAATTAATAGAAATTCTGAATGTCCAGTAGTTGTCATAACCAAATAATATATTGTTTTAGTAAATTACCATGTAAGCCTCATAAATACGATCAGAATGATGCGGCTGTATAAAATCATCATCGCCAGCATGACCAAATAGAACTGGAACAAAAGAAGATTTTGCAACCTATAATCAAAATAAGCCATATCAGTTTCTGACAAAAAGCATTACAAATATAGATATCAATGCAGAAAGAAACACATGAAAACACGAAATTTTATTAGAAGTAATAAAAAATAAAGACACTTCAATGGGACACCATTATGGAAGGAAACGCCATGAAGAAGCTTTCCAAAAGTTGTTTTGAGATGCTAAAATGGGAACTCAAGCACCTTGAAGAGACAATGCAATACAAGTCCTTGATGTTTACTTCAGCAAACAAAAGTTCACAATGTAAAATGCTAAATAAGGTTTAATAAGTACACATTTTGTAAGGGTATTCAGGAAACCAATTTGAAAGCAATTAAGCAATATGGAATAACAAGAATCACATAAACAGCTGTAATAGAACAATTTCTAGAAAATACTGTTTGTACGTGCTTATGCTGCTAAGTTCTAATAATCAGATAATCCCATTGGTTTGAAGTGTTTGGCACATTCTGACTTTTCAAGGAGTTGATTAATATAATAATCAAAAATGACATTTTTGTGAGGAAAAAAAAGATGAAAGTTTTGTCACATTAGGCTGTATCTAGGGTAAATAGTAATTTTAATGTTACCCTTACCAGATCAGCTATTTTAAAAGCGCATACGGTACTGATTATTTTGACCTCTAAATAATGAGAAGCAAAATCTGTTATCAAAAGATTAAAAACTCTTCTTAATGTGAATTCACATTGTAACAACAACCAATTATCCAGTTCTGAACACATAAATATGCTAAAGGAGGAACAGTGGTGACCTTAATGGTATTGAGCTCCACAATATCGAATTTTGCCTTTTTAAGAATAGCTCTTCGCATGTACTGGATAGCAAACTTAACCTGAAGACAAAATCAAACGAGTTAACAGATAAGTAATAAAAAAAACTAAGAATGAGATAAAGTTACTTATATACAATATAGTCTTAGCAAGCACAATTCATATGATATATTGATGTGTAAAGTTTTAATCAACATACGGTAAATTTGGGCAGACGAATTTTGTAGGTATCAACAAGTTCCATCATTAAATCGACCAAATCGGAGAAAGGGCTGTCAAGAACCATTCCGGCTATTGAAGGATCCTCGGCTCCATACATCAGGCTGACATCATCAACACTTTACGTCAAAAAAACTGATCATTGACATCATTTATTTCAAGTTGACATATATGAACCCACATCAATTGTTCTATATTAAAATTGGAATTTCTTCATCTCTGACCCATACTAGTCATTTACTCTTTGACCATTTAAAGCCACTAAATAGAATTAACTTTATTATCTCTACTTTGACAATCAAGACAATAACGCATGCATTATTACCTTGTTACAGCACCCATTGATCGGCCCCAAAGGCCAATTAATGAAACATTTCCATCAGCCCTCAAATAATCTACCACGGATTTCAAATCGTTCTTCTGTGAAATGAAACAATACTTGTCAATCTATTGGGTGAAAAGTGATCCAACAAGTCAACAACTAATAATCTGAAACTTCGGTGTATCACCAACCACTCATCCTTTATTATACATGCGAGAAAGATAAAGCTAATATTTATACTAGAAATAAGCTCAGTTCCTGATGATTATGGATCATAAATTAGTTAAAACTCAAAATAGCATTATTTATATACAAGTCTGTCAGATAAGAAATAACTACTCATTCACTTACTTCATACCACCCTAAACTGACATGTTCTCCACCAGAGAGTCCAGATCCAGAGAAATCAAGGGTGAATACGGTAATATTTGATGGCAGTAATATTATAGCAGCTTCACTAGCATCTGCTCGGCACCCACTATAACATAATCACATTAAGTACCTTGTAAGTAGACAAACTTTATATGATAGGAGATGGACAAGTAATTTCACAATTCCTACTCCTACATATTGATCTAAATAATCATATATATGACAAGTTAGTAAAAAAGTCTGTAACTAGAATGTGGGATGATTTCTAAGATTGTTTACAACAACAACAACAACAACAACAAAAGGTAATATCAATGAACGTTCAAGAGAAACATGCATCTCGCTAACCTGTTTCCGTGGCAGTATATTACACACGGCAAAGGCTTTCCTTCAGGACTCACAATAGGCAAGTAATGACTACACTGAAGAACATCTCCTCGGCTATTTACAATCTGAAGATAAAACAAACCCTTAATAACACAGCCAAAATGCGTATAAATGCTATTCATCGATGTATATTGAACCAAAGGAATCTCTTCTTATGGGCACTCCTAGAGGACTGAAGCGTATTGCAACAATCTATTTCCTTGGATATGACTATTAACAACCATATCAATAGAATAAAGGTTTACATCTTAAAGAAAAAACTCATATCTTACCTCTATATCTTTCCTTTGAAACCATTTTCCTTTAAGCATGAATTCTTGATCTAGTAAATCATTGTTTGGCTCATACTCAGCTCTGCCACAAAAGGAAAGATTTGCCATGACATTTATTAATAAAATCCAGCAAAAATATATTAATGAATATAAATAAAATGAACCGTAGCAGTAGTCCAAATAAAACAAAATCTAGGAACCTCAAATATACTGCATGGACTGCCTCCGTTTTAAGAAGCATACAGCTCAATAAGGATGCCAACCTTTAGATTAAAACAATCTTTAAAATGCATTAAGCATTATACTATCTTTAGACACTCATATCAATAAATGTTTAGCAACACGAACAGAAAGTCAAGGGTTCTTTCTGATTCTGAATTATTGACTTTAACAATGTCATGAAATGCATCTATCCATCTCTATAAGTACAATCACAACTACTTTGTATATATAAGAAGATGCCAAATGAATTGTATTATATTATATCAGCAATAATGATCCCCCGAAAACACTCCATATATTATCCAACTAGAACTACCTATTAATTTTCACTTAACTATCTAATCAATTATATACACTTAATTAACAGAAACCCTAAACACCTATTGACAAAACCCAGAATGGTACATAAACCAATCAACCCCATAATTCCAATTTGAGAAACAACTACCAAAAGTTAAAAACAACAAAGAAAGTACAAACACAGAGTAAAGTTGACATTTTTAACAAAACCCAATATCAAGAACACCCAAAAAAGTAAACTTCACGTACACCCATAAAAACCCAGATCATGAATCAGGGCAAAAACATATACATACATCATCATGTATCTATCACATAATACAAACTGGAACTAAAATTAAAGAAAATTGGAAAATGTAAATTACCTAGGTGGGCGAATAATGAAGTTAATAAGCTGTTCCATTAAGATTCAACAGCAATAGATCTTGCTTTGTTTCCAAGATCCAATCTTTTTCTTCAAGTTGTGTATATATATAAACTGTATGTATATATGTATTTCGATTCGTGAATTAACAAAACCCTAGACAGAATTGAAGTCAAAATTCGGAAGAAATAAATAAAAAAGTAGAGATTTTTTTGGTAAAGGGGGATTTTTTTTGGGTTGGTTGGGTGTAAATGTGTAATTGATTGTTGTCAACGGTGGGTCGGTTCACAGTTTATGTTTCGTGTAGAAAAGATGCAATGTTTCGTGTCAACGGTGAAAGCATATTGAGATTTTTGAATAGTTATGTGAACATAAAAATTTTTAATTACCTTCATTTGATCATTTCTAATTTCTGATACAAGTGTTTGGCCAAATGCGTCAATCCATTTTCATTCTACTTTATTTATGGTAAAAAAAAAAATAATACACTACTACTCCTATTTAGCTATAAACTAAAGTTTCTATTTAAATATTTATGTAGTAATTGAGATGCGAATCTTTTATCATGGACTCATTATTTCGTCCTTTCTTTTTGTTGTTTTCAATTGTATTGTATTTATTATATTATAATATTATATTATTTGTATAATATAATTGGCAAGAATTGATCCTTACACCACCTTTTTTTATCCATACATCACCTTTTATGTTTTACAGTGTTGTACTGTACAACCCTGTAAAGCATAAAAGGTGGTGTATGGATAAAAAGAGGTGGTGTAAGGATCAACTCCTATAATTGGCTGACTTCTTAAAATTGTTACTAAAAGTATAAGTTCTACCAATGTTTTTGTCATAGTTGAATATGGATCACAATCAAAAAACTTGTTTGCTTATACGAATATATATATATATATATATATATATATATATATATATATATATATATATATATATATATATATATATTTGTCTAAATCATCATCCTTAGTATCATCTAAGTATGGCTAAAAGCCAATAAATTAGATATCAAACGTTAAGTTATGGCATCCATCATTTTTAACTCCAATTTGGTAGGTCAAAATTGACGTTGATACACTTGTTCTAACCTTCAAATTGATAGGTGTACATAAGTCCTCCAATGTTTTAGTATTAGTACTCGACTTCATAAGAAACCCTTGTGGAAAAAGAGAAAGTCTATTTTAATATTATTAATATAAATTAAACATGATAGTAAAGAATTCGTTTAAGTGTTTAATATATTATATATACCCTCAAGAAGACAAATAGATGATAGATTAGTTTTAGTAACTAGTACTAACATAAAATAAAATATTAATAACCAAAAACTTCAATTAAACAGATTTTCATCAAATACGAAATAACAACTCTTTTGTAAAAAGGAAATTTGAGGCTTTTAAGAAGTTATAAGTCTAAAGTTACGAGTCTTCATCTTTTTGTTTTATCAAACACATCTTTAGAACCCTCGTGTGAATATTTGTAATGAAACCAAACGGTCATTGGTTTAGCGATATTCTTGTGCCCTTTCAAGTTTCAACCATGAGGTTGAGGGTTCAAGTTTTGAGATGGACAAATGTATATATTCGTGGATTCATGTATATATTTATTGTAGGGTATGTGTGAGTATTTATCTTTCTAAAAAAATAAAAATAGAATAAATATTTGTAATGAAGAAAAACACCATCCTAAAAGTCTCTTAATAGAGTTCAACGACAACCAAAAAAGGGTAGTTGTTGAGTTGGGATTAAGAGGTCCAGTGAGAAGCCCAAAATTTAGTAGCCCAATTCCCATTAAGATATTAAATATCCTCAAGCTTAATAAAAAATATGTCAACCCATTTTGAGAGATAATGATACATAGTACACATGTGTACTATTCACATCATAACTCACGTGGGTTGTAAAAAATGTGTTATCCATCTCATATCTAACAACACTGTAGTAATAAGCAACATGTTTGAGTCTGATTTAGTTGGGTTTTATCAATTTATGTTGTGGATGAATATGAATGATACTAACTCAATTAGGCAAAACAGATATGTCACCCACCTGACCACCTCCTTTTGATCACCCCTCTTTTCGTGCACATAACAATGCCCAACCTACCGCACCTCAGAGACTAACACTAATGGGAAGTCGTGAGCAACAAGACCGATGGCGTGGTACCAAATTTAGTTTTTTTTTTGGGACAAAAACCTTTTTATAACCAACACAACAAAAAACAAATAAACAACAAAAACCAAACACAAGTGACTTATATCAAACCTTCTGCAAGAATAAGAAGGACCCAAAAAGACCAAAAATTTGACGATCCACTACAAATTAATACCAATCAAGAAACCAAGACTCAAGCAACACTAAACTTATGTATATGAAAACATCCATCAACAGCTAAAACAAATAAAAGTAATCAGTAGCCTACAATGATATAGAGACTTCATCTATGATCGTTGCAGTACATCAAAACAGAATTATCCAAAAAACCACAACAACTTTCTTTAAATCTGACCAATCTGCCACTTATCCCAATTCAACCTAGTCGACTTCAATTTGTCTGACACCTAAGCAAAAGACTTGACTTGAATTACCGTGCATACATATATATATATATATATATATATATATATATATATATATATATATATATATCTGGAAGTCCCTTGTTATTTTTTGAGAAAACGACTTAATTCCTATTATACCATATAATATAAAAACCGCGGACCAAACAACACCTCGCCATTATGAAATACTTCCCATAGGATTAATGACTAGATTCACACCGCCACTAATCATAGAGCGGCTAACCTCGAACTTAATTTTAAGTACATTAGAACACACGGAGTGGGCGGCGTTTTGTCAACATTCTAGCTCGAGAACACTGTCCGACGACGTCCTCCCACACCGCGACAACGTTCTGGAGCGCCTTCCGGGATGTAACGCTGCTTTCTTCTTCTTTTTTCTTATTTTACACACACACACTAATAAAAAAAATTAAAATAAATTTTGAGAACACTGTAAACTCAACATCCTCTACACCCCTACTTTTTCAACAACAACATTCCCGTAAGAACACTGTAAAAACAGTATCACCACACCCTGTGCTCTTACAATCTTTTACACTATGATCTTAATGTGAAACTTCTCATAGTCATGTGATTATTGCTCTAATCAAATACATAATATTTCTAGTAGGTAGTTAACCACCTATAAGTAAGAACAAAAGATTAGATTATAAGTACCATACAACATTAATCCCCATTTCGCAACAAAAGATAGGTGGAGTCACTTGAAAAAACAATTTCTTAGTACCCTATGGATAAATCTGTTTAACTTGTTAATAACAAATAGATCTGTTAACAGGTCCACTTCAAAAGTAGTAATGGTTTTGCTAACGTCTGTTCCCGTGACATACATTAAGGTGTATTTAATGAAACCAGAATTTTCTTAAATAATAACATTTACATTTAATACTCATCAATTCAATCTAATATTTTCATTTTTTATGCGTATATTAATTACAAATTATGTTATTTAAGAAAATTATAGATTCATTAAATGTACCTTAACGTATGCTATGGGATTTTTTATGCGTATATTAATTACAAATTATGTTATTTAAGAAAATTATAGATTCATTAAATGTACCTTAACGTATGCTATGGGATACACGTTATCAAAACTCAAGTATTAACCGTATCAATAATGAGACACCCTTTGGGGATTATTTTATCTTCCGCACTACTCCATTGAAACACTTTATTATGCTACTCAAATTATTGATCAACATGTGTTATGAACTCGTCAATTGTAGATCTCATTTATTTATACTTTTATTTATATATACAAACTAGAATATAATCCACAAGATTCGCAAGTAAAGCAAGAAAATGTTTATAGATGATTTATAAAATAATAAATTATGTATTGCTTCAAATATATTGACATGAAACTTCTAAACAACCCAGGTCTTGGTTTCACTAAACATTAAATTACGACATGACTTAAAATCTTAGTGTTAATAAATGACTGAAAACGACAATACCCAACAAAAATGTCATTGAACATTGTTTGATGCGATGATTCAACCATATTTTCAATGTTAAACATTTTATTTTCTTGACCGTGCATTCCAAAGAGTGCTTAGTGCATTTAGCCTCGCGAAGTAGTCATTCATTGCCAGTAACGCATGTGCTGATTGTCTAGTTGTAAGTATTTCATGCAACTTCTTGATTGCGTCCTCACTCACTGTATCCGCGTTGCATATGTATTTACAAAATAATAATTAGATCTTTGTAAATAAAATACGCAATACAAAATAATAATTAAATCTTTTAATATAAAATATGAATATTTTAAATATAAATAAGTTAAAGTTATTAAAGGCCTACCATGTTTTTGAATCTATAAAGGTTTAACATTTAGCCGGTTTATATCCATGGAAAGTCAAAAAATTATTTGTTATTTAAAGTAGTCAACAATTGGGATTCTTAATTAAATGCTTTAGTACATCAATTTTGAATTTGTTTTAATTAGGGGCAATTAGGTAATTGATGCATCTCTAATAAGACTTAATCTATGGACATTTGAATGGGTTAAGATCAATGGTAATTAGGTATGGAGGTTAACTTAATGAAGGGTGAGGATTAATTTAGGAGGTTGAAATTTTTCAATGTCTACATATTAAAAGTTTTCTTATAATATATATATATATATATATATATATATATATATATATATATATATATATATATATATATATATATATACACTAGACTTGTAACCCGTGTATATACACGGGCCATTGTTTATTAATATGAAATTTCGTATTGAGTATTTTGTTTCTAATAATAAAGTGTGTAAACTAATATGTATATTAAGCATTTAGTTGGATATTTTCTTTATGTAAATGGATTTATATAAATAGAGATTAAAAAACTGGAAGTTTTTTAAACCAAGTTATTGAAAAAATTTAATTATTTTAAGTATATATTAACCTTTTCATGTAATTTTATTACCGTTCGGTTGATTAATAATATTACAGATCGATTTGGATTATGTTTCAATTAATGAATGAAAATTCTTTTATGCAATGGAGTAATTGATTAAAAAAAAGTTTATTTTTAATATTTTAGGGATCTTATTTAAAACTTACTAAAATTAAAGGACTTAATTGATAACTAAAACTTAATCAGGATGATAACATCATAAAGATGTTTCCTATATATGTGATGTGATACAATAAATACGTATATATACGTATTTATCTATTACTCGTACCAGTATAGTTGAATCTCATATTTCCATATTTAATGAACAGTTGACTTTTAAATTTTTAATAATTAAGTAAGGCTTTATATATCTATACCTCCCTTTGTCTACTCATCATACCCCCTTTTGATTTTTTTTTTTTTTAAAGTGGTAGAATAAAGTACAGAAAAGTACAGAAAAAGTATGGAATGTAAGAAAAAGTTGTGGAATAAAGTACAGAAAAAATACAGAATATAAAAATGGGAGGTATGAAGAGTTGAAACCTAAAGTAACTGTTGAAAGATAATGATTTACTTTTTGTTTAACAAGTCATCGGTAGGTATATCCGTATCCGTATATAGTAAAGAACCGCCTCTTCACATAACCATAGAACTTGTTTACGACTTTAATAAGTAGTAGGAAAGTCTTGTTCAATAACGTCATTTCATTTGTAGCATGACTTATTAATTAACACACATAGACTATTTGCGCATGTTATTATGACTTATGAGTTTGTTTCCCCGACAAGCTCGAATAAAAATTTACATAATTTCTTTTACAATTTTTTTTTGCGATATTTATAGGGGAATATTAAAAAAGAACACTTTTTTATAGTGGGAACGGTAGGAACACATATTTTTATTTTTTTAAGACTACCTAACTCTTTTGGAATATTTTTTTTATCAAAATTATTAGAATTTTATGCTCTTTAAGATGAGATAATATATATTTTTTTAAAATGTGATCCGCAATATAAAAAATTTAGTGTGTATCACAGTATCACACATAAAAGAGTTGTGTATCACACATATATTTTTTATATATAAATCGATTTCATATTTAAGAGAATAAAATTGGTATTATTTATTTAGCAAAAGGTGTACATATGATAATATGATGTACTCCAAACACAAACTAATTCACCACATGAATTGAATCATGATTCTACACATACTTGCTCGAACTTAGTTGTTTCTGCTTGAGCTATACGCGATGAAAGTCTCATATACAGTTCATCTTTATAACGTAATTATAAACGTTTTCAAAATGTTAGAAAAACAAGAAAAACTTAAATTGATAAATGTTTGGGGTGGTGAGGAAAACCTTATCCTAAAAAGTGTAGTAGTAGTAGTAGGAAGAGTATGAATGATATGAAATGTGTGTGTGTGTTTTGGGTTTAGATGACCACCTTAAAGACACCAAGAAAACAATAACCAATTTCCACCATACATACAAACATTACCCCTATCTACTCCGCAAAGGCCAATCACACCCGCATTTCTTTATCCATCCTTTCTATTTTATTTTAATTGTTTTTTTTTTTTAATTTTTTATAAATTTATCTATTTTTTATTTATATATAACATTTTATTAACATCCCATTTAACATCTTCAATTTCTTTCTCCTTCCTTTACCGCCACAACAACCACTTTCCGGCTGCTTTTCCCCTACGTTTTCCGGTATGTTCCTCACTCCCCCCCTACATTGACTTCACGTTTCCTATCGGAAATGTATGTATATTACTCTACTTATAATAATAATACCTATACCTATTATATACGAGTATATATAAGTATATATAAATCTACACATCACTCGCTCTCTCGCTCTATCTGGCGCACAAACACATAGTATAATACGTATACACTGTATGATTCTTGCGAATTATGAATCGGAGAGATACAAATTGTCGATCTGAAATGTTTCAGTTTGCTGATTAATTTGCCGTCTAACTGTCTTGTTAGTAAAAAATACGCCTAAAATTTTGGAAGTTGACCTAGTCAAAGAGTGCCAAGTGAGCATCAGCTATTGGTCATTGTTACTTACTTTGTCTGCTAATGCAAAGAGTTGCAGATAGATGATTACAGTATTTTTTTAGCTTTTTAAACTTTTTATCATAATTTATTGTTTGACATATACTTCTACGTTTCTTTATCAATAATCTGCATTTGCATACTTTTTCAAAGCAATATAATACTCGTATATAGATTGCGTCACAGAGCAATTTAAATATTTCAAATTAAGTTAGCTTTTTGAATCTGATACTTTTCTTAATGGATAATTTAATATTGTTATTACTTGAATAAATAAAGCTTATACACAGAGGGACAATAGTATGTAATGTAATAAACCAATGAATCTGAAAATATAAGTAGATTGATTAATGTCATTAAGGTATACTGTTATACTTAATTACTTGACTGGCCATGAGAAAAGTTTCTCTTTTTCATTGTAAAAAAACTAATCTTTGTTACCCTAGTTGTTTTGAAAGTACATGTCATGGTAAGAAATTCGGATCCATCACTACAGTCAGGAACAAAAAGGTTGATGTTTTTGCTCATACAAAAAGTATATAAACACTTTGATCATAGATTTCAATAAGAGCGATTACTCACATGTTCACTAACCGAAGAATGCATGCTACGCTTACCATCATTGGTAAGTTGAACATGAACGCTTCTCTAAAATGTGTATTTATGGACGCTGTATATCATTTTTCAAAGAGACCTACCATATACGTAATGTAGGGACATTAAGTGGACATATAGGTATTTGTACACTGAAAGACAAACCAATAATATAAAATATATCAAAGTTTCAAAATTTATTTTCTGAGTATCTGAATTATGATATTTTGATAAATTTCAAGTGGGTTCATTCTTGCTTCTACTAAGCATGATCACACTAATCTGCATTATTGACCTTTCGTATTCTCTATTGACATTTTATTCTTCTTGTCTGCAATCATACGGTTAGGTGAAAATGGCGCAATGTTTGGCTCCTTCAGTGCAATGGCAGATGAGGTTAACAAAGAATGCAATGGATACAAGCTCTATGTCATCTAAAATGTGGAACTCTTTGTCATTGAAACAAAGCAAGAAAGGAGCACTCAAGACTGCCACAAAATTTAGAATATGTGCTTCAGCAAGTGGAACCATTAACAGGATGGAGGACCTACTAAACTTGGATGTAACTCCTTACACCAATAAAATCATTGCCGAATACATCTGGTATATCTTCCCTTTGGGATTCGGTAGAAATGATCACATTGCATCTTAAGCTCATACATAAAGCGAAAAGGGCAAATTGCAATAATAGGCAATGTACTATTCACTTTATACGGGATATATCTCTCCTAAACCTATCTCTAAAAAAAGTGAACAATACTTGCATTATCTTGCAGTTTGCCCAAGCAAAAATGAGTTCGTCCATTTGTTGATATATCAGCTGGGTTGCATCATATTGAGCAAAGTTCCCTATACCACTCTTAGGCTTTTGCTTATGTAGTTCTCTTTTGAAACAGGATTGGAGGTTCTGGGACAGATGTGCGCAGCAAATCAAGGGTATGTGAGCTTCTTATGCTCTCATTATTTTCGATAGTCATCTATTGACTATCGTTTTGTCAACAGGAAAAAGTTCATAATTTTAGTAATCATTTTTCTTATAGACACTCTCAAAACCAGTTGAGCATCCGTCTGAGCTACCAAAGTGGAACTATGACGGATCAAGTACTGGACAAGCACCTGGAGAAGATAGTGAAGTTATCTTATAGTAAGTCTCATATATTCAAAAAGTCTAAGTTTTCTTCTACACAGTACAGTAACTGTAGATAAAATTCAATTTTCCAGCCCCCAGGCGATTTTCAAGGATCCTTTCCGTGGTGGCAACAACATCTTGGTGAGTTTTCATATTGGGAATCAAGTAAAAGTACATGTATTTTAGCTGCAAAGTAAAATGGTCATATGGATTAAAATTAACTCTATTCTGTATCTGATTTGAAAGGTCATCTGTGATGCATACACACCACAAGGCGAGCCTATCCCTACAAACAAACGTGCTAAGGCTGCTGAGATTTTCAGCAATCCTAAAGTTGAAGCTCTAGTGCCATGGTAGGTTATGCCGGTGAAAATGTTATGATTCTTCTTCAAGCGACTAAACATTTAGATCTTAACTACTGTATTGGTTATCAAAGCATGATGATTCCCGGTTTATTTATTGATATCTGTTCTTATAAATCTCTTGTGCATTTGGTTACTACCTACCATATGCTACAAAGTACAAACTGAAAAATGCTGGGATTAAATTAATAACTGGGATATTGATCCTATTTGAATCAGATTTGGCTTTATTAGTCAACATATATCTCCTTTTCTTTTTGAAAGGGAACTTATTCATTTGAAAATCAAAAAAGACAAAAGATGATAGTTCATTTCCTCATCTTCAGAGGAAACTGTTTGATTATCTCAACAAATCTGATTTTAGGTTTGGAATTGAGCAAGAGTACACTTTGCTTCAGCCAGATGTGAAGTGGCCTTTGGGTTGGCCAGTTGGAGGTTACCCTGGACCTCAGGTACTCTTCCTTATCTTTCTTTTGTACACCTTTTTACTAATTTATACAAGATTACCATTAAAAACAACCAGTAACTTATTTTACTTTTGGAACTACAGGGGCCATATTACTGTGGTGCTGGAGCAGATAAGTCGTTTGGAAGAGACATCTCTGATGCACATTACAAGGCTTGTTTATATGCTGGAATTAACATCAGTGGAACCAATGGGGAAGTTATGCCCGGACAGGTTTTCTTCTACCCATTCTCTTTATTAAATAATGATTTAAGAAAAGAAGTATTATGGCAAGGTTTGTGTTTAACAGTGGGAATTCCAAGTTGGTCCTAGTGTGGGAATCGAAGCTGGAGACCATATCTGGTGTGCTAGATACCTCCTTGAGGTAAGTCATTCATAACAACTTTCACACAGCAACGATGTAAAAACTCTGTAAACATTTTATATCGAATAAAATATAAGCTGATTGTTTCTCTGTGTACTTTTCTGTTATTTACAGAGAATTACTGAGCAAGCTGGTGTTGTCTTGACGCTTGACCCTAAGCCCATCGAGGTAACATAACTATTTCTTTACTTTTCTTTTCAGATTTTCCGGGAGAGGGTGAGTTTGGGTTGACCCACTAAATATTTATGTCCATGTTTTTCTTTTTTCTTCCAATAAATAATACAGTAACTGATTATATGTGCTAACTATGATTATAAAAACAATATTGTCAATATATTACACTACTTTGAATACAACGATTTTGGAGGTTGTACGCATTAAAAAGGGAGTTCAGGTGATTGTCAACGTGTTAAGCGTTCTTTTAGCTATAGCGTAATACTTTTTAATTTGACCCGTTTGAGATAACAGACAACCTATATCGACATTTTCATATGTATTTGGTTCGAAATGTCTCCTCTTTCATATAATTAACCAGAGAAGCTCTTCTGATTTGCATTGACAGGGAGACTGGAATGGAGCAGGATGCCACACCAACTACAGGCACTTGCTTTCTCTTACTAATTCTTGCTATTTAGGAGTAAAATCATGTTTGATATGTGCATGTTTTTTAAACAGATCAGAGTGTGTGAGGTTTGCTTCCATTTATTACATTAACATTTATAAACTTGGTCCTTACAATTTTCAGTACATTACCCATGAGAGAAGATGGTGGCTTTGAATTAATTAAAAAGGCGATTCTGAATCTTTCACTTCGCCACAAAGAGCACATCAGTGCTTATGGAGAAGGAAATGAGAGAAGATTGACAGGCAAACACGAAACTGCCAGCATCAACCAATTTTCATGGGTGCGTAAAACATATTTATATGAAATTTTAGAATTTAAATCAAGAAAAGGGTCATGGTATTACAAGTTTTATCTCACGGTCTTTTTTGCATCCGTTCATTTTTCAGGGAGTAGCCAATCGTGGTTGTTCGATCCGTGTGGGTCGTGACACTGAGAAGGAAGGCAAAGGTATTGCTATCTTTAAACTACTATATTTAGCCATGATGCTCCCTCCTTAGTTTTGCTTTTGAATTTTGACCTTCAAGAGTTCAAGGTCACATGGTTTCTTTACCCTCCTCACTTTTGAGTTCACATGGAAATTTTCTACTTGATTTTGATCCGGGTTCTTCAATATTTTTTTATTTTATCTTTTAACTGCACAATACTGGATGGAAGTTTTACATACGGGAACACGTTGTGTCGCAAGATGGACAAATGCAATTTCAAAATTAGAAAGTAATAATTTTGACCTTAAAGTTCAAAGTCTACCAGTTCTAAAAGGGAATTTTTTTCCTTCCAATCTAGTTATGTAAATTAAATAGATAATTACAAGAGTTCTCGGATAGAGATATGACTGTCTACATCTTACCTCCCCTTACCCCGCCCCCGACGGGATTGGGTATTGTTGTTGTAATTCAGGAGGAGGTATGCCTGTAACTACACTTTGCACAACTTTCGACCCATATTACCCAAATCGATCAATTCATAAATGGATCGAAATGGCCTTCCTTTTATATTTTGTTTTCATGGTGTAGGTTACTTGGAAGATAGGCGTCCGGCATCAAACATGGACCCATATATCGTGACCGGATTACTTGCTGAAACTACAATCCTGTGGGAGCCTACTCTTGAGGCTGAAGCACTTGCTGCCCAGAAGTTGGCAATGAATGTGTAGGCTTCATCAAGAGGCGATATAAGTCGAAGAAAGATTTAACACGCACAATCTTTCACGTTCTTCGAAATCTCGCATTTCTGTTTCTAGTTGATTTCTTGAAGGTCATGTAAATAAAGGTCATCACTATTCAAAGCTTTTTTAGCAAATGGGTGTTCTTTCAGACGATTACTGGACAGTTTATGCACATGTTGATGTGTGCATAAGTGCACTTGGCCCTGTCTGAGCAGAATTTATTTTCTCTTCTTGAATTGAAGAAAACACCCTCAGGTTTGGGGGTATTTCCACTTCATCTATTTATCTATCATATATCCGCAATAACGGTTTAGACTGATTAGTGTTCATCAAATTGATTATCCACTGTTATTTCCTTTTAATCAAATTGACCCTTAATGTTAATCATATGTGTTGAATCTTGGATGAAAACGACGTAGTTGGGTACACTTTCAACTGCTAATGCAAGCTCTACTTATCATCAGAGTTTAACTACCGCGAAAGCTACAATTCACGTTAGATTTACATAAAGCTTTTGTAAAATTCAATAAACTTTATAGCTATCTCCTAGCGGTTCAACTTTATAGCTATCTCCTTGCGGTTCCTGCTTGAAGATGATACACTTGGTATTGAAATGAATGTGGATATGGAATGTGTTATGAATCTTAATGAGTTCATTGAACAAAAATAAAAACACTAACATGAATTGTGCAAGACAAAATAACATGTACAACTGACTCATGTCAAAAGGATTAGTTCTTACCTTGATGGATTGATTCCAAGACAAATCATCATGTATACACATGTCGTCTCTCCTAAACTCCCAATAGAACATGCCATTGCATTCTTATAATCCCTTAGAACTCTGATATCACACGTCGTCAATGTTCAATGATCATTCTTTGTTACTTTTTGAGTAGTGGGAATGAATGACAACACTGAATTACAATATAGTATTCAAATACTACACTATTCCAATCATCTTTATACTTGTACTTGAAAATATATTGTTTGTGTTCTAAGGGGGTGTTGCATAATGAAAGTAATTATGTGAGATTGAATAAGTCAGGTCGGAAAAAACAAGTTACAGAACATAATGTATTCATGTGATGTTTTGGTTAACCAAGTTTTCGATATACCATGATTAAAATTTATCAACAATCTGATTGATCAACAACACATATATAATATTCCGTCATCGGAAAATATTATAGCCTTATGTATCGCTATTTATTTGCTTATATATCTCTATTCGCACTCTTTGTTTCTTACGTGCTGGCCGGAGGTTCTCTCGAAGCGGTCTATTTACCCATGGTTAGGAGAAGACTTTCTCTACCCTTAGTAGAGAAAAACTCTTTAACCTTTGGTAGATGGATAACTGTCTACATGTTACCTGGTAGATGGATAACTGTCTACATGTTACCTGCTCATACTCTGCGTATACGAGATTGGGTATTGTCTATATCCTTGAAAAAAAAAAACTTTATTCGAAGACATTTTTCTTTTACTTCAGTGGTACGAGTATAAACCGAGTACCAGTTTGTTTAGAAAATAGAAAGAGATGGATGAGCAGAAGCCACAACCTTTGTTTCTTTATATCATCCTCCTCCTCCATTGAAGCAACTGCAAAACCTTTGCTTGATGACAGTCACTCAAATGTACACCCAAATCAACCCAATCTCCAACTTCAAACCCTATTCTTTCTCTTCCCACACCTCTCTTATCTTCTTAACTCATCAATTTCCCCTTAACCCAAAAACCCCAACTTACACTTTTTCTTCTACCCTTAATTACAATCGCAAAACACTGTTCAAAACCCTAATCAGATGCGCACAAAATAGTGATTTCAATTCACCAAAATGGGAAGGATTGATACCCAAAAATATAATTTCAGCTGAAAAGATACTGAGGTCAATTGCAGGGGCAACTTCTAGTCCAATTTGTCAGTTTATATCTTCACCCACTACTTTCTTGCATTCTGTTGATTCCAGAATTAAATTGGTAAGTAAAGTTCCAATCTTTTTTAGCTTTTGGTTCATGGGTTTAGTTTGGGAAAGATTACTTACTTCAGTAGCAAGTATGATATACAACTAAATTTAGCATTAAACACTTGAAGCTAAAATTCGAACCCAATTTCGCATACATACAATCATGTGAAAGAGGGGGAATTGGCACAAACAATGTTACACGGGACCATTTCTCAGAATTGTATGCTAATCTGTACCTTCTATGCGAAAGTGGGAAATTTCGCATAACCTGTGCGAATCTTTCCCTTGCCTGACTTATGGCTTTATCAGTAATATGTGTTCTAAACTCAAATTCCATGGTTTTGATGGGTGTGTTTGTATATAGGAAGTTATGTGCTCTTATGTTCTAAAATCATTCTTTATGATCATTGTGATACGAACCTATGAACCTATCCCATGATCATAAGTCATAACACATTGTAAACACTTTACTTTATTTTTGGGCATAAGTGCATAACTATAGGTCAAGTATGGTTTTGTTTTTGCAGGCATGGCTTATCGTTTTAGTCGTGTTACCAGCAAGGTCACATATATACATGCGTTTTGGATTAATCGGTTTTCTAGCTTTGTTATCCGTTTGGATACAGCCAAGACAAGTTTGGGTGGTATGTATCATGTTATGACCATTTCTTGTTATTGCCAATGTGCTTTGCTTTTATTTTTCTAGTTTTCTATTTTTAAAATTTTTTATGTGTGAACTTTTTGAAGAATAGTAATTTGCTAATGCAGGGGAACTCCCAAATATTGTTTGTAGGATCAATTGGGAAGAGTTACTTTACTATCAGGGATTTTGTTCCTAATGTTGGGGCTCGGTGCTGATAGTGCTCCCATGGTTGTGCAGTCGAGAACTCCACCACCTTCAATGATGGGATTGCCTAGTATTCCACCTTCTTTTGATGGTTATTCATATTTATTGTTTAAATTAGGACCATTGCAGCTTACAAGAAAAGGATTGTCTGTGGCCAGTACATCTGCTTGCTTAACCTTTACCGTAAGTTCTTTTCATTCTTCGCTTTCCGTGTGTATGACACCATAAAGAAACTCATACACTATTAGCAGAGGTGGTCATTCGACCGAATCACAACATGGGTCTTTATGGGATATAATCTATCTAGTATTTTCTAATGGTCAAATAAAAAGTTTTACTGATGAGGAAACTCAAAACTGGTTGAATGCATCAAGAGGGTTGAAAGTTGGCCAAAGTGTAATTCTATACCATAAAACCATACAATTCATTGTATTCAACAGATTACATTATTTTTGAAATATTGTAATCATGTTTGACAATAGTACCCGTTTTAACGTATTACCCAAGTAACCCAAGCCGTGTGACCCAACCATTTTGCCATCTGTTGTTGGTGACAAGTCTTGAATTCCGGATCACTGCTGATAGAGACTTGGCTAATACAATTAGGCCAACCATCAATGTTTTTGAGTTCTTTTTCATGCCTTCAATTGAACTTCTAATTACTTTATATATTATATTCTTCTAGATATAAGTTGGATCATAGTAAATCGAAATTGGCATTCTGTATTATCTCAATAGTTGTTTACGATCAAAATGGTTTGCCATGGTCCAATTGTCGTGTTGATTTATGAAGATTCTTCTTTGAATTTGGATCTTATATGATTTTTGTTGTAGATTTTTCAAAGTGCAAGTCTTTGTTTGACCACTACCACACCAGAACAACTTGCTTTCGCTCTCCAGTGGTTTATGAAGCCATTAGCGTATGTTGGTGTTCCTGTAGCCGAAGTAATTCTTACTCTTTTACTATCATTGAGATTTATCAACCTAGTCTTCGATGAGGTGAGGTAGATTTTGTTTGTTGTTGTCTTTGAGGTTTATCAGAAGGAACTCAGCTCTTTAATTATGAGTTTACTCTTGGTAGGTTCGAATTGTGGCATTGGGGATTGTGTCTCGGAGGATAAATTGGCAACAATTGGCTACTATGGAGACAGTTGAAGGCAAGTCTACAACTCAAATCCTAATCTTGCAACTCTCTTTAACTAAAATCATTTATGTCATTTTGACCCTTAACTATGAACGGATCGATTTCGGTTAGGATTTATGTCATCCAAACGAGTAGAAAGATATAATTAAAAAGACAGCGGCCAATTGGTTTGAGCGTGCTGACAGCGCTGTACAAAAAACTGGATCCTTATTGTAATACTACACTTTGCTATGTTCATAAATAAGGCAATAACTATTCATAAATAATTCTTGAAAAGGACAAATAATTCTGGGAATCAAGCCAACACTACCTTTAGATATCAACTAATCTTCTAATATAAATCATACCCTGTGAATTGCAGTTTTCTTTACGTACATGCGCCGAATCTTCAAAAATATATTTAATCACGCGGAGCAGATTACCCAGGTTTGTTCTTGATTTCGCTCGTTTTCTTTAAGTTTATACGTTAATCAAATTTTCACTCACTATTCGGCACTTCATTGAAAAGGGTATTTTCATAAAGGGAAGAATAGTCGGGTACATACATCAAAATGTACTATTTGAATTTAATGTGCCAATTCTTACAATAATACATGACTCGGAAAGTTTGAAGATATATACTTATATTCGGTGTCGTATTCTCTCAGGCGATGACTGTGAGAGGATTTAGGGGTGACAGCAGCTCCCACAACATTTACTTCTCATCGGCTTCTTCTGCACCAATTGCAAACATTGTTTCTGTAATGACACTACTTGGACTTATAGGTGCTGCTGCCTTATCCGAGTATGTGCTTGTCTAAGTTATACCACAAAGCCGCTTGCCAAGTTTAAAACGATTCCTCAAACCACATGCAAAAGATTTATGTAAATATGGAAGATTAGCCTTTACAGCATGAGCAGGTAGTGTACCGACTCACGGCTTGAATAGATATATGTCTGATAAGTTAAGGTAGCTATATTATCTACAAGAAGAAGCCAAATTGTGGAGTAAAATAGGTCCTCTAATTGCCCAAGGATTTTGGATGTCTAACGTTTGGGTAAAAATCAAATTGAAGTTTATATTTCTTGATTTAAAGGTTCATTGTCAATGTGGTTCGAAAACAATGTTAGATTGCACAGGATTTTACGAAGTATTTTAGACGTTTTCCATATCATTTAAAATAAATAAAATTTCCTAAATATAAGAAGTTGATACATACGTCACACGATATCATCATATATATATATATAGAGAGAGAGAGAAAAGTAAGAGGGCGTTTTATATATACGTCAAACAATAATTTGGGTTTGTCACAACACCATTTTCAGACGACTTTTTTAAAGAGTAATTGACATATGCCATTTATTTCAACTTTTGACACAACATTTCTCATGGCCACCATCTAATCTTCTATAATATTAATTACACTTTAATACTAATTGTTGTATCATTTTAACACGTCAACATTATTGTCTTAAATATACAACATATGAAAATGTTTCGTGTTTCAACATCTTTTATGTTTCCACAATGAACATTTTTTGTCATTTCACACATATCTCCAAACAAAACAAAAACATGAGACAAACAAAGTGAATTCAACATCGATTTAGTAGGGTTTATATCGACCCACAAAATTATAACTAATAACAATCATATCTTGCAACATTCATCGTTGGCGACAATTATAACGAGTATAAAACTTATAACGATCAAAGGCACAACCAACAGGTTGATGACTACCAACGGCTGGTATCGATGTAGTAGTATAACTAATTAATACTCGTAATCAAGACATACAGCGAGGATCCAAATGAACTAAGAACAAATCCAATTAGCTGAATTTATATTCAACTATGTTGAAGAATTATGTACTATCATTATGTTACGGTTCTCTGAAATTCAAGAGACGGCCCTGATCATTATACAGTCATAAACGATAGACATATATAAAAGTGACAAAATACAGAACCAAATCTGTAGAGATTATTATAAAATTTATAAGCATTTAAAGACAAAAGGAGAAACAATAGAATAAGAACATATTGAAACTACTATATATAATTTTTGTATGTATGTAACTATCCATAAAACACATGTGTATACTTATCTTTAATCCACCTAAAGCTCTTCCTAAAAGACCCTTTAAATTTGCCTTCAACAGAATAAACTTTATAACCAGCAACTCTTTTCTTCCTTTGAAACTCAGGATCACTAAAGCCCCATGATTTTGAAGCTGACCCATTTGTTGACTTTCCCTTCTTCAGCTTAAAATCATTGGTATTTGATCCAGCAACAACAATATCCATATTTGGTTGATGATGGGTCTTGTAAGAAACACTGTAAGATCTGAAATTGGGTTGGAATTGATCACCCATACCATTGTATGTATCTAATTGCATGTCTTTATCGGTGTAACTGTATGAATTTGATCTGTAATTGGCCATGGGCTTTGTAAGAATATATGGAAATGGGGAGAGAAATTTGGGGATTTTGAGGGGGAATTCAATAAATAAAAATAAAAATGAATGAATTAAAGTAAAGAGATGGGGGCTGGCTGGGTAATGGAAGTCGTATTGGGAGGCTTGTAAAAAAGTCAACACGCTGCTGCATACATCACACAGCTCAACATTTGCATTTTTAATTTTTATATTTTTTATATTTGGATTGTATTTTTTAAAACCATAGAATATTTGGTTTCCATAAATGATTCTAACAGAATTCAACTCCAAAATGAATTGTCACTAAATAATACCAACGGTGACTAAGCTAAGCTAGAGTGTCTATTTATATCCAAACAGTTTATGATATGATCGCAAGGAAAGTTCAATTAGGAACACCTACTTCTTATGGTAGGACGGTGAGAATTTTTTTTTTTTTTTTTAACTTTAAAATTAAATATTTTTTGATAAAAAATTTAAATCAAAATTGCAATAATTTTTTTTAAAAATATGTGATACGCATCATAAAAAATTTAGTGTATATCACACATAAAACTTGTGTTACACAACTTTAATTTGTGTAATATATATATATATATATATATATATATATATATATATGATTGAGATCCAGGGAGAAGGTTTTCAAAGTGGAGAAATGGGAGAAGGGATCCTGGCCTTTGGATGCTTGAATCAACGGTTGAGATGAGTCAATGGTCAACCTCAATTTTTGGCCGCTGTTTTTGGATGGGTGGGGGCAAAATCGTCCTTTCATTTGTTATTTTAAAAAGGAAACGATAGCAATTTAATAAGAAACTAACTAATCGATCCGTTTTCTTGCAAACTTTCCAATTGAAACTCTACTCTTTCTTCTACAATCGATGCGACCCAAAAAACGAAAACCCTATCTGTGATTCTTCGATCGACCACCTCTACCGAACGGATCTTCACTTTGTTTATCTTTTTTAAAAAACGGAATCATTGAATCGCTCCTGAATCAAGTCGATCGAAATAGCAGTTCGTTTTGTGGTGTTTGGATGCTGAAGCGCGAAACTCTGAAATCAAGGAACATGAAGCAATCGAAACTAACAGGTATTAACTATTATTTTCTATACCTGATTTGAATCTTTTTTTGATTATTGTAAACATATATTTAGTGTTTTTTTGGGGGAAATCTACTGTGATTATTTGGGGGAATTATGTGTTAGGTTATTTGACATTGAATCAAAGTAAATAATATCTGTTCGTGATTATTGTAGTTCTGAATCATTTTGTTGATGCATGTATCAAGTGTATGTTACATGGAAGCCACGAGTTGTTTTTTAAGTGTGTGTAATGTTCTTCTTTTGATTCTGCAAATGACTAATGTTGAAGTTGATAACCGACTGTTCGAATATTTCGAACATGCAACATAACCATGTGTAATCGTTTTTAACATTTGTGGGATTTTTTTATGCACTTTCATAGCACAATGACTATTAGTTGTCACAATGATTGACTATTTGTAAAAGCAAAAAATTTGTTGATGAAGCGGAACACGAAACGAGATTCATTGCATGTTGTTTGATTCTAGTGTGCAAATCAGTTTTGCACAAAGTATATTTTGAAAAGTAGTTGATAGTACACGGCATGTTGTGGATAATGATTTAATATTAGGGGTACAGTGGATCGTATAACTTGATTCACAGTAATATATTGGTACAATCTTCATGTGTGTAATGGTGTATTGTCAATGTTTCAGGTAGTACCCAATTGCGTGATCATGATTCGGACGATGATTTTATGACAAAAGCCAGAAACGTAAGAGAAGCGATGACATCAAAGTAGTTAATGTAAAGGGGGATAAAAAAAACAAAAATACAAAACTTCGGTCTGTTAATAGTAGGAACCCACCAAGTGTTATAGTGGAGTTGATTCCTAAGTTTACAGTAGAACAAAAGAACGCTGTGCGGCGAGTAGGTTTTCAACATGTGTTGGATCTCGGTATTAGCAAGTTACCTCTAAAGCTAGGCTTTTGGTTACTTGACAACTATGATGCAGAAACGAGCACACTAACAGTATGTGGACATAAGCTTTTGGTTGTAAGTTTGCCTATTCCTTTATCTATAGCATAGAATATGAATTAATAAATCATAGTAAAGTAAGTAATGTTGTTGAGATATTGTATATGGAAGCAAATTTGAATCATAATGAACCGTTTGGGCATGTAGTGTTTGATGATTTAACATTGAATCGCTGATACTGCATATTCATGGTGAGACAACATGTAAGAATGATGAATCAAAGTACATATTTTGCAGAATCATAGTACATAATTTGCAGAATCATAGTTTATAATTTGCAGAATCATTGTGTATAATTTGCAGAATCATAGTGAATAATTTGCAGAATCATAGTGTTTAATTTGCAGAATCATAGTTTATAATCTGCAGAATCATAGTTTATAGTTTGCAGAATCGTAGTATATAGTTTGCAGAATCATAGAAAGAGTGAATGCTTAATCATACTATACCGACTGCTGAATCATAATATATTAAGCAAAAGTTGTATGTATCTAAGGCATATTTATTTAAGCTGTAAATGTTTATATTATTGGCTCACTTGATGTTTATTTAAGCATAGTTTATTTTATTATATGATAAAGCTAAATCAAAGGTCCAGCCATAAGTGTATTGAATCTGTTTTTTTTTTTTTTTTGTAGCTTTTTTATGTAAGTAGCACCTTAATTGATGGCGGAAAAATAAAATTGGTGAAACCGTTAATGCTAGGATAACAGAGGAGTTGAAGCAAAGACAAGCAAACGAGTTGAAGAAGAAAGGCTTTGGCAAGGTGACTCTTGTGGATAGATTGAACTGCTTTAAAGAAGATGAAGATGAATCACTCAGGCTGAAGGTCGAAAAGATACTGCATATGGTACACCATCCATGGAGACATGCATAACCCCAACTGATATTGTGTTCATCACCGTTCCATTGCCTGTTCATAAAGTTTGAAACACTCATAAATACATAAACGAATCAAACGAAAGTGACAACACATATGCTACCATGTAATACACATTTTTGTTAGGTTGAAACACTTATATAAGTTACTGAATCAAAGTCATTTTTAAATATAACTTACTCGCTTCAGATGTGCTTGCAATATCATCGGAATCATCGGTTGAATACGTATCTACAAGTTCCATCACTTGATCACCATCCGCCATTTCGATTGACCGTAAATCGAATACTAATACAATAACTTATGAATTGCTCCCAATATTGATCACAAATCCTTGTTCAAAATCACTCAAAAATTCGATAGCAGGTATCGTTTTATAGGAAGTTAATTGTAGGAAAAAATGCACCAAAAATGAGTATAAAAAAACGAGAATTCACGTATCAAGGTATTAAAAATCCACGTCGCATATATCAACCCCAGAGAATAAAATATCCGATGAAGATTCAGCAATATTCTTGGATCAAACCAAAATTGAAAAGATAATGGAGCCTAATATCAAGTTTGAAAAGATATTTGGGTGATAGTTTCCAAAAATAATGGAGTCTAATACTAGCAACAAAAAAACGTCCACATTAATGCATTTACAATTTTATGATATTGAAATAAAATAACCAATTTACAATTGACTAATATACCCTTTGACTTGAAAATGAGATGAATGGCCAGGATTCCTTCTCCCCCTTCTTCACAAAATTTTTCTTCTTTTTAGATCCCCAACTATATATATATATATATATATATGAGAATTACTATAAAGTTGAGAACTTTGAGAACCACAAAAAATATGTAATTGTTCACGTGTAATTCACTTTATACACATGTGAACATTAATATTTGTTCAAATGAGAAACAAAAAGACGTCAAAAAATGTAAAATTACGTATAAAAATACGTAAAAACACATATGTTCACAACTGAACAGTTCACATGTGAACAGATCGGTTAAAATTAGTTAAAATAAGTTTTTACACTTAATTTTTTGAATTTCAAGGTCTTATTGATTATTATTAACACTTTTATATATTTTTTGACATTATCATATGTGAACAATCACATATTTGAGTGGTTCTCACAAGTTCTCAATTTTTTGGTAGTTCTCATTTGAACCTCCACACACACACACGCGCGCGCGCACACACACACACACACACACATATATAAATCGATCTAATATTAAAGAGGATAACATTTTAATAATTTTGGCATTATTATTATTTTATTTTTTTACAAAAAATGTACCTATGGTAAAATTAAAAGTGAAAAAAGTTATTTTTACAGTTCCTACCATAAGAAATGATTCTAATAACCCTCCCTCAAATTTTGTCCATCAATACAATGAAGTGAGACATTAATTACTAGTTGTAAGGTACAATGAATTGAAACCTTTGTTACACGAATTAATTAATATTACTATATATAGGTCGTCATGGATCAATGAATATATTAGGTGTATTAATAGTAGGTATATGGGGTAGATAAGTAAAGGTTAGAACATCTTATATGTGTTCTGTACTAGTGTACTACCCATTAACTTCCAGGCATTATGATCTTAACGTGATCATCTCAACGTTATAGACCTTGAAGTTGATTCATAACCCCCTACCTACAACTTAGCATCGTTAATATTTTTCTGATGTAGTTTCATTGAATTGAAACAGTGAAACTGAGCGCAGAACTTAACAGTACGAGGCTAGCTGCAGCCTGCAGGTGGGTATTAATGATATATATGCATGTTTAACTTGTCACTAAAATATGAATTGGAGCAGTTTCTCCAACACTCAATAGAGTTGATGAAGATTAATTCATCTGCTGAGTATGGAAATATTACCAAGACTGAGTTAACCTAAAATGCAAATGGATAGGTACTAAATAACAAAACAACCAGATTGAATACCTCATTAACAATGAGCTAGTAATGTACCATTTGATTCAATTTGTTTCTTGATCAGTTTTCTTAGAAATCAATTCTGTTCAAGAAAAATGACTATATGCGTTGTGTGATCACCTGTCTATATATATCCGTCAGTATCTAAATTTAACTAAAATTATATACTAGCTAAAGAATATAACAAAGAGATCAAAGAGAGGGTAGAGGATGTGACAGATAGAGAGTGAGCACACATCGCTTCAAGCATTCGAAACTCATAATTTGCAAGAAAGACCATGAGTGCTCACTCTCTTCTGTCACCACTCTTTACCTTGATAGTTAGAATTGAATTAAAGGAACATTCTTTTTGTTGTTGCTTGCTGAACATATATATTGCTGCCCGCCATAGAAGCTAGGAAACCCTATTACATGTAGAAAGCTTTCCTAATTTAGGTAAAACACTAAATTTCTAGTTTGGTTGGTGCAGTGATACTAGTACTATACTGTACCATATAGATTATTGTAGGCATGATTTGATGTGTGAGTTAGAATTGGAGGTTACTCATCCTTATATAGACTCTTCAAAGATGCTTTAGGCCTTTACCCCATGCCTTTAATTCATCTCATAACAGATGCATGTGGCTTTATCTTTTCTTTTACCCATTCTCAATATATTACTATTTCGATTCAAAGATTAGTGTATATGGTCTATCGATTGATGATATACTACAGGTAGAGTCATATATTCTCGCACATTTCGTATAATAAAAAATTTGTTTCGCTTTATATATTGTTTAATTTCTTTATCTTTTGTAATTACCTTTTATTCAAGCTTAAGTTTGAGTGCCATTTTCGTTCCACTCCAATTAGTGGTGGGATTATTAGAGTATGTGCCGGTGGCGGTAGCACTCTATGGGCACTGTGGTCAACTGCCTACACAAAGGTTTCAGTAATTTTCACTATATATATATACGAAGTAGGAATAAATTGATAAACCAACCGGTCACATGTTCGACTCCGCCTTCTTCCTTTCAGTTTTTTGATTATTTATTTATTGTATATATTCTTTCATCTTATGACACTTTCTTACATTTTTTTTCTTTATGATTCCATCTTATTTCACTTTCCTTTTCATTCGGTATCTTTTTTCACCTATAATTTTAGCTGGTTATAAGAAATTGCAGCCTCTAAAAGAACAACCATTGAATTTTACTAGCAAAGACCCGCGCTATATAGCGGATAAGAGTTCTGAAAACATCATTTAAAATCATTGTGATTAACGTGTTCCATATAGTTGACACGAATAATATATTTTATTGAAAGTTTAAGGATTTATATATTGTGATAAAAGGTAAAGGTTAAAATATTAAATCACTAACCAAGTTAGTGAATGCTTATACATTAATAAGATTTAAGGATTAAAACAAGACAAAAAAATAGAAATAAATAAAGATTAAAACGTAAACTGGTTAAAAGTTAAAATATTGTTAATAATAATTTATTTTTAGAAACAATTCATATTGAAGTTAAACAATCATTCATATAGATTCAATAATTAAAAAACAAAAGTTTCCTTTCTTTTACCTTTAAGGGCATGAATGTAATTTCTCTTCTTTAAAAGCTTAAGGCAATAAAGAAAAAGGTTAAATGCTTTATAATGTGTTATAGATTATAGATTATAGATATTTTATAGGTGATGATTTTTTTTCATAATATAAGTATATAAAGAAAATATCTTTAATCATAAATAAATGTATTATAGATCGCGAATAAAAAAAAATTGAGAAGCTCGAAACTTTGAGAGAGACGAACTTGCGAGCTAAAATACAAAGCCACGAGGTTTGTTTAAATTGCTAAATTTATGAATCTTCGGTATGGTTTTCGTGTTGAGAATCGATCGAATTAGACTGTCATAAGTTTGGGTGGGTTAGTTTAACGTATTACTTTGATCATAAAAATCTCAATGCGGAACCCAAAATTTTGATTAACAAATTAATATCCTAAAATTCGCCCCCTTACGAAAAAAAATTCTGATACCGCCCCTCAGTATGTGGGTACGTGTTATGCTATGTTAGGGTTTATATATGGCCTATCCCGATTCTATAGACGAACTTAGGATATATGGGTTTTTTCTAGGGTAAAGTACAATAAAAGGTATTCTACTTATTACCTAATCCTATTTAAGGTACTCAACTTTAATTTTTTCAATTTAAGGTATCAAACTTTTAATTGTAATCAAGTTAGGGATGCGAATTTCACAAATGATGAGTTATTACCGAATTTCTTCTTTGTAAGTAACATATCTACTTAATAGATTAATATTCCTCGATCAATTTTGAAAAAAATTGAGTAAAAAGAGAGATATTACAATTTAAAGTGATTATGAGTTTTTGTTAAATTCTCTCTCCTCACTCAATATTTTTCAAAATTGATTGAGGAATATTAGTTGATTAAGTAGATATGTAACTTCTAAAGAAGAAATTCGGAAATAGCTCGTTATTTATGAAATTCGTGTCCCTAACTTGATTACAAATTAAAAGTTTGATACCTTAAATTGAAAAAATTAAAGTTGAGTACCTTAAATAGGATTAGGTAATAAGTAGAATACCTTTTATTGTACTTTTCCCTTTTTTCTATATATACATAACCATTGTGTTATAAATAGGATTAATGTAATAAATAGTAACATACATGGTTTTTATTGTTTGACAGAACCGATCAAGTAAAGAAAATTTTCCAATAAATTAGGTTTCTCATTGGCACTAGTAGGGGATTGAACCTGAGGTATTTAGGTTTCTCAATGGCACTAGCGGAATTAAACCCGAGATATTTTCAAATGTGGCCCATGTGTGAAACAGCTATGGTGGGTTTATTTTCCCTCATATCCGTTTAAACTTTATCTTTTTAAATTGACATGAAGCTTTTATCACATTTGCTTTTTTACCCACAACTTGTGTAGCTAGGCTTATAATACTAGCTACAGAGCATGTTTGATGTGAACTCAAAGGTAGGGACCCCTTAGATTAGCTGGATTGAAAGTGCCACATACTTAGATGACATACAGAAAACAAAGAATTCAATTCAGGTTCGATTTAGAGCAGTAATACGATTTGTTGTCGATCTCCAGAATACCAAATTCGATTCTCCTTTCGAAAATGATCATTTGTGAATATTATGAGTGCATCCTGGCCTCTGCATTTTTCCCATGTTATGACCCACCATTCTAGAGAAATGAGTTCGATCTTGCTTACATCTCACTTTGTCTGGAAACTAAAGTAGCATCTTGTTAAGATAAGAGCTGCAAGCTGTACGTATTAAAACAAACCTCAATGTATCTTACCAGCAAATTCACAGGAAATGGAACTAAACATGACTATTAATCAACTTCTCAGGTATAATGGAGTCATAATTAGTAGATAGACCTCACACTTTTTTTTAGCTTATACAAGCATTATTTCCTCTTTCTCTAACCATTATTTTTGCTCATCATGTGGTGCTTACTTTCTAATTCTAATACAAACTGAATCGCAAGACTAAAATTATAACTTGCATTAGTTTGTTTATTATTGGTAATTCAAGAACCACCAGAAAATTACTGATCGTGCCTGATTACGTCTATATTTGTATCTCTTAAAATCAATATATTAATGTATATACACATATACAAGTACACAGTTATAAAATAATTAAGACACTATTAAAACTTTAGCGTTGAAAAGTATTCTTCATCGGTGTATGGGGATGAAAGAAACAATCAAGCAAATCTCAACACATTACCCACAGGCTCAAATTATAGAACCCACGCCAAGTATCTTGGGCAGTAAAGTAGCCTAAAGTATGGATACTTTATAAAAACTATGCAATAAGTAATGATGCTTAATTAATTAAGTTGATGGCTTTCTTTGAGACATGACCTTTTTACCTCCTTTATGATTTGAAGTTAATTAATCAAATGAGTACATAATTAGGATCATTAGCACCATAAAGGTGTGTTAAGGTTAGGCCTCAATCACTGTCATCATACTAGCTAGTTTGTAAAAATGATATGATGCAATAATTTCCATGTTAGTTCTATTATGTAAATAATTTACCGCTTCACTTAATGCTTTTAGCTAGAGGCTTTAGCAAACCACTCTTATAGAAAGATAATTTACTAGATTAATTAGGGTGGATTGTTACATACTTGGAAAAGCAGAAAGATTTATATATAGGAGTTACCGTTTAGGAATGTATCTAACTTGTACACGATGTTTATTGTATGTACCCAACTTACATTTGCCATTTTTAATGCATTAAACTTTCAAAAAATGTGTTTTAGTGTATTTTCGTGACGTCTTGATGACGTGTCAAACTCTTCGGATGACACGTAGCACCTTCAACAAGCGACACGTCACAAAAATACATTAAAGCACACATTTGAAAGTTGAATGCATTAAAAATTTCAATCGTAAGTTGGGTACACACAATATACATCAAGTACAAGTTAGATGCATTCCCAGACACCAATTCCTTATATATACAGTAAGATTATAAAAGGATGAATTCCCTACCACATGCAACTTTCTTCTTTTCTTTTCTTCTATATTGCCCTAGCTAATGGTGGATGGAATTGCTTTTGCCCATGTTCTCACCCAATCTTCATCTCACTTTCGGCCATTATGCAGCATGTTGGACGCGTAGCCTCCCAGTCTCTCGATCCACTTGATCTTGGAATGATCTTTTTATAATATATGCTACATGCATCCCAGCCATAACCTTTTGATATATGATCAGATTCTAAAGTTTTATATTCTTTATTTCCGTGTTTAATTTTTGGTTTAAGTGCTTTTTAATGTGTATAACTATGCGTTGACATTCATTGTGTGTACGTAACAAAATTGACCGCCATTATATGTACGAAACTATTTATTTTTGTACATCGTGTGTATTTTGGTGACGTGTTATCAGTTATAATGTGACACATGGTATGTTTACAAATTGAAAAGTCACCAAAATACACACAATGTACACAAATAAATAGTTTCATACATACAATAGCGGTCAATTTTGTTACATACACGTAATGAAGGTCAACGCATAGTTATATACATTAAAAAACACTTAACCCTTAATTTTTGTATCCTAGATATAGTTATGCGCCTTAATACTAAACTAGTTTGATACACAATGTTTTTGTTATTAGCGCGCTATAAAGCCCAGTGGAGGATATAGGCATGTGTTGTATGTGCCAGCGCACAGGGCCACCAAAATTTGAGGGCCTCCAAATTTTATGAAAGTTGCTATAACTAGTATATGTTCAATTATTTCTTGTGCGTTATTGATCAAGCAATTATTTCTCTTAAAAAAAATTCGAACAATACAAAGAGTATGACAAGACTTTTGGTTTCTTGCTTACTTCTTACAAGTTGCATTTGTTTCAGGACAAGAATCTTAGATCTTGTTATAGTTATTTTGAAAAGGTACTCACGAAGAGTGGATTGGAAATAAACTCCATGTGGAGTTCAATTTGTAACACCCCCAAATTTGTTTAGTGGAAGCGTTTAGTTTAAGTACTGGGGTGTCACAATAATAAAGCATGCATACGTATCAGAGCTTATGATTACAACAGAACATAATATATTAAGATGCCAAAATGTTAATTACAAGATTTACGATTCATCGAATCGTACAAGTTAAAAGTAATAAGTATACAAAAGTGGATTTCTAGAATATGACAAAATAGTTTCAGTTATACTGGAGAAATCCATATGTTTTTCCAAAAATGTTGGCATCCTAAAGCTTCACGGGTCGCCTAATTCTCCATGTGTTGGCGATTTTTACATGCGCAGCTAATTCCCTGAAAAACATAGTAAAAGTCAACAACTAGGTTGAGTGAATCCACAGGTTTTATGTTGTACGTTGTTGTTTCAAGTTTTGTAGTCATAGTTGTTGTTGAACCAAATACGTTCACAAATAGTAATTGCCATAATAGTCGAGTAATGTTTAGTGGAATGTCATCCAAGGTATAAGTTTAGTGGGTTATTCGCCCAAAAGTTTCGTTCTTTGTCGAGACGTTACCCAAAATGCGGTTCATGTGGAATGTTGCCCAAAAATAGTTGCGTTGGGACGTTACCCAAATTATGTGTTTGAAAACGTGTTGCTGGTTGTTCCCCAGTAGTTTTAAAGTTTGAGTCGGTCGTTCTCCGACTAGTTACCAAATGTACCGGTCGTTCTCCGGTAAGACACCAAGTTAGCACCGGTTGTTCTCCGGCGAGATACACTGTTAGTACCGGTCGTTCTCCGGTAAGATACCATGTTAGTGTCGGTCGTTCTCCGACAAGTTACTAATATGTACCGGTCGTTCTCCGGTAAGATACCATGTTAGTGTCGGTCGTTCTCCGACAAATTACTAATATGTACCGGTCGTTCTCCGGTAAGATACCAAATTTGTTTCACATAGTGATAATAGTTTTTGTTTGGAATACCATATTGTACGGACAGTTGTAGTAGTTGACCGTAGTCATAAGCAATTTGTATAAGTGTACCAAAAGGCAGTTATGTGATAGTTTGTATAACAGTTTAACAGTTCAAGTACTCTAATTGTTCGAGTAAACAGTATGATAAATAATCATATAGTAAAAGCAGTTATGGCAATCAGTAAATCAGTAAAGCAGATGACTATGTTTTCCACCCCAAAAGTAGTTAAAAACAGTAAAAGTAGGGGCTGTGAACTCACCTGTTGAGTTTAAGTAGTTGTGCGAGTGCTAGCAACCTAAGCCCAAGTACAGTCTGAAATCTCCTAACGTCCTAAACGTACGAGATTTAATAAGTATGTGGATGTCTAAACTAATCATCCATGCTAGTGTTTGTACAATCAAGCCACGTCCAAATCGTTCGTTTAAATGTTTACGTTGCATTTCGATGTTTGTGAAAATGTATACGACTCGTTGGTAACATTTTTGAAACAATAGTTCAAAAATGTTATTATCTCATTTGCTACAGTACTGCTACAGTAAAATTTGACTTTTCTACAGTAACTTTGACTTTTTAAAGTGTGTTTTTAGGGTTCTGACTTGTGCGACGTACGGGTCTACGTCGCACTCAGGTTTTGCGACGTCATGGGTTGCGTCGCATAGGCGACGTTCGCAATTTAATGCGACGGAACGGGTTGCGTCGCTATCTGCGACGTGGGGATGATTATGCGACGTAGAGGCCTACGTCGCAGTACTGTTTTTGGGCAAAATGCGACGTAGTCGCCTGTTCGACGAACAGATCAAAAATAACGAGTTTTTGGGCGATTTTGGACGTTTTTGGATGCATAAAACACTAAAACATGTTAATCTAAGTATATTAAACAAGAAATATCAATTATAATTTCAAAATCTAAAGATTTGCGGGATTTGTCGGAAACTTACGAGTGTCGGATTTGAAATCCGAAAAGATAGAAAGATAGATCGTGGTCTCGTGGTCGTTTTATTCCAAAGGAGTAGGGTGATTCGGCGTCATTTTAGCGTAGTTTTGTGGCATTTTTGTGGTGGTATTTGGTTGGTGGTGGTGATAGTAGAGAGAAAAAGAGAAAAGTGAGAGAAAGAAAATGAAAGAAATGAAAGAAAAGGGGAGGTGGGAGGTGGTTTTGTTCAACTTTCTGCCTCCGTGTTTGCACTCCGTGTTTGTTTACCCGATCGTTAAATGTTATTTTATTTTAACTAATATGTTTTTAATTTACACTTAGCATAAATTTATTACTTTGTTTTATTTTAATTATAGGAATTGACGTTCTGCATTATAAAATGATTAGTAAATATTTTTGACAAAATATTTATTCGTTACGACCTTATTTAATAATTTCGTTTTATTAACAAATTTTGTTCACCAAGAGTCGTACATTTTTGTCGCGTTTGTTTTCAGATTGTTCTGTACGTAATTACAGCTAATTACGAATACGTAATACTACGCGTACTAACTATTTGGGCTATGCTAGACTTACCTCTAAAATGTATTGTGAATTTACTCAAGTAGGGAATTAGCCTAATAATGCAAGTGACTAATGAAATTAATCGTGTTCAAATTTGCGAGGTGTTACATTCTCCCCAGGTTAGAGAAATCTCGTCCCGAGATTTAAATCAAGTTGGATCGCCCGCGGCGTATGTTCTCCGATAAGTCATGTTGTTAATCAATAGTAATAGTTTGCGTGGCGTTCAATTGTTGCCATAGAAGTTCAATCAGTTTAAGTATGCTCGCGGCATAGTTCAATATGTTGTGTGTTTCGTTTCGTGGTCAGAGTTTACCAAGTGTTGTGTTCAAATCGACATTCGAATAAAACGAATGTTAAATTGTAGCAATAGTCGCTAAAACGTACCGTGCTAGTTAAGATCTGCAACCGTTTCCGGTGCACGGAGAATGTATGCGCGGCTTGGGACGTAGCCTTTGTTAGTGATGCGGTTGTTGTTGTTCTGATTGTTGTTCCCGGGGTTGTTCGGTTGTTGGCATTGGTTTCGGTGATGTCCAGAATCACCACACCTAAAGCAGCCAGTGTTTTGTCCCTCGGGAGCGACTTGAGGAGGTAGGTTTGTCCTACAGTTCTGTGCTAAGTGACCGGGACGTCTGCAGTTTTGACAAAATGTACAATCACCATCGTGGTGTCTCCCGCACTTGTCACACCTCGGTTTGTTACCAAGGTAGGTTTTGGGTCCAGGGTTGTTGATTGCAGCGTAGGCACGGGTGTTTCCCGGGTTTCTGTTTTGTTGACCCTGACGGTCGTTACCCTCGCCGTTCCATTTGCGTTTGTGGGTTTCAGATTCGCCCGCATCAGTACGGGTAAGTTCAGTTTTCCCTGTGATAGCTTTCAGGGTTCCAATCTCGACCGCGTAGTCGGTTAAGCTTTGAGCCAGGTCAACTACGCTCCTAAAAGTGGCGGGTTTGGAGGACATAACCATGCCTCGGATTTGTGGTGCCAAACCCCTGTTGTAACGCTCAATGCGTTTGTTCTCGGGGGTTACCATGTGGGGCACAAGACGTGCAAGCTCCTGGAATCTAGTTGTGTAACCGGAAATGTCAGCGCCGAACATTTGCATGTTCCAGAATTCGGTTTCAAGTTTTTGCATCTCGTTGGGAGGGCAAAATTCCTCCATCAACATTCGTTTCAGTGTCTCCCATGAGATAGAGTAAGCAGCTGGGCGTCCCATGATTTGCACCTGAGCGTTCCACCATGTTAGCGCTTTGTCGGCTAGAGTGCAGGTGGCGTATTTCACAATTTTGTCAGCAGCACAGTCACTGATGTCGACCACTGACTCTGTTTTCTCAATCCAGTGGACTAGGCCAATGGCCCCTTCAGTCCCGGTGAAGGTGTTGGGTTTGCAGGCTTGAAATGTTTTGTATGAACACCCCTGTTGGGTATTGTTCGGGGTTTCGCTAATGACTGGAGTGGCTCCACTATTGTTGGTCAGGTTTTCACGATTTCGGCTGGCCTCGTATTGTGCGATGGCTTCAGCCACGCGGCGTTCGATGATTTGTTCGGTTATTTCTGGAGGTGTAGGTGGAGAATTTCGTCGACTGTTTCGAGTCTTTCTTTGTTTAGGCGGCATGCTGACGTTCTGCGATGAAAAGATGCAGAAGTCAATGCCAATGAAAAATATGTGAGGAATGAAGTTTCACATATTTCAAGTTTTAGAGTTTCAAGAAAAGTTGTCGGATTCCCATCACGTATCTTACGACTATGAAACACCCATATGTACTTAGGATAATATAATCACGTTGGCCAGGCGTCATTATATGATGCTAAATACATACTTCTTTTCATCAACCGTTTAACACGATCCGGTTCACATGAGATCTGAGTGCAATGAACGAGTCGAAGGTGGTGAATAGTTCACGCGTATCGAGGTATCGTAGCGATAGTTTAGATGTATATAAATGCATGTATGCACGTGCGTTCTAGCCAAGGCTATAGTCTAGGTCTCTAGGTCGCTAAGTCACCTAAAGTTTCCTAGTTCGCTATAACCAATGTCTCTTATACCAATCTGTAACACCCCCAAATTTGTTTAGCGGAAGCGTTTAGTTTAAGTACTGGGGTGTCACAATAATAAAGCGTGCATACGTATCAGAGCTTATGATTACAACAGAACATAATATATTAAGATGCCAAAATGTTAATTACAAGATTTACGATTCATCGAATCGTACAAGTTAAAAGTAATAAGTATACAAAAGTGGATTTCTAGAATATGACAAAATAGTTTCAGTTATACTGGAGAAATCCATATGTTTTTCCAAAAATGTTGGCATCCTAAAGCTTCACGGGTCGCCTAATTCTCCATGTGTTGGCGATTTTTACATGCGCAGCTAATTCCCTGAAAAACATAGTAAAAGTCAACAACTAGGTTGAGTGAATCCACAGGTTTTATGTTGTACGTTGTTGTTTCAAGTTTTGTAGTCATAGTTGTTGTTGAACCAAATACGTTCACAAATAGTAATTGCCATAATAGTCGAGTAATGTTTAGTGGAATGTCATCCAAGGTATAAGTTTAGTGGGTTATTCGCCCAAAAGTTTCGTTCTTTGTCGGGACGTTACCCAAAATGCGGTTCATGTGGAATGTTGCCCAAAAATAGTTGCGTTGGGACGTTACCCAAATTATGTGTTTGAAAACGTGTTGCTGGTTGTTCCCCAGTAGTTTTAAAGTTTGAGTCGGTCGTTCTCCGACTAGTTACCAAATGTACCGGTCGTTCTCCGGTAAGACACCAAGTTAGCACCGGTTGTTCTCCGGCGAGATACACTGTTAGTACCGGTCGTTCTCCGGTAAGATACCATGTTAGTGTCGGTCGTTCTCCGACAAGTTACTAATATGTACCGGTCGTTCTCCGGTAAGATACCATGTTAGTGTCGGTCGTTCTCCGACAAGTTACTAATATGTACCGGTCGTTCTCCGGTAAGATACCAAATTTGTTTCACATAGTGATAATAGTTTTTGTTTGGAATACCATATCGTACGGACAGTTGTAGTAGTTGACCGTAGTCATAAGCAATTTGTATAAGTGTACCAAAAGGCAGTTATGTGATAGTTTGTATAACAGTTTAACAGTTCAAGTACTCTAATTGTTCGAGTAAACAGTATGATAAATAATCATATAGTAAAAGCAGTTATGGCAATCAGTAAATCAGTAAAGCAGATGACTATGTTTTCCACCCCAAAAGTAGTTAAAAACAGTAAAAGTAGGGGCTGTGAACTCACCTGTTGAGTTTAAGTAGTTGTGCGAGTGCTAGCAACCTAAGCCCAAGTACAGTCTGAAATCTCCTAACGTCCTAAACGTACGAGATTTAATAAGTATGTGGATGTCTAAACTAATCATCCATGCTAGTGTTTGTACAATCAAGCCACGTCCAAATCGTTCGTTTAAATGTTTACGTTGCATTTCGATGTTTGTGAAAATGTATACGACTCGTTGGTAACATTTTTGAAACAATAGTTCAAAAATGTTATTATCTCATTTGCTACGGTACTGCTACAGTAAAATTTGACTTTTCTACAGTAACTTTGACTTTTTAAAGTGTGTTTTTAGGGTTCTGACTTGTGCGACGTACGGGTCTACGTCGCACTCAGGTTTTGCGACGTCATGGGTTGCGTCGCATAGGCGACGTTCGCAATTTAATGCGACGGAACGGGTTGCGTCGCTATCTGCGACGTGGGGATGATTATGCGACGTAGAGGCCTACGTCGCAGTACTGTTTTTGGGCAAAATGCGACGTAGTCGCCTGTTCGACGAACAGATCAAAAATAACGAGTTTTTGGGCGATTTTGGACGTTTTTGGATGCATAAAACACTAAAACATGTTAATCTAAGTATATTAAACAAGAAATATCAATTATAATTTCGAAATCTAAAGATTTGCGGGATTTGTCGGAAACTTACGAGTGTCGGATTTGAAATCCGAAAAGATGGAAAGATAGATCGTGGTCTCGTGGTCGTTTTATTCCAAAGGAGTAGGGTGATTCGGCGTCATTTTAGCGTAGTTTTGTGGCGTTTTTGTGGTGGTATTTGGTTGGTGGTGGTGATAGTAGAGAGAAAAAGAGAAAAGTGAGAGAAAGAAAATGAAAGAAATGAAAGAAAAGGGGAGGTGGGAGGTGGTTTTGTTCCACTTTCTGCCTCCGTGTTTGCACTCCGTGTTTGTTTACCCGATCGTTAAATGTTATTTTATTTTAACTAATATGTTTTTAATTTACACTTAGCATAAATTTATTACTTTGTTTTATTTTAATTATAGGAATTGACGTTCTGCGTTATAAAATGATTAGTAAATATTTTTGACAAAATATTTATTCGTTACGACCTTATTTAATAATTTCGTTTTATTAACAAATTTTGTTCACCAAGAGTCGTACATTTTTGTCGCGTTTGTTTTCAGATTGTTCTGTACGTAATTACAGCTAATTACGAATACGTAATACTACGCGTACTAACTATTTGGGCTATGCTAGACTTACCTCTAAAATGTGTTGTGAATTTACTCAAGTAGGGAATTAGCCTAATAATGCAAGTGACTAATGAAATTAATCGTGTTCAAATTTGCGAGGTGTTACACAATTGCTTAAAAATTTCTTGTCATTGTCAATATGGGACCTATTGCAATTCTATTGTATATAGAGTATTGTTAACTATTCCTCTAACTGTAGCAAGTGTGAAAAGAAGTTTTTCAAAACTTGAATAGTTGAAGTCATATTTAAATTGCTTTCAACAATGTCACGAGAATTTCAATTGATAATAATCTACTATAGAAGGTTTAATCAACAATGTTGTTTCGAAGAATTTTCGGAGAATAGCTCTTTTTAATAAAAATGAAAATAGTAAGTTTTCCGAATTGTTAGATAATGACTTCGTATTTTTGTATCTTTATATAATTCTCGTAGTAATAAGGCATTTTTCTATATATATGTTTATAATATTTTTTTTGTCTATTCAAGGCCCCTTTTTCTGATATCGTACGGGCCTCCCAAATTCATTTGTCGGCCCTGATTAAGCCTGGTTTGAATATAATTTTTTGAGATGATTTACAACAGTAATCATTAAGATATTTGGGAAATTTGGCCACATAAGTCCTCTGTACTTTTCCATCAATCATGCAAAAGTTTAATCTACAACTGCAATTAGAATTTTACTACAGATTATATTAAGTTAAAAGTGATATGTTTAGGAGGGATTCCACACTTTTGTTTCCATTTGGGACACATAGTATTGACTGTTAAGTAGATTGTATAATATTAGTTCAGATAGATAAATTTAGGACAACAAACTGTAAATTAGATGCAATGCCCAAATCACTGTCATCATACTTCCGTCGTATGATGTAATGATTTTTCAAGCCTCGCCAATCACATGGACCATCTAGTTAACGGGTTTTTGTCTAGGAATTAGGGTATTATTATACTAAATGATCATCGTTATCATAAAGATTTCCCCTTACCTGATCCCGCTCCAATTTGTATAAATTTTTTATTTGTATAGTAATAGATCAATCTTGCTGGGAAAATTTTTCACTAAAACCCGAAAAAAGGAATAGTTACGATCAAGTGGGAGTTAATCATCCACATAGTTTTGAAATTTTCATCGATTAAAGTCCCACTACAAGTCAACGTATTGCTTTTCTAATCATGATATATATCGCCATCAACTGATCAGTTGTCACTTACATAATTCAATTTAATTCAATTATGCCTCCAAAGAGGTTCATTTACGAATTTATTCAATCTTATTAAAAGTAACCGCGTAATCTGGTGCATCAAAGACCAACATTATCCCAAAGGATATATACATAACAATTTCTTCAGTTCCTAGCTATATATATCTTCCCAGTTCACACCATTTTTAATTTGGAGAAATCAATTCTTACTTTTAGATCATGACTGGACAAAAGTGGCATACTTCTACTGCTTTAGCTTTAGATGCATGCACAGATTAACATATACATATACATATACACATACAACATTTATATATTTATTAAGATATCGATCGATCATTAGAACTTTGGAAGTCAAACCTTGACAAATGAAGTTTGAAGAAAGCCATATACTTATGTCTAGTGGGTGGGGGGCTCCTCCTCTTTAGTCTTTACTTAAAGTAAGAGAAGAAAAGATATAAAGACATTGCACATAGAGGGCAATCAATCATATCTTGACAGACTCAGTTGAAGGAACCTCATTGAGCAAATATTTTGGGCAGCAAAGCAACCTTAAGTATATATGCTTTTGTATCTAATTAAGCAAGATTTATGTTTTATTATAAGTTAAATTATTTATTTATGAAGGGAACCGAAAAATAAAAAAAATAAAAAAACAGTTAAATATATACTTTTAGCTAAGTTCTCTAAGTTCTCTCTAGCCTGCAATATACTACTAGTATATAAAGCATCTTGTAAAGCATGCAACCTTTTTCTTCTTCTTTTTTCTCATTGATTGCCTTATTTGTATAAAGTGAATGGGATTCTTTTGTGCCATGTTCTCATCTAATCTTTAACTGATTGATCGGTCTCTTCTTTGACGTGTAGCTTCCCCGATGCCCCACTTGACACTGAGGGAATGACTTTGCTAAGTTGTTACACCCCAACCATGCAAGTCTTAATCGATTTGATTCTGGAATTCTTGGATCCTTTTCTCACATTAAAAGTTGTTGTTTATGTATGATATATGCTGTATTAGCTTGATATACGAATGCACGCTTGAACATATGTAATTTGCAAAATTGCTTAAAGCTAGGGCTAGCTGAATCAAGTTGTCATTAATTTTATGTGATGAACCATACGTTCAACATACATAGGACAAATATAGAAGCCAAAGTGTGAATAGAAAGCTTTAAGACAACCACACTGGAATATGTTGTTTTTTTATACTACGCGCATTAAGGCACTTGCCTTTTATGCATAGCCCAAAATTGTTATTAAAACATTTAACAACTAGAACGGTGTACAATATAGACTATTATTATTATTATATCATTGGGTTGATCTTTTCAGTGTTTAATATATAAATGTCATCGTTCAGAATCTTTGTACGTATAGCTAAATCTTTTGTGTGTCCATCGTTTGCTCTTCGAATACTGGTTGTTCATCTTTAAAGGGAGGTGCTAACATGGTTCCTGTTTCTGTTTCATGTTGAATAGATCTCAAATTCTCAATGCATGTATACTGAAAAAATGCTAGTTTTATTATTAAGGAGTCCACCTCTTTCAAAACTAATTCTGCTTAATGTCCATCCTCTTTCTGTATGATAACACAATGAAATAGCCAATAGCGTATTTTCTTGTTTGATCAATCTCTAGTTTTTCGAATCAGGTCTGAATTAATTAAATAGCTCTTAAAATGTCTAATCTTCATGTTTTAAATGTATAAAAAAGGTGTTTTTACACATTTACAAATATGACCTGGATGATCAATCTATATACACTCATGAGGGTACACATACTAATGTTTTGAAACTCTACATGCCCGCATGATTAATCATAATGTTTTTAATTCAGCACATCACTGTAACTTCCACAAACTTATTATATATTATGAACTCATTCACGCATTTCGCCATTTGTAAGTGTAAAAATATACATGGGGTTGGTGTGTTTGATGTTTACCTTAGAGGAGCTTATGAGGGAGGGAAATCACAATTTTGTTATTTCTGAGTCTTAGTTATTAAACTGATCAACTGATCCATATATATAGAGACAACTCAATCCATATGCATCAACAAACTCCTTACAACAAGTGAAGTTATACTTAGATCACAACCATCAATTAATAAGAATCCTAAAAACACAATGATTGATCGAAATAATACTAGCTAAGACTTCCAAGAATTGAGAGATTGAACTGATCGATGTTGTATATTTTAGTGCATTGGCGGATTAGTGGACACGTACGGAGTAGGTGATGCAGAGTGCATACCCGGCTAAGTTACTAAATACCGGGCTCAACCAAAATTGTTGGGGTCAAGGGGGCTGCGCCCCCTTGTGGGGTCCAAGGGGCAACGCCCTTGGCGGGATCCAAGGGGCAGAGTATTCGGAAATTGTCTAGATTCATTGAATCTAGAAAAACAGTTTATGATTTAAACTGTTGAAAACCGCCATTTTGGTTCAATTACATTCCTGCATATTTGATCAAACATAATTCATACACAAAAACTCTCGGATTCAAAGATTTTGTTGCCAAAACTTTGAATAATCTCTAGTCTTATCCCAAAGTAGAATTCGTGAACCCAGACATCATATAGGGTCGAATTATTGCTTTTGGAAAGTGAACTCCATACACTATTCTAGAGTATATCCGGATTGAAATCAAACCCTATTTTACCGAATTTCCCCAACAATCGATGCAAATTTTGAAATTCGTAACAGATGACCTCGATCGATCTACATCAGTGAGGAATCAAATTCCAAAATCAACAAGCCAAAATAAAAAAAATTCATATTCATTGTCCATCATGAGCTAGCTGCATCCAAGAGCCACCTTTAAATGTTGCTTCCATGCCATGCACAATTTAAAGTTACAACAGCAAATTAAGCACCTTCTTAGCTAAAACCTATAACAGAATTAGAATTGATGATACAAATTTGGAGGAATGTAATGTCAGTAGAGTAGATACTGTAAATAAACAAGCACACATCTGCAAGTTTCATGAACGATGCATCATTCAATAATATGCAGCCGGACACCCTATAACATAATAAATTCCTTATACAGTAGATACATAGCTAGTAGCTGTGCATATAATAGCTTGTTATAAACTCTGAATTCAAGGCTAATGATAAATAAGAGAAAGTAATTAAAGACAGAGAATGATAGTTACTAGCTAGTTAACATAAATAGAGGGAGCGGGGGTGGGACTGGGGGTGACAGATAGGGGGTGACAGATAGAGGTTGAGCACACATAGGTTCATGCCATATATGAATTTGCAAGAAAGACCATGGGTGCTCACTCTCTTCTGTCACCACCCTTTACCTTTCTTTAATTATAACTTAATTGCCATCGTATCATATCATATCATACCGATCATCCGTAGGATATACCGAATACGGTATAGGCTAGGCTGGCATATATACAGAAAGGAAACCAATTTGTACAAATTTTGCAAAAGTCTCATATCTACTTTTGTTTTGTGGAGGTACTGTTTATATTACTGCATGTTTGATTTCAAGAGTAAGTAGAAACTGAAGTTTGGCATCCCTTATATAGACTTTTCTGAAGGGACATTAAATGCCATTTCGAATATCTTATGATATATATATTCTTTAATTTTTTTTAATTATCAATTTTACTCTTTCACAACTTGGTTTGGTAACTAGCTATACTTTTTAAAGATTTGCTTTCCAGTTGTAGCTGTATGTTTTCCGAAAGGATAACTTAATATAACTAACAACAAACTCATAAATGAAATTGTTGTTACCAATGCTTTCTATGTAATTCTAAATATATATCATCTTTGACCCTGCTTACTTGAATATATATATATATATATATATATATATATATATATAATGCATGCAGGTCTTGGTTGTTATCTAATTAATAGTACACATTTACCATAACCACATGCACCCACTTGCGAGCAGATCGACTTGATTTGCAACTCCGGCCAGTCCGTCCAGTTTAAAATCTCCATAGCAGTTAAAAACAAAAAAGTTACAGAAATTTACTGTAGTTTTCATGGGGTTGTTGGTCAAAGAAGCAAGTTCATCAAGTTTTGTGTATGCATGTAATCTACTTTTATAACTAATTTCAGCTTATACGAAATTAAAAGAACCGGCCATATGGACCTTGACTGATTTACCTGCAATAAAGTTTAGGAAACAATTACAAAGTAAAATAAATAAGTAGAAATCAACATTTAATTAGAATATAGAGTAATTTTTTTTTTTTGAAAGGCAGAATATAGAGTAATTAAAAGATCAGTTAGTGGCATTTTAATATTAATCAAAAGGCCACTAATTAATACTCCTATATCATGTATACTTTTAAAGATAGTGTTGACTTTGAGGAAACATATATATATATATATATATATATATATTCACCATAATGCACCTAGCCAAAAGGATCATATATTGACTTGTGGTTATAGTTTCAGAAAACGTTAATAGAGTGTGATTGTTTTGTTTTGATTACAATATAATATAGCGTCAAGTGCTTGGAAATGTATATAACTATGCGTTGACCTTCATTGCGTGTACGTAACAATATTGACCTCCATTGTATGTACGAAACTATTTATTTTTGTACATTGTGCGTATATTGGTGACGTGTTATCAGATGCAAGGTGACACATGACATTTGTACAAGCTGACAAGTAACCAAAATACACACAATGTACAAAAATAAATAGTTTCATACATACAATGGCGGTCGATTTTGTTACGTACACACAATGAAAATCAATACATAGTTATATACATTTTCAGGCACTTAACCCGTCTATAATATAATGAACCCCACATGCATAAATTAAGAGACTTTTGGGCGCTGTGTAATTTAAAGAAATTCTAAAGTTGTAAAGTATATATGCTTTTCTCTGTTAGTTATCCAGTAATATTGCATTGCATAAGAATATAATCATTGCAACATACTCACAAAATAATAATACCCCGTATATTATTTTTTTAGAGAATATATAAAAGATATATATGTTCAACACATGGTATGATTATGTGTCAACTTACACTTAATTATATATCTAGCTAGCTAAGATAATTTAGCATTAAAAAATCATGACCATTAGCATAATCAATAAAGTTGTTACATATAATTAAAGCCTAATTATATATGAAATCGATCATCATCATCAGTTTGTCATTGTGTATTGCATCATACTCATATATGATTCATCCAAGTCATATAATTTTCACCATTTTTTTCCTGACATTAAGCTGCAGTTAGCAGATCTTGATAGTTACAAGATCGATGCCAACCCATGAGCTAGCTACATCATATCGGAACATGAACCTAATATAACCGCAGAATTAGACCGAAACCAACAAATTATCAACCAACTCTTTCTTTTGTTTCTTTCTTGGAAACTCTGGTGTCGACACAACTATTGGTGGGTCACTGTTGCAAGATTTTATATACTCCGTATCTTTTTAGGACCAATGATTGATCGGTATACAGCGTATTGAAAGTTTAGCATATATAAGAATCAACAAAATTAATGAAGATATATATATCGAGTGGGGAATGAGGAGAGTGCTTACGTATAGTTACAATTTGATTCCATGTTCTTCTTTACACATATTATAATACATGCATGCTCAAATGGTATCGTCACCGCAAACGTTCAGACCCTACATGTTTGATCTACACGTTAGATGTTCAAATCCGTGTCTCATCATATGTGGTTGATTTGTGAACATGTGATTTGACCGGTGTTAGATTACCTTTTATATTATATAATACCTTTTGCATCTAATAAACCACATATGGATGTTACGTAGTTGTACCTTCTTTTGTAAAGGAAATATATATACGTTTACTTGTAAGGTCAAACAGCATAATTTTGTTCTTCAGAATATAATCTATCTAGAATAGATGAGTAGACGTCAGCTAGCTTAGCTTAATTTTGCACAAGCAAATAATTAATTTGTAATATCAATCAATCAAATTAATTATATTTATACATCAGATGCTATAATAAGAATAACATGTCTACAGCTAGCTAGAATTAGAATTAGAATCATTAAATATATAAAACTATAAATGGTTGTTTTGTAATCCTAGTGGTTGATCAAAGTTCTTACTTTCCATGCAAATATCACTTTATGCCATTCCTATGAAATATGTTTGACGTGTACGATCCAGGATTTTGAATTTACCCGTAGCAATGGTATCCAAATTTTTCTGAACCCGTAGCACAAACAAGAAATGTAATTAAAAATGTTATTTTTCAATAGAAATTACACTGCGTATTGAGAATGGACCCGTAGCAACTACTACCCCTACCTTCTATATGGCTCCGCCCCTTGACGTGTAGCTTCCCCGGTGCGACACTCCACTTTTTTTATAAATTTATTAAGATTCTATCTGATTTATTGCTTAGGTGGTGGTATGTTATTTCTGGGTGAGTTTTTTACAAATTCAGTCATTTGATTCGCATTTTTATTTCACTCTCAGTCCTTCAAAGGGTAAAAAATCTTAAAATTTTAAAGGTATTTTAGTCATTATGATGAGAAATTGGGTGCAAAATGAAAATTCAGAACTCGACCCAAAGATTGTGAGTGACATACCGCATAATATTTTCAAATAATCTATTGGTTTTTTTTAGGGATAAAGATGCATCTCATTTCATCTCTATCTCATCTCCTTTTTCTGTATATATTTGCCTTTTCATGTTTGAATATTATTCATATAAACGATAAATAACTTTTACTAAACATAATGATGGCATGCCCAAATTTTTTTTATTTTTTTTTTCAAATAATGTATTCTTCTTACATAAGCTGGCATGTCCAAGTTGAACAGTAGCATTACAACTCTGTATCCTGACATAGAATTAGTCAACTAAGCCAGAAATATCAAACCACATATTTAGAAAGAATAAAGAATCACACTTTCCCAGTATCCAAACGGAAAATTCATCATCTTTCTCAAACTGTTTTATGGAAAAAAAAAAAAATTGGGAAAATTATAGAGCACAACAACAATAGGTAAAATCTGAGCACTACTTGGTATGGAAGTACATGATGTTTAATGCAGGATTTTCGTAATCATCTTCTGTAACTCTACTTGCAAACCAACCACTAATGATGCCTTGAGACGGGCTTTCTGTAATTGTGTTGTTTGGCCATCTATCAACCAACTGAAAACCAAAACAAGATGCAGCCGAAAGTATAGACTCCTCATCAACTCTACGAAAAATATGACATAATATAAGTGCAGGTTTTGATCCTTCTTCATCACCTCCATCCATTGAAATTAACTCTCTTGCAGTTTGAAATAATGGCATAATAGCTTCAGCAACATAAGTTACATCCGTCCCAATAATAACATTAAAACCCTTATCACCACCAAGTTTTTTGACAGATTCTATATGTTCTTTGTTACCCCAGTATAGTTTCTTGATATGTAGCTTTGACTGTAAAGATTCTTGAAGATTTGAAGTTACGTTTTCGGTAAGAAGTTCTAACGCTTTCTGGTCTCCATCTGTGGGGACCACGAGGTGGGCAGTCTTGGCGGCGATCATTGAGCAGATTCCTCCACAGCCGGATCCTAGCTCTAATACTTTCTTACCTGAGACTATGGTTTGGTTTGAAGCAAGAACAGAGGCCATGAGTCGAGCTGATTCCCATAGCATCAAACCTGTTGATTTGCAGGTGTGTTGGAACTCTTTGGAAAGCAATTTGATCTTAAAGTTCCAGTCTCGTAACTTGAACTCCATAATCTGTTACGTTGGAATATATACATAATAAATAGCAGAAACAAGCTGATTATCTGACTATTTATTGTGTTTAGTGTTTCGATGAAGTAATTGTGATTATGAGCATCCGATTATTTAGCAGTCCAATAATAACGTTCTGGATAATCAATTTCACACCAGATGCAAAACAAAACTGAACTTAAAAATAATTATAAAAAAATAAAATGATTGCTTATTTACCTATCTTCTTATCCATTTTAAAAACCTTTCACTAGCAATATCAATTTTACTACTACTATTCTATGTTGCACGGAAACGGATACGGCACCGGGAAACGGATACGGAACGGATACGGGAAACGGCAAAACTCAAAATTTCAAGATACGGATACGGCAAAGATACGACAAATATAAAATATAAAAAATATATATATATTAAAGAAATTCCAAAATAGATATATATTGATGTAGTTGATGATGATCCTTGTGTTTCTTGTTCTTGAGAAGCCATAATCGATGAGAAGAAGAAGAGTAGAAGACTAGGGAATGGAATAGTATGAGAATTGGAATGTTGGAATATTGATCGTCGATGAGAAGAAGAAGGTCTGTAGAATGGAATAGTCGATTGGTTTAAGTCATAGCCCATTAAAAAGCCCATGACAACCCTAAGAAAACCGAAACTTGGCCGAAACTTGAAGGAAACTTCAAGGAAACTTATGTAAAAACGTTTCTATGCCTAGGAAACGTTTCAGGGCCGTTTCTGTGGCGTATCCGTTTCTGTGGGGTATCCGAAACGGGAGCGGCTACCCTAATGGCGTTTCGGTGCATCATAGCTACTATTCACAAAGAAAGGATTCCTATAATTTTATTTTACCTTATTTTAAAAGATACCTTTCCAAAAAAATCAAGAAAAAAAAGGATAAATATTAGAATTATACAGAGTATATGATTTAGTAGGGAAAAAAAACCTTTTTAATAAATAAATTTATGAAACACATTTTTATGTTTGATTACAAAAAAGAAAGCGGTCATAGTTTAGAATCTAGATACCAAACACCCCCATATCATCCAACTCAAAGTTGACCGACCATTTACTAATCCAACAGTGAACCCCCAAGGATGATTCAACAAAAACTGAATGAATTTCTAGACATACAATCAGCACATGAATATTATGCTATCACAATCAATATTAGAATAGTAAAATAAAACATTCTGACCTCATCCCTTGGTGAAGAGATGCCAAACATTTCAAATGCAAATCCTTCCGATATGTCTATCTCAAATCCATCTTCAGTATCCTTCGACATTTTATGCATCTCGACAATATCGCCATCTAAACGAAAGACGGCTTGGACCCAACGCCTACATTCTCAGAGCAGTAAGGACTCAAAATCAAACATAATCATGTACATGTAATGCACCCACCATATTTTCTTTTGGATTAAAGATTACCTACCGATTCATTACTATCTCACGTGAACGATTTTCAACTTGCTTGCAACATACACCACATTCTTTGGTTGTGAACCCATTTTCTTGAAACAAATTTTTCAAAAATTCCTCAGAGAAGTAAAATGCACGCTAGAAACATAAACCACAGCATAAAACATCTACAAGAACAACAAATAAAAAAAAGTCTAAAACTTGAATAAGAACATGCCACTTGAACTTACAGTTCCGTCACCTCTGACAAAAAAATTATCACTGATCTTCTGATCCTTACACGTAAGTCTTTCCTGCAAATACAACGTGAAAAACGAATAAAAAGAAGCCCTAATCCATGGATATATCTCTTTGGTACCAACAAAAAGAATTATTGTTTTATTTATTAAATTAAAAGGTGAACCTGCGCAAGATCTCCCGTAGCATAGTCACGGAATAACACATAACCATTCGGCTGCATATGAGAACAGCTTGTAGTTTTAGTGGTATTACATTCTCAAGATGTTAATCATTATACAAAAACATGACCATTTCTTACTTTTAAAATCTTTTTGATATTTTGCAGCACCAAAGGCATCTTTTCAGGAGACACTGCGGATAAGACAAATATCTGCTTAACAAGTCAGTCAATCACTTAACCTTGACCCCAGAAACAAGAGCATCTAAAAAGTCAAAATGCAATACCATCGTTACAATGTCAACAGAAGACGGTGGTATATGGTTGACCAATTCATCACTAGTTAAATCACATGCAAATGCATTTATCTTTGTCTGTGCAAAGTCTTTATGTGCCTGTAGCAAGTAAGGCCCAACAAATGCGTCAATAGCACGATACAACTACTTGTAGCATACAAAACCTTACGAATCTTGAAAAATAAACAACCTTGACCAAGCCAACTGCACGAGGCGAGAAGTCACAAGCATGGATAAATATACCAGGGTATGTAGCAGCTAAAGGAAAGACGGTGTTTCCTGCTCCACATCCAACCTAAAAAATAAACGTATGTAAGAATTATTCCAAACACAAGTTAACATTATAATTACTTATATTGCACTCAAATTTAGTATGATAATATTCTAAAACTGCATTATGAAACAATACATATATTTACCTCTAATATGACCTTTTCCTCTCCTTCCTGAAATTGCAACGGATGTTTCAGACTGGTTACATAGTTAGATCCTTTTGATAAGAGTTAAGTAAATACTTTGTACACTCACAGAGAAATAGTGGCCCCATTCTTTATCCAAGTAATGTCGATCCTTAAAGAACTGAAATTGCGGGTTCACACAAATATCACATCAACGGCAATAATAATCGTAACGGTATAGGAATCATATCAATGTCCATGTTAAGCTATAAAAATGAAGGGGAAAGCAAAACTAACGCGATCTTGATGACGTTTGTAAAAAACATCCCAATATTTCTTAGCATCCTTTTCATATTTCGCTGCAAACAACAGTTCAATATTCAAAAATGAAAAAAATTTCACAACCAAAATGTTATCATGTATGCATATAGTATCATATTTTTATGTATACCTTTCCAGAAAGGGGTTACTTCATTATTTGGTGTAGCATATATTTGTATCTTCGGTTTCGGCTCAACGCTATGGGACGCATCAGAAGCCATTCACAAACTACTGTTATCAAAGTATAAATTCATAATGAAAGTATAGTTTCATGAGATTATATATTACAGTGATGTACAGCAACGAATAACAAAATAATTAGATTAATCATATAAAGGGCATCTTGTAATAACACTAAAAAGATTTTTTTTTTATAATCATAAATAGCGTATTTGAGTTCGGCATCAAGAATCGACTATAGTCGATCAATTGGGGAATAAACAAATTTCTGGGAATTTGAGAAAATTGTGTAGTGTAAAACGGAGACAGAGTATGAATATACTGAAACAACAAATTCTATAAAATGCAAATCGGGGTTTAAGAAAACTTACGTTGTTAGGATGCTCAAAGTACAATCTTGTTTTTGAGATTTGAGGGTTTTAGAAAGATTAGGTTTTTATTACACATTTTAAATTATGTTTCTTTTACACTTTGCACCCCTACACTTTTACATGTAGTCTAGGGAGGGTTGTAACTTGTAAGTATATTAGATAACTTTTATATTTTTTTAGGAAACCTATATAAATGCATTATTTGTTTAAAATTTATATCTTATACTATATATATATAAGGAAAGCACACATGAATGGTTCATCATTAATTAATGGATTTTGTATATAAAATGAATTTTGTATATAATATGTGTAGATTGTAAAATCAGAACTACTTTAATGCTACTGGTTTTCTGCCCTCTAATCAATGCTTAGTTGCACCAAGATAGAAAGTTCAAGAAAAGGGACATGGTTGTATCAAGAAAATAGAAATGGTCAAAATAAAAAAGGATTATGACACATCAATTGACACATCAACTAGTGATATATGAAAGACAAGATGCATTATTTGTTTAAAATTTATATTTGTTTATATAAAAGTGGGTTTGTTATTTATCTAATAATAATAATTAGATTTAGTTAATGTCCAATCAAAGATTCAAAATATCGTATAATTTAAGAAGAGGTTAACTGATCAATGACAAAACATGCAATGAAAAATACTTTATGCTTATATATGTTTGAGGTTTAATCAAGTTAATTCGGTTATGGTTCAAAAATAAAATCATTTTGGGTTAATTTAAAAGTTACACATGAACCAATGATGATCCAACCTTTTTAGTTCATTAAGAATGATCTTATGGTCCAACAGAAAGCTTATCACGCTATTTTCGTATTAATTGCCAGAGCAGACACAGGAAACAAAAGCAGAAAGCTTATCACGCTATTTTTTGTATTAATTGCCAATGATAAAAGACACAAAACACCAACAGGCAACAAAAGCATAAATATACTTCTTTTCATAATCTCACATATTCTTTATACCGATATTAAAAGCAATGAATACAATGCAAAACATGAGACAATTCCAACTCTGGATAAATGTTCTTCATATATTAGATAATACTACCCCTCAACCAAAAAAAATACCTTGATTTCGAGAACAAAACAATAAACAAAGAGACTAACCATGACATTTTTATAACTTTTGTTATGACTGTAATTTTTAAATATAATACAAACTGTAACAATTTAAAGGGCATCTAGGGTTTATTCTTCGTTTTGTTTTTCCTGAGTTTCGGAAATCGTGGTGTTCGCATTATCTTCCTCAACAGCATTACTACTTTCTGTTTCTTTGACATCTGTGACTGATCCATTTTCAACTGCACGTGTATTACCATTCTCTGATACATTCTTTGTCTCGGTATTTTGAACTCTCTTTGGTAATTGTCTAGCTGAAGACGTAGTCAAAAGACGAGTGAGTCCCTCAAACAAGTAATTTCCATCTGTGATAAGGGAAGATCCTCCAGGGTAACAACGTCCAAAGCATGTAGCACAATGTGGATAAGCAACCTAAATCATATATTCCATATACAAAACAAAAAAACATTTTAGCTTTTGAGGTCACAAAGTCTTACAGAAGTAAAACTAGATGTGGCAATCCAGACCAATTTAACATAATTACCTGTACCTAAAATTTACCCGTTATCCAACCCACCCATTTTGCCACCTCTAGTTTTTTAGTTGTTTACCTCAATAAATGAACGGCAGAGAGACAGGAAAAGGACAGACTCGTTCTCCCTAAGCACCCTGGTGGTATTGTATCTCAATAATGAATCAGAAACAGTGTGAAGTCCTTTCACTAATTCTTGAGCAAGGATATGCTTCAAACTTATTGGAGCACAGGGCCTTAGCTCATTCATTGCAGCAGATACACCTGATACCACAAACATACATCAACAACTCATTAGCGGACCTAGAAACGTGAAGAATTATTTACATATAATAAGCAGAATGCAGAATGCTAGAGGGAGCCTATGTCTATAATTACACTGAAGGGGGCAATCATTATTGATGTTATAGAAAAATCATCATTCTTTTGGAAGACAGGCTTAGCCACTGGAAAAGTATACTAATAGATCATAAGATGATTACAGAAGGCCCCTAAAAATACCTTCTATATGATAAACTATTTACAACTTACCATTAACAAAAACAGCAAGAGGTGGATGCTCCATTAGATTTGGAGGCGGAGTGACATCTTCCTGACTTTCTTCGCCATAGCTATTGGATGAAAAGCCAACTGCTGGTAATGGGACCCATCGATGAGAATCCAAAACCAACTGTAATCAATAGAATGAAATTTATAAATGACGCATTGGAAACTCCCAGCATATATTGCTATGCATTGTTTGAACAGATGTTGCATCATGCCAATGAACAAAAAGAAAGAAAGGTCACAAAGAACGAAATAAAATGCCAAAGTACCTGAAAATTCTCCACCGCTGTACTCATATTTTTTGAAAACAAGTTTAAGACAGCCCTTCAGAAGTGACAAAAGGTAAAGTTGTGCACTTTGTGATCCATGATTAGAAATGAATATAGAAAAGAAAAGGGCCAGGTGTAACTTACTCTTCAAATAGAGGTGGAAGCAAGCCCCGAAAATCCAATCCAACCCAACCAAGACCCATGGCACAATACTGTGAAGAAAAAGAAGATCAATATTAGGTTTAGGCATAAAACAATAGAAAAGTTCACAGTTTACAAGTTTAAATCACATCGATCTCCATTTGATATTTCAAGCATGTATCTGAAATATAATTGGATGGGACAAAGATCATCAACAGGGGCACGTAAATTGCCTACATGTTAACTTCTTGTTAACATATATATGGCGTACCACGAAGGTTAGTCATCCGTAACCATCACCTTACCAAATTCAAAAAGCACTACAATCCAATGTAAAATAAAATTAATAATTAAAAAAAATTTTGAAAAAGAATATGTTATGTGGTATTGAATTTTAAATATTTACCTTCCTTAAACAGTGACTTCGTGTATGAAAATAAAATTAGATTGTTTAACATATACGGAGACATGAGATTATCAATCCCTGAGATTTGGAAATGATATTGCTTTCTTAAGTCACTGAAATATAAACAAAACCAAAAGAACAAACAACGGTAGTGTGAAGGCATTTCTGAAGAAACTAAAGATAAAAGCTCATGTCTAAAACTTACCATGCACTGGTCCAATATATTAGACAAAGAACCGCCTTCAGTTATCTTTGGGAGCATGATCTTGAGAGTTTTTAGGTGAGAGGCAATCTGATGCATGGCCCAACTGAAGAGAAGTCCGCCATCATAATTCTCTTCACTTCCGGATGTATCATCGGCGAATATGGCACGATATTGGTTAACAACATCAAAAAGATGCGACCTAAGACAGTTTATCGTCCCTTTAAGGTAGTCATAAGCATTTTTCTGGTCTAAGTCATCAAGGATCCCAGATAACCATGACTCTCTGCACCTTAGGAACTGCCTCATCAAGTAATTGGCAAAGCAGGTAGATAAGTTAGGCTTGTTAAAAGAGATTATTTCAAAGTGACACCATGTAGGCATCTCAATTGAGTGAATAGTTGATTCCATGCAAGAAATTAAGTATGCATACCTGTAAGCGCATCTCATACTCACTGTATATTCCTATCCTTCGTAGATATCCAATAATACGAAGACATTCTGGTAACTGCAATACAGAGGCCTTTCAGAAACTCTATTACACAATAAGAGTTGTGGTTTTAAGGGAAACATGATCTAACACAAAAACACAACTTAGTTATTAATTACTGTGGGAATTATACATGATTATTACCATCAACATCATTATTTACTTTCTTAGGTTAAAATCAATCAACATAGAAAGTGTTTGATGCGTTACCACAGACTTGCCTGGATATTTGTTCTTAGCTTTTGGAGAAGCTGTGAAAGCAGAGACTGGGTAGTCTGTCGAACTTCAGTAGCTAGTGCTTGAATGACTGGTATTCTTAATGAACACGTAACAGAAAAAGAGAAAATAAGAATAAAAGGTTCACAACCCATTAAACCACTGCTATGAGGTTGACAGCCAGAAAGATGAATTTGAATAAGAAAAATAAACTTACTTTGGGTGCATTGTTGACAGTTTGCCAACATATGCTTCCAAGTCTAGAGCTTCATCATAATTTCCATTCCTCACACACCTGCATAAAGTTATGATTGTAAGATTCTGAGCAAGTCTAGGACCCCAAATACAATAGGTTGTAAGTTAGAAAAGATAGCTCATAAGAATCAATCTGATGATTTAAGTGACTATTCCCATTGCTACAATAAATAGTAGCATTATGGGCTTATATATCCTTCATGATGTGCAGAGCAATTGAAGATATGACTGATATCATGGAATGTAGTAAGGTCCTTATTAGAAAGTTTTTCCATACCCTTTCTAGAAAAGTCGGATCACAGGGGATGGGATCAACCTTGCAGGTGACTAGTAGCTAAATCTTTTCAAGTTGGAGAGTCTTTATTTATAAAAATGATTGGCAAGTATAATTGGTGTGTCTAAAACAATAAAATATGATGTTGACACGTTGTAAATCAAGGGAGGGTATGAAAAGAGAGAAAATGTGTAAGCCAAATGACAAAGGCATTGTTGAGAAAAAGATGGCTTTTCCCGGATGAAATGCAAATTGGATATATGGAACAGGAGAAGGATTTTTAGGATCGGGATCTGTTATTCATTCGATGGAAACTCTTGTTGGATATTGTCCAGAAAAAAGCCAACCAAAGGGCCACTGCGGTACCAATCAAAAATACGGTTGTCGCTACTAGACGACGTTCGCCCGCGAAAACTTTATTTTCTTGGATTGAGAAATCGAATGGATTGGGAATACTTTTAGGTTTATGTTTTAGGCGTATGTATCATTACACATTTTTAACAGCAAACTCACACACCCATTACCCTTGTCCCAGTCCAAACTTGAACCCAAAACCACTTGACTGACAGGGGCACATATGCCACCTTAAATATACCTTGGATACTGCTAGGCCCAAGGCTTCCTGATTCAAGTTAGATGGTCTCAGAATTTCAAAATATCAAACTAACAGCCCCAGTACTATATACACAAGAAGAAAAGCGCAAACATAGCAAATTCCGTGTTACTATTTCTGCTTGTACTAGCTGAATGTGATTCGGGCAAAGCTCATGCAGTTCATACGTATACTGTACATTATAAATGGGTATCTATATACTTGGCTCATTCAACTATAGTTTTAGGCCTTATAAACAGTAACAACTAGTTCAAATCTTAGCACATGATCTCTATTAATGGGCCAAAAACATACGTGTCCATAAGCTGAGGAATTTCAAGTAAGTCAAGCAAAGTACTGTGATTTGCCAGCAACGTTTGGTTCATCTTTCTCTTCTCCAAAATCTTTTCTGCAGAATCAATGAACTCAGCGCAGCCAGATGTTAGCTTTGGGACCTCCGCAATCTGCACAAAGAAGAATCTATGATTGCCGGATTAACTTAAGTAACATATAAAGTACTTAAGCAGAGTCAATAACTATAAGCAACTAATTTCGCTTCTTGTGTTTATAACAAGCTAGCAAAAACTGTGCTTCACAGCTCAGCATGCTGTTCAGGATTATATGGCTATTCCACACATAAGTAGCTCAAAATCATTTAAAGAAAGAACAAAAGAGTTCAATACACAAATATGTCTCAGACATCCCAGTATTAAACAAAACAAAAAAAGAAAATCACATGAGAGAAAGATGCAACTTATCAAGAGCGATTACATTTCAACCTTCTATTACGGTTTATCTAACAACAGATTTCTTCACTTCACCTCTCCAGTAGCACTGTACTTCAACTTAACATATAAGCATAAAAGAAAAACAGCTTCTAATCAGAAACTCATATTAATGTGTTTAGTTTTCAATTTTACTGCTATCATCTATAGGAAGAGACATATGCAAACCTATGAATACTATTAACTATGGTATATACCTCCCTTCAATTCACCTTTCCGGTTGCAGTGTGCTTCAATTTCACATAAGATAGTCCTAATTAGAAACTATTGTTCATGTTTTAGTTTTCCAATGTTACTGCTATCACAAAAAGACATATATACAAATCTCAACATACGATTGACTTAATATCTGTTCAATTCCACCTCTCCAGTTGCAATGTGCTTCAATTTCACACCAAAAAAATAACCTTTCTAATCAGCAACTCTTATTCATATCTTCAATTATAAAGTTTAACTGCTATCTCAAAGACATACCAAACTATGAGTGTAAGTCACTATATATCATTTCAATTCCACATCTCAAGTCATAGTTTTCGACAATTTCACATAAACGAAGTCTTTCTCATCAAAAACTCATTCATATATTTGCTTCTCTAAGTTTACAGATATTCAACTCCGCCTCTTTAGTAGCATTTTCCAACAATTTCACATAAAGCATATACTCCTAATAAAAGTATTCATATCCTTAGTTTTCTAAGTTTACTGCGATCATAAGGACACATAAAAACCTGTACATACAATTCACTATATATAATCAATTCCACGTGAAAACATACTTCTGAATCCTGATCAATAACTTAGTAAAAACGATTTACCATCGATTCGAGGTGTTTATCAATCGAAGAAACTTCATGACGGATTGAAACCAAAGCATCGGCAGCAAAAATAAACGCACGGTAGTTATTAACCGCAACTTCCTGCATCTGTCTCCGAATTCGTTCGGCATCGACGCGTAGTAGCTCCGGTTCCTTGTGTAATCGATCGAGAGTGAATGAAAGTAGTTCCGATACGTACGGCTGTTGAGAAACGGAAGCTAACGGTAGCAGTTCCGCCATTGTTGCTGATGATTCGTCGGCGGATGGACTTCCGGTATCCATTTTTGTTGATTCGGATCCTATTCGCTTGTTTTCCGATTTGAATCAGGTACAGAGATCTGTGTCCTGTGTACAGTCTATGGTGTTGTGTTTAATTTGAAGCATCCACATGTATAGTCCCTCAAGTTTATGTTATTTCATATAGATCCCTTGACACGTCTTTTATTATGTAAGGTCCATCAAGTTTATGTTATTTCATATAGATTTCTTAACCCGTCTTTTAATACTTTATGTGTGATGATGGAGTAGATCTATATCGGCTTGTTAAGTCATTTGACTCATAGCTCGCAAGAAAAGAACAAAGGTATTCAATCATGTACCTAGACATAGCTTTTGCCGGTTTTTGCAAGTGGTGCGGATCAAAGACCGTTTGGGAATGCATCGGTTAATCCAAACCATGTTGAAAAAAGTATGCATTTTTTATTATCGTCAACTTCAACTCGTTAAATTGTGCAGCATTTTTTTCAAAGGTTTATATCCTATGTCTAAGAACATGTAAATTGCATTAAATCTGTGATTGAACAATTGCAACAATTGTAATTTTGCAGGTTTTACTGTTAACGGACATTTCGAAAGTATATTCATGAATGGAGTATATATTTGTTTCGTCACTCAAACACAAAATATGCTGAAATATTAAACTAACATATCAAAGCATCTAATACAAAAGATTTGATCCTGTTAAATTTTAAACAAAATAATAAAACCATCTTCTATCACTCTTTTTTCTAGAAACCATAATATGAAACTCCTAATCTTATACAAGATGATCATTCAAGAACTATAAAAAAAGGTGTAACATGAAGACATAGCAACAACGTTACAACCCACATAAAACCTATAGAAAAACTACTAGCACCGTTTGAATCATACATGTAATATGGATACGGATACGGGTAACTATTTTGTCCCAAACCACCTCCACCACTACCACTTGCACCACCACCAGCCGCTGGTGTCGAAGGGAAGTACATGAATCTCGGAGATGGTGGACCCCCATTGTTACCACCCGATGAGTCATAATTTGGTGGTGGAAATGACTTTGCTACTGGTGGAGCAGTAGGAAACGTTGGTGAATCAAAATAGTAAAAGCGTGGTGGTGGTGGAACACTGTGGACTGGAGTCGTTGGAGACTTTGGTGGCTTGGATGGAACAGTTGGTGGAACCATTGGTGGTGGTTTGAATGTGATGGTAGTTGGAGATGGCGGTGGTTTGAATGTGATCGTGGTTGGAGATGGTGGGGGCATGGTGGTAGAAGAAGGTGGAGATGAACATATGGGAGTGCAAGTGTTGCATAGTGAACTTGTAAGGTCGTCTGCGGATGATGTGAGTACTAATCTGGCAAATATGAAGAAGAAACATAACCATTTACTAGTAAAAAAGAGTTGTTCCATTTTGTATAAAATATTGGTGTACTTTGTATGTGATATGGGAAGAGTGATACTTCAGAAACTTGTGATAGTTTGGTGTATCATGACTTTATATATGTTTTAGACTTTGAGTTATTCATAGAAAGAACAACTATTACTTTCAAATTCATAGTTATTCTTCTTGCAATTATTATTATTACTAGAGATCAAATTTCATCTTTTTGGGCAATCATTAAAAGTTATATCCTGTTTGCTGCAAATTCTTTTAGTCTTGTTGAAGGAAAAATAAATAGATTCCCAAATCAAAACTAGAATGATTACTTTAGGTTATGTTTCTTTTCTTTTTTGCAAATTGTGGGTATTGAGTGATACTTAATTCTTCTTTTTCTGATACTTTTCTCTCTACGCAATCAAACTAGTGACATGTAAGCTATGTGTTATATGTTTGCTGTACATCATAAAGTGACATTTTGGTTTGAACTCTTGGATGCTTAACCTTCATCGTGTGATTTATCAATTTCTATGAATGGTTTTGTTGGACCTGCATCATGTTTCGAAATTTTTGTGTTTCAAAGGTCGAACATCGCAATTACTACAAAATACAGAGTGTGCTCCATCCATACACCTTCTATTAAGACGTTAAATTAGGCCTTTATAGAAAGTAGTTTAATCTAAAGTTGGCAAAATGGACAGATGGTCAAATACGATGAGGTAACATAAGCTCTATTTAGCCATCACAGAGTAGCAACATATTATTCTTTCGTAAAGCAATGGTTTCCAAAAGAAAATGAAATCGACAGCAAGATTGTATCACTTAACGGTTGTACACTCAAAAATTTATATTAGTTTCTTTTTCAAAAAGTTAGAGGTTTTACATCAAGGCGCTGTTGGTTAATGTCAGACCTGGTTTTCAGATTTTTTATTTTGGCACCAATAAAAACGCCCATTTGTTGTTAAAGAGAGGTGCTGTCTTTCATGAAGTTTGACCCCCAAATTCCTTTTGAATGTCCTTGAAAGATACAGTAGCAGATCCACGCCGCTTGGCCTTCTGCTGAGACTCATGTTCCTTCCACCCAGTCATGTATATTACCTGCCCAACAGGTAACAAATGCTGAAAATCAGTACCAAAATAATGAAAAGGCGTTGCTAAAAATATATCTTGACCATTTCTGAAAAGTTAGAAATAAAGGTTCACTAAAGATCACCTGAAAAGTTGCAGGGATGGTGCCATCTTCTGCTGCAAACATCGACTCGTAAACAGCTGCTGTGGCTAGAGCTGTGTCCTTTTTCAAGAACTAAAGCCATCCATGCAAAAGGTTGAAAATTTTGAAGACGAGATAAAGTTCAATAAGATTGACTACAAAATAGGAAAGAAATGAAAGCAAAAGAAGTCTTACTTTGACTCTATTTACAAGAGCATTAGTTTCACCCATTGCCCGCAGATGTTCTATTAGCTCCAGAGCTAAACATGAAAGGGATAAACAAAATGACATTGAAGTTTGTGCAAACTGATATGATACTTGATTCTATTTATAAGATCATTATAACTTTCATGACTAGTTATAACTCGAAAATTTTATATAAAATGCTCACCACTATTATATCTGACCTGGTATTCATCAACATCGACCCCCGGAAGAGTGAAGCCAGCCCTAGTCAACAGATTGCCTGCATCTCGCACCTAAGCCAATTGCCAGCCAACAAAAGTGTAAGCAAAAGTCACCACTTCTATTTTATATTACTTTATATATACAGTCGTTCCGTGGGAAATATAGTAATTACTTGAACCTAACAAATTCTATCCTACTAATGGAATAAATGGACATGAAGTATAATGTTCAATAGAAAACGAATATCTGCTCTATCGTCCTTTATGGTTTTTAAGCAACCACGTAAAGAACTCTAAACGAGTAATGTTTTGTACATAAAACTTGTATGAGTGAAGACTGAAGAATATAGATGAATGGATGGATTCAATTATAAAAGCAATGCAACGAAATAGATATGAAGAATATTACTTGTGCTAATGGTGATATTCGTGGACTCACACCACCCTCACGCTCCATGTGTGCTATAGTGCATGCAATTCTCAGCTCTCTACAAAGAAACTGATCAGAGTCAGACACAGCATGCCCAAAAAAACTCTCATTTAGTAAGAAATGATAAAACTAACTTTAGTGTTTCTCCGCCAAAGATAGCTGCCAAAAACAAGCCATCAGGTTTCAAAGCCAACCTACTCTGTCACACATATAAAAAGTATCCGTATATTATTTCACCCAGTAATCACATGACAAATACTCATCATTAGAGGTGGCAAAATGAACGGTCACACAACTTAAATAACGCGTCAATACGGGTCATTTCAGTCGGGTTGGGTTGACCCCAATGGCCCAATCACTAATTGTCCAACTTCATATACATTTATAGCAAATAACATTGTGTCAAGTACGAACAATAATATTTTAGGTTTTTATAGTGAAGTTATTGAGTAGGCTGTATGTAAGTAATGTAACAATACAACTTAGGCGCCTTTCAAAGTGTTTCCTTTTTAGCTAGTTTATAACACACCCATTTAACCCATTAGAGATAAAATATGACCTGGATCATCCCATTAATCAGTAAATGGGTGGACATTGCCACCCCTACATCGTTGAGCTCGATAAAGAATGAAAAGAAGAGAAACGTCCAGAAATGTAGTTAAAAATTGAAGAACCAAAAACGAAGCACAAACCTGTATCATTGCTCCAGGAAGATCATTAGTCCAGTGGAGGCTCAAGCAACTTAATACCAAATCAACAGAACTTAACACACCAGCAAATAATAACAATCAACGTAAGTAAAAGATCTAAAACCAAGACTTATGAAATCTAAATCATGAAAATATCAGACGTCATATCAAAAGCCCATGATTCCATGAAGAGTTTGATCAGGCATACCTTTCTTTTATAGGTAAAAATTCTTCATCGCCCACCAAAAATGAAGTTTCAATGTTATCACTAGACAAATCCTTTTCAGCATCTTTACACAATTTGACCATGTCGTGTGATGAATCCATCATAATTAGTTTTTCGATGCCACCTAAAAGAAAATTTAAAGAATTAGCTGTTCACATATGCTTTATCAACTTTTAATATTTCACATTGATTGAAGTCTCACCACGGCCACGTATTGAACGCCTAATTGCTTCCAAAGAACCTCCCAAGCATAATGTAGTAGGAAATGTCTTCTTGACATCCTACAAAACGAAATTGATCAGCGAACAACATACCATATCGAATATCCACATATGAAACTTTATTTTAAGATAAATTAGAATAAATTAATGGAACCTCCAAGCGATCAAGAAGGTTATCAGCCACGGTATTGACCAGAGAATCTTTCCGATTTATCAACCAAGCAGCCCGATCACGCTGCCATGAAGTGAGAATAACTTTACAACCCGTAATTAAATCCAAAACAAGTTAAGCATACATATAAAAAACTAAAGTCAAGTACTCAAGAACCAAATAATTAAAGTATTTATCAATGAACAGGTAAGCTCGAATCGACTCAACACAAACAAAAAATGCATACACTACTTTGAGCTTGATTTCAGTAAGCTATAAAATAAATCAAATCTTAACGGATTTTTCTGATGACAGCCCTAAGGGCTACCATTAAGATATTCAGACACGCATCATTTAATTGTACCATGCTGATAACCACCTCACAAACTTTTTTATAACCACTCCACTAACTACAATGTACCATCATTTATGCACAAATTCTTTTCTTAAACACAGCCCTAAGGGCTATCATTAGAAAAATCCTTAACCAAACATTAATTAAAATCTAAATGTGTTATAACTTAATTCATTGTGTTTTGATGATTAGTGTTTATCCTTTCCAAAAGGAAAATACTTTTTGGGCATAACTTGAATGAACATTATAATTTAGGGATCCTATAGAAACTTGTTCCAATAAAGATAATGAAATTACTATAAAAACTTAAAATTAAAACTACATTAACTTCAAATTATAATTTAGGGATCCTATCCTATAGAAATTTGTTCCAATAAAGATAACGAAATTACTATAAACTTAAAATTAAACCTACATTAACTTCATATATGATGAATGATAACAGCATATGAGCATTATTTCGTGTAGAATGTATATAATATACAATTATACTAATTAAATGAATGAATGGAAGGGAAATGAAGTTTTTAACTTGTTTGCGTTTGAGATGGCGATCAAAGATTTGAACTTTAGAGCTCTCAACATTAGCGTCCCCAGTGCAATATGATCTTCTTAGAAAACTGCTGCGTAATAAAACTAGGGTTCCGTTCAGCCTTCTGCAACTCATATTTCGGAATTTAATTTTTTTTTCTTTTTTTTTTTTCTGATGATTGTGGAATTGGTGGTGTAGTTCCGGTGATAGACAACAACCACGTCACCTGCACCGTGGTTGGAGGCCTCACCAAGGGTTTATTAACTTCAGTAGAACCCTCCCTCTTACAGTATTTTTTTTATCGAAAAGAAAAATAAAAGGAAAATGCTATTAGTAGCCCTCATGGCTATGAATAAGAAATTCAGACACGCATCGAATGTTTGTACCTTAATAATAACCACCCATCCCTGAATATAACTTCTCTCAACCACCTTAATTTACCACCTCTTCAAACATAAATTAACTATTAAACATAGCCCTAAGGGCTACAAATAGCAAAATCCAAAATAAAATACTACTGTAGTAACTTTACAGTATATACTACTATACCAAAAGGTTACAAAATATATTTCCAATTTTAAATTTTATTTATTTATATTTATTACACCCAAAATTTTTGTTAGATCCTGAGTTTACAAACCTGTATTTTTTTTCAAGTTTGTATATTTTCAAAAGCATAATTAGGAATTTTAAAGCACTTAATCGCATATTATACGTATGAGGTACTTATAGAGTATTGATGTACAATATATCATATTTACGACTTAGTTGTTTATACTAAATGTAATTTCCACTATTCAACGAGTTCACTTGTTGAAAAGATGTATGTATTTGACCTTTTAGGTCAAGCAAACCAGCATTCATGTTAAAAAAGAAAACCCGAAGATTGCAAGATTTTACTTTTTTAAGAAATAACGGAAAAGTGTATTATAGAATGTCATGATTTTTTTTTAGAAAGACGAATACTCACACGTCCCCTACCACAAATATATACACATCATATCCACGAATATATACAATTGTCCTCCTAGGACTTGAACCCCAACCTGAAAGGGCACCATGATACCTCTAGACCAATGGTCCTTTAGCGGAAGATATACAGACACTTGATCAAGAAAGTGAAATCCATAGTAACACTTGCAACCAAAATAATCAAAGTTCAAAATATAGCTTTAGGGCATACAAATGAAGATGTAAGATGATCAAAAAATTATGAACTTGTCATTTGCTTTAATAAGATGTGATATTGTAGCATGATCATACATCATTTTTAGTACAAACACAACTAAAAAATCTCTGTATCTAGATCAACGGACGTTACGGACTTTGTCTTCTTGTCCTAATCCGAGAGCCTTTTGAGCATTTGCAATACCTTGAGGATCTGCCATAAATACCACATTTCAGAATATATATTTATTTAAGAATAACTTTTTTTCCGTCACCATTCGAGCTGTCAAAACTCATAATAATGGAGTTTAGAGGCATTAAAAAGGACTTACCATAGAACTGTGTGAAGATGCGAGTAAAAAAGCTTAGGTTGCGGGAAACATTGTATTGCATTGAATAAGGAAGGGGTTTCACGATAGTGTCAATGCTGAAAACCCGCTGCAGGAACTGCATTTAAATGGAAGAACAACAAAGTCACAAGAAGTATAAATAATAGTCACCTAATTGACCGGTTGAGGGCAACACAAAGACCATAACTTGAACAGCTAAATTACGAGCAAGCAAAAAATAGAACAGACATTAACAAATAAAAGTGGCATAAGGGAGGCAAAACTACCCCTTTCTACATCTCCTTATTCAACCTTTAGGGAATACCCCAAGGGCTTCGGTACCTCAAGAGTGTAGACAAAGTCTCTACGGCCCATCTAATCCCATTAATCTTCTTTCTAGTACACCAAGGAAGTAAAAGAAGACGTTGCAAGATAGGTAGACTTGGTGAAGGGTTAACATGGTTCATTTTAACAAGAAGTTGGGTTGCGCTGACATGAAAACACTTTTTTTGTCCATTTTTGTTGATTAATTGATGCATTGAAAGCAAAATTGTAACAATTATAATCTAAATATCTGAATAGCCATCAAAATCTTTTTATTTAACCATTTGACCTCTTTGATAATACAAATAACCCCAAATATAAATGAATGGGTCCAAGTTTGCCACCTCTTAGCAAAAGCATCCAACTTCACACAGCGAGCTTCACTTATAGATTTGTACACATCACGTAATAATCAAACATCTTAATTAGCTCTTTTTACAAAATCACAACTGTACCAGATTTATAAACAAAAAACAAATTCAAATTCTAAACCTCACATGCCGACTTATTAAGGAGTTACTCGAATTAAAAAGCAGAAGATAATATAGCAAGCATAAAAACAAGAAGAAGCAAAACTGCAAATACATGTGCTTTTGAGGGAAAACAAAATAGACACACCCCTACAGGCTACATGCTTAATCTACATTTGATAAACCAAGTTCGCTCACAACTATAGACGAACTATTGGTATTGCCAAAATTCAGAATATAAAGAAAGGGTTGGATTGGATTTCTTACACTCTCATCGAATTTATATACTTTATTTGAATTTGAAAAAAAAAAAAAAAAAAAAGAAAGAAAGACAATCATTCTTGTTCATTTTTGATAAATTTAGCAAAAGAAAGTTTTTTTAGTTATTTTTGAACCTTCTTTACCCCATAGAGATATTGAATACAAGGGGGTATACCTTTTTCCACTGTAATTTTGAAAATGAACGTTTAAATGTCCTTCATGTTGGAAAATGTATCAACATTGTAAATTATAACAAACACCTACTACCCTAATACCATAACTTGTTCTTTATCCAAGTCCAGTTGCACGTATATCCAATTGGCTAATATGATATGCATATCTTGTAACTGATATGATATCGTATGCATGAAATCCAAAGCGCTACACATAATCTGCAATCTGATTTGGTTGATTTCTAATTTGATAAGCAAAAACAGATAAACACTTCTCCCACATTACATGTACAACAGCACAAGCTTAAAGGCATCATGCGCCAAACTCTAACCTAGTAACGATTAATTATCCAACTACATTAGTCAATACCTTAAATAGCACAGCAATATGTTCCAGTTCAACAAATAACCACATTTGGTCCATTATATTTCCAAAATTCAAAACAATTTTAAATATAAAACTTCCAGAATACTAAGCTGTAAACCCTAATTCAACTAACATACAACGAAAGCTACAAATTGAATAAATAAGGATGTAATTATACCTGAAAATTGCGTTGGAAGCTGTAACGTAGTTCAGGATCGATTTCGAGCGAATCGTCTTCATCAACGGTTAGGTTTTTGGGGTTTTTCTTACCAGGAACGTGCATAGTAGGTGTAGTGCCTGGCTGTGCAGTGACTTTAAGCTTGGCGTCTTTGAATTTGTCTCGTTGATCGTCGCCGGCGGCTCGCCATGGCGCCGATGCCAACAACTGTTTCTTCGGTTTCCCCATTTTTATCGTATCAGTCGCGGTGTGTGTGAGTTTGGATAGATACCGGGTGATTGATTGGGTATGTGATCCTACTACTATCGACTCTTAATTTACATAAAACACCCCTGATGTTTTAATTAGTTGTTAAATTGACTAATTTGCTCAACGGTATTAGTGTGTGAAAATACTTAAACAATAGCCGATTAGCCGTAATGCTATAGTGTGTATCCAATTTAATTTTGATCTATTATGTATATCAACCTTTTAATTTTGATCTATTGTATATTTGTGTGTATCTAGCTGGATTAACACTCATTTTTTAATGACATGTCAAATGACGTGGTGAGTTAATTATACTACTAATAGATCATCAAATAAGTTATTAGATATACATAATAGACCAACATTAAAAGTTTGATGCGCACAATATGTTAAAAATGAAGGTTGATACACACTATGGAGATTGGGCTAAAGTTAACAACATTCCAACACCCTAATACCAATTTTATCTACAAAAGTCATTTTTATGTAACGGCAAATACCGCTAAACTAAAGGTTTATTGATTTAATTTGAATAGTTATTTCAATATGTTGACATGAATATTAAATTTATAGGTGAAATCTTTTTAATGAGGTTCTAATTAATTTGGGTTCCACATAAATTTTTAAAATTAATCAATACCAATTGTCCATAATTGAAAGGTTGATGGTGTCGCATGGTTGACTTGAATGTCGCTACTCGCTACGACAATAATATATTGGTTCGATAATAACTAAACGATTCATTAACGGTTTAGTAATGTCATATTACTACAAAACATAAATTAAGAAAAACAAAGGCGAATAGGCGAATTTAATTGTTTTGCATATCGACAAATATATATAAAAAAAAGGTTAATGAATTTTAACTTTTTTGTTAACATGTATCTTTATTTATTGATTGGGGATCATAGGGGAAGGGGTGATATGAGGAGAAGGAGGAGAAGTTTTATTTGTAGCCATTGGATCATCTTTTGGGTTGGATCAATGGTTAAAAGGGGTGGCAATTTTGTAATTACTTTAAAAAATAAGGGTATTAGTTAACAAAAAAAAAAAAAAACATTAATTTTCACTCCACACCCCTTCCACTATTTAGACTTTTACATGTTAACTCTTCCACTTTATTTTCTTCCCCCTCCTACCTTCTTCTTCCTCCAACCCCACCTACCACCACCCCACCACCCCCACCACTTGCTGCCACCATCTGACTGCCGCCGTCAGCCGCTGCCGGATTCCGGCCGCCGAAAAAAAAAATTTCAAAATTTTTTTTTTCAAATTTTTTTTTTTTTCAAAAAAAAAAATTTTTTCAAAAAAAAAATTTTTCAAAAATTTTTTTTTTCAAAAATTTTTTTTTTTTTCAAATTTTTTTTCCCATAAATTTTTTATTAGATATAGTATTCCTTTTCCTACTGCATTTTTAATAAAACTATACGCTTTTTCCACTGCATTTTGTATATTATTGTTAATTAACTAAAACTTGTATATATTTTACCGCATCTTCTATACCCAACGTCAACAAAATACCGTACAAATGGATAATATATATAATCTAAAGTGCAGTAAAAAGAGAACAATATGTCCTAAATGATGTATATGCAAAATGCAATAAAAACAACAATATGTATTATACTTTAATACAAAATGCAATACAAATAGATAATATGTAAAATACAAAATGCAGTACAAATCGATAATATGTAAAATACAAAATGCAGTGAATAACAAACAATATATAATGAATGAAATATATGAAAAATGCAGCAAAAATAACAAAATGCAGTGAAAATAACAAAATGCAGTACAAATAGATTATGTATAATATAAAATGCAGTGAAAATAACAAAATGCAGTAAAAAAAATAATATGCGGTACAAATAGATTATATATAATATAAAATGCAGTAAAACGAACAATGTGTACTAAATAAATATATGCAAAATGCAGTAAAAACAGTAGTATGTATTATACTTTCATACAAAATGCAGTAAAAATGGATCATATGTATAATATAAAATGCAGTAAAAAATAAACAATATGTAATATATGAAATATATGCAAAATGCAGTGAATAATAATAAAATGCAGTGTAATTTTAACAAAATGCAGTAAAAAATATATTATGTATAACTTAAAATGCAGTAAAAAACAAACAATATATATAAGATTGATGTGTATAAATAAAATGCAGTAAAAACGAACAATATCTACTAAACATATATACAAAATGCAATAAAAATAATAAAATGCAGTACAAAGTGATAATATGTAAAAAAAAATTGGAAAAAAAAAATTATGAAACAAAAATTTTAATTTTTTTTTTTTTAAAAAAATTATAAAAAAATTGAAATTTTTTTTTTCCGACGACCGGTGGCGGCGGCGGCGGGTGGCGGCGGCGGTGGCGGGTGGCAGCAGCTAGTGGTGGTGGGTGGTGGAGGGGAGGGGTGGGTAGGAAGAAAGTAGGAGGGAGTAGTGTACACTATTAAAAAGGTGAAAGGGGTAAAAATGAAAATTTAAAAATTCTTCTCCTCAAATAATACCTTCTCCTCTGAACCTTACCCTTATTTATTAATCTGATTAACCAAATTTTATATACTTTCTTCTAATTTGATTATTATTAGAAATATAAAAAAGAATATTCTTAAAGTATACTTCTAGAGTAAGGTTCAAATGAGTACACCAATTTGGAGTAAGAATGAGGGAACCAACAGATTTCTGCCATGTGTCACTTTATTCTCTCTCCTCCACACTTTATTCTCTCTCCTCCACATTTTTAAAAATTAAATATCTCACAAACGGTAAGTCGAAAAATCATGAAAATTGCACCATAAAATTCAGCGTTTTCTCTTCTTCGATTTGCCGTCCCTCAAGGCATACTTTTGACAACTTTTTTTTTCTCATTTTTTGATGGGTTTCACAAATTAGTAACACATGTGTTAGTGATTAGTTGTACATTTAATTTGTGGTTAAGGTTAGGGTTAGGTTTAGGGTTTAGTAGGGTTTATGGTTTAGGGTTTATAAGGGTTTAGGGTTTAGAATGGGTTCAAGATTTAGGGTTTAGAAAGATTTAGGGTTTAGCGTTTTGTAAAGCGTTTAGGGTTTAGGGTTTGTGGTTTAGGGGTTAGGGTTTAGGGTTTAGGGTTTGAGGTTTGGGGTTTCGGGGGAGAAACCCCAAACCTCAAACCCTAAACCCTAAACCCTAACCCCTAAACCACAAACCCTAAACCCTAAACGCAACACTTTAACACATGTGTTAGTAAATGTGAAACCCACCAAAAAAATGAAAAAAAAAAAAAAACTTTTCGAAAGTATGTCTTGAGGGACGGCAAATCGAAGAGGAGAAAACGACGAATTTAATGGTGCAATTTTCATAATTTTTTGATTTGTCGTTTGTGAGATAATTGATGTTGGGGGTAAATGGGTTTTGTACATGTGGAACATTCTTTTTGTACACATGGCTTGATATCATTGGTTCCCTCATTCTCACACAAATTCCTATTCTCATTTGAACCCTACCCTATACTTCTATACTTCTTGTATAATCATCATACTTAATACTTATGTCAAGGTTGTTTGTTTTAATCAAGTTAATCAAATATAATATTAACCTGGACTTTATCAATGACTTGTTTTGCTGACATAAAAAAAAATAATAAGCAAATCCACAACCCTTATAATGGGTTTTCACTCTTGACCTTAAAGGGATATCTGAAATTACAATAATACCCTCTCTTCATATGGCAATGGGTAAATATTTATAGCAACTTTTTTAATATTTGTGAATATCATTTTAGTTTTAATTTTGTTGACTTTTATTGATAATTTATTGTTCTACCTACTTTGTATCTACATTTCCTTTTTCAATAGCAAAATTTCTATTAACGATTTTTTTATATTTAATTAGAATAAATCAAATAAATATTAATTTCAATTTAAATTATTCATAAGAAAATAGATATACACATTAAAACTATCAAAATAATAGTTTACTCTACACTCATTTCATTTTTCAGTTTTTAAATGTAAAAAATGTACAATAATACTAAAGTATATATATTTTAAATATATTATTTTAGCAACACTTATTTAGAGTGCTGCTAACTGCATATTTGCTAACCCTCAAAATTAAGTTATGTTTCAAGGTAATACTACTACTACTACGTCATATTTATATAATCATCATAATTTACATTATCCATTTGATTTCTTGAATGTCCATTGCATTGCGCGAAAAACTTACTATAATATTTTTATAATCCACTAGCTTATACACTTGTTTCATCGTCTTTACCATCATGTTTTAGTTCATAACTTAACACCCGATCAAGAAAAAGAAAACATGCAACTATTATCAAGTTACAAGCTTGTACATTGTTGCATAGTGCAAAAATAATGATAGTTTCAAGTAAAAAATTTTTTTCAAGAATTAATATCTAACCAATCGTTTAAAAGTATATACACTCAATTTGAAATAATGCCTACACATTTGAAAAACTACACTGTAAAAGTGCTGAAAAAATATAAAATTATAAGATCTGAATTAGGACATCAACTTTTCTTTATATAATAACGTACCGCCGCATTGCGCGGGTACAAGGCTAGTACTACCAAATTCTTTTATTAATTATAAAAAATGCAAATAAAAATAAACCAAATTAATTGGAACCTCATCTTAACTATACATCCATATTAATTATTTATTTATGTATTTATATATAATTTTAATGATTGACTTTTAGAATTTTAGACATGGATTTTTTATGTAGACATGTATAGACACAAAATGGATTTGGAATTCGTGAACGTTAATATAATGTGCAGGGATTTAGTTTTGTGGTAATGTATTCAAATTTAGCCTTATCATTATAGTGTATTGAATTGAATTTCATTTTAGACTACTCTATATGTCAAATTATCAATGTCAAATTATCAATTTTCATCCTTTGTGTATATTTGATGACTTATTTATCTGGTAGGCGGTATTTTTTATGACGTTACAAAAGTCGCCACATTATATGACACGTTAGCAAAACGTGTGTCACGTTATTGGTTACAAGTGATAGATCACAATTGAAAATTTAATACATATAATAAACCGAAATGTTATCGGGTACAATCGCACCTAATGCATTCCCACCAACTAATCCATGTATATTTAACTCTCACCAATTCCAAATCCATTTCGTATGTCCGAATACATTTCTACATAAAATATCCATGTCTAAAACTCTAAAAGTCAATCATTAATTTAATTAAAACTATAGAAACAAATTAATTAATCATTAATATGGATGGATGTCATGACACATTACACGAATCTCATGAACTAAGCAAAAAAAACTCATTATATGATTTTATTTTTTCACGTGATGATTTGAAGCCGGTTAACATTGTTCAAAATATCAAATTTTAAAAGTTTAATTAGATAAAATTAAAAATATTAACACCAATCCAAATGCCAATTTAGTGAGTGTTCCCTCATATTTCAAAAGGTCACCGTCCCATGCCAACAATCTCAAACCACACTTGCCTGGAACTTTCCCCCTTGTTTTAAAACACCGCATTCACACCTCTTTGTTCCCCACATCTCTTTTTTTATTCCTTTTATAATTTATAATTTATATAAATTTATAATTTATTATTATTATCATATCATACACCTTTTGTTTTACTCACAAAATACACATAATCTACTGGTCAAATCCTCATCTTTATCACCAATCAGCCATCTTTCTTGTTGTGTTCACATCTGTTTCGCCCATTTTGTCAATGACTTCATTAACCATCCAACTTACTACATTTTGTCATATCATACAATTCATTTTAGTCCCAATTTAGCTACTTTTTTATCCTAGTTATTCATCTAGATTGTTTGAGGAACACACAATCTAGTTATAATGCAACAGAGAAGCCGAAAAATAGCGAAAACTGAGGCTGCAAATGGGCTCGATTTACGACGATTTCTTGATGAACATGAAAAGCCTGATCAAGGGGACGGAAAGGAAAAAGATGATGCTAGAAAGCGAAAAACACGGCCACCTAAAGCAGCAACGGTTTCGGTTGACTTAGGATATGATTTGAATCTAGGCACGACTAGCAACGATACGCCGACGGCCGAGAAAGCTAGCGACGGGCCGCAAAGACGGTTGTGGGTTAAGAACAGATCAGCAGATTGGTGGGATAAATATAATAGTGTGGACATCCCAGATGATGAGTTCAAAAAAGCTTTCCAAATGGGGAAAGATACTTTTGAGATGATTTGCAACGAACTAACTGCTTCGGTAGCTAAAGAGAATACTATGTTAAGAGATGCAGTCCCTGTGAGACAAAGGGTTGCGGTTTGTATATGGCGATTAGCTACGGGTGAATCTTTAAGACTAGTGTCGAAAAGATTTGGATTAGGGATTTCGACGTGTCATAAGATTGTTCTTGATGTTTGTTTAGCGATAAAAGATGTGTTGATGCCTAAATATCTACAATGGCCGAATCATGAGTCGATGAGAGTAATTAGTAACGAATTTGAATCGCTTGCTAATATACCAAATGTGGTTGGATCAATGTATACAACTCATATACCTATAATTGCTCCTAAAGTTAATGTGGCTGCTTATTTTAACAAGCGACATACGGATAGAAAGCAAAAGACTTGTTATTCGGTTACAGTTCAAGGTGTTGTTGACCCAAATGGGGTGTTTACTGATGTGTGTATCGGGTGGCCCGGTTCAATGCCTGATGATCAAGTTTTGGAAAAATCGGCACTTTATCAACGGGCAAATGGAGGGCTATTGAAAAATGTGTGGATAGTTGGTGGTTCCGGTTACCCTTTAATGGATTGGGTATTAGTCCCATATACACAACCACATTTAACATGGACCCAACATGCTTTCAATGAAAAGATTTGTGAGGTTCAAAAAGTGTCGAAAGATGCATTTTCAAGATTAAAAGGGAGATGGTCTTGTTTACAAAAAAGAACCGAAATGAAGCTTCAAGATTTGCCAGTTGTTCTTGGGGCGTGTTGTGTTTTGCATAATATATGTGAAATGAGAAATGAAGAAATTGAACCGGATTTGATGATTGAAGTTGTGGATGATGAAATGGTTCCTGAAATTGCTTTGAGGTCTGCATATGCTAACTCGGCTAGAGACTCAATGGCTCATAATCTTTTGCACCATAATCATGCTGGAACTTCATTCTTGTGAGCTTTTTTTTTTTGTACTTATATACTCCATATACATTGTGAGTACACATAGTATCACCATTTTGTTAAAATTCTTTTAATGGGGTTTCATCGATGTGTATTACCCTTGCTTCAAATGTATGAAGATTTGACATTTATTTAGCTAGGATGAGTTGATAGAACATGACCATTTTGTTATTATTATTCGATAAGCCATGATTTATTGATGTGTAATTCCCTTTTGCAAAGGTATGATATTTGGCATTCAGGTAGGATGAGTTTATAGACAGGTGCAATGGTGCATAGATAAGTTGTATTCTGGTTGTTATACTTGATAAAATTGACAATGGATGAATTAATCCGAACAATTCGTATTTTGGCTTTTTGGATTATAATTAGTGCAATGTTATTCATAGGATTAATCCTTGATTCTTGATGTTTGTCAAAGCAAAATATTGAGCTAAGTGTGGAGTTAAGTCTATAATCCTGGATGTCAGTAACATTATAGCGCTGATGATATTTATTGCAAAAGAGATTTAAGTCCTATACTGCGGGTAAACACAACAGTGATTAAATGGGTAATCTGACTATGGGTCAACTCATACCAGAACATACAATCTGGAGGTTATTTTAGCAAGTGATGGATGAATTTGATATTAAGTGAACACTTTTTGAGTGTTAATTAGGAGTGTTTGGTGCAAGGGATTTAGGGGGTTATTTTAGCAAGTGATGGATGAATTTCATTAAGTGAACACTTTTTGAGTGTTAATAGGGAGTGTTTGGTGCAAGGGATTTAGGGGATTCTAGTTTTCAGAATCTCCTGTCCTTATTAATTAGAAACCATGTTTGGTAACATTGAAAAGATAGGGATTATCATCTTATTGATTATTGTTTATTGACATTAATTTATTAAATGTACTTTCTGTAACATGAATCATGTTTTGAATGAAATAATTTAGGACCAAACAGGACAGGTATATAGCATGCTTCATGGTGGAACAAGCATGCTGTTCATACTTTGACAACATGTCAACATTTTTGTTTTGTAGTTCATTCATATTTTATAAGGTTGATGAATAAATAAAAGATGGATTTTGCTATTTGTAGCCCACATGGCTATGTTTAAGATTTAGATTCGTGCTTTAAGAGGTGGTAAATCAAGGTGGTTGGGAGAAGTTATATTCAAGGGGTGGATGGTTATTATTAAGGTACAAACAGTTAATGCGTGTCTGAATTTCTTATTCATAGTCCTTAGGGCTATGTATAGCATTTTCCATAAAAGATTTATGTATAACAGTCTTACTAAAAACAGTTTACATGACTAAAGAACCTAAACTATCCGGGTTAAAATGGTAACCTTTTATGAGGGTGTACCCGGTGCACACTTTAGCAAAACTCTTATATTTTCTTTGGTAAAGATCACAGGTAACAAATGTAGTCTAACTGATAGCAAAGATGGATATGAAGAATATGAGTAACACTGTAACAGTAATAATTTATTCCTAATACTTGTGTAGTAAACAAATGAAAACTGATAGAAGTGATCTTATCTTATAAATCTAAAGATGGAGAAGTTAGAAACTGCACCCAAATTTTCCTAAATAAGTTAAAACATAAACAGAAGTAAAAAATCTTAACATAAGGCTGCAAATCCTCACTACTGCTGTTTTGCTTTGTACAATCTTCTTCCTTCATTTCCTCAACTTCATCTTCCTGTATCCAAAAATCAACAAAGAAGAAATTAATCATAATACGGAACTGTAGAGATATACAAAAGAACCGAACACATGAACGATAGGCTTCTTGGCTAAGTGATAGCAAAGATGGATATGAAGTATCAATATACTTTACTTACGTATTTAATGTATAAACTATTAAACTTGGTTTTTTATTTTAAGTTGTGAATTATATTAAAGAAGAAATATGTTGGTAGGTTGCTTTCAATAATTAGCACTTATTCTTTTAACATAATTAGTAGAAAATCTGAGTACCAGCATATATGTAAATCAAACCACCTACAAAACCTAGCAGATAAATTCAAATGAATGATTCGCACCCAAATCAAATAATACACGGGCATGTAGAAAGTTGAACAAGAACATACCTGCCACCATATTAGATGTCTCTTCGGCTATTGCATTGGGAAAAGAAGAACCTATGTCTTTCGCGTGTCCTCTTTCTTCACTAATGCTAAACTAGCTTTGTCTTTTTTATTGGGCTTCGGGTCACCGGTCTTCAACTTGGGGCACTTGGAGCGTATGTGCCCCGCCTCCCCACAATTAAAGCAGCCTGTAGATGAGTCTTTGATGGGGCATTCTCGAATCGCATGGTCTGTCTTCCCGCAACGAAAACAACCGCCGAATTTCGCTAAGCATTCACCTGAGTGCGTTTTCTTGCACTTGGCACACAATTTCTTAGATTTACTCCCGGAAGCCTCTACTTTCCCTTTTTTCTTTAAGGATCCATTTGATCCTTCAAACTTTCTCTTCACCGCTTGAGGCTCCGCATCTTGAACGATTATAACCTCTCTCTCCCTTTTAGTACACAAAAATATTTTTAATAAATAACATAAATAAAAAATATTCAAGTATACATATGTAAAAGAGAAATAATCTTTATAAATTTACAAAGCAACTGCCACATCAGCTTTCTCCAATGCTATGTCAGTAACTTCTTTTACTGAATTTGCCACATCAGCAACTTGCAATTTCGGGCATGCTGACGCTAGATGACCCTTTTCACCACATTCATAGCATGTTCTCCTCCTTAGCTTACCATCACTAACAGAATTGACCATGTTATAGTCAACCCCTTTGTTATTATTTTAAAACATAATGAAGTAAAAGATATTTTTAACACAACTTTTCCAAAAAACAAATTGGGACTCCTTGTGATTTCACAAAATGAAGCATATGAAAAGAACCAGAAAATGAGTTTGTGAACTACAATCCATTGATCAACTTATGTGTAATGTCATAGTTACCTTGGAACAGCACGATCTCGCTTGTCTTTGTGAGACTGTTGTTGAAATGGAAAATGAGCAAGATCATGCTCCTCTCTATTGGGCGGTAGTTGAAATGGACGATTAGCAAGACCTTGTTCCTCTTTATCACGTTGTAGTTGATATGGAAAGTGAGCAAAACCTCGTTCCTCTCTATCAGGTGGTATTTTAAATGGAAAATGAGCAAAATGTATCTGCAAGGCTGCTGAATCGGGTTTCTTGTTGTCAAACTTGTAACCTGCATTGTTAACTTCTCAATTGTTATAGACTTATAGCTGACAACCACTCATCTTCATAACGAGTCATTTAGTGTGATTTGTATGTTTTAGGCTGCTATCCTTAACTAAAAAGAGCGTGCAGTGCTATAATATTTAATTGTGATACACTTGTATATTTCCTCTCAAAAGTAAAAATAAAATGAGTGCATCCTCCATAAAGTTGATGGGTATAAAACAGGAAGGTAGATTCACCGAACCTTGAAGGGCTTCCAAAGCAGTTAGAGCATGATTGGAGTCTGAAAACTCAACAAAGCACAAAACGATGGGTTTATCAGCACTCTGCAATCCCCAATAGATTACGATATATCAGTAAATATCCAACACTAGCACAATCATTGACTAGAGGTTTATAAGCAGATTTCATTTACAGCAGATCCCTACTTTCAGGGCCTTCCAAATCTTTGGGAAGACCCGCTTCTACTTGCAGGAAACTGTTTAATCCCGGGACTTAAAATTATAATACAGTCCCTAAAAATATCCTAATTATCAACAAGAACCTGAAATATCTCAACTGTTCAAACAGACATGATGCTCCTGAAAATTCGTGAAACTGACACAATTAAATGGAGAACCATTGTGTTTTTCACAAATCACTTTATTAAAGATGAAAAGGAGTCATGATCAAAATGGAAGCGGTTAATTACGTTCCAGTATCATATACAGATATATACGTCCACTAACAGACACATCACATATCTAGGGAATCAATTATGTGTGTATAATGCAGTTTCATTTTAAGGCAGAAATGCAACTTTTATAGAAACTTTTTCTTTAGTATACCAGTATTGTAAAAGTCAATTTGATTTGTTTATTTTACTCGATGTTCAGATATTAGGCTCAATCGTAACAAACTTATTCACATATTTACTACATCACAATATTAATGGAAGTATCTGCTACATAACTATAGGCAATAAAAAAATAAAATCATAATCACCCATCTCCAGATAATCTGGCAAAGCAGGTAGACATTGTAAGCGTGAATTTTAATGCTAGCAAAGATCATATGCATATTTCAGAATATACTTTATCTGGTAACTTTCTGAGTTAGTTTATTACTATTTATGCAATTTGTCCCCATGTAGCTTACTTCAACAGGCCAACTGCCAAAGCCTCCTCACTTTTTCAAACATAAGCATCACTCTTCCCTATTTAAACAAATTACTTGGCATTCTACAGAAAAAGGAATACTAACAATAATGAGGAATAAAAGTATCACCAATAATGATAACAATAGCGGAAGAGAAGAGCTCGTGAGCTCGTCTGCATTTGTCAATTTTATATTACTCAAAACACGTAGTTCAGAATTATTCAAAACTGGAAATACCGAAAAAAAGAAAAAGAACACAGAGTATATCAAACTTACATCTCTTGGCTCCTTGTGCACGAGTCTGATTTCATTAAATCCAAGAAAAGGACGGAACAAATCTTAACCAGGTGTCAAGGAATAACAATCATACATATATCAACATGTTTAAGGAGCACGAAACATTTTTAAGCATCAACTATCCATAGACAGTTAAAAGTGTTGAAAGTTCAAATTAATTTTGCAGAAATATTCCCTCCATCCCAAGAAGATTGTAAAAATTTCCACTTTGGGAGGTCCCATGTAAATTGCAACATATTTCAAGCTAACTACTTCCTTACCTCTTTTTCATCATTACGAAATCTTGGCACTATTGACTTTGGTCAATAACGGGCTTCATTTGGTTAACTGTCAACTAATAGCATGTTGTTTCAAACATTGCAGTTTTTATGACGAAGAAAGTATTTACAAAACAAATGCGATTGAAAACAAACAAACATACTTCCTGATATTACCACTAAATTTTGTTCCCAAAACTTCCCATTTACATATGTGTATACATATCTACCAGAAGTTCATAGAGATGTTAACTTTTTAAATAATTTATAGTTCAAAAATAATTTAATATTTGGATCAAATAATATATAAGGCTTTTATACTATAAAGATACACTTTGTACGACTTACAATCCGTTTTTCACCTTAAACCTATTTCCTTTTATGCTAATTCTTTCAATTTTTACCCATTTGACCCATTATAAACAATACATAACGCATTCATATGCAGATTCAGGTTTGAAATATCTAGATGAGGATACGAGATACTTCTCTTCTAGTACAATCAGACGGTAGTGCATCCACAAACAAGACATTCGATTTCTGACTTCCAGCTGGGAGACCATTTGCCTTCCTCAAAGAATCAGGCCTTTCATCTACTATATCGCGAACTCCAGGACCGTTTTCGCGCATAACATCTCTTCTTCCAAGTGGATACGGATCTTCCCAAGAAGACCGGTAACCGTTTCCACTAGTTCCAGCCGTGTATCCACCAAAAACAGATTCAGTACGAACACCAATGCCCATCATATCATCTACACCATATGGTCCCGGCCTCGATGCTAATATCTTAAAACACAACCAAAAAATTGAGTCATTAACAGCTATGATATAATAAAAGACTCGAACAAATCGACTTATGAACGTGTTCAGTACTTACATCCTTGTGTAGATAATCAGATGAGCTACTCAAGTGATTTCTAGAAGGCCACAAAGGTTGGGATGACAATGTTGATACATCGGATGGTAGATAACTAGTATAAGATGGTCTTGAGACACTTGCTGTTACAGAAAGATAAGACTGATTAATGAGCCCTGTATCAATCAATACGCAAAAACCGAAACAAATGAATATTATACACCATGTATTTTCTGACTGATTGTGTTTTTACATGGTTCGGTTTTAGTACATATAATCTGTGCACTCCTAAAGCATATACGAAGCCTAGATTGTTGTGTAAATAACACCAGTGATTATATATACATATATAGGGAGGGTTCCAATAAGAACGGCATATTTGGTAAGAACCGTAAAAACTACTCATTACACATTACTCATAATCATATATAAGTAGAAAAATTCACATTCTTTTACAAATTGATATCTCCGTTGAAGTTCCTGCTACAATTCTGATGCATTAAATTCAACGAATTCACAAATTTTAAGTTATGCATATGTGAAATTCTCGAATTTATGATTCAAACCTTCAACGAACACTTGAATCAACATTAATAAATATAAAGCTTACAACTTTTTCTACACATATGTTTCCTAATAACAAATTTTACTAGTTTCTTTACGGTACTTACAATTCTTGTGTGTAAATGTAATTGTGATTCTTTCATATGATGACGAAAGTAGGTCAATTTGGGTTTAATTTACAAAGCAGGATAAAGTGAACATGATACGTTAATGAGGGAATTAGGGTTTGGTTTGTAATACAAAAGATAATTAATAAAATAAAATAAAAGATGAACCTGTGTCAGCATATCGCCAATAAGGATCCCCCATTTAAAATTTGATGTTTGAATGATAACTGGAGTTGCCCTGTTTTTCTCTTTGATTTAAAGAAGAAGAAAAGGAATGCACGGTATGTTTGTAGCAACTAGCTGGTAGCCGGAGCTTGTAGCTGGAGCTGGTAGCTTGTAGCTGGTAGCTGGAGCTGGTAGCTTGTAGCTGGAGCTGGTGGCTTGTAGCTTTTGTTAATATTTGTGTTTGGCAGAGTAGCTGGAGCTTGTAGCTTATGAATGTAAAATGACATAAAAGGACAAGTATATTAATTTTAAAAAATGATATATAATTACATTGAGGGTATTTATGTAATTTCATTTTTCATAAGCTACAAGCTACTTCCATAAGCTACTTCAAGTAGCTTATGGTTTTGGAGCTTATGGAAACCATAAGCTACTCATAAGCTACTTATCCAAACAAAGCTTATGAAAACCATAAGCTACAAGCTACAAGCTCCCATAAGCTCTTAAAACAAGCCTGCCAAACATAGCAGTAGTGTGTTTATTTATGTGTTTGGATTAGTTTTTCTTGAAATTCAACCAAGATTTACCACCAATCTTGTTTTCGGTTCAGGATTACAATTACAATGGCGTTTATATATTTGTGATTAATGATTAAATTATGACAACCCTACTTTCCATTTTTATAATTGGGATAATATCATATATCCCCTATTTAAACATCTAAATTACATATATCCCCAACATAAATACTAAATCTCTAATATATACCCATTTAAAAAAATTAATTATAATTAATACTTTTTAAATGCATATATTATAAGTCAATGTCCATTATGTCCTTCTCTTCGAGCCTATTGTATACAGTGTTAGAAAAATGCTTCCATGTGCACACATGTAAGTGTCGTTCTTCCTGTTGATTTTTAACATGTTTATACCATCGATTTTAACATGTTTATGTTTTATGAGTACGTTTATAAATCAATAGTGCTTATTGGGTATCTATTATATAACTAGGTCTTAAAGCAACGGAAAGTTACAATTGTGTTTTATGAGAACGTTTTAGAAAAGAAATAGCGCTTCATTATTGTTCTTTTTCTTTTCAATAAAACCATTGGTTAAATCGTAGTGAAGTTAAAACTTTTGATTAAATCGTGTTCCTTTCAATATTACTAAAAGTTGAAGTCCCCGTTCATTTTATTGATTTTAGCATTCTATATTTTATGTAATAGGGACTAGATAGATTTAGATAACTTATGCCGTAGGTCGTAGGAGTATATGTTAACAATATTTAATGATATCTCACTTTACCTATTGAGTTAAAAATCAAATTAAACACGTAAGTATTTGACTCAATTGTAAATTCGGTATATTTATAAACACACAAATTAAACATAATATATATATATATATATATATATATATAGTGTAACACCCGCTTTTAGGGTCTAGCAGTATTATAATAATTTCCTGATTTTAAATTAATATTTAATGCGATAGGAAATAATTTTGCTTGGTTTACTTGAAAATAATTGTAAAAAGGTCAAATGACTAATTGTGACAGATAAATTATTAATTGTTTTAAATTAATAAAGTTGTAAGAAATAATAAAAGTTGTTGTTCTCGTAAATAGTTTTTAGGTTCCAGACAATATGTCAAAAGGGAACTAAAAATTAAAATGAGTTAGAGTCGGTTTGAATGAGCCGACCTAGTTTATTAATCATTCCCAATATAGTTTTTTCTTCTCTCACTGATACAACCTAAAATACACACAAGAACATCAAAAAAAAAATTTTTTGAATTAATAGAGCTGTGATTTTGGGGAGCTAGTATCAGATTCATTTTCATCATCTTGCTACCATCATTAAGCTGTAAGTATTTTTATGTTGTTGGAGATGTTATAAAGTTAAATTGATATTAGGGATTATGGTAGAACTTGATAAGTAAGGTAAATTATATATGAAATCGAAGTTTGATTGTTGATTTTATAATGATACTTGTTACTTACATGATGATTTTGGTAGTAGTAAACCAAGTTTTGATTGTTCTTTAATTGAGTTGATTATGGTTATTAGGTAAATGATTGTCATGGAAACTTATGATTAAATGAAAGTATTGTTGTTGTTGAATGTTAGATGATACATATAGGTGAAATAAATTGAGGTTAGACATCTGAGCTCATTGAATTTGGGGTTTAGAATTCGGATTCAGCTTGGTTACAGATTTCAGTTCGTGGGTTCATAGGTAGAACCCGGCTGCTTGTAGTCACAAGCCGGCTGGTTCTGTTTTTTTTTGTTTTTTTGTGAACCTGGCGGGTCAAGACCCTAGCCGGCGGGTTCTTTGTGTTTGGGACATCAGACCATTTTAAACTCTTTATTCTAATTTAAATTGTTTTGTTCTTTGTTTGTACATTACTAAGCATGTAATACAATGTGATAATAAGTAAAAAAAAAAAAGAAAATGATTAGATACATCAAATGGTAATAACCGGTTATAGTGATGACGAAAAATCTATATATATATATATATATATATATATATATATATATATATATATATATATTACTTTATCATGTATAATGCAACATTGAACTAAATGTAGTGATTTGTAAATTAGTGCGGTGAAGATATGTACTTGTAAACGGGTACGGTAATATAATTTATCATGTGATGTAAGTGACTTTATTAGAGTTCAAATACGTGTGTCGCTTAAGTGTTGCATTGGTTATATGATGTAATCTTTAAGCTGTTTGATATAATATATTTGAGTTATGTTATATAAATTATAAGATTATTGAAATGAATTACTAACTCAGTAATGATTACTTGCAAACTCGTATAATTGATACTACAAATAGGTTAATGATTGTTATGCTAATGATATACTGGTATAAATGACTTAACTAAACTATTAGTTGTAAAATGGAATAAGTGTTATCTACAATTTGACTATTGTTTGTTGATGCTGTATATCGAGATAAATTTAGATATAAACTAAATATGAGATAATGAGTTGTTTATCATTATTTACCTATTATTTGATTGAATTGTTATAACTGGTTATTACTATTATTTGAATACTATGTATTGAAATACATAGATGATTATGAATTAAGTTATATCATTATGGGATGATTTATTGACTTGTATTATTCGATTGTATTTTCAGATCTGGAGAAGACTCGGTGACATTAGATTACTAAGTGGACGCTGAGGTATTGGTGAGTGGATCTATGCCTCACAGTTTGATTTAGTTGTGACTGTTTGGTTGCAACAAGTAAACGTAGATATGATTGTTGGACTATTTAGTCTGAATTACTAATTATGAATCTACGTGCTATTTGGCCTTCGGGCATCATTGTTATTGAGGTCAACAGTCTTGTTGGGCTAGTTTGTTAATGTGTATACAACAAAGGGGCTTTGTACATGTGTTGTGCATAGAACCGGTGTTGGTGATAATAACAACTAGCTATCGGTCTCTTCTGTATTGGCCATACAGATGGACGGTAAGTGTTCTTTGAGGGCCACTGCGGCAGTAGGGTTCCTCAAGAACCACCGATCCTCATTGATTATTATTGTGTGTTTACGTTTAAATGATGTAAACTAATAGTTAAGCTGAGTTGAACTGTTTGTGACATATTCATTCACTTAGCTTCGTGCTAATCCCACCATATTACTTCCTGCAGGTCATGTTTTTGAGATAGGACGAGAAGGAAGTTATACTCGGAAGGAATGTTTGACCAGTGTGAAACTCTGATATATTTTGTTAGCAATGATGTTAAAGTTACATAACACCTAGTTTTATTATATTAAGTTGTGAACAGCTTTAATAGCTTTAAACTATGTTATATCATATTTTGAGAAACAGTTTATGTACATTTTATATAATGTATAGTAATGAAATATGTTTTAAACCTACGCTTCCGAGTTAAATACATTAAATTAATGGTTCAAATGTGAGGGGTGTTATATATGTGTGTGCGCGCGCGCGCGCACGTACGTGTAAATTTTAAGCCTATCAAATTCGGAGTAACTATTAACTAATTCCCTTGAGGCATAAGTTATCAAAATCCATTCTAAATTGATACTACTCACATTATGTAATTAAAGGTATTATTATCTTGTTTAATAATAATTAACAATACTTATAATGTTGTCAAATATGATATTTACCCATACCTTTAGCGTTTTGATTAACAATTTGTTTATTTCAAGATATATGTAATTAATGATCTATAATAAATAGATTATCATCCGCATTTATATATTTACATCAATTTGTAAAATAAATTTTGCAATACTATTATATTATAAATTTTTATTACTACTAATTAATAGTTGAGGATATAATTTTCTTTTATAAAATGCACATATAATGGTTAACGACAAACTTTATTACCAGTTAATAGTTGAGCTCTTGAAAATATAATGTAATATTGTAGTCTTCGAATGGAATTAAGAAAAGAACGTGGTATAATAATGTATTTCGAGTAATAATATAGTGTCCCACAATTTCTTTCTCACTAGTAATTCTTACAACTAGATAATAATGTCAACACGAAAAAAGTAAAATTTTAATATCATGAGCATAACGTGTAATGTATGTCAAATTATTATCATGATATTAGTAAGATTCCTATAATGAAAATATAGGAGTATATATATATAATTTTTCCTTTTCATTTATTTTATACAACATAAACTACTTGATTGTGATAATTAAAAGCTACAAAATTAAGTTACATATATTTAAGCTAAATAATAATACATGGAAAAATTTGATATATGAATATTACAAATAGACTATAATCATTCATTATATGTTTGTACTATTTACACTAGATAATCACTATTTCTTTGTTTGTACTATTTACACCAGATTTTGTATTAACTAATAATAAAAATTAAAATACCTAAGAGTTATTTAATAGACAAAATAATTTGATTTTCAAAATTTATTTATTTCTTAGAAATTAACATCAAAACTGAAATTCTTTATATATAAAGGGTAAGGTTCAAATGAGACTAAAAATTTGTGTGAGAATAGAGGAACCAATGATATGGTGCCATGTGTACAAAGAGAATACAAAACCCATTTACCCCTTAAGTTAAATATCTCACAAACGACAAATCGAAAAATTATGAAAATTGCACCAGCAGATTCATCGTTTGATCCTCTTCGATTTGCCGTCTATTAATGCATACTTTCGAAGAATTTTTTTTCCATTATTTTTAGTGGGTTTCACATTACTAACAAGTGTGTTACAGTGTTGCGTTTAGGGTTTAGGGTTTGGGGTTTAGGGGTTTGGGGTTTAGGGGTTAGGGTTTAGGGTTTAAACTTGTACATATCTTCTGCCAAGAGCTACAACATTGAACCATATTTGTTAGTAACTCATGCATATTTGGTAAGAGTGATGTGAGCATACTCTAAATCAATTCACCTAATATGAAAAGCAACATTCGATATTTCATCAGCAAACTTTATAGAAGGGGAAAAAAGAAGAAGAATAAACACGAATAAAACTTTGATCAACACTAATCAATGAGACTGCAGAGCCAATATTTAATCTATAATCTAAAAGGAGTAAAAGAAAATAGAAAAATAAAAATGAATCATATTTAAAGTAGCAACATAGTGGCACAACAACGCCCAGCCTGCATAAAATACCAAACCCAAGTAAAACGAAAAAGAAATCCCATGATAATGGGACATTATTAAAGTTCCTTTCAAGTAAATAGGCCAGGTTAAAAGAGTCGAAAAAAAAGGAACTAAAGCAACTACTTTTTGATGCTATATTTTTACATTAAAATGGGTCAAACTGATAAACTTATAATAAAATAAAACCGAAACACGATAAAAGTTGGGGCGACAGATCAAAGTTGCAAGAATATAGAAACATGAAATAGAAGCGTTGCAAATGATGATAAAAGTTACTGATCATTTCTAAGAAACTTCAAGCACCAAATGTAGCTACATAACCTGCAAACATCAAACAGGAGTATGTAATATATACTAACTGAGTTACTAATTAGCTAATCTTTGTATAACTTTTTTGACCCATTAGAAATGATACATAACCCAAACTAAGCCATCAAAAGTAGATGGGCTGATATAACCACATATAGGTTTACAGATTAACATTTAACATTATACATGGAATTGATGAAACTAAATTTTCTACAAACATTGTCTCATTTGCTGGGCTCATAAATCAAATAGAAACCTGGTTTCAAGTAAATAAGCAGGATTCAATAGAAAGTTCAATAGAAAGCAATTAAGAGGGAACCTGGTAAAATAACTTCTAACAAAAAACCAGCCATATGAAGGATCTCACTCCATGAATAGATTTTATCACCATATACTACGCTTTAGACTCTTCCTCCTCTGTCATTGAAGTGAAGCAAACAATCACTGCAATCACAGAAAAAAAAAGTAAGTTTGAAACACGCATTTATCAACTGTTTAAAAAAAATTCTCACACTTTAAAAGTGAGTATGAGTGCATTCTGGATTCGATGACTGCAAAATCATAGCATTAATGCATTAAAAAGGATCAAATTTTTTGAAAGTTTACAGTTGACATGTACCAATATTGGTATAAAATCAAAGTTTGGGTACTCACTTCTTTAACTTTTTTGTCTTGAACAAAAACATCAACTTCAGCATGGTTTAATAGAAAGTTGATCGCTAATGCTCCTGCTCAAAGCAAAATTTCACATGTCATTGACAATTGATATTCTACTTCAATCCGAAAAACTTAAATAAACAAATAAAGTAAATTAAATAAATAAAGCAAAACAAATAAGGGCAATTTGTTCCATAGATTCTCACTTTACAGCCCTACCATAAGCAAGTTACCAAATGTCAAAAAAAAAAAGCCACGAAAGGTCTAATTCATTAAACTATATAAAAAAGAACTTCAGTGCAATGCATGGCTATATTGCAAGTTACGTCTATATATACTTACTGGTTCTATTCCAGAAACCCTTACGGTTGAGTGCAATTAATAAGGAACCTGGTTCAGCTCGAAACCTTCAGAAATACAGAAGAAATAAAGTAGAGGGACCATCATAATTTGGAGATGAATATTGAAGTAAAAATCTCTACACATAAAACAGTATCAATAAACTACCATTCAAGTTTATTACCTCTTTATAACTTCAAGTTTCACCATCAAGAACCACCACCATAAACTATATCAAGCCCCACATACATAACAGTAACAAAACAATCCAAATCAAACAAAAAGAAGAATAGTGCAACATAGTTTATAATGTTTTGGCTACTGAATTGTGCTAAAAATATTGTTCTCTAAAATGGTATAAGCAAGAGTCGTGAAAACGCCTTAAGAGCTCATGATTTCACCTTTCAGATCTAGATACATATTTGCTACCATCAATACAGTTTCAAGAAAATATGTGAAGGGTCTATAAATCGGAATCAAGGACTCAGTAGTAACACATTAGACGCTTAGATCAATTATTTCATAAGTATCCTCCAATTCTCTATTAAGTAGATCAATTAAAATGGAGACAGGAGTTATACATACACTCAGATGTGGAACATAAAGACGTGGTAATCATAAAGATGTAATGAAATACTTGTGTACATTTGATAACGATTGTGGTCATGCATATTAATACAAAATGGTTAGAAGTTCTGTGAGAGGAAAGAACACAAGAGAGAGAGAGAAATGGAACGGGTCAGGTTGACCCAACACACTTTTTGTCCTAAAAATATGAGTACAGACATTAGATTATCTCAATATAGAATGTAGTTGCAATATAATGATTAAGGCTAAACAGTTCGACAAACAAAACTCATTAGAGGCTATAGGGATTGCTTACCATAAGCCGAGTAAAAACTGAACAGACTGTATCACCATGGCTAGATAGAGCATGAATTTGCACCTTGCTGCGAATGTCCCATACCTGAAATTGTTATAGTGCCGAATGTTAAGCTGATAATTCAAAATAATCTAATTTTACATATTCATATAATACGTAGTTTAATACCCGACAAACATAATCACGGCCTCCTATTAATTCACATAATATTAGCATATGAACCACTTTAATGTTTTCATCTTCATTTTCATTTGAGCATTAAATCAAACACATGGTGGTCATAAGAAATCATACAACTGTAGGTCTCAAACTCACAGCTTCACAAATAAAGCTTGCAAAAGATAAAGAAACCAATAAAAAAAGGCAGGAACTTACGCATTATAAGTTGTACACCTCACACTTATAGCGGACCTGCAAAACCAGACCAAACTGGTGCATCCCTCAATCACATTTCAACGGCAAACGAAGACAAACTTCATACAAACCTGTCAAACCCTTGACTAAACAAAGGAGAAGAATCGAGAGTAACAAAACCCAAAAACCCTTCTTCATCGATGTGCCCCTGTGTATATCAAAATAAATCGCAAATCTGAAAACCTAAATCAGAGCATCAAATCATCAGAAACTGAAATCATATACATCGATGAAAAATACCAAAGCTGAAGTCGCTGGAGATATATAATCCCATTTATCAAGGTGCAAAATCAAAAGAAAAAAGAAAGTGGAGGAATACGGATTTGAAGAGATGATGAGGAAGAAAATAAATATAAATTGATTAAAATGTACAGTATAATTTTGGGTGGTGGCGTGAATAGAGAGAGCAGGCGTGACATTGGAAGAGGTACCAATCACATTAAAGAGTCCGAAGTACATTTAATCTAGGCCCATTCAAATTCAGGCGTGCACCAAAAGCCCAATGACAGAAAAAGATTTAATTGTTTCTGCCTAATTTTTTTGGGAAGTCGGAAACACATGGCAAAAATTAAATTAAGTATTTAATTAACAACCTTTATTTATTTATTTTTAACTAATTAACTAATAACTAAATTAACTTTATGAAAAATATGACATCAGCAAATTCATGACAGGAAGACACGTCATCAAGGCTATGGCCTGAGAGTGTGACAAATCAGCTTTAGTGATGTCAGCGGTATTGACATTTTGTATATAAGATAGATTTTTTTTTTGGCTGTATACCATTAATTAAATTAAATACAGGTTATTATTATACGTAGTAAATTGAGAAAAAATGAAACATGGTGACTGTTGACCATTATTTATTAATGGAGTCAAAGAAGACAAGAAACCCCAATATCAAGATTAGACAGATCAAAACAGCTGTCATACAAATAGCCGATCTGGTTTATGGGCTTTCGCATATACCCTTTTTATTTTACACTGGATTAAAAACCCTACCATTACATACACTACAGTTTACTTAGGTGACTTGATGCTGATGAGGTAAACCAGAAAGGGGGTTCCTGAGGTTTCCATTTTAGCTCTTATTATTTTCAGATAAACAAAAACACACACTCAGATTCACTGAAACTGTGTGAAAATGGAAGAGGCTGTAAAAGGGGTTGATGATGAAATTCAAGGGTCAAGTTTGACCATGGAAAAAGTGGCTGCTGCTAAGCAATTTATAGAGAATCATTACAAAACCCAGATGAAGAACATTCAAGAACGCAAAGAAAGGTTACTTTTTTCTTTTTTGTTCTTTTTCATAAAGTTTCAATCTTTATGTGAATTCAAGACATGATTTCGACACCCTTTACATTGAATCAGTGTACCCTGCATTTGTTTATTATTTTATGTTTACAATCGGTAAATCTTGAATCTTCGAATTTAAGTTTACTACTGTGTTGTGTTTTTTTCCATCCTTTTTTTGTTGTTGTTGTTGCATTTATTATGCTATGAGATCTACTATTGGTTACTGAAAAAGTAGTGTAGTGTAATTCTCGGTACTAGTTTTTAAGTAAGTCAATTAATTTTGATTGGAGTATTATTTAGGTTTTGAGATTATGCATGTCACTGATTTGGAGTACTCTTGATTTTTATGGTAATTAGCTTGACATAGTAGTTGAGAATTTCATTATGGCACCGAATTCGCATTGCCGACATTAACAGCTCACTCTGTAAAGTTTTAAGAACCACACTAGTATAAATGCACTTGCTTTTTGTGTGGTCAAAAATTGGGTTGTACAGTACTTTTTTTTTGTGGGGTGGGGTGCAAGTTGATTTACATTTCTGCACAAAATGTATTTTGTGCCAAGTTTGTTATATCTTGTGTAATGTGAAAAAAGTGCTATAACAGTAAGATATTTTTGTTATGACCTTGCACGCTCTGGTCGAAAATACTGGATCGGTCACTGGTATTTAGGATCTGATTTGATTATAGGCATATGGTGCTTGCGAACATTTATGTAGATGACATTGTTTTGGTTCTGGTGCTATATGAAACATACTAAATCAACATTACGAGTTACCTTTGGAAAAATATATGATATCATAGTTGGTAACCAAGCATTGTTGACAACTTGACACTCAAAATTCTAATGTTAACCCTTCTTTTAGACAATACAGAGTATAAAAGTTGGAACATTAAATATCGTACAAAAGCCATATTTACTTTGTTTATTTGGCATTGTGTTAAGCTATAACAAATCTTGAACCGTCAAATCATTAGATGCCACATTGAAAACATTTGCTGCCAACCTTTTAAATGCTTGCAGGTATGCGAAGTGCTCATCTTCTACGATAATCTTTAAGTCATTATTCTTTCAAATGTATTGATGATCGTTTCCTTGGCAGACGGTGGGTTTTGGAGAGGAAGTTGGCTTCTTCGGATGTGCCTAAGGAGGAACAGATTAATTTGATCAAGGATTTAGAGCGAAAAGAGACAGAGTTTATGAGACTTAAAAGGAACAAAATATGTGTTGATGATTTTGAACTTTTGACCATCATTGGAAGAGGAGCCTTTGGCGAGGTTAGAAATATGCATAAAGTTTATATCATGAAGCATATTGGTATTTCTGTATAAGCATTCTTCCACTTTATGTGTGTACTGTCTATATGCTCCATTTAAAATAAAGAAATTATCTTTAAACCAACTTGGCTCTCCTATTTAGGTAAAGAAAAAAAAAACCTTTTCCACTATGTTGCTCATTCGACTACGCATTAGATGAAGCGATCAGCAGAAAGATAGAAAAGAAACAAACTAGAGCTATTTGTTCATCGTTCTATATAATGATATGTTAAGCAAGTTGTGTGTATGTTTTTAGTTAAAATATAGAAAAAGAAGATATATAGATGATAGATCACAGTTATAATAAATAAAACTTAGTAGTCAAGAATTTTATAGATATAGTTTGATCATAAGTATGCTTAAAGCTGTCCTGTTTAGTCTCTGAGTGGGTGTATTATTTTCTCTTTGTTTGTTCTGATGGGCGATGAGGAAGATCAGGGGAGCATACGATAACATACAAATTCTTAATGGTATACGTTAAACAAAATTCTTGACATTATACTATGCAACTTTGATGAGAGATTATAGTACTATATTTCTAGTTGATATCAATGATTGTCTTTCTATGAATATAGTAATTTGAAAAATCCCTTTGCTAGGCAATGACAACACATACAGCCTTATCTTTGAAGTCATTGAGTTTAATCTTTCATCTATATGTAATTATAGCATATTGTGAGAATAAACGTTTTTTTTCCCCTGATGATTTGGACTATCGAACAATGTGATGAGATCCAGTCCTACTGTTGACTTGAATTAAATAGTCAGCTAGCAAACTAAGAATGATTTGTTAAATTGTAGGCTTACACTGTAATACTATTATATTGAGGTGGTAAGTGGACATGCCTGACGAGTTCGATTATAGCCCATTTGACTTGTATCCATGTAAGCTTTTTTTAGTTTCAACCAACTGACCCTTCTAGAGATAAATTAACCCAGATAGGTCGGTATTGCCACATCTACTTTTTTACATTGAAATGATCAACCATGACTAGAAAAAGTCGAATTCTGCAACAGCTTACGCATTTATCTTGGATAGAGAACTAATTAAGGCACGTTCAGTACAAGAAGCTCCGCTTCTATTCTTATTGGAATTTATATTGAATAATCTTTTTTTCTGTTGTCTTATGAATCGTATAAGGTGGCCTATGTTCTCACCTTATGCGGGTTTCATGCTTATCGACGTTTGCCAATATATTTAGCCCCTCACGATTCTTTAGAACGTTGTTTTTCCCTTCTGTCGTCTGCAATTTGTTTTTGAGCTTATCGGTTTTATCTGTTCTCTTTTTACTCAACAAGAAGAAAAAACAGTCTCTCCCAAATCATGCAAGAATATATAAACTATTGTTTAGAATTTTTAGGACTAGAGGAAGTGTCAAGTTTTATATCCGAAGTCTAGCTTCCATACTAACCTTTTGGTATTGTTTTTTTTTGTGTGTGTGTGTGTGTCTATTGTTCAATTGCAGGTTCGATTATGCAGGGAGAAAAAATCTGGCAATATCTATGCAATGAAAAAATTAAAGAAATCGGAAATGCTTGTTAGAGGACAGGTAATATCTTCTTTTCGACTTTCTTTTCTCACACTTTTTTTGTTTATAAATTGATTTTATGTTTATTTTACAGGTGGAACATGTTAGGGCTGAGAGGAACTTACTTGCAGAAGTGGCTAGCCACTGCATCGTAAAATTATATTACTCGTTTCAAGACACTGAATATCTGTACCTGATAATGGAATATTTGCCCGGTGGGGACATGATGACGTTACTCATGAGAGAAGACACTCTAAAAGAAGATGTTGCTAAGTTTTACATAGCTCAAAGTGTTCTCGCTATCGAGTCCATTCACAAGCATAACTACATTCACAGGTTGGTATAAACAATATCAGTAGAGATGGCAATATGGGCGGGTCAAACCGGGTCGTCATTCAACTTGTTTGATCTTACTTTTTTGTGTGTGCAGAGATATAAAACCTGACAACCTTCTTCTCGACAAAAATGGGCACATGAAGCTTTCAGATTTTGGTCTCTGCAAACCTCTTGATTGTAGGACTCTATCTACATTGAACGAAAATGAAGCCACGATTGATGAGAATATACGTGAACCAATGGACGTTGACGGTATTCCTGATGCCGAGAATGGTCATAGGTGGAAGAGTGCCCATGAACAGCTTCAACATTGGCAGATGAACAGGAGAAAACTGGTGTGTTTATATCTGAACTTTTTGAACACTTAAACAACTGATTATCTGATAATACAACTTCAAACAATGTAAACACATCCAAACAATATCTTATACCTCCCATTGTTTTATCATAGATGCCATCTGTTTTTGTTTATGTGATATCAGTTGGTCAATTTTGAAATGCACATCCGGACATATTTTGAACCTTATTTTTGTTCACTTGATCTCATTTTTCTCTTTGATTTTATGTGAGAAGGCATTTTCAACTGTGGGTACGCCAGACTATATTGCCCCTGAAGTATTGTTGAAGAAAGGATATGGAATGGAGTGTGACTGGTTAGTGTTACGTTTTCTAATAGTATTCTATGAAGTACATAAAAGATTATATTATGTTCTGCTACTAGTGATTAAGCATTTGGTGAGATCTTGGAGTTTAGTATATTATTACAAGTTTCATGATTGTGTTCTCAAAGTTAAGCCATTTCCAATTGATATTCAGTGTCTTTTACATCATGGGTCTTGTTAATAATTACCCTTTAATCTTTATGTAGGTGGTCGTTAGGTGCGATAATGTATGAGATGCTAGTTGGATATCCTCCATTTTACTCGGATGATCCAATAACCACATGTAGGAAGGTATCACAGATAGTAACTGATTACTTGGTTTGCAGATATGTTATTCATCTTTTTGTTTGCATGATTTTGCACTTCGAATTTCAGATTGTTCATTGGAGGAATCATCTGAGATTTCCAGAAGACACAATGTTGTCTCCAGAAGCGAAAGATCTCATCTACAGGTTGCTTTGTGATGTCGAACATAGGCTGGGTACTTGTGGACCCGACCAAATAAAGGTATACATTACTTTCAGAACTCATATACAAACACTCTCTTATGCTTATACCGTACATCTTTGTTTACATGTATTTGTTTCTCTTAGGCTCACCCATGGTTCAACGACGTTGAGTGGGATAAACTGTATGAAATGGACGCTGCATTTAAACCTGAAGTCAACGATGAGCTAGACACTCAGAATTTTATGAAGTTTGATGAGGTATATACATTAACCCCATTTGAGGTCCTCTAAAAGTCGAGTTTTACTTTGAGCTAAGTCTTTGAAATTGTAATCAGTTGAATCCTCCAACTTCAGGAAGAACTGGCTCAGGACCCTCACGGAAGGTGTGTCTTTCTTCCATATTAATTTACTGTGTGTCGTGATAGGGCTTATCAATATAACTTTTAGTGATTGAAACTGAGAGTGATCTTTAGAAGGGAGGGGGGGTGGGGGGTGGGGGAGATGGATTTCGATCGTTATTGGTTATTCCAAACAGGTCAAATGGTCAATTAAAAGATTTAGGTCAAAGAAAAATGGTCAAACGGGCTGAAAATCGCCTAACGTGATTTTATAATGCTTTAGTTTTTGTAATTATATTTCTCATATTGACCATATATTAGGGAAAGGCTAATAATAGTGTTTGAGGTTCGATGAGCTCGACCCATTCTAAAAACAGCCCTTTTCAGCATTTGCTCGTTACCCGACTTAATTGACCATACCGTTAAGTTCTTTGATGGATGGGTTCTAAGGCATGTATAATATAATGATTCTATTGTAATACTTGTATTCCGTATATTCTTATACAGCAGCAGTTAAATCCCAAGGACTTGAATTTTGTGGGCTATACGTACAAAAACTTCGATGCTGTTAAGGCCCTGCGTGATAATCCTGGTAAGTTGATTAATTGTAGCGGAACTACATAATCTACAAGCGACGAGTTGATTATAATTACAAGTTATGATTATAAAAAGTATGAACATCTTTATTGGCTGCAATAATCGGACGTTTTTTAATGCACTTGGCTTTGTTTTTTGTTTTTTTATTTTTATTTTTTAAACAATATTGGTCGTTTTGGCCACTTGGGTCTAGTTTGTTTTCAACATGTCAAATGGGTAAAATGTGAAAACTTAGCTATAATGGAAATGGGTCGACCCCGTAGAAAGTCACCCAAAGTGTTTTTGAATTCTTGTAACCTTTTAAATCACTTTACTGATTCTTTTGATCATTTTAAAAATATACTCGTAGTTTTTATATCATATTTGATTTGCAAATGATGATTTTGGCATATTGGCTAATTCTTGTTTAACTCTGACTAGATCTCATGCGGAGTGCTTCCAGTGATGCCTTATATGGTAAGCAAATTCCAGCTTGAGTTAAAACTTAAAATCTTTATTTCCATTTCTCAAAAGGGTGTGACCCTGGGGCACCACTGCTCCCCAAGTTGGCGAGTCTTTAAGGAGGGAAGTCATTGTAAACAGTATTTCCCTTGCATTTTGCAAGAAGACTGTTTCTATGACTCAAACACATGACTAGATTTTAGTGTTGGCAGTATTTACCAATTTACTTATGGATGGGTCAATTAAGGTTATGTTTATCTTTAACGGGTCAAAAGTCTGTCAAAGTATATTAGTAATGCATAAAACATCTTAAGTCGCATTTTTTCTCAAAAAGGATATCATCAATATATCATATATTTTCTGAAATCATATATTTTACCGTGATTGCTTATAAAAAGTTTATATATTTCGACAAAAAGTTTTTTGAGGTCAACCAACCTTTTGACCATTTACTAAACTCACTCGACTTGCCCATGTGTCACTTCTATCCATGACCCTTCACACACATACCATTAACCTTTTCAGTTGCATTTTGCAAAAAGTACTGTTTCACCTTCGGTATGTTTTCTACCATATAAAATAAACACTGTTTCTTGAACACAGCAGGTGATCGTATCTTCACTCACATACGATTGACTTTTACAGTTACATTCTGCAAAAAGTACTGTTTCGCCTTCTCCATACCATATAACATAAAAAATTAAAAACTGTTTCTTGAAATTAACAGCAGGTGAATTGAAGATGGATTACACAACAAAAGCAACGGAAGACTCCGACATACAAATGTTCACATCGGCTGATGACTCGATGCTGCCATAATTATTAGCACGATGGATTAAAGGCATAACTTGTGTATTATAATCAGGTTCTTGCCCATTAATGGGAACTCCCCACAGCTACCCGCCTCCTACATTTGGCATCAAAAAGGCAGCTCCTTTCCTTGAACTCATTCTACCAAATCCAAACCAGCCAACGTGACCCGATCGTATTGACCTTAAATCTCAATAAAGATCCGAGAGCAGTACTGATTCTTCACAACGGTTGCTGTTAGATTTGGTATAAGGGTATCTGGAAAAGGGGGCGGCCGAAAGTAACATTATATGTGTACAGTAGTGTATAATAGCCCAAGTGTAGGGTGATCTTTTATACTCATTGATAGCTAGGGCTGGGGTATTGCTGTGTGTTATGGTTGCCCAGGTTGACAAGTCAAAAACTTGCCTTCTCTTGTGGCAATTTCTAGAACTTTCTTGATATTTCTGACTATAATTATTATTATTGTGTGTGAGCTTTTGGCAAGATAGGATGTTTAGTAGTTACTATTAACTGATTGTGGTTATTTTGCATCATACATTTAAACGACTACAAGATGTAAGAATCTTGTGGACGAGTCGAATTGCTTTTTATAGTTTAAAGTAATATGATGAAAGTCTACCTCTTGTGCTAATCACTGTTTTTGCTTGAAAGTTAAAGTGTGCAAAGCATAAGAACAAACTATGACATTCCTTGTACCTTTTGACGTATATTGTTTAAAAGTATCAACAATGGACTCAATTGGCTTAAAGTGATGGCACTTTCTATCTAATTAGCCGTAGAAAAAGTGTTCTATTAGTAGTTGACGATAATGATGTCTCAAAAGTCGCAAACAATAACTATCAACTTTAAGTTGAAATTAGACTCATTTTTTTTTTTCTTTTTTTCTGAAAGATATGAAATTTAATTCTAAAATACAATACCGTTTAAAAATGCTACACTGATTTGAATTACCACATACAAATATCCGTTCAAGTGATCTTTAACAATTGTACAGCAGAAGCCTTGGAAATATGGAACTTTTAGGTTTCATGAAACTCCCAAGTTTTGAGAGCAAATGTAAAAAATAATGGATAAAAAAAAGAAAAAAAAGAAACATTGTATAGTTAGTAAAAATTGTCGATTAATTAACTTTAAAATAATTGGCGTCCCTAAAGCGATTGACGAATTTTTGTCTCGTTCATAAGTGCAATTTACCGATTTATCAAGTTGATGGGGTTAATTCAACAAATGAATTTTAGAATCGAGTGGCTTTAGCAACATAATTTTCTTTTATGATGGCTAAATCGATACTTTTAACAACCTCTAGGGTTTGTGTGAGATTCGCATAAAGGTTTACTAGACTTTAAACCCGTGTATACACACGGGCCGTTAATATTTAATATAAAATTTCGTATTTATTTTATTTTTCTAATAATAAAGTATGTAAGTTAATATGTATATTAAGCATTTAGTAGGATTCATGATAATATTACTTTATATAAATGGATTAATATGAGTAGAGATTAAAAAAAATTAAAAGCTTTTAAAACAAAGTTAGTTAAAAAAAATTTCAAAAGATTTCATATGATTTAATTTCAAAAGATAAAATTTTAACATTATAATTAATTAAATGTTTTATCTTGATAATCAATGGAAGTATGATAGTATTCATGATGGATTAGGAATGTATTTCCTTGGGATATACCGATATAGATACGTTCTTCATCTATATAATATTTAAGATATTTATTTTAATTCAATTGTTTTTTAAATCTAATTTATGACGTCATCAATTCCTTAATTTTAGGTAATTTGATATAATTAAGTAATTCTATTGGCCAATTAAAATTTTGATAACATCATCAAGAGTTTCTTATATATAATTTAAGATATGCACGTTCTAATCAAGACTGCAACATACCAAAAGAGTAAATCAAAACACATGCTCATGAAACATCAAATAGAACGACAAAGAAATATAAAGCCAGATAGTACACTAGCATCAACAATATCGTATTTATGATACATAGCTGTATTTTTGCTGCACAGAAAAAGAGAAACGTAGAATAATTAGAAAAGGCATGACATGGAGCTTTGCATCAACTTCTCGTTCAGAGTTTTCATCTTAGCTTTCTCACTTAACCAACGTTGTTGCAGAAGTATGTTCAATTTTGCAGCATCTTCTTCTTTTACATGCGTTGGAGCCTTTTCTTCATAGCCTTAAGACCTCATTGTCTTGTTTAAACTCCCTATTTGCCTGGATAACATTGAGATCAGTCAGTCTAACATTCAAGGGTCAAATGGACCAATTGAAAGTCAACATCATTATTCAAATGTTTTCAACCTCCTAAATATGATCAACTAACATAACTTTAGTTATACTTTAGGGGCAATTTCATATATACCCAAGTTAAGTTGGGTAATATTGACGTGATATTTTTAATACATTTTATTACATTAAATTATGATATACATTAACTTCTCTAATAACAGGCGTAATTTGAAAAGTTTGAGACAACAAGAATCTAACACTAAACCACCAGTCAGATGTTAACATACGATAAAAATGTGCTGTTTTATTACAGGTGACAATTTGGGCAAGGTGGGTAACTAGTTGAAATGGGTTTGGGTCAAAACATGATTCGTAGGGTTGACTTGCACACTTGCCCAATTTTAAGATCTCGTATGTACTTCTCCTATATTAATTAACACACTTAGATAATCACTTCTATATTATTAATCTTTAATCATTTGTACGTACTAAAATTATCATATATTATCAAATCTCATATCCGTACGAAATCTGTATCTGAATTAAAAAAAACTGCATCTCTTACCATTTGAGCATATTCAAATTTGCATGGCATTACATTTCTCGCATCCATTTTCAACATCAAAAGTTCCTTAAATATATACTGAAAGGGATTCATTTACAACAAATACTGCACGTCCAGCTTGAGCAGCATCATCGTCAGTAACAATCTGGACAAATGTTAAGTCAAAGGATGAGAATTTATATTGTCACAGAAAAAAAAAGATGATGAGAGATCTTTTTTTTTTCTCAAGTATTTAGGAAGAGAGACAAATTTACATCATATTATGCAATGAAAAACTAACAGAACTATCTTCAACTGATGTTCTATTTTGTTAGCTAAACATCATACCGTTAAAGATGATAACTTAGCCAAGGTTGAGATTTCCATGTCATGTTGTTTGAGAAAGTCTACAATCTGATCAGTTTGTGCAACTGCAAAACCTGCTAGTCTGGAAACACAATCATACTTTATTATAAGTTCAGTACTGTATTAAAACATTATCACAACCTCATGACCAGAAGCAAATGAGAAAATTGTTATACAAATTAAAAAAAAAATATTACATTATATACCAATAACATAAAAACACCTTGTTTTGCCACTTACTTTGAATTTATTTTGTCTCCAGGTAGGTTTGCCCTAAGTGATCTGAGTGAAGCCGCAGCAGCCTCAACCATAGCCATCTCATATTCTACATTTTCGTTTGTCCAGCACTGTAAGCAGTAAAAACAGTGTTTGTATCAGTGACGTTTAAAATCAAATGAGATGACAAATGTATTTAACTTTACCCAACATTCTATTGTAGCATCAAAGTTTTAAAAGTTTTTTATTGTATGAATCAAATTATTAAAATTTTGACACATGGAGTGGAAACTTTTGAAGTATGATACATACAATATAAAATTGAGTAGATTTTAATACATTTTCAAACACTTAACACTGAAATTTTAAAATAAACAATCAGAATTTCATATCTAACCTCCACAACTGACGGATATTCACATATCATAATCGACTTTTCCCTTTCATAGTGTTGTGGTGCAGGAAGTCGCTGCCACAGTTCTTCCGTAACAAATGGCATAATTGCATACATGGATGAAGCAGTCTTAGTCCATTATCCAAACACACCCACAATGTCTCTAGTGCATAACCCTTTGTAGATACCATTGATGGGTCATCATCATTGAAGTAGGGCTTGATTCTTTCAATGTAGATATCACATAATTGAGAATACCACCAAGAGAATACAGTACTGGATGCATCTGAGAATTCATAGGCATCTAAACATGATATAGTTTTTGATATCGATTTGTTCAGTACAGAGAGTATCCACTTGCAAATAAATGGCATTCTCTCATCAGGGACTATCTTTGTTGGAGGGGTATAGTTGTCTCCAAATTTGGGCATTGCAAATTGCATAGCTTGCCATAATTTATTGCAAAATTTTCGATATCCAAATACGCGCTGTACATCCAGATTGATTTTATCTGACTATAATAACAAGCAAGTGAGAAACATAAACAATAAATTATTGTTTAAAAGTAGAACTATAAAAAAAAGTAGACAGTACCTGAGCTGTGTATGAGACAAGGGAAAATCGAAGAGCATCTGCAACGCAATTTTTAATGCCTTTAGAAAAATCTTTTTTTTGTCCCTCTTTTGCAACCTTTAATTCACTAGGATCCAAATTACCCTCCTCCAGTCTCTTATGAAGTTCTTCCAAAGTTCTTCCGTGTATTACTTCAATAGGATCAACCACATTGCCCAAGGATTTTGACATCTTGCGCCCATGTGCATCACGGATCATGGGGTGTAAATAAACCTTCAAAAATTCAAATGAAGAATTAATTTTCGTACTTATATGAATTTTATAATTAACAGCTGTTCAGGCAACAGATAACTAATAATACTATAAGAAAGTGTTGATATAGAACATAAACCAATAAACCAAATCTTGTCCTACTATCAGCCTTAAATTATCTGGGTGAAGTGATGATTACAAATGTTACAATATTTCATACTTTATGTAACTTGTTGATTAAAATGATTTAACAGGTCTTATGCATTAAAGATAAACTGTGAGTGACTTTCCACCCGTTTTATTTATGCTAATGATATTATTAATATTAACTATAGGACCTGTTAGCGACAAAAGATAAACCGAATCGACCCGTTCATACATTTACAGTCATTTGAACTTAACTAACCTTCGTGAAAGGTACACCGCCTCCCAATTTCATTCCAAGCATCACCATTCGGGCTACCCAGAAAAAGAGAATGTCATGTCCAGTTTCGAGAATAGAAGTTGGGTAAAACGACTTCAAATCCTGAGTGTCATCAGGCCACCCCAATACAGTCAATGGGAAAAGGCCTGCAGAAAACCAAGTGTCTAAAACATCAGGATCTTGCGTCAGTTGAAACTTTTTCCCACCAAAACGTCTGCTAGCCTCCAATTTGGCCTCTTCCTCATCCCTAGCTGCCACCCAATGGTTCGTGTATGCCCCAATTTCCTTCAGTTCATCATCTCCCAATGTGACATACCATGCAGGTACACGATGGCCCCACCAAAGCTGCCTTGATATACACCAATCACGAATGTTCTCAAGCCATCTGTCAACCCAAAAACTCTATAATAAATATATGGCTAAAGAGTTTCTATTATGAGACAATTAAGGGGGGTACACGATATATTACCTTTTCCATTCAGCAGCATATTTTCTAGGATGTATCTCAATTTTCTTGTTTTTTTCATTTATGACAGCATCAAGAGCTTCTTTAGCCATACTATCGCACTTCAAATACCACTGTGGCTTCATCATAGGCTCAATCACATCATTGCTTCTTGAACAAAGACCTAGGCGCATTTCATTATTTTCTTCACCTTTATAGAGTCCCTAGATGAAAAGAATAAATAGAGATAGGATGAAGAATATTAGCTGACAAACGAGCAACTCACTTAACTTGTGCAAGCGCTATTCTTAACATGGATTGTATAACTCATTTTCCTAAAAGGTATAGTGTCTTTTAAATTGTTTAAATTTCTTAAGAGGTGAAAGTAAAGGAATGCTAATGGATGGTGTGCTGAACTACTTTGATAACTTGATTGGTTCCCTCTTCACAACTTAAGCGCTGGATTTGTTATCAATAACTACTCTTACTTCTTTCCAATTCAGGTGTCACCTTCTGACTTTTGAAAGTCAAAGGACTCTTTTCAAATTCAAACTTATAACTCAAACTTAATATACATATATTTAATCTTTAAACAACATAGTACAGCAATATTATTTTATTAGAAAAGGCATAGTACAGCAATATTAAACTACAAAAAAGGTGCTTACAAAGAAAATCTTGGTGATAAAATAAGTATACTCCTTTTAAAACTCGGAAATATTATGATACAATGGATGGCATAACGTTTCTTAAGAAGAATAAAAACCTCTGTTTCACAAAATGTATGTGAAAACTAATTTTAATTACCATAGATGACATAAACTACGAAAAGATTTGGCAGATGAGTGAAAGTACCTTAGACTTTAAAGCCTCAATCACCGCAACACGAGCTTCAAAGCGTGGCATCCCTACAAACTCTGAGCCACCGTTACTATTTATCTTCCCATCATCAGTAAAAATGTTGATGAACTCCAAGTTATGACGCTTTCCCACCTCAAAATCATTTGGATCATGGGCTGTAGTTATCTGGAACACAATCAAAACAATGGACAATAAATACACATGAAGTCATTGACACATTATCAAAATTTATATATATATATATATATATATATAGTAACGGGATCAAAAAAGAAGAAAAATTAGGTGGAGAAGGGGGAGAAGCAATATGATTTAGTATTTTTATCACTATGATTCATTTTTTTATTATTATAATTCAAGTAATAAAAAGTTGAATCATAGTAATAAAAATATTGAATCATATTGCTTCTCCCTCTTCTCCACCTAAATTTCCTTCTCCCTTGATCCTAATCCTATATATATATATATATATATAAAGAGAATTATAGTCACCTTAACAGCACCAGTTCCGAAATTTGGATCAACAAGTATAGCATCACAAATAATAGGAAGTTTCTTTCCATTAAATGGATGAACAGCAAACTTTCCATGTAGATGTTTGTATTATGGGTCTTCAGGATGAACAGCAATTGCAGTATCTCCGAGCATTGTTTCAACTCTGGTAGTAGCCACAATAATTTCTCCATAATTTTCCTCAAGAGGGTAAGCAAATGAGGTCAAAATACCAAAATCCACCAATTTTTCATACCTAGGAACCTTTAGGGGTGTCTTCTCTTTGATATCAAGATAATCCACCTGCACTAAAGAGTATTATATATGTACATATATTTCTAACTGTTAATACGTATAATCAAAATTGAGTGATCATGATATACCTCAATATCAGACACTGCTGTCCGTAGGACACAGTCCCAATTCACCAGCCGCGAAGATCTAAAATAACCATTAAAAAAAGAGTGGTTAAAAACTAATTTGACGAATCACACGAAAAAATTATATAGTATTGGAGTCCATATATGTCTATAGTACCTATAAATAAGACCCTCCTTATGAAGCCTAACAAAAGCTTCTGTTACAGCCTTTGACCGTTTCTCATCCATTGTAAAGCACTGTCATGACAAAAGTACTAAAGTTATTGGGTTGCAGAAGTAACAAAACATAAGATAAACAATTTCAAGAGCCATTATCAGTTTTTACCTCGCGTGACCAATCTAGAGATGCACCCAACCGTCGAAGTTGATTTAGTATTGTGCCCCCATACTCCTCCTTCCACTTCCACACCTTTCATCAAATATCAACCAATTAAATATTACAGTATTATTTACAGTTCTATTATTTTTGTATTTTCCTGTTTCAGTTCATTTCAGATTCAGAATATTCATAAGGTGTTCTTAGAGTGTGCAGGTATTGAGAGGCAATTTCTGTCTCTGATGCTTTGCTCGAGTTCAAAAGTGTTGACTTTTGAGAATATGGTATATCCCTCGCATTCAAGTGGAGCTCCGTGCGTAAGAAGTTGAAAGTCAGCAAGGTTGTTGAATTATCCAAGTTCAATAGAAGTAAGTTAGGAGTGAAATTCAATTACAGGGAGTATTTTAGAGTTGAGCCAGTCACAAAGGGGTGTGAGCTATTATTTAGTCTTAATTGATCATGTATTGAGAATATGTGGTCTGATGTTACTGTAATTGATCCTTGAAGTCAATTAAGTTCATTTTAATGTTAAAAAAAAAGGAGTTCAGTCCAGATTCGACCAAATAATTCCCCTACAAATAACCCAAACCTCATTGGGAGAAAAAAACTACAATGAATACTCTGAGAAAGCATTCTAAAAAAATAATATTAAATACACGAAAGTTAAACTCACCTCGGATATAAAAGTGGTTCGACCCACATCATGGCGTGTCATTCGCCTTTCTCTCATGATCTTTTTCTCCACAACCACCTACAATTGAGATAGTTTTAGATGCATATAAAATAAAAAATTACTGAAATTCTATACTGAACTGTGATAAAACGACTATTGAACCATGGTACAGGTGAGCAGTCATATGCTAACATACAAGCAAAGTTATCTTTGCTTGGTGTCTAGATTACATATTTAGTACTACTATATGGTTAGACTAAGCATTATCAATATGGTTTAACATGTGGCATAAATTGGACGGATCTCGTTTTCAGTTTTCAGACACTTTACACTAAATTATATGTGAAGTTGTGAACTCAACTTGAGTGGCTATTCCTGCATGGTCCATGCCAGGCACCCACAAGTTATTATATCCAGACATTCTGCGCCAACGAATAATTGTATCCTGCATCAAATAAAGATCGATATGAATACTAAACAAATTGAATAGAGTGTGGTGCTTAAAAAGAAAATCAATTTTAAATTATTAAACCTGGATAGCAGCAGTCAGGGCATGCCCTATATGCAGAGCTCCAGTCACATTAGGAGGTGGCAGAACCTGCAATCAAACATAAGGCAAACCGTAGAGTGAAATTATGAAACTATACAATACTAAATGATATCAGAAGTTTGGAAATAGAGCTCACCATAACAAACGGTGGTTTCGAGCTCTGAGATTTTGCCTCAAAGAAACCAGAATTCTCCCACCATTCGTACCATCTACGTAAGAATTTCCACATTAAATATCAATCTTTACAAATCAAAAGAAATCAAGATTGAACCAGTTAAGTTAATAAAATCGAAAAAGAATGTCAAAAAACTAACGATTTCTCTACTGCTTCGGAATCATATTTCTTCATCATTTTAGGGGAGATCACTTTCTTTTCCCAAAAGGCGTTGGTGGATTAACATATTCAGGGCTTTCTTCTGCTGCATCAGGTTTAACAGTCACCTCTTCACTAGCATTTGAGGAAGAACTCTCTTGTTGTGCCTTGTGTGCAAATCAAGTTATAATCAGTGATTGAAGAAAAAATAAAAATGCTTCATCAATATCAAACCATCCACTTGTACCATCGCAGGTTTCCTAGTATGGATTCTAGATTTCTATCATACCTGTTACTTCCAAACTTCACAATAATATTACAAAAAACATTTTTTTCCACTTTCCAAACATTATTTTGCAGTTCAGTATAGTTAACAATCCTATATTAAGAGCTATTTCATATCAGTTTTAAACATGTAGAATGATAATTCTGAGAGTCAAAGCCAAGTCAAGACAATTGTAAGTAGAACAGTACTCAGTAGTAGTATATTTTCAAAATTCACTCATAACACCCATATGTACATGTATATATATAGGCATAAGATCAAGATCATCAGATAAAAAATAGTGCAGATAACTGTAGGAGAGATTCTAATGCTGAAACATATACACACAAAATTTATATTATCATGACAAGTGTCACATCATTATCCTAGAATCAATTTTGAACCTTTTTATATTAACCCTTCCCTGAATGCATGCATGTATACATAAATTAAATAATAGATGATAAATTATATTATATTAAATATTAAATTTAAGTAGTAAATAAAAGTATATAAGAATATATACCTCAAGTTCAGCACGTAGATCAGCTTTCTGTTTAAACTTTTCTCAAGTTCAGCACGTAGATCAGCTTTCTGTTTAAACTTTTCTTTCTGCAATTCTTTCTGTCTTTTCTACACATTATCAAACACCAATTATATACATACATACATATGTATCTATTCTATATCCGGAGTACATATATAATAAAGATGCCATCTTTTTAAGATTAAGAATTTAAGATGACAACAAGAAAATGAAGGTAATGTACAGAATAAAATAAAGTGAAGATAAATTATATACCTTTTCTTCTTTCCTTTTATCTCTCTCAAGCTTAAGATCCTCCATTGACGGTGATTAGTCGTGTCGTTTTGTTTAGGGTTTTTTGTTTCAGGTATAAATAACCTGATACTTTACAGTTTATTTACTCGTATAATAAAAACCTGTGCGGGCTTATTTAAATTGTTGGGTAAAGTTAGAGCTGGCAAAACGGGCGGGTAGAGCGGGTATGGGCTACGGGTCAAAACGGGCGCGAGTTTAATTGGACTCGGGTCTAATCGGGTGCGGGACTAATCGGGCTCGGGTCTAAACGGGCAATTTAAAATTTTCAAAAAAAATGTTTTTATTTACTAAAATATATATATATATATATATATATATATATATATATATATATATATATATCTTTCGAAACAAATTATTCATTTTTATTTAAATAGAAAATAAAAAATATTAACATTGAATATAATAATATAATGCTATATAGTCATAGTAGTGATAATAATAATAATAATAAATTAATATTGATGATGATTTCTACTACATTCTATCGAAAATGAAGATTGAAGATATTAACGATATATTTCTAAATACTTTTGTATAATTAGTAAAATATTATTACTTTACTCCGTATTAAATACTGCTATGAATAAAAAAATAGATATTTCTGGCATCGATTCGTCTTTTTCAACTCCGACGCCTTTCTCTCTCTCTCAAATCAAACGATTGTCTTTTAAAATTCAAAAGCACCTGTCGCACCCCCAAATTCGTTAATTACAGTTTATCAGATGATTGCGGAAGCATTAGATCGAGCGGGGGCGCTGACGTCAACATTGGACATTCATGCATTAGAGCGTATGATTATTGCTGAACAGTAGTTAAGATGTCATCCTATTTTGTCGTGGGTCTCCTAGTTCAATATGCATGCAGTCTTATATGCGCAGCTAATTTCCTGAAAAACATAGTAAAAAGTCAACATGGTTGTTGAGTGAATTCACAGGTTTTATGTTTAATGAGTGGATAAACCAAGTTAATTGTAAAACGTTGACCTAAAAGTCAAATAAGTTTCGTTTATAAGAGTTTGTAGGAAAGTAAGTATCCTATAAGTAATTGTAGGAAAGTATGTATCATATCCAAAAGTATTTGTAGGAAAGTCGTATCCTATTTCAAAGGTATTTGTAGGAAAATATGTATCCTATTTCAAAAGTATTTGTACAAAAGCAATATCCATTACAAGCGTTTTAGAAAAGTAGGTATTCTAAAATAAAGTTTGTAGAAAAATAAGTATTTCTGATCCAAGTTCGTAGGATCCAGGAATAGTAGGGAGAGTAAGTGTCCCTTGATCCAAGTCAGTAGGATCTGATCCAAGTCAGTAGGATCCAATACCCAAGTCAGTAGGGTCCAAATATGTAGGGAGAGTAAGTGTCCCCGATCCAAGTCAGTATCATCCAATACCCAAGTCAGTAGGGTCCAAAAATAGTAGGGAGAGTAAGTGTCCCTTGATCCAAGTTCGTAGGATCTGATCCAAGTCCGTAGGATCCAATACCCAAGTCCGTAGGGCACAAAACAATATAAAAACGTTGTTTCATCAATAACAGTTTGTATAAAAGCCTAAAAACATTTTATAAATAGTTTACAAGTGTAGTATGAAGTCATTCATAAGTATAGTTCAAAAGTACTCAATCTATCGAGTAAAACATGGATACATTCATGTAAACAACAGTTTATAAGTATAAAAGCATAAAAAACATTTATATATAGTTGTAGCATACACTAGTAAATCATTTTCTATGTTTTTCACCCCTGGTTTGAAAGCAGTAAAACATTAAATGTAGGGGCTGTGAACTCACCTGTTGAGCTAAGTAAAATGCGAGTGCTAGCAAAGCCTAAGCCCAAAAGTACTCCTAGTCGATGATCTCCTAACGCCCTAAACGTATGAGATTATAAGTATAAGTAAGTGGACGTCTTAGTTGACCATCCATGCTAGCGTTCATTCGACCAAATTATGTCCAAAGTATTTGTTTGATGTCTACGTTTGAAGTTTTGAAAACATATACGGCTCGTTGGTGACGGTTTTGTAATAATAATTCCCAAAGTGTTATTATTATGTTTGTTTCGTTTATTTACTTGTAAAAGTATACGTTTTTATTTAAGTGTTTCAACGCGTGTATACTTATCCGTAAATATCCTAACATCATTTTTGTTCAAGTTTTATAGTATAACTACTAAAATATTTGTTTCGATCCAAAGTCTAACGTTTTACATTTCGTTTCACGTTTTTCGTACCGAGGCTCGTTTCGGTTGACTTGGTCAAACGTGTTCGGTTTGACCCAAAACTTTTCGGATAGTCTTAAATATGTTTCTAAGGCTTATAAAAGTTATCGTTACATTTTATTTTTGGTCCGAAGTGTCGGTTTTAAAACTTTTACCAAAACAGTCCCAAAAGTTGTGTTTTCGGTTTTGTCGGTTTGTTTCGCCACACATTTCAACTAGTTCTGGTCCAAATCAAGGTCTACAAATTTTACCAACTGATCTTCTATTATTCTAGTATCTAACATAAAATTCCTAAGATCTATAGTGTCCATTTACATAGGTAAATAATTCCGCGTAAGGACCGAACTCGGTTTTTGAACAACTGCATACCAGTCTCAAAGATCCGGTTATAATTAAAAATCCGTAAATTTCTGGAAAGAGCCAAAGAAGAACTTTTTGTAGATATTTTCAATACGCAACTTTTAAAAAAAAAATTTCGTTGTCTAATTCTTAGTAGAACATAATATATGATCATTTTAGTGAGCTATGTTTTCTGGGACAGAATCTGTCTCTTTATATATGTGATACAAAAACGTGTTTTAGCTATGATTTTGGACATAATCAAGTTATATGAACAACAAAACATGGATATAATCAACATGCATCAGAATCTAAAGAGAGAGAGAGAGAGAGTTCCTCACAATGAATTAGTGGAGAAAATGAGGGTGATGATGAAGATGAAGTTCTTGAGCTATTCTCCTTTGCAAAAGATGAATGTTTGAGTGGTGGTTCTATGGTGGTTTATGGTGGTCAATGGTGGTTGTGTGGTGGTGTTGTGATGTGAAATATCCAGATTTTAGAGAGAGAGGATAGGTTTAGAGAGAAGTTAGAGGATTTGATGAAGTATGTAATGTGTAAAATGAAGTTCTTGCATGAAATCCTAATGGTTTTTGGGCAAAGATGCAAATAATGGTTTTACATGTGGTTTTAGTGGAGAGAAAGAGAGGTGGCTGGCCCCACATGGGCCCCCATCTGACTTTGTGATTTAATTTTTGATTTCCAGACTATGTTTCGCACGGTGTTCGTTTTATTCGGTATTTCGTTATATCGTTAAATCGCGTAACATTATTTTGAGTCGTTTTAATTCGTAATATATTTGGGATAAATTTTCATTGAAGTATTATTAAAATACTTTATTTTAAGTTATCAAACTATTTATTGACTTTCATTTGGTTGTCGAATTCGATTTGCGCATTTTCGTTGCGTTTGAGACGTTTTAGCCAAAATGTCTAGGTTTTTCGCGTATTATTTTAACAAAATAATAATTTGTGATAAATAACTTCTAAAAATAGATTCAAGTTATTTATAGAAATGTTTTCACCAACGTCTGTATTTTTGTCAGGTTCGTTCCGAATGTTTTGTACGTAATTATACTAATTATGAAATATGTAATACTACGCGTATTAACTAGTTGAGCTTAGCTAGACTTACCTCTAAAATTTGTTGTGAATTCATTTAAGTAGGGAATTAGCCTAAAATGCAAATGTTCAGCGTACTTAATTGTATTCAAAATTGCAGGGTGTCACAGCACCGTACAATTTTAGTGATGAAAATGGAACGACAAGAGGGGTCTAATTTCTCGTTGTAATTTCAGTTAATTGGTGATAGTCACCGGAAAATAGCAACGGCGCGCGACGGCAAACGGTGAATTTAGGTCGGAATTTTGTGGTGGTGGCAACAAGCAGCGGCAGTGGTGGTGGCAACAAGCAGTGGCAGCGATTGTGGTCGTTGGGTGGATTTAATCCGCCATGGAACAGCAAACAAGAAGACGACTGCTTTTGCCCATTTGACCCGTTTATGAATGCGGTCTTGCCCATATCTACCCACTTGCAATTTTTGTGCCGCCCAAATTCGCCCAGAAGATTATATGAAGCACCCAGTATAGCCCAGTTTTGGATGGATGGGCAAGTTTTGCCAGCTCTAGGTAAACTCATCTTTGGTCCTTTATTTCTAAAATTTTCCAACTTCATCCTTTAAGATTCAATTTTGCACGTTGGTGGTCATTTAGACCGTTAAATATTTTAAATGACCCATATACCCTTTTTAAATGTTCAGTTTCAGTCCTTTAGGTTTCTATTTGAGTTATTGATGATCCTTATTTTAACTTTATTGTTTAATTGTACATATAATTAGTAATTTTTATACATATAAACCATTTAAAACTAAAAATTTGATTTACATCTAACGTAACTAATACTAATTTCAACTATTACAGTTCATATTTAGATTTTATTCAAAAGAATTTATTTTAATATTAATATGATTATCAAGATGAGTATAAAATAAAAAAAATATACACTTTGAACCTTAAATCTTAACTAAGTTATATAAAATGTTTTGTTTTGTTTTCTTCTTGTTTTTTCTCGAAAACATATAAAGTCAACTGAATTACGTAGAATATAAGACGATTAACGATATTTGACGTTTTTAGAAAGAAAAAAAGAACAATACTAATTAATAACTCTTGTTTGTAATGAACAAAAAAGGGGCAATCGACCATCTGATGACTCCATCGACCAAGGTATAACTGTTTCTCAAAAACCTAATTTAAGTTAAAGCATTATTTAAATAAGGACCATCCATAACTTAAGTAGAAACCTAAGTAACTAAAACTGAACATCTAAAATGCGTGTTTTGGTTGTTTAGAAATATTTTAACGGATAATGGTTAAGTTTAACGTTTTTTTAAGGATTTCATGAAAATAAAAATTCCTAAATTGATTTCATGAATTAAATATTAAAAATAAGGGAAATGCTATTGACAGCCCTTAGGGCTGTCAATAAGACCCCTTGAACTTATTTATTAAACTCAAACTTTCCTTTATTATCAAAAATCATAATTAATACATTACATATAAAAGGAAAGTTTGAATGAATTAACTACAAAACTTCAGTGTATTAATTATAATTTTAATTATATAAGGAATCTTTAGCTTCAATAATTACACTTATTGACAGCCTTTAGGGCTGTCAATAGCATTTCCCTAAAAATAATGAAATAAAATTAAAAAATATGCGGCTTTAGAATCTTGGATTCAAAGTAATGCAAAATTGAAAATCCTCATCATGAATCATTCCCCCAAATCAACCCGCACCCACTACCCTCTGGCTCTTTGTCCAAATCCTTAAACCCTAAAAATTCGTTATTTTCAATTCTCATCGATTTAATTTTACAAACCCTAAATTGAAAAGGGGGTTTACATGGGATTTATCAGAGACAAGCGTAATTCATCCAAAAACACATCTCCTTGTGCTGATCTCAGAGTTGCTTATCACAATTGCTTCAACAGGTATTTCATCATTTTATTCTCAACTAAACAAAACCCTATAATCTGTATTATTAATTTAATGTAATAATGTGTATACAGGTGGTATTTAGAGAAATTTTTGAAAGGACATTGGGATAAAGAAGAATGTGTTTCTGAGTGGGAAAAGTATAAAGATTGTTTATCTGTAAGTTTCATACTAATTCCGATTTTATGTTTTTGTAAAAAAGATAATAACTTTGTTTCTTTGTTAGTTACTTATAATTAGTCATCATCACATTGTTGTTTGTCAATCTGTTTGCGTATGACTGTAAGTGTAGAGTGGAAGTATAAAAATGGAAATGCTACTGGTTGGGATTTCGAAGGCAATTTGATGCTTGTATTTAAAGTTCATATATTATAAATAGTTCGATGTGAAATCGTAAACATTTTCCGGAAGGAGTAAAACGCTTTGTGTCTTTGAGATAATCAGATTATTGAAACATCGAAAGTCATAAGCTGTTTTATTGGGTAATGAGATTGTCAATTTTTAGCTTCTGGCTCATTGGAACTCGTAAGCTTAAGTTGAAGAAGTTCATAAGCCAGAAAAATGAGCTTATCGGGTTTTTTCACATTTCAATAAGCAGATAAGCCTTGAAAATAAGCTAAGCCAAACACCCCCAACTCGTGTTTATTCGTGTAAGTGTGTTGATTCTTGAAGCATGCCTTTAGACTCTGCTTATTAAAGTCTTAATGAAGGGAATAGTTAAAAGACCAAAGACCACAATTGTAAATACATAGATGTCAACTTGTGACTTGAATCCAATAGACCCTCTGTTTTAATCTTTTCAATCTTACGTTTCAGAAACACTTAGAAGACAAGAATTTGAGCCGCATTTTGGAAGCAGAAGGAGTGAATAGAATACCTGCTTCTGTATCTAAATGAGTCATACTTGCTTTTATATCAATCGGTAAGGTGTTATATCTTAGAAGTGTGTATTATGTTTCTTTTTATGGTCTATCATGTGCCAAACAAATATTTGTTTAATAGAAATTGATTGCTTGCCCAAATCTGAAGGATGTGAATATGTGATTGACTGGCTTTGTTAAAGTATGGAGATCAGTTGATCTATGTATATATTTTTACAGGATATAAAAACCCAAAATGCATTTATATACATCGTTTGAACTGTTACACTTTTTATTTTATTTTATGACTTGTATAAAGTAGGGGTCATCAAGACCCTCTTTACAATGGTCATTGTGACCTGCCTACGTTATGAAAAGATTGAAAAATATAGATGTAAAAGGATAATGCTGTCAAGGAATAATATTATAGCTTTGAACTTTTACATCTTTAGTGTTTAGTCCTTAGCGACTTTTGTTGAGTTGCACTTGAAATTCTGGTGTATTTTCACTGAAGTGTGATTAGCTTAAAGCCTTAAAATAACGGGGATGTAGCTTCGAATATGATCTTTAATTATCATATATCTGAGGAAGATCAATAAGTGAGAATTAATGTACGTAATTTTTACTTGTTAAAAAAAAATTTAAGGATAAAATGTAAATGATCTTAGCCACTTTGAGACTTGAACCCTTCACCGTATGCAAAGTATAAATCATTATGAATTTAGTGTTTAAGTTTGATTACTCAATTTTATTCTCAAAACAAGCTAGGTAACTTCTATAATACTAGATAATTATATGATATCAGAAAAGAGAAGGTGGATGTGAGTGCAAGTTTAAGTATATATTTGTTAAACGGATGAGGTCTTCTTTGTTCATGTTACCCGGGGAGGGCGAGTCTTTGACTCATTTATACACGGTCTAACCGGGTATCCCCGTGCAAGTTAAAGCTGGATGTGATGCAGGTTTAAGTATATATTTGTTCTTCTAGGCAAAATCCATTCCTAGTACCTAATGCCGACCTTTTCTATTTAATACGAATAACTAGGCATACTCATTCTTTCTTTTGATTGGAGTCAATTGTCAAGAAATCAAAGCATGCATTCTTATCTGTTTGATGTAGACAGCTGATGCTACATTTATTTATTTTTAATTAATATTTGTTTCTTTTTGGAATTGCGGTTCTTGCTCAGTTATGTTTGTTACTTGACACTGTTTTTTATTTGATTTTATTTATTTTTTATATATAAAAAGGATGAATCTAATTCGATTTACTCTACAGGCAGGCCAATACGACTTAGTAGTGGATCAAATGAACCTCTGTCCAGAATCTAATCATGTTCTTACCTCTATCAGTGCTTATGTTCCTTGTAATTCTTTGCAGTTGGGACATAATCTGGGCAACCTCTTGGAACAATAACATTACCAAAAATAAATTACCTGTTAATGTAGAGGATCTGACTAGTGATTACCACCAAGGCAACTTAGTGGTGTTAACCTAGTTACAACAAGGTTTAAAAGTTGTGGCATTCCTGTTTTAGGTCGTCATATAGGAGTGGTTTTTCTTTTGTTATGACCATCAATCAATCATTATATACAAATTGTTAATGAACTGTTGTGAAGAGGTATTCTAATTCATCAAAGTTGACATGCAACAACAAATTGGCCAGCTTTAAATCAATTTCAGCATATTTATTGACATAGTCTCACATACAAATATAGAATTTGGTTATTCCGTTTGAAGAAATTTACTCCGTAGTATGAATATCACTTCAAATATTATATGGTAGTTTTAGTTAACTTGTAAAGTTTCAAAGCATTTTTGTATTGATTTTCAGGTGTTAAGGATGGTTAAAGGAGTGCATAATGCTTCAGTTTCAGTTACACATTTTAAAATCTAGCATGAGCACAGATTGATGTTAACAAATGGCAAGGGATAGAAATCAAACACTAGTAGTTGGTTACCTTATGTGAGATAGAGGTGCGTGTGTGCATAGATCAGTCACCTACACCAGTTTTTGTACGTAGCTAAATTTTTGTTTTAATTTACCGTCAGCTCCAGTTCCTCATAGGCACGTCTGGTTCTACATGCGTGACAATAAATCATACAATTGTGTTGGATGCAAGGAACAAGGGACATGAGAGATATGAATGCAAAAACTGATTGTACCAGTATTATCTCCATCCAATCTGCAAGTACTACTTGGTAGACCGATACGCATATTACAGCGGTTAACGTTGCATCTAACTTCATATTTAATCGAAAAAGGAAACTTTTTCCACGGTGATGGAATCGATAGGAATTTGCACTCATGTTGTCTTCAACTCCAAGAAGTAGTTACTCTGTCTGGGATGATTTATCGACTTGCTAAGACAATGAGGTCGGGATTAAGATGTGTGCTCTGCTTGCAAAATAATAACGTACATTGCTTACTCGGACCATGGGGTTACCTCTCAGACAATCCTAATCGGCAGTATCATGTGACGTGCATGAACCAAGTTTTCCGTGGTTTTTGTTGAAATGTAATGTTTTTAATATTTATCTATCTTATAGATCTATTGGGGCACAATTCGGGCAACCTTTTGGAACCAGAACATTACCAAAAATAAATTACCTAGTTGAGGGCGAAACGATCATCCCATAAAATGTGTCATACGTATAAAACGCAACCGTTAGTATATAAAAGAAACACTATTTAATCGATGAAGAAATACACAATCGGAATACCGGCCATCAACCCATAAAGTGTATGTTATATATATTAAACGGAACGATATTGGTTAGAAAGAAACACGATATAATTAGGAACTGCTGTGAAAGTTATAATATTTTGAAACAATGGGTGGGTTTGGTCCTAAAAAAGTAAAAAGTAATTTTTGTATCGGTTGGATTAGCAATTGTAATTGGTTACTTGTTCATAAATAAAGGTTTTATTAGTTTTGACTGATGAATCAGAAGATGAGTGATACTGATAATTCACATGTGTATTATTCGTTAGTTCACACCGACCAACTATATACACCACTCAGTTTTATGATAAGGTCATTGTAAGACGTAGCTAAAAGTGGTATTTAATTAAAGTTTTCTGGTGACCAAGTATTCAACTTTCATTAATCTTTTATGCAATTTTCAACAACGTTAATTACTAAGAATTACTTTGAACAAGTATAAGAACTAGAAAAAACTGGACTATTTTACACTAAACCAATAAACCATCACTCAAGCATACAGTCTCCACCTTAATTAAGGTATGTAATTAATTCATTAAACAGCATAGATTCCATATTATGTTAACTTTTATTAAATGCTCACTTATCATTTGATTGTTGTTAATACAGAGTTTAGCTATCTTTAAATTAAAGCTAGCATATATGTCTCTAAAGACGTTTACTTTTGAGATTGTTACCTTCGACAACAGCCATGAAAATCGAGACAATATCAGAAAACTACTTGGTGACGATTTCGTGGCAATTGACAGCTTGAAGTCACATGTCATTGTTACAACATCCAAAGATCCCGAAACAGTTAGAGCTGCACTCGAGTACAAAACTGAGAAAAAAGTTATCCTTTTGTATGATCATAATCGTCGAGATAAACTTTCATCCCAAGAGTTACTTAAGATGCTCGGTAATTAATTATAGTATATGTTTCCCTAACCGGTGAAAATTGTTTCTTCATCATATTATATCGTCTAATAGTTTCATAATTTAATTATCATTTTCTTTAATCATATGCACAGACAAAATCAAAGCCCACCAGCAGGGAACTATAGCTTCTACATCAAAGAATATACCAGCTGCTGGACAATTACAACGAAAGTCGTTAAAAGATATAGTGAAACTTGGTAATTATATATAGTGTCAGCACAAGAGTTACATAAGCTGCTCCCGGTGAAAGTGTGTTTTTATAATTCTTTTTCATCCTTGGCCAATCTTCACTAAGATGACCTAGTGGTTGGATGGACAGTTGGTGTCCTGCTATTCTCACAAGAGGTCTCATGTTCAAACCTCATCAACTACATACTCTGATTTTTGTTCTTTCCACATATAGACCGTCAATCAAATTATATTTCAACTTTTCATTTGTCTAATTGTTTCATTATTAAATAATCTCTATTTATTATCAAGGTGAAGGGACTATGGCTAATGCAAATAATGCACCACGAGGTATAAACATACAGCAACATATTATCAGTTTAGCTGAACTCAAACAATTAGGTACTATAATTAAACATGCGTTTTTAATTATTTTTTTCAACGATCAAATAAGCAGTGCACTTTCAATTCCACAATTTTCTTGACATATCCACACACATGAAAATTGATTTAAATAATTAACTTGTAAAGTTTCAAAAGTAATTTCTATAGTTTTTCGGCTATGAAAGGTAAAGGAGAGCAGAAGGGTTCGATTTCATTCCCTAAAAGCTATCGTGAGCATAAGTTGATCGATGTTAACAAATGGCAAGAAATCATCGTACACGTGGATGCAAGGAACTAGTTTTTTGTTGCAAATGTTTTAATACTAAGAATGACCTTTTATAATGAACTCTACATACATATATAAATTGGGTCCCCGCGATGATAACATAATAGTGAAAACATTTAAATAAAGATAGAGCTCAGGGGTTCAATCTCTGTTCCCATATCCTTTAACCGCGAGTTATGCGATCTAATTTCCTCATGTTGGTCGTGAGACCGATCGATAAGGGCCGTCAGATGGTCGATTACCATTCTTTTTAATCATTGGTTGCGGTTCTGCAACGAAATTAGGTTAAAAAATTGATAGCCGTCGGTCACATTTTGTTTTTCGAAGCACAAAGAGTTAATGAAACATTGTAACCTAACTAGTGTGGATGCTGCGCTTCGCTGCAGATAAAGTTGTATAACACATATCATGACATCATGTACATAGTAAAACTTTCGGCTAAATAGGCTAAAACTTATAAATCACACATAAATGGAGTTTTATATAAAAAATCTCTTACTCAACTTTTCGATAAAAGACTTATACAAAACCCCCATCGTAGGTGGTTAATGACCATTGTATGTAATCTTTGAAATGAATTCTGTTTGTCTAATTAATAATACATACATGCTTTTAACCAAACAATAATAAGTATTTTATAATCCTGTTCTGAGTTCTGAAGACGTTGATCTGAATATTTACAGGTATATTAAACCTCATATTTTGGGGCTCTTTCAACAGTATGTATTTTTGATATACATTCATCTAAATGCCTCTGATTTTGACATGGATATAACATCTACTTAATAACTTTTGTTACATACATTATTAACATGTACATATCCATAAAAATAACATTTTTTTGATATATAGAAAAATTAAACGAAAATTATACCGTATTAATTTTTTCTCAATTCAAAACGTCATTTTGAACACGCAAAAGCTATTTCGAAAAACATCACTAATTATAAGACTTGAATCCTTTATAACATTTTTGGAGATCCAAGTATAAAATAAAGTATAAAGTAATACTCCGTATATATGAAATCCCATCCCATCCCATAATATTATTATAGGGTAAGGTTCAAATGAGACTAAAAATTTTTGTGAGAATAGAGGAACCAATAATATGGTGTCATGTGTACAAAGAGAATAAAAAACCCATTTACCCCTTAAGTTAAATATCTCACAAACGACAAATCGAAAAATTATGAAAATTGCACCATTAGATTCAGCGTTTGATCCTCTTCGATTTGCCGTCCATTAACGCATACTTTCGACGAGTTTTTTTTTTCTCATTATTTTTAGTGGGTTTCACATTACTAACACGTGTGTTTCAGTCTTGCGTTTAGGGTTTAGGGTTTGGGGTTTAGGGGTTAGGGTTGGGAGTTTGGGGTTTCGTCCCGAAACCCCAAACTCTCAACCCTAAACCCTAACCCCTAAACCCCAAACCCCAAACCCTAAACGCTTTATAAAACTCTAAACCCTAAATTATACTAAACCCTAAACCCTGCTAAACCCTAACACTAAACCCTGCTAAACCATAACACTAAACCCTGCTAAACCTTAACTCTAAACCCTAACCCTAAACCCTAAATCAAATGTATAATCAATCACTAACACATATGTTACTAATATGTAAAACCCACCAAAAAATGAAAAAAAAAAGTTCGTCGGAAGTATGCCTTGATGGACGGCAAATCGAAGAGGATAAAACGCTGAAAAATATGGTGTAATTTTCATGATTTTTCGACTTATCGTTTGTGAGATATTTAATTTTTAAAAACGTGGATGAGAGAGAAAAAAGTGACACATGGCATATTGTGGTTAGTTCTCCCTTCCTCACACAAAATAAATGGTCTCAATTGAACTCTTCTCTATTATTATAATCAAAAGTTATTTCGGTGAGTGATACAACAAAGTTAATGAATAGAAGCGACGTACACTTGGAAACAAATCACAATCATACAAATACGTGTCTTCCTATTCTATTCCTTTTTGAAACGATAAAAGAAAATAATGAAAACCTACAAAGTTACAAACTACCTAACCATCTTCTAAAACCATAGACTACACTTGTCTCTTCTAAAACAAAAAGGGGTTTCTTCATCTCATAATTTTCCATTTAAATTAGAAAATTTCTCCTTTCATCGAGATTAATTTTTGCTCATAGGTAAGCAAAATGTTCATGCTTTTGCTACATAGATGGTAATTTGTAGTGACTGACGGTGGGCGTGATTATCGGCGGTGATGACGGTGACAGTACCGGCAAGAACTTCCAATAACCAACCGACTACTTTTTGCCCTCTTCACCTTTATTTGTTTTCTGTACCTGTCGATTTTGATTTTTACAGATTTAATTTCTTGGTCAATAATGTAGGCGACGTTACACCGGAAAGTAACGGACGAACCTAACCCGATCCAGTAAGAATACGAAAAATACTTTCTATTATCTTCTCCTTTTGCCTCACATCCAAATAAATGTTGAGGCGGTGCACTCCATCGAAAAAGTTTAAAGCCACCGAATAGAATCGCTAAAACCACTTTCTGACGAAGAGTAACAAACGACATATAAATCTACGAAAACGCATGCCTCTCCGGCGAGTCATTTATTGCCGATTACGAACTTCACCACCAGCGTTTGTGACATCGCCAGCAGGATTCCGGCCAACACCAGCCATCTCCGTTTTGTTCTTGTCAAGCTTTTAAAAAAGACAAAAAGAAAATAAATTATTTTGTTGCTAAAAGTACTATATTATCTGCCACGTTCAAGCCACCGTGTTGAAGCCATGGTATTTGACTTTTTTTCAGCAAAAACAAAATATATAAATAACCTAACTTTTTTACATAATTACAATTATGTCCATTCAAAACGACAATTTTGCTATATGAAACGACAACGGATCCACCACAAATGTATATAAGTACAATAGGCCAACACAAATTATAACCACGTTTTTGCATTTATTTGATGTTGAGGAAGCTGTGAAATTGTTTTTGCAATTAATGATTTTCCACTAAAGAAATTTTGTACAACTAAAAACATCCCAAAGTGGCCCAATTATTAAACCCGACCTGGCCTATTAGAACCCACCCGGCCCGACCCGAAGCGAAAATGAAACACTTTTCCTTTCTTTCAGGTTTCAACGTCCACAACGCAGCTCGCGAGTGTGCTAGTATCAGCTAGAAGATCAAACCATGGTGACTAAGCCAAAGAGGAAAGCGGTGCAACCTACTAAACCACCACCGGCGACTGAACCGAAGAGCCGGCGGCTAACTAACGCCGAGCGGTCTTCATACTTCGCGCGCCGAGAAGCCGCTAAAGTATTAAAAACCGTATTGCAAGGAGACGCTAAACGCAAAGCTATTGGTTCAATTAAAACCCTAGTTTATAGTCCTTCCATCAGAAACAAGAAAGCTACATTTGCTTTGCTCTGTCAAACCCTAAAATGTAAGTCAATTCAATGTAATAAAATCTGCTTTTAATTAGTCCTATTGTTTTCATTACTTGCTTTTAAGTGTTAATAATAAGGGACACTTTTGTGGAATTATATTTGTTTTGTGTAAACAAATTTAATTTAATAATACCTGATATCTTATGAGTTGTAAATTGTAAACCTTGGAAAAGTTATAGCGGTTGCCTGTTGAATACAGTAGCTTAACTAGTATTTTTATAATGAGTACATACAATACAATAGAATTCAATAAATTTATGTTGATATCAATACTTGTTTCTATATTTACAGATCTTCCAATTATTAAGGATGTAATGGAGATTGCTAATATATTAAACAGTAAATGGAAGGTAAAAGTATATAAACATTGAACGTTTATATGGACGTATTCGTTGCTTCTTTTTGGTTTGACTTCTGACTCTGACCTTAAAAGTTGATTGTCAACTCATTCTTTTTGGTGGCAGAGGCAAGAGGAGTTGATGTACATTATTACCTATGACATTCTTTTCGGACAGGTACTACGGTTTTATGTTTCCATTGATAAAGTTCAAAACATTATTGCTTGCCTTTTGTTCTTTAGCTTTAGCATTTGCAATTGATTGCTGTTGCTGTACTGAAATTTTTTCCCTTTTTATGTAGCCAATATTTAACACTTAAAACTAATGAGTAATGGGTCAATTCTCTAAACTGGTTATTGTGATTTTATTTTTATCTTAGGTTGAAACCTTAACAGGAGATGCAGAAAAGTATCTCATCCTCAAGAAAGGTCCGCTACAGTCAGCTCTTGCAAAGATTTTAGTTAAAAAGGGAGCCAAACGTATAGAAGAACTGATGGCTAAATATCAGATTTACGGTTTGTGTTTTAAGTTCTATTCCTTTTGTAATATTATATCTAGAGGTGGCAGTTTATAATGGGTCACATAAAAAGATTCTGCTAAAAGGGGAGCGGGTCAAATGGGTTAACAGTTTCCAGAGTATACTATCAATGCATACAACCTCCCAAACCTTTATATTTTAAAGATTTACATTATAATAACAAAATTTGTATTCATGATTAAAGCTATTCTATTTCAATTTGCTAAAAAAACGTCATTTTCTAACCCATGCTTGTTACCTAAACCACCCTTCTTGCCACCTTTAATTCTGCCTACTTATTTATTTGTGTGCTACTTATTGCAGATGTTAAGAAACCTCGCTATGTCCGTGTTAATACTCTAAAATTGGATGTCGAAACTGCCGTGTTTGAACTAGGCAAAGAGAATGTGGTAACCCCTTCAACATATGAATATTACCTCTAGAACAATGCTGACGTATTTTATCCATATTATTAGCCATAATCTTCTGAAGGCTTCGCACTAGCAAGGATATCACAATAATTGTGCTTCTATCTATCTTGCATTCTAACTCATTTTTGCTTATCATTCTTACAGGTTCAGAAGGATGACTTGATTCCAGAATTATTGGTTCTCCCACCCGGGACTGATTTACACAATCATTCTTTGGTCACAAATGGGAGTGTATTTATGCAAGTAAGATTTCAAAACTTATATACCAAATCTCTCTTTTGATTGGAGATTATATTGATATAATTTGATATTTTGATGTGTGTTAGGGTAAGGCAAGCTCCATGGTAGCAGCTGCCCTTGGGCCTAAACCAGGATGGGAGGTTTGTTATTCTTGAGTTATATATGTATTAGCAACTCTCAGTGATTCTTATGTAATTTTGAGTAATCTGATATTCCGACTCATTGTCTTGTTAAGGTTATTGATGCATGTGCTGCCCCTGGAAACAAAACAATACACCTGGCTGCTCTTATGAAAGGAGAGGGAAAAATTGTTGCTTGTGAACTTAATAAAGATAGAGTTAAGCGCTTGGAACACACCACACAGCTGGCCGGTGCTGCTAGTATCCTTATAGTTGCTTGTGCATTTTGTGTGTTTGTATATATAGATGTACGCATTTATATATATATATATATATATATATATATATATATATATGTATATATGTACATGTGCGTACTGCGTAGAGTTGTATGAAATGCTGTATTATACATACGATAACACGCACACACATCTTAAAAAATTATGTAAGTATGTTCTTCACTTCTTTTCGCACAAATTGGCTATTTAGTTGCTTGATGTTTTTTTACATGGTCATATATGGACTACTAAATGCGTGATTTTGAGGTGATTTATTTTATATTCTTCTGAAAGTTATTATTAATGACAGAAAGTGACTATGGGAAGTTCGAAAATGTTTGCTATATTTATTATTTGTTATCCTTGTCCTCATTTGCACCATGCTTTCACATTGATGGACTTTTGGTATGTAGCTGTGATATTGTAACCGATTGGAGGTAGATGTTATTAGTCAGGATTAATTACTATGCTTTGATATACCTGACATGATATATAGACATTGAAGTTTTGCACGGGAATTTCTTGAACTTGAATCCTGAAGATCAATTGTACTCTAAGGTAGTTATGATTTGGGTTGCATAACGTCTTTTAAATCGTCAAAAATATGCATTATCCATTAGTTTTTGAACTATTTCTATCTGCTTTTTGTTGCTTATATATAGGTTCGTGCTATACTGTTGGACCCATCATGTTCTGGATCTGGGACGGTTGCTGATAGATTGGATTATCTGCTTCCATCACATACCTCAGGTAAATATTAATCACTCTTCATACAAGAAGTGTGATCATTTTAAACAACAGCATCTTATTATTCTTACACCGAGTGACTGCTTTCGCTGTTTTTTCTTCTTATGAAGTGCTTTCAAACTCGAAATGTGAAATTTTAGTCTGAATCTATTTTATTGTCTGTTTGCTAAAATTTGCGGGTTCTTAATTCGTCTGTGTTGGGAAGGTGAAGGTGATGGTGGTGACGTAGGCCGACTCACCAAACTTGCTGCTTTCCAGGAGAAGGCGCTGATTCATGCATTGTCGTGTAAGTTAAAATTTGACATACCTCAAAATAACAATTTTATGTGCAAATTTTAATGCAGCATATAACTTCACTAGAGGTGGCCGTCATAGATACTTATCAATTGAGTGATGTTGGTTATCATATTAGACACTAGTTATGTTTAGAACTTCAAACTTTTGGACAAAAGGTGCTTTGGGTCAACACAACCTTAAAGTATCACTTGTTTTGACCTGTTACCTAAACCGGTCATTTTGCTGCCTTAAGTTTTGCATTTCCAGGCTGAAAACCTGGAACTGTATCATGCTTAAAATACAAGGATCTTTAGACATTAGAAGAATGAAGATAAATTTTATATGGAAATAGTAAGATCTTCAAGAGGTGATAGCATCACTTTGACATTGAATTAATTCATCAAGACTTTCACGCTCAATGATTTTGCGCTTTTATCCGACTTTGGTATATAGAGAAGCTCAATTGCTGGTGCATAATATTTATTTTATCTATTTTAGTTCCAGCGGTGGAGAGAGTAGTCTACAGCACATGTTCTATTCACCAAATTGAGAATGAAGATGTCATCAAATCAGTCCTACCTCTTGCTGCTTCCTATGGGTTTCAACTGGCAACTCCATTTCCACAATGGCCACGTCGTGGTCTCCCTGTTGTTGAAGGATGTAAGTCTTGCTAACCATATTCTATAGGGTAAAGTATCTGGAAATGCAACTAACTTGTACCAAATCTCTATTGTGTGTACCCAACTTACGTATGCTATTTTTAATGCAACCAACTTTCAAAAAATGTCTATTGTGTGTAACTTGATGACGTGGCGAGCTCATGTCACTCCATGCTACGCCACGTGGCACGCTCTGAGCTCGCCACGTCATCAAGTTACACACAATAGACATTTTTTGAAAGTTGGTTGCATTAAAAATAGCATACGTAAGTTGGGTACACACAATAGAGATTTGGTACAAGTTAGTTGCATTTCCAGATACTTTACCCTATTCTATATGGTCCTTTTATTAAGGTTTATAATTTTTATGATTAATTATCGCTTTAAAAATGATAACATAAAAGATATTATTTCAATACTGATTAAATGTTCTGAATAAAATGATTTGGGAGGTAATATGCATCAAAGATATACTGTGGGTGGCTTTCCCCCATTTGAGTGTGTTTTTTTTTACCAATTTGAGATGAAACACAGAATCGAATAATTCACAAGTAATTGGTTGAAGAACTCTATAGTTGCAGTATATTGTTTCGATACATCCTTTGTCCCGAGATAACTACACCTTTGGGTGGGCAGATTGATGAAAGTCAAGTATCTTTAATAGTTGTCAATAATGGCAATAACCTGTTGTTTATGCATCCAAATTTCAGCACAACATCTACTCAGAACGGATCCTGTGGAGGATAAAGAGGGCTTCTTCATTGCACTATTTACAAGAAACACCGCAACTTATACTGAAAATCCACACGAAACTCAGAGAGACACTTGTTCAGACAATCTGAAACCCAAACCTGTTAAGAGACATCATCGCCATAAAATGTCAGTAAGATCTTTCCCATTTACCAAATTATGTAGATTGTATCTACACAGAAGGTGATCTTCAGTTTTGTTTAGAACACAATTTTGACAGACAGTCTTTTTGCCCAATATGGTTGGGAATATGTATCATGTTTCAGAGCATCATCCATTGTTCTCTATATTTTTGAATTTTTATGACTTGGTATGAAGTGAAGAACTCTTTTTTGTTACCATTTCTCACTTCACATTTCAGAGAGCTCAAATATTTGGTTACCAAACACTTTTGTTATTATGAAATCCGTATATCTTTCACCTATTATGGTGAGTTTATTGTCTAATACGGAGTATAATGTTAATATCTTTTTTAAGACATCCTCAAATTTATAATGTTACCGAGTATTCTTAAGTGCGATTATGTGAAGTGACCAAGACTGACTATTTTTTTTAATCCGATGTTAGTTAGCGTGTCTATAATTAACTACAATTTGTGTTCACATACAATGTAATAGACTAGTAGCTACTTTAAACCATATTCATCCTTTACAAAACCAGGTTCCACAAGAAAGAACAAAGTTGAATTCAAAACAAGCCGATGGAAACCAGGTTCCACACCAAAAAACGATATTTTTATTATAAAAATTAACAATGCCTTGTATTTATCTGTGGAAAAAAAGTGACTCCAATTTCAGATGGCTTAATCTGTAAATTTGTCCAGCTGCTACTGAACATTAACAAGTTCCTAATTGATTTCAGTAGTTTTTGTCCACCTGCAGTTTGATGATAATTGCAAAGCATATCATATAGAGAAATCATATAGTTGTCTGAGGTTAATAAATTTTGTAGCTTTAATTTTCAAAATAACACGTGCATGAGGGGATTTGAGAGTATGTAAGAAAAATAAATAAATATTTCAAAGATTTATTATATTATATAATAATAATTTTTTTTTTTTTACTTTGATACCATAATAACTCATTTCAAAAAGAATTTGCATAAATCTCGTGGATTAGCGATCCACCTAAGGTGGTGTCGAAAGTCGAAACCACGGTCTTAAAAAAAAAATAAACTCAGAAGTCCTTGTCACATACCCATTCAAAGATTCATGCACCTAACTCCTTTACAGAATCATGCAACTTGTAAATTTGAAATAGAAGAATCCAAATTCAGTAATAAGCAATTTGGCAAGTGGCATGCATGGTTGAGAGAATTCAAGTGAATATAAAACAACGGGTTAAGCATTCTTATAAGGGATTAGTGCAGGGAAATGCATTCAATTTGTGCACAAAATCTATTGTATGTACTCAACCTTTTTTTGGTCTATTGTGTGTATCAATCTTCATCTTTGGTCTATTGTGTGTATCGGGCTGACGTAGCACCCGTTTTTGATGATGTGTCAACGACGTGTCTAATGACGTGGCAAATTATACGCTTGACACGTTATCAAATACATCAGCCCGATACACACAATAGACAAAAGTTGAAGATTGATACACACAATAGACCAAAATAAAGTTGGGTACACACAATAGACATCGTGCACAAGTTGGATGCATTTCCCTGCACTAATCCCTTCTTATAACACAAAGTTAAAGTTTTGGGGCCTACTCAATATTGGAAGGGTATTACCTGTTTTGACCCAAAACCCATTTGACTTGTTACCCATCTTGATACATCTACTTACACGAAACAACCGTAAACACATATGTCATATTATATCTTCAAAGAAAAGTTTTTAACATACACATTGACAACATTACATTATAACCGTATAACCAAAGATACTAGTGTCACAACTTATACTATCATTTAACGAAAATGAAAGATATGGTTGATAAAATCCATAGATAATAGCAAAATGTTGGATAAAACATTATGAATTAAACCCAAATGTGCATAGATAATCAAATTGTGAGTATAGTTACAAACCCTTATTAAAAGCATACAGTCGAATATCTAGATTATTAAGCGCCTCATAATTCATAAAAACAAAGTAGCACGCCGCTTCCGGCGTGTAGTCCTGTTGGTTTCGAAGACGATTGAATTTAATAGTATTTTGAATTCCATCCCCATCGTAGACAGGTAAGAACCTAATTTACTATAAAAGGTTGTTTGATTTAGGGTGGATCGGCTGGTTGGGCCACCTGTAAGCATACCATCAAGTGGGTTCGATTTACCCCTTACATGAGGCGGCTCTAAAGTCTTCGTCTTCCATAAAGGAATTAACATGGGCCAATTGAGGTTTCCAGGAAACTCAAAAATAAAGGAGCTATATGAATAGTAGCTAAGTAGGTTGTATCAGTCGTAATCTATTGAGAAGTAGACAGGAAACTCCCCTGTCAAGTAAGTATATGTATATAAGTAAACATAATCTAGTCTAAACTTCCACCAATAACTACTTTGAGTAATTAACTACTTTGAGTTTTGAGAGATGGAGAGAATTGAGAAACTTCTGTATGATGCCTCAATAGAAGGAAACCTAACCACATTACAAATGTTAATCCAAGAAGATCCACTAATTCTTGATAAAGTTACCCTAAACCACTACAACGACATGCCACTCCACGTTGCATCGATGCTTGGCCATACTGAATTTGTCAAGGAGATCTTAATCCGAAAGCCCAATCTTTCAATGGAGTATGATTCACAAAGGCGTTTGCCTCTTCATATAGCGGCTGCAAAAGGCCATGTGGAAATAGTCAAAGCGTTGGTATCGGCTAACCCTGAGACATGCCTAGCGCATGATTGTGATGGGAGAAACGCTCTTCATGTTGCAGCGATTAGAGGACGATATGAAGTTGTGAAAGAGCTAATGCAAGCTCAACCTCATGCAGCTAGAACCATGGTGCAACATGACACCATCTTGCACTTGTGTGTGAAGTATAACCAACTTGAGGTTTTGAAGTTTTTAGTAGAGACTATGAGTGACCATGAGTTTTTAAACTCTAGGGATGCTGATGGCAATACTATACTACACATAGCTGTGGCTGACAAACGAATTGAGGTATGCAAGATCATTAATTAGTACTGTTTAGTTCATTAGCAGTAAACTGTTAAGGGTTAACTACATAATAATTAAAGAACCAACTTTTGGCCAAATTTCTATTTCATGTAACCAACTTTGTATTCATATACTAAGAGCCTTCGATTTTCAAAAACTTCTAATCAATGTAATTTTACTATTTCAAAATGCTGATTTGGCGTATAAAATCTTTACACCTTAATTTTAAGATGTTGAATTTTCTTTGACATGACGTTGTAAATTGAATTGGTTCACAAAGTAGGTTCTTTTTTGAAGGTTATTTTCAACTGATCCATATTATACCACTTGGGGAAGAGTTCTGGTGAAAAAGTTGATTACTGTACTAACAAATAGCATCTTGAATTTATGCTAGACTGTAAACTTCTTAGTACGCGATACAACAATAGAAGTGAATGCTCTAAACACGAATGGGGAAACACCTATCGAAATGCTATCTCAAGGTCCAAAAGATGTGAAAGATCAACAAATCATACGATCCCTAATGCACGTAGGAGCACTTGATAAGAAGAAAGAAGAAGGCCTCATTGGACACTCCAAAAGCAAAATATGGTTTGATCATACTGATAAGAAACTATATATAGAAGAAAAGTCGAAGAAGGATAAATATTTGGAGAATAAGAGAAATACTCTAATGCTTGTTGCAACATTCGTAGCAGCCATGGCTTTTCAAGCAGGTATTAATCCTCCAAGTGGCGTTTGGCAAGACAACAAACAAGAAGATAAATCAACCGGCGAAAAAGCCCATAAGGCTGGATATGCTATCATGTTTTCAAATAATAACCTCTGTACCATACCTTTATGATTGCTAACACTCTGGGCTTTGTTTCAACCCTTAGCATAGTCTTGTTGCTTATTAGTGGACTGCCCGTTTTGAAGCGTACGGTTTTCGTGCGGATTATGATGGGCATAATGTGGATAGCTACAATTTCTATGTCTATTGCTTATACGGTTTCCTTGTGGGCTGTGAGTCCTGAACCCAGGTCAACCACGGTCAAGCGAATCGTATTAGTTATTGTTGCGGTGTGGGGAGGGTTGATGACTCTTATATGTTTTGGACACATCGATCGGCTAGAGGAAATGATAAATAACCGCCTTTTCAAAAGAAGGTCGCCCAACTTGAAACCAGTTTTCATAAAGCAAGCTGAAATTGAAATTTAAGTTAATTGTGTGTGTCTGTGTGCAAGTGGTGTGACATTTTATGTATTTGTAACCATATATGTTATGTGGTTGCTATATTGTCTAGTAGTTTTTCTTATGTGTTTCAAAGTATTATTGCATATATTTGTAACAATTAATGTCTTCATTTCAATAAAAAAAAGAAAAAAAAAGAAGAGTATTTCCATTTCAGTTTGTCTTTTTTTTTTTAAAAAAAAATTATAAGGATTTACACTTCAATTTAATAGTTGATGTTGGTAATTGCTTTAACGATATACTTTTCTTGTATATATAATTTAGTTGTAACAAATAGAGTTGTCTTGTCAAAGTTTGAATTGAAATAGATAAGTTACATGGTGTGTACATCAGTATTTGTGATGTTCAAATCATAACTGTTAAATATAATGGTTTTATTTACAGTAAAAAGAAAAATAAATACTATAAGCATACGATCTCGATTTTATCTCGTGACTTGAAATTTCAATTTTTTACTCATGATTCGATTCGACTCGTAAGAATCGTTATTTTACAATATCTATAATCTATAATCTATCTATATCTATAACTCTTATAAAGCACTTGCACGTCTTCCTTACTAATTTACATTTGTCATATTGTAATTGACTAATTTACCCCTTTCATTCATTTACAGTTTGATATTACTGTTAAGATTATAAAATTAAAAACTATTAACACAAATATGGTAATAATAAAAGTCAACTAATCAAATAAATTAATATAATTTTTAAACTAAAGAAGAAATAGATATCAAAGCTCATCACGTCAAATTCAAATCGTACATAAATCCATTCCAAACAAATATTATATGTTGACTCAAATATAACTATACATATTCATCGTTTAACTTCATTACTAACACCAACAAAATTTATGTATTTTATAAGCACTTGCCATTTCGTTTCAATATAAATCAAAACACTTACAATAACAACGGTGACTCTTAATCATCTTAATTCATATCCAGAATTCAGCACTCACGATTACAACTATCACATGTTAACCAGTCAAACGTAAGTAAAATAAGTTTTATCACTCAACACTATAAATTAACCCCGTCTTTTACGTATAAGTGTCGTACTACCGCATCACTGTGCGGGTAACCTTACTAGTATTTACATGTATTTGTGTATTATTGTTTAAAATTTTGTTACTAAGATTGAAAAAAAAATATAACACGGTGAGAGTCGATAATTAAATCGTTGACTGATAAACAACATAAAATATAAAATATAAATAAATTATAATCTTTTTTTTTTCTCTACTTTATCCTTTCTATATCTAATAGTACTTATAAAGCATCTTGGTTATTTTGAATCTTAATTCTTAACTTTTTTTTACCCATTTTACCCCTGTTTCCTAAAAGGACATAATATTTGCAATTTTGCATTAACTACATTATTATTTACTAATAATAATTTGGTAAAACATTATTTATTTTGTATTACTTTATTTTACTAATTTTTTTTATTTGTATAATAAAATCAAACAACTCATAGTTTTATGAAATGATATTAATTGTAACACCCAGTCCTCGGGTCTAGTAGTATTTAATATTTTCTGACTGTGAATTATTAATAAGTGTGTCAGAAAATAGGTGTGTTGTATTATTTGAAATAAACAGTGATAATAGTCGAATAATTTATTGTGACTAATAAATTATTGAGTGTTTTAATTTTATTTAGTTGACGGTAAAATAAAATAATGTTTCCCGCAAATGATTTTTAAGTTCCAGGCAATGATAAGTACGGGGAATGAAATTTAGACAATTGTGTAATAGACCTATATGTTGAGTCGGTCTTTTATTTCAACATATATCTATATACATATGCATTCGTACGTATCATATATTCATATGTATTATTTCAAAACCCTAAAACCATGAGAAATCATCAAATTGAAGCCCTAGAACTCGAATTCAAGCTTCCAAAACATGAGTAAATCATCCATTGATCATCATAATCATGTGGTAAGTCTTAATTTTGTGATTATGTATAAACCTATAAATGGGTTTTTGTGTATTTGATTCAATTAGGATGATTAATATGAAATTGAAGCTTGTAATGATCATATAGTTGTTAGTTGATGATTATATGTGGATTATAATCTAAATCTAGTTTAGAAATGGTGAATTTGATATATGATCATTAATAAAGTTAAAGGATTTAGTTGATTATGATATGATCAAAGCTTGTGTAATTAGTGTATGTTTGATAATTGTTGTTAGTGATCATGTTAGAGTTGATACATGATGATGATTAGTTGTGTTCAAACTAAATTGTGTAAAGTTGATTAAGTGTTCATGGTGATTATGATTGATTCATGAAGATGATTATGAGGGGTTTGATTAATTGTTGATGTTAGATGTTATTAATCTTGTTAATGGGTTAATTATATTAGTTAACAATGATTAAGATGGATAAATCTGAGAATGTGATACTAATGATCATAATTTGGTAATTGATTATGAATATTGATGTTTATAATGGCTATTCATAATCTTGGAAACTTACTTGATTTGATGTTGAAAGATGATCATAGTTTATTAAGTGATTTTGAATTGAGATGATTAAAGTGATTAATCATAATCTTGAAATGATGAAAATTGAATTAATACAAGTTAGTTATAAGTTGTTTGATGGAATTAAAATTGTATGATGTTATGTCAATTTTGAGACAAGTGACTAACTTGTGTTATTCTGTTATATTCTCAGATGTGGAGAAGACTCAGTGATATTAGACTACTGAGTGGATGACTGAGGTATTCGGTGAGTGGATATCTAATCCTCAGTGTGATTTAGTTGTAACGAATTTTGGTTACAACAAGTAACATATTATTACTGTGTTAGTTGCCATGATGATTATGATGGTTAGTAATAATAATGTTGACTTAATGAATGTGTGTATATGTGATCACTTGCTATATTGGGCCTTTGCGCCTTGGTTGTTAATGAGGTCAACATGTTGTTGAACGGTTGGTTGGGCTAGTTGGTTATTTATGAGTTAACACATCTCCTGTGTTGATTGATAATAACAACTAGCTATCGGTCTCATCCGTTATGGCCATACGGATATGGTTGGATAAGAGTTCTTGGGGAGCCGCCCGGGTACTATGGTTATCCTCAGAACCACCGATCCTCATTATTAAGTTGTGCTATTGTTGAACAGTTGCCCAGTTGCTTTGCTAAATAGTTGTATTGTGTACTTGTGGTTCAGTGTTAATTGTTGTATGCAAAGTTGTTGAGCTAAGTTAGACTGTTGATTAGTTATCTGCTCACTTAGCGTTATGCTAATCCCCCACATTACCCCTTCTTGCAGGCTATGGACTTATTTCCGGGAGGGCAAGAAGTAGGAATGGATGGAATGTTTGACATCATGGCGAAACTCTGATAATTAAAGTTTATAAATAAGAGTTGTCCTTTGTTTTCATATAACACCTTGTTGGTAAATGATGATTTAAAATTGTTGAAATTTACTTGTTGTAACTATTAATGTTTGTTTGGGATAACGCTTCCGATAAATTATACTTAAATGTTTTATTAAAATAAGGGGTGTTATATTAATGAATCCAAGATGTACAAAGGTTTTCTTATAAAACTTTTGCCATGTCTATTTTAAAAAATTGGAATATGAAATGTGAAATATTTAAAGATAACATTAACATATTACTCCTTCCGTTCCAATTTTATTCTTCCCAGACAAAAACACGCAGTTTAAGAAAACATAATTAACTCTCTTACTTTTTGGTAAGATGACAGTTTTACCCTCTACTTTTTACCAACTTTTTTGTGTTACATATATACACTAGGGGTAAAAAAGAAATTTATCTCATTATTCTTATCTATTTATGGAAGTGGACAATAAAATTGAGACATCCTTAAATAGAATACCCGACTATAAATATGGGACGGAGGAAGTATATAATAAAATTATATGAAATGAATGTCACTGCTGCATCGTACAGATAATACTCCGTATGTTTGTTTATACTCCGTATTACACAAAAAGTTTGTTTGATTTTCTTAGACCAGACTCGACTCGATAGCGTCTACCAACTATTATAAGGGGTATAAACGGCATTAATAAAATTAAGACCGATTTGTAGTTGCTAGGGTTTAAGGGGTTTATGATATCCACCGCATCTTTAGTTTCTCGATCAGGATCCTAAAACCCTAATCAAGTCTCAACCTCTAATTTCTACATTTGCTTCATATTGGTAATGATTTCATCCTCTATTTCTTTCTGATTTTGTATCTTAACATGTTTTCGTTTGTTGCTAATTTACTTACTTTGTTATATCTTCAATGCAGTTTGTTCTTTTTTTCTTTTGTATGATTATTAGTTCTTATTAGTATCATAATTGATAAAAAATTGTATGCTCTTTACATGAAAGTTCATATTTTTAGGGTTTTAGTAGTCACCCAAATGCTCCGTTCTAATCTTGCTAAATTAAGCTATTTCAGTCCAAATCTAATCTTTATATTTTAATTTGATAAGTATGATTTAAGTCCACTTTACAAGAATCTCGAGACTGCGAATAAATTAGAAGAATTTATATGATAATGTATGCTTGTGAAGATAGTACTTTTCAGATACTTTGTTACAATTTTGTTGATATTTGTGTTTTCTTGTATGATGAGCTCTAATTATAATGAGTAAAGTTTATGTTATGTATGCAAGTTTTGATTTTTAGGGTTTTAGTAGTCACAAAGTTCTCCCATTTATACTATATTAAAATATGCTTTGTTATCAATCTAATCTTTATGTCTTAATCTGATATGATTGGAGTAGTTAAGATAATGGTGGGTCCACTTTACAAGAATCTTGAGTCACCAAATGGAGATAATGAAGAAGAGTTACATAATTTGGAAGACAGTGGTGATGATGAAGAAGAAGAACAGAATTGGGACGATTGGACTGGTGATGGAGAAGAAGGGGAAGATGATGACCTTGATTTGATATGTTTGTTTTGTGATTCTAAATACAATTCAAGCAATTCCCTTTTTGAACATTGTCACTCGAGCCACAGTTTCGATTTTAGAAGCATTAGGACATCGATGAAGTTGGACTTCTATGGCTGTTTCAAGCTCCTCAATTATATTAGATCACATGTAAGATGTATGCTTGGTATAAATGACTTAATGAGGTTTCTGTCTAATTTCGAAACTTGAAGAACTTTATTTCGGGTAAATGGCACAAAAAGGTACCTAATGTAACTGAATTTCTCATTTTAGGTACTTTATTTTTTTCCCCTAACAATCTAAAATATGTTTTTTTTTACCGTTTGAAACCTGAAATGTTTTTGTGGATAGTTGTTTGGAATGCATTTATATGTTTTTTTACTGCCCAAAGGGTTTTTTTTGTTACCTTTATAAGCGTCATGACACCCCGAAAAGAGACCTCAACTTTTCAAATTGATTAAACAGGTTCCTTTTTTGGTGGTGAAAAAACCTAAAAAACCTTAAATTGACCAAAAAAGAACAATCTGAGTACCCGAAATGAGAAATTTGATATAGTTGGGTAACTATTTGTGCCATTTATCCTTTTATTTGTATCTTGATACAGTTTGTTTACTTTTGATGTAGTTATGATGTTATAGTAGGGGTAAGGATTGTTATCTATATTATATTATGAATTGAATAAAATTGGTGGATGAGAGGCTTTATTATTTATCATTTCTTTTATATACCAGGTGGCACAGAATCGATGTTGGAGTTGTGGAAGTACTTGTGAGTCTAGGCAAGAGCTACATGATCATTTACATGAACCTTTGGGTTTTGAAAGCGGTGATCGTCCTTGGGACAATGACATGTACCTAAAACCATATATGGAAGAAGATAATCTCTTGTATAGTTTTGATGAAGATGAAGAAGTTGATGATGCTGACATGGTCAGAAATATCGACAGTTTGAAAACGATAAGCATTGATGACAAAAATGATTTAGAAACATATGCTTCTAATTCTGAGCTTCTTAATTCCTGCAAAGAAAATTCAATGAATGAAGTTGCTTCTATTTCTAAAAACAATGGGGCAAGCTCATCTGATACAAAAATAAGCAAGTCTTTTGTGAATGCCGTGGACCGTGAAATAATGATTGTGAATAAGGACTATTTTGGGTCATATAGTTCATTCGGTATTCACAAAGAGATGATAAGTGATAAGGTATTAGGTAGAAAG